>CM060313.1:72277290-72337290 GCA_030674185.1 Monoplex corrugatus
CTAAGCAAAAGAAGAACAAAACTAAGCAAAGAAGAACAAAACTAAGCAAAAGAAGACAACAAACTAAGCAAAGAGGAACAAAACTAAGACAAAATAAGCAGGAACAAAACTAAGCAAAAGAGGAACAAAACTAAGCAAAAGAAGAACAAAACTAAGCAAAGAGGAACAAAACTAAGCAAAGAAGAACAAAACTAAGCAGAAGAAGAACAAAACTAAGCAAAAGAGAACAAAACTAAGCAAAAGAGAACAAAACTAAGCAAAGAGAACAAAACTAAGCAAAGAGGAACAAAACTAAGCACAAGAGAACAAAACTAAGCAGAAAGAACAAAACTAAGCAAAGAGAACAAAACTAAGCAAAAGAAGAACAAAACTAAGCAAAAGAAGAACAAAACTAAGCAAAGAAGAGACAAAAACTAAGCAAAAGAAGAAAAGAACTAAGCAAAGAACAAAACTAAGCAAAAGAAGAACAAAACTAAGCAAAAGAGAAAAAACTAAGCAAAGAGAACAAAACTAAGCAGAAGAGGAACAAAACTAAGCAAAAGGAACAAACTAAGCAAAAGAAGAACAAAACTAAGCAAAGAAGAACAAACTAAGCAAGAAACAAAACTAAGCAAAGACAAAACTAAGCAAAAGAGGAACAAAACTAAGCAAAGAGAACAAAACTAAGAAAAGAAAACAAAACTAAGCAAAAGAAAAGAAAAGCAAAACTAAGCAAAGAAGAACAAAACTAAGCAAAGAAAAACAAAAAACTAAGAAAGAAACAAAACTAAGCAAAAGAAGACAAAAAAGCAAGAAAAGAAGAACAAAACTAAGCAAAAGAGAACAAAACTAACAGAAAAAGAACAAAAAAGAGAACAAAACTAAGCAAAGAGAACAAAACTAAGCAAAAGAAGAACAAAACTAAGCAAAAGAAGACAAAAAAGCGAACAAAAAACTAAGAGAAAGAAAAGAACAAAAACTAAGCAAAAAGGAACAAAACTAAGCAAAAGAAGAACAAAACTAAGCAAAGAGGAACAAAAACTAAGCACAGCAAGAGAGAACAAAACTAAGCAAAAAAGAACAAAAAGAACAAAAGAAGAACAAAACTAAGCAAAAAGAAGGAACAAAACTAAGCAAAAGAAGAACAAAACTAAGCAAAAGAAGAACAAAACTTAAGCACAAGAAGGAACAAAACTTAAGCACAGAGAAAAAATAAGCAAAAGAACAAAACTTAAGCAAAAGAGGAACAAAAACTAAGCACAAGAGGAACAAAACTAAGCAAAGAAGGAACAAAACTAAGCCAAAAGAAGAACAAAACTAAGCACAAGAAGAACAAAACTTAAGCAAAAAGAAACAAAACTAAGCAAAAGAGGAACAAAACTAAGCACAAAGAGAACAAAATAAGCAAAAGAGGAACAAAACTTAAGCACAAGAGGAACAAAACTAAGCAAAAGAAGAACAAAATAAGCAAAAGAAGTACAAAAGTAAGCACAAAGAAGAACAAAACTAAGCAAAAAGAGAACAAAAACTTAAGCAACAAAAGAAAACAAAACTAAGCAAAAGAAGAACAAAACTTAAGCAGAAGAGGGAACAAAACTAAGCACAGAGAACAAATAAGCACAAGAGAAACAAAACTAAGCAAAGAGGAACAAAACCTAAGCAAAAGAAGAACAAAACTAAGCAACAAGAAGAAGAACAAAACTTAAGACAGAAGGAACAAAACTAAGCAAAGAAGAACAATAAGCAAAAGAGAACAAAAACTAAGCAAAAGAGGAACAAAACTTAAGCAGAAGAGGAACAAAACTTAAGCAAAAGAAGAACAAAACTAAGCAAAGAGGAACAAAACTTAAGCAGAAGAAGAGAACAAAACTTAAGAGCAGAAGAAACAAAACTAAGCAAGAAGAACAAAACTTAAGCAAAGAAGAACAAAACTTAAGCAGAAGAGGAAACAAAACTAAGCAAAAGAAGAACAAAAATAAGCAAAAGAGAACAAAACAAGACAAAGAACAAAACTAAGCAACAAAGAGAACAAAACTAAGCAAGAAGAAGAACAAAACTAAGCAAAAGAAGAACAAAACTAAGCACAAGAAGAACAAGAACTAAGCACAAGAAGAACAAAACTAAGCAGAAGAGGAACAAAACTAAGCACAAGAGGAACAAATTTAAGCACAAGAGGAACAAATTTAAGCACAAGAGGAAGAAAGTGTTGATTCATGTAAAGAGCTGTCTAAGTGTCAGTCTTTCAGACAAGATGATATATCAAGACCCTGTATAATATGCGGTATACACTTAGCGCACGTTAAAGATGCCACGGCAACAAAGGTTGATGTGGTCCCTGGCAAAGTTCTGTAGAAAAAATCAACTTTCAGGAGTGAATAGAAATACATGCACACACACACACACACACACACACACACACACACACACACACACACACACACACACACACACACACACACACACACACACACACACACACACACACACACACACACACACAGGAGAAAACATGGGTGTCGCCGCACAGCAGCGAAGGATTATCATCAGGAACAGCTGCCCGAATATCACATGGTAGATCCATTGTGACAGAAATAAATAAGTAAATAAATAAACAAATAAATCAATAAATAAATAGACAGACAGACAGACAGACAGATTGATAGATAGATAGACAGATAGACAGATAGATAGATAGATAGATAGATAGATAGATAGATAGATAGACAGACAGACAGATAGATAGATACATACATACATACATACATACATACATAATACATACACACATACAAACATACATACATACATACATACATACATACATGCATGCATGCATACATACATACATACATACATACATACATACATACATACATACAATGCATACATACATACATAGACAAATACGGATTTCTTACCATGGGTTCAGACATACAGCCCCCCTCCCCCCTCCCCGAATATCACATGGTAAATCCATTGTCACCAAAAAATAATAAATACAGGTTTCTTACCAAAGATTTAGACATCCAGCCCCACCACTCCCCCCCCCCCCCCACATTCCCGCCCCCGGAATATCACATGATAAATCCATTGTGACAACAACAACAACAATAAAACATACAAAATAAGTACAGATTTCTTACCAAGGGTTTAGTCATCCAGCCTATCTCCTGGGCCTCTGTCTGTGGTTTATCGTATTTCTTCACAGGTTCCAAACGTGCACGCTCCATCACCTTTTGGAATTGATCTGCTCCCCCCCCCCACCCCCCACCAAAAAAAGAAGAAGAAAAAAAAAGAAAAGAGAGTGATATTTAATATTTGATAATCATCAACGTCCAAGTGTTTCTTTTCTGGTGGTTTAGACCTGTTCTACATGACTTATGTCTACACAGTATCAGATCTTTGAAAATCTCTTCACTCACAACGAAATCAAACATGATGGAATCTGGGTATCAAATTTCCTGCTAATGCGTTATTTTAAGATTATTATTATAATTATGATTATTTTTATTTTGTTTTGCTTTTATGACGATTTTTCTTTTACATTTGTTGATGTTAGCGTTGTTCTAGTTTCATTTCTCTGTTCATCCATATCTTTTTTCTTAAGACCTTGCCGCTTCCTTTTAATTTTTTTACGTCCCTTACTCTGTTCCCCTCCCCCCCCCCCCCCCCCTAATTTCATCCTCCATGCCATTTTTCCCCGTCTAATATCACTTATAGTGAAAAGACGTTAAATTAAGCAACGAACGAACGAACGTATCAAATTTCTTTCTCATTGTTTTCTATTGTGCTGTGTGACACAATACGATTAGAGAAAAGTTCACGTATTGGAAATAAACAAACAAACAAACAAAAAACGCGCTGTGACAGTGTGAATTTTCTAATGGTTGCGTGACTCTGTAGGCCTATAATGTACCTGCTACAGTTGTGCAAGGTTGTGCAAATCATGTGATTTGTTTATATCGTGAATGAAAGATATACATGCGACATATTGTGTCCTGCAGTGTGCTGATCTAGGTAGGGATTTAGACAATCGACTTTTATGAAATAAGAAAAATATGTATATACATATATTAACCCTTTGACTATCGCACCCTATCCACCACCTGCAAAAACTTAACCCTTTGATTCCCTCACCCTATCCACCAGCTTCCTGCAGGAAGCTGGTGGATAGGATGAAGGAATCAAAGGGTTAAATTTTCGCTTTGGTAGCATGGTTGATAATGCAGGATGCTAACTGACGGGGTGCGGGAGTTAAAGGGTTAAAAGAAATTGCCTACAAGCAGAGAGGGGATCCAAGAGTCATGAACTGGATGCGGTCCGGCCCTTTTGTAGTGAAAGAGTTAGGGCTGAAACATTTGCTCGAGGGGAGTTTCTGTGTTGCTACATACATACCATGCATACCCCCGCCAGTATCTATGTCTATATGTATATGTATGTCTATATGTATATCTGTATCTATATATCTACATCTATATCTATATGTGTGTGCGTGCGTGCGTGCATGCGTGTGTGTGTGTTTGCGTATGTACTTCAGACTGCCATTAATCACACGCGACACACATACAAACACGTTCACACATGCACACACACACGCGTACGCGCGCGCACACACAGATATAGACAGACAGACAGACAGACATAGAGAGAATAGAGAGACAGATAGAATAATAGAATGATAGTAGAATAGACAGAGACAGACAGACAGAAGATAGATAGATAGATAGATAGATAGATAGATAGATAGATAGATAGATAGATAGATAGAGAGATAGAGAGAGAGAGAGCGAGAGATAGAGAGAGAGAGCGAGAGATATATATAGATAGATAGATAGATAGATAGATAGATAGATAGATAGACAGTCAGACAGATAGATAGATAGAGATAGATAGATAGATAGATAGATAGATAGATAGAAGATAGATAGATAGACAGACAGATAGATAGAAAGACAGACAGACAGATTGATAGATAGATAGATAGACAGATAGATAGATGAGATAGATAGATAGATAGATAGATAGATAGATAGATGGATAGATAGACAGATAGACAGATAGATAGATAATCAGGCTGCCATTGACCATAACTGTATCGACCAGGTCAGTCCTAATCGAAAAGTGATGTTGCAAATTCATTTTACGTGCACTAGAATAGGGGTTGAATACATCAGGACGAAGAGCGGTTTTACAATTAGGCCTACCAGAAACTCCAAGAAGGCCTGAAATGTTTGTTGATTTAATAAGTAGCAGAGACTAATTTTTGTAATGTCTCCTGTCATTCACACCATTATTCTGGCAAACGAACCAGGCTGGGAATCAGAAAGACCAATCCAAGACCAATAAAGGCAGGTTTTCAACTTCTGAAGCGTGGTTTTTCCATTACGACACAGACGTAATATTTTCCAGCATTCTGCCTTTCAGAAAAAGGAGAAGGGGCGGCAAAATCCTGACTAGCAAGCCGTCTCTATTTTTAAATGATCAACAAGTTTTTCTTGGTTGTTTGATCTTGGTACACACTGAGCTTGCCACAAAATAATGTTGGTTTGAAAATCACAAGTCTTCAATTATATGTGTTATGATTCAGTTATTACTCAACGAAATGGTAGGAGACGGTCAACGTCAGAGATGTTATGCGTTGGTACTGGAATTATGGAATAGCCACTGCCACCGTTTCTCTCTCTCTCTCTCTCTCTCTCTCTCTCTCTCTCTCTCTCTCTCTCTCTCTCTCTCTCTCTCTCTCTCTCTCTCTCTCCCCCTCTCTCTGTTCCTGTGAGTGTGTGTGTGCGAGTGCGCGTCATGCGTGTGTGTGTGTGTGTGCATGCACATGTGTGTGTGCGTGTGTGCGTGTGTGCACCGCGCGTGCGTGCGTGTACATATTTGTAAGCCTGTATCTTTTACGCTTATTTGTCTATCATTTTAGCACTTTGTTTTGTTGTTGTTGTTGTTTTGTTTTGTTTTGTTTTTTCTATCTATGCTTTCGTGTCTAGGCTGTGGTCTGTATACTGCATAGAATACGTACCATCTGTTTTTCCCTCTTCTTCTACTGTGTTTACCTTTGGGGCAACCGCACAAACTGCCAGGAAAACAAGACGAGCAATTGATTATCAGCTGAAAGGTTCTATGTTTTTGAGCAACCTAATACACATTCTACTGTAAAACTATGCAGGCCCTAAGCTTACTGCTCTTGTATTCAATAATCTTTTCAAACGCACGAGCATGTACGCACGCAAGCACACACACATGCACGTATACACTCCAACACATACACGACTGTAAACACATACACATATAAGGTGCGCGCACGCGCACGCGCACGTACACATACCCGCACACAGACGCACGCACACGCGCACACACACACACACACACACACACACACAGAGGCACGCACGCGCTCGCGGGCGCGCACACACACACACACACACACACACACACACACACACACACACACACACACACACACACACACACACACACACATAGACACACACGATTATTCACATAATCAGTTGTAGCGGGGGAAAACAACTGAATTCTCAACGTTCGCCCTTAAATAGCTGCAGATTCATTGGCGATCAATTTTACATTTTAATCCGTATAGCCATTCTGATCCCAAACTACGCTGTATGCTAAACATATTCAAACCCATGACAGAGAGCAAGCTTACTTGAAAAGTTGTACCTTCGCATAAAATTCCGGGCAGATTCATCATACTAAAAACGAAAAATCCTTAAAGCGAACGTTTCTAGTATGTGCGGTCAATGTGATCCTCAGTACGGGACATACTAATTTGCATTAAAATGTAATTGAACAGTTCCTAATATGTTGCACATGTCATGATTGAAATTCAATTAAATGTCGGTCATATATAGATAAATAGATATATAGATATATATATATATACACACACACACACACATCTCTCTCTCTCTCTCTCTCTCTCTATATATATATATATATATATATATATATATATATATATATACTTATACACACACACACACACACACAACACACACACACACAATATATATATATATATATATATATATATATATATATATATATATATATATATATGTATATATATATATATGTATATGTATGTATGTACATGTATGTATGTATGTATGTATGTATGTATGTATGTATGTATGTATTGACGTTGAGAAGGTTTGTTCATGGAGGCGTTACCACCATGAAGAGGTACACACACAAAAATATTAGACGTCGTGACAATTGTTTAGAAGATCAATAAAAGTTTGTCCTACGTTTCAAGAAGTAAAAAATGGCTCTTAGCTAAATTGCTATGTCAAAGCTAAATTGTTAAATTTCTAACTATATTTCCATTTCTACATGCCACCAGAAGACTTACTCGAAATTGATTTGGTAATTCATACAACTTTATTGGTTTGTATTGTTCTCTCAAACTAATAAGTACAGAGCAGCATAAAATAAACATGAACCATATTCTCTTTTGCATCAACGGACGTTATTTATAAAAAAAAATTAAAAATTTTTAAAAGGAATCAGGATAATTAAAACTTCAGCAATTTTGACTGCCAGTTTTAAAGAAACCAAAGTTGTGACTGAACTTTGGCAGAAATCTATTCACAAACACCTGAAAAATCTTTACTGACACATTTCATTTACGCACAGAGAGAGAGAGAGAGAGAGAGAGAGGAGGGTGGGTGTACGTATGTTGAGACGTCAGAAAACGTTATTACTCAATGATAGTAGCATTAGGTCCTTTATTACTCAAGGACAGTAGCTACTCTACATACAGAATATCAGCATTAAAAAAAAAAGCATTCGCATATTCACCCAACACGTGCAACATTCTCACCGCTTGGAGGACATATATATACTTTTTTTTTTATCGATGTGTCTTTGATAAGTTTGTGTATGCGTTATTACATTGTGTATGCGTTATTACATTGTGTATGCGTTATTACATTGTGTATGCGTTATTACATTGTGTATGCGTATACAAGCTTGTGACTGCACAAATCAGTTTCCCTGTAGATTAATAAAGTGTTATTGAATTGAATTGAATTGAATTGAATTATACTAGCAGGTTGATTTCCAGATGTGTGCGTATTGTTGTGCATTTGCATTGTGAAAAGGGTGCAATAACTAAACTGAGGGTGGCTCGAGGTTGAAACAAAAAAGAAGAGCATTCACAGCGAGCAATACATTTTAAATAAAGTTAGGCTGCAGCTGCCACTACTCTAATGACAATACATGAACCAGTACTTTATTATAGTGTTAATGATAGGGTTAAGTACATAAAACCTCACGTTTAGAATTTGTGTATTTTTCTAAAAATAAAAAAAAGTGAATACTTGAATAAACAAATGAATAAGAAATTAAAAACAAAGGAAACAAACCAAATCATTTTTATTTTCTAACAAATGAGATTTGAGAGTAAAACATCCATGAATGTATGGTCTGAATTGTAGAAGTAGTAGTAGTTGTTGTTGTGGTAGAAGTAGTAGGAGTGTCACCAAAAGTATAGGCCCTTCTGCCTTTATATGCCCTCCTTTTGTTGGTATTTACTAGTTTTTGCATACGCATGTAAGGATTTGATTAATCAGGTGTACTGGATATATGATACATTACTTATTAAGTCTTTTTCTCCCACTGGACAAAGCAGCATGGAAGTTTCGATCTTTTTCTCCTAATTTTTGGATTTGTTGTTTGTTCGTTTGTGATCTTATGTTTACGCTTGACAAAGGGCAGTTGTCCGAAAAATTGCGCCTGTCTTGTCTGGTTGTATCAAATACTTGTTCTGATTCTATTTTTTGTGTTTTTCTGGTCTAAATTTTGACTGTTTAATTTCTGGATGGGATTCAAGAAGACTTCTGAAGGTGGTGAAGTTAGGTGCATTCATATATAACTAGGTATGAAGTGCATTACTTGCAGTGAGACTGTAAATTTATGTTGATTTACGCATATTTCTTTTTGTGTTTCTTATGAACAAAACCAATAGAAAAGAAGATTACAGTCAGCGGGAGTGAGCTGGCTCAGTTCAAATATCTCGGAGCCATTATCAGTGAACAGGGATCGAAAACCGAAGTTCTTGCAAGAGCAGCACAGACAACAGCAGCACTAGCCAAGCTGAAGCCCATCTGGAGGGACAAAAACATCGCCCTCACTTCCAAACTGAAGCTAATGCACGCATTGGTCCTGTCAATCTTTCTCTACGCGTGCGAGTCATGGACACTAACAGCAGAACTGCAAAAGAAGATCCTGGCAGTAGAAATGAGATGCTTTAGAAGAGTGCTTGGCATCTCATACAAAGACCACATTACCAATGAGGAAGTGCGAAGAACAATCTCACAGCATGTCAAAAACTATGAAAACCTTCTGACAACAGTAAGAAAAAGGAAACTTCGGTGGTATGGTCACGTGACAAGAACTAACGGACTATCAAAAACAATACTCCAAGGAACAGTTCAGGGAGGAAGAAATAGATGCAGACAGAGAAAAAGGTGGATGGACAATATTGACGAATGGACAGGAAAAAGCTTTGCCACGACCCAGACCCTTGCTCATGACAGACAGAGGTGGAGACAGACGGTGCGACGTTCATCCATGTGGAGCCCCCACGACCCTGGATAGGGTTAAGGGACAGGAAGGAAGAAGGAAGAAAGATGAACAACTTGTTTTAGCTGTACCCAGTTTTATGTAACGTATTCATTTAAAAAACTATGGTGATATTAGTATCATTCACCTGATGTATAACTTTAAACATTTCAATAACCTTAATCGTCTAAGCTTAATTTTCAGAGATGGTAAGCCAAAATATTTCAGCCTTTCTTAATAAGCCACTTGATAATACTACATCATCATCATCATCGTCGTCAGGTGCCTTCTCGCATGGCGTTGGCGATCATAGACTTCCATCTGTCTCTATCTCTTGTTCCCTCAAGCATCTCTTCCACCCTCCGCGTCTTCAGCCACTCTGCAAGTCCGTCCAGCATCCTCTTCCTGGGTCTACCTGGTGCTCTCTTTCCCTCCAGCCCTCCCCCTGTGACCATGTGCTCCAATTCCCCTTTTCTCATAAAATGTGCTATAAATGTTGCCTGTCCTTTCCTAATCTTCCTTATGAATGATGTACTTGTGTCTGCCACCATCAAGACTGTCTCGTTTGTTTTCTTTGCTGTCCATGGAACTCTCAACATACTTCTTAGAAACCACAATTCGGCTGCCTCAGTCTTGTGCTGGCCTTGCCTGTTGGCTGTCCACGCCTCACAACCGTACAACAGTATTGGTTCTATATAACATTCAAGAACTCTCTTCCTGATTTTAATTGATAGGCATTTGTTGGTAAGAATGCTTTTCATCTTCTTGAATGCTGTTTTGGCTTGGCCGATTCTGCTGGCGATTTTTGATATGCATCTGCCGTCTGGTGAAATGATCGTTCCCGGGTATTTAAACTTATCAACCTGTCTCAAGGTTGTGCCGTTTGCTGTTATTTTGCATACATATGAAATTTTGGGCTTGATGGAGGAAAGGAGGAGGGCAAAGAGAAACGAGGAGATATACAGGAAGATAAACAAAGAAATCAGGTATAGGTGCAATGAAGCTAAGGAAGCTTGGCTGAACACAAAATGCAAAGAGATAGAAGACCGACACAAAATGGATCCTCAGGGTATGTACAGACGAATTGAAGAAATTGTCGACAGGAAAAATACATGCACATCAACCGGTTGCTTAAAATCGAAAGATGGCACGCTTATCATGGAAAAAGACAAAATACTGGACAGATGGGGAGAGTACATTAAAGACCTTTTTGAGGATGACAGAAACGAAGAACACATAAAAAAGAACTTTGAAGGACCACCCATAATGAAAAATGAAGTTAGAGCAGCACTGAAAAAGATGAAACCAGAAAAAGCCCCAGGACCAGACAACATTACTACAGAGATGATTGAAGCCCTGGAGGAATTTGGCATAGAAAAAATAACAGTCCTCCTAAATGAAATTTATGACATTGGAAAAATCCCCAAAGATATGTCAAAATCAATTTTCATTGCACTTCCAAAGAAGACAGGGGCTATAGAATGCGAACTCCATCGCACAATCAGTTTGATGAGTCATGTAACAAAAATCCTGTTAAGAATAATCATGATGAGGACAAGGAATAGAATCAAAAGAGAAATAGCAGAAGAACAGTGTGGATTTGTGGAAGGGAAAGGAACTATTAATGCCATATACATCCTAAGAACTATCATAGAGAGGTCAATTGAGATGAATAAGGATTTGTATTTATGCTTTGTTGACTATACCAAAGCTTTCGATCGGGTAAGACATGAAGAATTGATCAACCAACTGGAGAGACTCAATGTTGATGAAAAAGATCTACGAATAATCAGGAATATGTACTGGGAACAAACAGCTGCAATGAGAATAGAAAACATTATAAGCTCTTTCCAAAACATCAAAAGAGGAGTCAGACAGGGTTGTGTTTTGTCACCAGATCTGTTTTCATTATATAGCGAAAACATCACGAGAAACCTAGAAGAAGACCCTGGATTAAAGGTTGGAGGGAAAATGATAAACAACATTCGGTACGCAGATGACACCGTGCTAATTGCAGAAAATGAAAGGGACCTACAAAACCTTGTGAATATACTAGAAATATAAAGCAAAGGTAAGGGATTGGAACTAAATAGCAAGAAGACTGAAGTCATGGTGATCAGTAAAAAACATGAAATCCCCTCATGCAAAATAACAGCAAATGGCACAACCTTGACACAGGTTGATCAGTTCAAATACCTGCGAACGGTCATTTCATCAGACGGCAGATGCACATCAGAGGTAGCTGGCGGAGTCGGCCAGGCCAAAACAGCATTCAAGAAGATGACAGGCATTCTTGCCAACAGGTGCCTGTCAGTTGACGTCAGGAGGAGAGTCCTTGAATGTTATATAGAACCAATACTGATGCGAGGTGTGGACAGTCAGCAAGCAAAGCTAGAGCAGGGTTGAGGCAGCCGAGATGTGGTTTCTCAGAAGAATGTTGAGAGTTCCATGGACAGCAAAGAAAACAAACGAGATAGTCTTGATGGAGGCAGACACTGGTGGATCACTCATAGGGAAGATTAGGAAAAGACAAGCAACATTTATAGGCCATTTTATGAGGAAGGGGGATTTGGAGCACCTGGTCGCAACGGGAAAGCTGGAGGGAAAGAGAGCACCAGGTAGACCCAGGGAGAGAATGATGGACGGACTTGCAGAGTGGCTGGGAATGAGGAGGGTAGGGGAGATGCTGGGGGCAACGAGAGATAGAGATGGTTGGAAGTCCATGGTCGCCAACGCCATGCGGCAGGGCACCTGATGATGATGATGTTTATTTAGAAGTTGAACAATCTAGAAGTTAAATCAAACCGAGAATGGTTTGAACTTATTGTTCATCACCACTATATTTACATGTCAATGTATATAACATCGTATCTGTACTTGTTATAATGTGTGTGTGTGTGTGTGTGTGTGTGTGTGTGTGTGTGTGTGTGTGTGTGTGTGTGTGTGTGTGTGCGTGTGTGCGTGTGTGTGTGTGATGATGATGATGATGATGATGATGATGATGATGATAATGATGATGATGTACGCCTCAAGAAATACTGTTACATTTGTGGAATAAAGGGAAATAATTATTACCGATATCCGAAAGTGGTGAAAGTGAAAGTAAAAGTTGGATCGAGTTGTTGAGCTTAAGACAGGTTGATCATGAAAGGTTCAGACATCGCAAAAAAGACAGAATCTGATACTTACATGGGTTGAAAGGATTTATACAGTAATTTGTGAACAGCTTCTGATACCTGTTCTCCTTGGCCACCGTTTCATCGAGAATGGCATACTGATGCACAATATTCTTAGGTTCTTTTCCTTGTGACGGTTTATCGGCCATATTTGGCGTCGGATGTTGCTAAGTCGCTGCAAAATCGTTGCCGGTACTTTTTAACTTATTTTCGACAATTACCCCGATTACATTTTATTTCATGCCAAAAAAGTAAATTTTATAAGGAAATGTATCCAAATTATTCATTAAATATTGAAAACTATTACAAAAGAAACGCGTATATTAATTACCCATAAGGCAACAGCAAAGGGACGCCAAAAATGGCTTCGTTAGCAGGCTGAGAAAAGCTGAACTGTGTTTTTCTTCTCGTTGGACTAGTATTCACAGACAGGTATGACAAACAAAAGGTGAAACTTTAGAAAAAGTATTGTCAGAAAGTAAGTACAATTTTAATCTGATTGAAAAAGTGTTTTATTGACAGAAAGGTATTGAGACTAAAATTGTTTATTTTGGTTGTGCATCAATATCATGAATATGATCAGAGGCATTGCCATTAATTTTGTTCTTGCAGTTTCAGCAAATTACTTCTTGTCTTTCAGAATAAAGATTATAGGTTTCTCAGTCTCTGAAGTCACTTGTTGCTCTTATATATTACTATTGCTTGGTCAGTACAGCATGAATTTATGGAAGAGAATCAAAACCGCAGTCGTGAAGTCCCGTCAAGTGAAACTGAAAGTAAAACTTAAAAGATACCCATTAGGCATGCCATTTGGTCCCAGTCAAGGATTAGGCGGTGCTGCAGAAAGAACCCAACACCAAAGAATCTTCGAATTTCCCGTATGAGCCATACTTTTACTATCATTCAGAAAGTTGAAAAGCAGAATTGATTGGGAGGAAGAGGTGCAGGTTATCATTGTTTACTATTTTTCCAACTTCTGCGGCAGTGTGGGTCATTGAAAGTGGTCAGTGAGCATTATTTTTATAGCTAAAAGCAAACCAACAAAAGGCATTCTTGTATAGGGCTGTTCTTCAAAATTTTGACTCACTGAATATGACACAAAATCAAACTTTTTATTGGAGCATGGAGAACTTGGGCTGTTTGATGAACTGAGTAGGCTTACATTCCTCAATGTTGTTGGAAAGTCTACATTTCTGCTGCTTCGTTGGGCATGCATTCTGGGTGTTTTCATGTTTTGATAAGCCAGTCACTATCAGGATTTGTAATGTGCATATTTGATATTCTACTGCTTCATTGGGCATGCAATCTGGGTGTTTTCATGTTTTGATAAGCCAGTCACTGTCAGGATTTGTAATGTGCATATTTGATAATCTACATGCATGTATGCACAAAGGTACTGGCAGGTCTACACATGATTTGAGAGATGTGAAAAATCTCCACCCTGTATGTACTAGGTTGTAGAGGTTTCTAGGCAGGACGAATCTCCTCTACCTTTTTATTGGATGTCCTGTGTTTACCCACTTGACTATGACACCTGTGGTTTTGTTTCTTTGTCTATCATGCTTGAAGGAAACTCTGTGCACATTATCAGCTTTTTCTATACATTGAATGTATTTGTCATACTCATAGTAGGTAGTAGCAGCTAAAATTTGAATTGAACATAACATATAAAATGTATTTTCTTTTGCATATATTAAACAGAAAAACAAAAAGAAATTACTGTTCTATCTTTATTTAAAAAAAATTGCGATTTAAACTTTACCTCACAAAATGTTTGTGGGACCTGTCAGAAGTGCCTGCTTTGAAAGGTAATATCAGTCAAAACGTATATCAGACATACAGCATTTGGTGTTTAGAGAGCGCACAACATGTACTTCCAGCAAGCATATTTGCATATATATATATATATCATGCCAAAAAGATTCTGCATTCTGCTACAAGCCAGAAATGACAATTTTTGTGGTTTGGATGATAACAGATGGACAGTGTGCCATCTTTGAGGACCAGTATCTGTATACATATAACAGTGAAAATGCAGAAATTCCTTGTTTCTTGCACTTGTCACCAGTAACTTCTGTACAATGCATGCCACAATGGTGGTTTTTAATGATGGAAGCGATATCACTTGAATGAAATTCTCATACTGCCCATGAACAAGCAGAAGGATGGGATTGCTCAGTGCCCGATGTGGTGGCCATCTTGGTTGTACGATAGATCAGTCGGGGGTTGAGCAGTCTAAGTATAACTAAGGATATCTGTGGTGATGTACCTATTTCAAGTTGTATCATTAGTCATGGTAATTTATAGACTGCAGGAGGCTGTCAATGTGGAATCATATTTTTAATGTTCATTACCTTTCTGCCCATCTCCTGGTCCATGCTGTTTAAGAAAGTAAGTTATTTTGTGGAGAACGTTCATTTTCACATGAGATTTGCCACAGTGTAAAAAATAGTACTTAGTCATTGAGTGACAGTCTGTGCATTGTCTAACAAGTGTAGTTTTGGTGCTGCACACATGTATGGCTTTGCTGACTGCACTTTTAGTTTGAACAATCCTTTTGCTGCCTTGTGATGGGAAATTCCATTGGCAGGTTTGTGATCTTTGTAGGCAAAATGTTACATATAATTTTCTTGGAAAAGTGTTGTTACTGTTGTGGGTTTTTCTTGTTTGTGAGTGGAACCAAAACAAATTATTATTTACCTTCTGATATCAGAAAATTCATTACAGCTGGGCAGTGAAATGGGCAAATGCAATAAGAATTGGAATACCACATAAGAAGATAAAATACCTTAACTGATTAAAACAAATGTGTGGATCAACCCTTTACATTGATTGTAAAATGGGAGCTTTGAGCTCTCTCTCTTCTCTCTCTCTCTCTCTCTCTCTCTCTCTCTCTCTCTCTCTCTCTCTTTCTCTCTCTCTCTCTCTCTCTCTTTCTCTCTCTCTCTCTCTCTCATCCACCCTCTTCTTCTCACTCCCCGCCCGCTCTCTTTCCAACTCAGATGGACATGATATGATGTTCTTATTTAAGTGGAATAATGTACAGTTACGCTTAAGATATATTATGCATGCTTTGACTGACCATTGACTCTTGTCCTCTGGTTGAATGACTGTTTCATTGACTGATTTATCACTGTCACTCATCTCATTGTCATTATGTGCCCTGCCGCATGGCATTGATGATCACAGCCCTCCATACGAATCTATCTTTTGTAAAGTTCTGCAAAGTATGTCTCCCACCCTTTCTGTCTCCATCCACTCCACAAGTCTGTCCAGTATTTTATTTCTGGGTCTGCCTGTTGTTCTCCCCCCCCCCCCCCCCCCAGCTTTTCTGTTGTGACTAGGTGGTTTAATTTATCTTGCTTCATAAAATTTCCTATAAATCAAATGTTGCTTGTCCTTACCAAATCGCCTTCATTAATGTTCTCTTGTGTTTGCTCTTTCAAGACTGTCGTGTTGTTTGTTTGTTGTTGTTTTTTTCTGTCCATCTGGCGTGATATAAAGGCAACAAAACAGGGCTAACGAATGTACCTTTTCACACTCAAGAGTACTAAACTCTACAGTTTGTTTCCCAGTCCCACCATCCTGTTTCCATATATGTCAATAGGCTGATACATAGAATAGATCATCAGGAACCAAGTCATCTGAATCTCTCTCTCTTCATTTTAAAAACATACTTCACATTGTAATCATTTTATTTGGCAGTATCTGTTTCCCTTATACTTTCTTATACTAGTATTAATCATTTAATGATTATTTTTTCAGGTTATTTTTCTTGATTTTCAATCTTATACTGACATCAGAGATTCTCAAAGAAGATGGATCCTGAATATGAAAAAAGATTACTTCGTCAACACAATGGATCACCTTTTGGATCTGTGAGTATTTGGAAAACCAAATAATCATAATGTAAGGACAGTGGTCTAGGCACTGTTGACAGAATAGTGTGTATGATTTAGTTTATATGAACACTGTGTCCCCAGTGAAGAAAACATGTGACTGATTAGGCCCAAAATGTGTTAAGTGATTAAGGCCTTATCAGTGAGGACAGTACAAGATGTGTGATCTAATGTTGCATCAAAGAGTGTGTTAATTGAAAAAAGCACAACCAGAAATTTATCATTAGTGTCATTCATGTATATAAATGTGATTAGACCCAGATTGTGTTGTATATGTATCGGCATTGCAATGTAGGTTTCCAGTCTAACAAAACTGGAACACACATGGAAAACGTTAAGAGCTTATCTATAAACCAGGAAGAGACACCAAAAATATAAAGAGCTTGTTATTAAGCAAAGTTGAAATTAGTAATTAGGATCTTGCTTCTTTTTTTTTTCTTTTTTTCTTTTCTTTTTTTTTTTCTTTTTTTTTTTTTTTTCGTATGAGGTATGGTTTTTGAAAAATTCATGTCTTTCATTTTAGCCTAATCTGAGTCCAGTCACATCACCAAACAAGAAAATCTATGGGGACCGCTTCATACCTGCACGCACGAGTACATGCTGGCACATCAACTTTGACAAAAATCAGGTTAGTTGAAATATCGCTGTCATGTTTGACACAATGTGTGAAAATGTACTTCATTTGAATACTCTTATGTTGATATCATGATTGGTCTTAACAGGAAGCCAGCAGCGCAGGCCCAGAAAGCAGATTAGGAGTAAAATGTTGGAAACTGTCAAATAAGTGGTAAATCTGATGAAAATTACTGTTTTAAATCAAGAACAAAGTTCACATATTAGTTGTGATTGAAAAAAGTACCCGTTTAGTATAAAAACAAGTGTCAAAAGGAGATGGAAGAAATGGGATCCCTGATTTCCAGGTCTACTAAATTAATAGGTTTGTGTTTGAAAAAGAAAGAATAAAGTCCTCTGTGCTTGAATTGGATTGAAATGTTAATGTTTATTAACTCATTGGCATCGCACCTATTTTTAGACTCGCGACTACAGGAATCATATGAAAATTGGCCATATTTAAAAGATTGTAACACAAAAAGTATTAAAGGTATCTTCAAAAAGTAAACTGTGCTATTAAATATCACTTTTTATCTAACATCATGCAAAATGTCAGATGCACATGACTTCATTTTCTGTCTTTAGTTTAAATCATTATTAAAATGGTAAGTGAAAGAAGAAAAATATTTTTTTTTCTAAAAATAGCATGGTGACTATATATACCCAAATCACATTATCAATTTAGCAAAATTGTTCAATTTACCTGTTTCAATTTGTAGTTCTGATGAAAGTTCTCATCAAAAATACAAATTATGTACAATGCAAAGTCACAAAGTGTATAGAAAATCCAGCTTAGAAGTCAAAACATTTTGCCATGAATGAGAAACGGTCTTTCGACCGTTCAATTCTAGAACTCTTTCACGGCTAGTTTTACATGACGTACGGTCAAAGGGAGCAAAATCTTCACACTGAATGGTTGAAGCTTACCCAGACATTTGTTGCCCTTGGATTAAGCCAGTCATCTTTACACAGGAATTTTCTAAAATGCACCGGATCATATGATTCGGTGCAACGTCAACGCTCTCCTAGACCACCGAATCATATGATTTGGTGCAGGCTCAATGAGTTAACTCTTAACAGTTTCTGGTTTTTTTGCACTTTTTAACAAATAACAGTGTAGTATTTTTAAAATGCTTGTAAAATGTGCAGTTATTGACCAAAGTTCAAGTGTAATATACCAGTGTGTTCAGAATAAACTGAATTTTTTTAACATGACATTTTTTTTCACACTTGCTGAACGTACTCTTTTTGATGACCTTTGACCTTTGATGCTAAAAATAGAAATTGTGAGCATTTTCAGCAATTCACACATTCTCAATGAACAAAAAATCCAAGATGATGAGTTCAAGTTTACAATTTTAAATTTTATTGACAAAGCAATCATTTTTCTTTTATCTGAAACAAATTTCACTCAAATGTGTCAAATATTACATGCTCAGTGCTCAAAATTTGTACATAACCGAATTTCCAGATTTTTCACTGTTATTTACACAAGTCAGTCATGTCACAACAGACTTCCTGTTTAGCAGGAGAACACAAGTTTTTACATAGTAAACATTATTGTAGCATCACAAATATACAAAAAATACAAATATATTGACAATCCTTATTAAATTTCTTTTTCATGAATATATATCCTGATATTGTTACTAAAAATAGACTGGTCGCTCCCTCAAGCACGACCAACCTCATTTCACGGCGGATACAATTATTTTGGTTCTTTGGATAAACACATCAGGTGATGAACAGGAAAAACAAAAGGTATGAAAATAGTTTTCTTCTTTTTTTAGGCATCTTCTACAAAGAAAAATAATTAGCAGACTGAACACAGAGTATTCTGAGGATAATGTAGAAAATTTTCCATATTGGACAAACCCATCATGTTTTTTTTTCAAATCATTATCCTTTAAATCTACCCCCTTTTCATAACACAGCTGGTTATAACAGACAGAGTACAATTGTTATCATAGAATCATACAGGGAACAAAAGTCAGACTCCAACCCCCACCACAACCCTACTGTATTCAGAGCCACCCACATCCATGCCTGACCCTTAGCCTACATGAAAACTCAAAAGACAGTTTCTGTCATCCACAAAACACAGGTGGTGACCACAGGTAGCACACATCACATTGGTTTTTTGTTCTTTCTTTTTATCATCATAGCACTTTCTACAATTTTTTCTTTCTTTTGTTTTTACAGGAACAATAGAATGTTTGGTAAATACAATTTTGACAGATGCTTCCGGAACTTTTCCATATTCACTCAGACCTGCAAGTTGTCTTATAAGCTCTTCAGTAAAATCTAACTGGCAATATCTATCATGTCTTTGTAATTCAGGAATGTCTGGGTGTTTTTTTCTAAAATCTTGAAATAAAATATAAGCATTTACTCGCGCAATATCAATGAAATGAAAAAAAAGTGTTTTCCACCATTTGTTAGTTTTACGCAACGCATTGTATTTGTTGATCAGCTGATCACTTTTATCCACCCCACCCATACTTTCATTATAATCTTTTACTAACTCTGGTTGTCTGACATTGATTTTTCTAAACTGCCCCTGAACTTTTGATCTACGTTGAACAAAACCAGACTTATTAGCTGTGTGAATGGATGACAGAAATGAAACAGTTTTGTTATCTCTCCACTGCATAGAAAGTATGTCTCCCTCCCTCATCCATCTTACATCACCCCTTTGTGACCTTTTTTCAAATTCTTTAACATTTTTCAATTGCTGAGGAAACCCTTTTCTATTAACTATGATAGTACCACATGCTCTGATACCTTTTTTAATCAAGTCCCTCAACAACTGAAAACTAGTATAAAAATTATCAAAAAAGAGTCTGTAGCCTTGACCCACAAGAGAATGAACTAGCTTCATAACAACATCATATGCAAGGCCAAAACCAGAAGAAACAGTTTTTTTCCCCAAATATACATCAAAGTTATAAGTGTAACCTGTTTCAGAATCAGCTAAAACCCATAATTTCATCCCCCATCTTGTACTAAGTTGTAGGCTTATCTCGAATAAACTGTCTAAAGCTATATCTTCCTTTATTTCTCACCATGCGTTCATCAATACATATATTTTGAGAAGGCTGAAACAATTTCTGACACTTACTCCTTATATATTCCATTAGAAATCTTGCTTTAGAAAGTTTATCATTAGGATCTTCAGTTTCATTGTTAGAAATTTTTAGGAAACACATTAACTGCTTGAATCGCATCTTTGACATAAAACTTCTTGCCCATAACCCATTATACAAAGTTTTTGAACACCAGTACCTTTCTATGTTTGGAGCTTGAACAATACTCATATACATCAAAAGACCAAGAAAACGATAGAATTCATCTGGATATGTGTCAAACCAAGATGGAAACATGGAAGGCTTACTAGGACCTACAACTTTTGCATAATTATTTGTATGTGTACATAACCAATGTACTAGACAATGAGTAAAAAAAAGTTGAAAAAAATCCAATGGCCGTAAATAACGTCTGATGTCAGCCCTCGTCTGTACATCCTCCAGGTAGACACCAGAAGGACGGGCAGGATCGAAGACGGGGAGAGGGGTCTCCAAACCTGGGTCCTCTGTATTGTAGCCTTCATTTCTGGAACAAAAAAAAAGAGAAAAACATCATCTTTTTGTTCAACTGATAGAAATGTGAACAAAAGTAAAGCACAATCATGAAATACAAATAAAAAACATGTTTGTGCACACACACACACACACACACACACACACACACACACACACACACACACACACACACACACACACACACACACACACACACACACACACACATACACACACACACATACACACACAGGAAGAGAGAGAGAAACTGAACCACTGACACACTTTTGTCAGTAGAAATTAAAGTTATAGACTCAACACACACACACACACACACACACACACACACACACACACACACACACACACACACACACACACACACATTCACACACATATACACACACACACAAAATGTCTCTCTCTGACACACTTGCACACACACACACACACACACACACACACACACACACACACACACACACACACACACACACACACACACACACAAGAGTCTTGTAATTTCATGCAGGAAAATAATAGTGTACACATATGGATTATCATGTGAAAAATGCTAGAATCAATGACACACATGATTCTGATCATGATGCAAGCGATATAATTTGTACCACTGACCATGTAAACTGAACAGACTGTTCATTGAGATTTTGTCTGCTAGTACTTGGTGTCGACCGACAGCCAAAAGTAGGTCAGTCTGCTCAAGTAATTTGTCGAAGCGAAAATTTACATTACATCCTTTTGACTGATAAATGATCAATCATACAAACCAAAAGTAAGTCAAAAATGAATTCTAGTGACCACTCTTCATTATTACTCAATCATGATAGCGATTTTTTTAGTTTTACTGAGATCGAAGAATGTAAACAAACACTTACATTTGGGATCGTCTGCTACGGTCTGGATTTATCGAAGGGACATCGGAATCATCATCTGTGTCAGAGTCAGAAACAGCATTTTCCAGCTCCCAGGTTTCTTCATCACTGCTGTCGAGGTACTCAGTGTTGGAAAAAGAGTTGCTGGAAGTCATAATCGCGTAGAAACTTGGCACGGGCAGCTCAGTAAAGTGAAATGAATTCAAGATGGCGTCGGACAGGAAGACACGTGGTCACGCACTTTTTTATGCAACATTCAGCTTATAAATCTTAAAATATTGCCTTTTTTCCTTTATACATTCGTTTTTGTAAGTGATTTTTAGTCAATGGTTGATGTTGATACCAAAAATGTGTTGTTATAAGACAAAAACTTTCCGATCGTAATTTTCGATCATCAGCAATCGAAATTCAATGGAACGAACTGTTAAGAGTTATACGTGTGGCTGTAATGTAGAAAACTGTTGCAGGGCATTTCATTCTCAGTGTTCTACTGAAATTAGTTGATGAGATATGATTTCTATAATATTACTGTTGTTGTGTCAGGATACATTGTCATATTGCCTCCTTGCCTCAGAAGACCTTTCAAAAGATATCATTCCTTGTTTCTTGAATTTGATGGTGTTTCTGTTTCACAGGAAACAAATGCCCCAACACCTTCTACAAGCCGGAAAACAAAAGATGCCAACACTGACAGCTCCAAAGATGGACTAGCTTATTCCTGTTTATTGAAGAATGAATTGCTGGCAGCAGGCATTGAAGATCTCAAAGTAAGTCTATAAATGTTCAGAGGGTGTTAATTTCTGTTTGGTTCCACAAATGAGTGATCACTAGCATCGGTTAGGGTAATCACAGATAATTAAAGTTCTGAATCAGAAGGAATCATAGTGTCCTAAATCAGAGGCAGGTATACATAAGTATTGTCCTGGGTCAGAGGCAATCATAGATACTTTTATCCTGAGTCTGACAAAGCAGGCACTGTTCAGTGTCATGAATTGGTTTTGTGGTGTTGGGCTCTGGACTGTGACAGATTGAATGAGTGCAGCTGAATGAATCTGGGTCTGGTAATGCTGAGAAGTCAGAATAAATCGGATGAAGGTTTTACTGTTGAAATTATATAGAAGACAGGGACAGAAAGAAAGAACGAGTTTTGTCTAGAATGGGGCATAGAACATTGTCATTGACCTACATGATTGAAAATTAGTTTTCATTGGCCCATATTGAAGATGTTGGTGAACGTGTAGGAAAATTTTGTCTGGAAATTTAGTTTTCATAATTTGACCAGCCACAGGGATCAAATTGACATTGCTTGAAGTTTATTAGAAACTTTTGGGACGTTTACATTTTTTTTCTTCTGTTTTTTTGTGAGCAGATTGGAGGCCCTGTGTGTGTGTGTGTGTGTGTGTGTGTGTGTGTGTGTGTGTGTGTGTGTGTGTGTGTGCGTTTTCGTGCATCCATATGTATGTGTGTGCGCATGTGTGTGTGGTTGGATGTTTATTTGTGTAATACTTATTAACTTCGGTTTAATTGCTAAACATAATGTATGTTTTGCCATTGACTTAATTTCAAAACAGTATGCTGATAAATCACAAAGATCAGTCAAATGTATCTAACTGCCAAGCAAGTGTCAAGTATCAGGTTATTGATTTGGAAAGAATTGGTATGTTAAAAAGTCTTGCTGATGATTACTCTGAATCTGTTGTATGTTTAATTTGGTGACTGATTATTGCAGCTTTCAGAAAAATGTTGGTGACTGATTATTGCAGCTTTCAGAAAAATAGAAGTGTTGCTTTTTATGCATGGTTTTGTTAAAAGGTGTGATAGATTTGAGTCTCAAAATGTTTTATGCATTGTTTCATTTTAAATTTGTGAAAATTGAAATGACTTACTTTTGGCCATTTGGCCAGTTTTACTCTTAAGTCAGTGCCAGCCAACAGTATTGCTCATTTTCTTCTTCTTTGCTGTTTTGCTTTTCCTGACTTCAGTATAAGCTATATTGTTTATGATTAGTATGATGCATCCTGTTGTATGTTGTGATGTTTATGACATGCTTGTTTATGTGTTTTGTGTATAGGAAGTACAGACGGAGGAACGTTCAGCACTTTATCAAAAAGAATCACGCAATCTGTTCAGGGTAAGAGGACAGTCTCATTCACTGTGTTAGGATTGACGTTATCTACATGATAGATGATGTGGTCCATACCAGTAGCAATGCCGTGCAAACCGAAACGCGACGTCAAATTTGTGGTACCAAAAACTGGGCAAAAACGGGGTCCGGCCACAAAACTGGGGGGTCTTCAGTTCAATCAAGTATTACTGCCTCTTTAAGTGGTGTTTCATCCTTATTTTTGTTCTTATATGAATCAGAAATGAATAAATATTTGAATGATTGCCATTTTATGTACTTACAGCGAAAATGGAATTAGTTATTTGATGAGAAAGTCGAAAATCCGCATTTCAGGCGTAATCGCGGAGACGGTATGCGTTTAGAATCGAAGTTTGTTTGGGGTGCTTCACTATTTCGGTCGGTACGGCTATATTTGTGAACCAATCACATTGTAATTTTGCAACCAATGAGAATCAATGTAACAAAATGATATATCCCGACGAGAGCTATGTGTGCCAGTTTCGAACCGAGATCAACGCTTCCAAAGTTTTGCTTTTTTTCATCGGAAAAGTTTGCAGGCAAGTCGCCATTTTTGGAACTTCTCGTCGGCGGGATTCGATTTTGCATACTTTTTTCTATGTGCATGTGTAATATGAAATCAATTTGATGTAAAATACGGCCGTACGCCAACTTTTTACATGAGGATCTCTTCCAGATCAGTAGCAAAACAACGTCGGAATGTGCCGACGCCATAGGCCTACTACCGGCGTAACAGAACGCTGTGCAAGTTTCAGCTCGGCAAGCTTTACGTTGTCGGACAAAGACTAGATCTAGCAATCAACAGATCAAGTTCTGTTTTATCTGTGACATTGTATTTTTGAAAAAAAGGACAACTGCGTTTGAACTCGATTCGGAGTTGTCAGCTGAAGCTAGGTTCGTCAACCATTTCCTCCCCGAGATCATGCTATTTGCATGTCGCAGTGTAGATCTGCTCACCCCACGACGGGCGAGCTTACTACTAAAAATGCTATGTGCTCGACGTGCTTCGCCGAGCCGTGGAAAATGGGTTTGCCCAAACAGAGGGGTGCGCATACCCGCCTCCCCAACTCTCTCTCTCTCTCTCTCTCTCCTTCTCTCTCTCTCTCTCTCTCTCTCTCTCTCTCTCTCTCTCTCTCTCTCTCTCTCTCAGAGAACAAGAAATGAGTAAATAAGTAAATAGGCCACAATACATTCATATCCAAGTTGCTAACAGGCATGATCCTCTCTCTCTCTCTCTCCATCTCACTCTCTCTCTCTGACAACACACACTCTCTCTCTGACAACATGCACACACACTAACACACAGAGATTTAGAATGTCACAAAACAAAATCTTCTGATCATTGTTATAATATTCTTCATTTAGGTTTTGAAACTGAATAGAAGGCTATGAGTTGTATTATTTGTAAAGTAGGCCATCCATTAGCTTATGTAGTTGTTTCAATTTGTAGTCAATATCTGAAAAGGATAGGCCCATTGTCATTAATTTGTTTTAAAGGGAAGATTGCATCTTATTTAATAGTAGCCTGTTGTTATTGATTTGTATTAAAGGGCAAGAGTACACTGGAAATACTTAGCAGGATTGCTCTGCTTTAGTGGATTTTTACAAGTAATATGCTAAAAATCAAAGTCGCGAGTTTGGGCTTAATGTTAAAGTAATGTTAATGTGAAGACTATGCATTATGGTTTCCTTTCCTTTCCAATCTCTCAATGAATAGTATATATTATGCAGAAATTCACATATTTCTCTATTGTAGGAGTTAAGTGACCTGTTCCTGAATGGTGAGTGGTCCCATATCCTTCCTGAAGTTTTCTTTGGATGCTGGCTGTGCTAAGTGTTCGGTGACTTGACTCATCCACAGACAGTTTAGTCTATTTTTTAAAGACTGATGAGTGATGTATAAAATAAAAATCAAATGTAGCGTACATAAATCTTGTCTGTTATGTTTTTCTCTGTGTGTGTATATATATATATGTGTGTGTGTGTGCATGTGTATGTGTGTGTGTTTACTTTTTAGTAGAATTTTGATCGGATGATATTTTTGGATAGACTGCAGCATAAAAGCATGCAGTAATTTTTAATATTTCAATTATTTAAGTGATTCCAGAAGTCATTGATTCTCAGATGTCCTTTTATATGTACAGAAACTGATGAAATATTAAAAGTTATTCATAAGACTACTGAAGTAGCGAGTCGTGACTTTTTTGGTTTAATTTGCAGTAATAAGACACTTGAACGAGAGCAAAATGATTTTATCTATCTCTTGAAATGATTGTTTTGTTTCTAGCTTCATTTTTGTCTGTTATTAATACAATATGGGCAATTATTAATGAAACACTGATAAAACATCCAAAATATCACATATTTCCTGTAATAAGACAAAAATGGCTCGTCACAAGAGTTCCAATAATGGTTTTATTCAATTCGGCACGCCAAAATACATCAACGACCAAAATTTCATGACTTTTGATCCGGTCTGTCTTTCACAATTGCAAAATGAATGTCATTTCCAGCAAAATCAGCATACCATGCCATTTGATGAGTTTGTTCTGTGACACTGGTCCTTCTTTGTCCCACTAAAACGTGTGGTACCAAAATTTAAGAAATTTTTTACGCTTCAAGTTGGAATATCTCATGAACTATTAGTCCGATTTGAAAAATTTAAACTGCTTTTTACTCAGAATAACAATATCTTCAAAACCATATAAATTTTTTAACTCAAAACCCAATTTCAATTTTTCATGCGGCATTGCTAATACCAGGTTCAGATTTTTATAGAGTTTTTTCATGCGCATGTTAGAGGGTAATGTTTTGTTGCTCTTAGAATAGACTATTAGGGTTAACAACCGAAGAACACTATAGCATCTGACCAATTACTGCTTTGATTTTGAAAAACAGAATCAAACGAACCTCCAGAAACTGCCAAATCTTTGAGAAAATAAACAAACCAAAAAACAAAACACGCACACACACACACACACACACACACACACACACACACACACACACACACACACACACACACACACACACAACACACACACACACACACACACACACACACACACACACACACACACACACACACACACACACACACACACACACACACACACACACACACACACACACACACACACACACACACACACACACACACACACACACACACACACACACACACACACACACACACACACACACACACACACACACCACACACACACACACACACACACACACACACACACACACACACACACACACACACACACACACACACACACACACACACACACACACACACACACACACACACACACACACACACACACACACACACACACACACACACACACACACACACACACACACACACAGAGAGAGAGAGAGAGAGAGAATTTTGAGGCAACAGTAATTGCTTGTTCAGATCAATTCATTTCAATAACACTTTATTAATCAGCAGGGAAATTGATTTGTGCTGTCACAATTTGTAATAAAACATACACAAACTTATCAAACACACATCGATAAAGGATTAAAACTAGATCTTTGAAAAAAAAAGTATCAGTCCAGGCTGTGAGATTGTTGCATGTGTTGGTTGAATGTGTGAATGGCAGTGAGAATGAATATATTCAGGTAATGAGATATTCTTATATATGGAGCTCTAAACCTAAGACTTCTGACCAACCGTTTCTTACTTATATTTTCATGGGTGTGTTTTATCTGTCAAAAATTCTCATGAGTTTTGTCAGTAATTTTCCTCAGGTACATGATACTACTACCCATCACCCCTGTTGCTTTCCTAATAACCTTTTCAAACCTATCTTTGTCATATTTGGTCCAATTTTCATCTCAACACACAGTGCCAAAGGTAAAAATTTTGCTAATAACAGATGTGTAAAACATTTCGAGCATCTGTTTGTTCACATTAAAAGACTTTAGTTTTCTTAAATGGTACATTCAGCTGTTGATCTTCTTAAAAAATTTGTTAGGATTTTCTTTTTAGTTATGGTTCCAGGATATTTGTATCTATCTATTCAACCACTTTTATTACCTGCCATTTCACCTGAACATGATCTGTTTTTGTCTGAAGTCAGTTACTAGTATTAGTTGTAAGTGTTGTCTTTATCTCATGATTTACGTTGTTGTGGGAAGAGATTTTCAGAATACCTTTAAAGATGGCCTAATTGAAATTTGTTGTGAGTAGGGAGGAGGTTTTCAGAATACCTTTGAAGATGGCCTCATATAAGATGATAACAACGCTAACATCCATTATAAGTTGTTTCACTACAGGTCTTCTATATATCTGTAATTGTGTTTGTGTGAACAGTACCATACACCACGGCGCTCCATAGACTCAAGCGACTATTCCCCATATTCCCTGTCCCCAGTGGGAAGCAAAAGCCAGAAGTTATTACGCTCACCAAGAAAGGTTTGTGTGCCTCTTTTTTTTCTTTGATGTCCCTTTTTATGTTTTTTTATGGTCTTGTTTGAAGACCAAGCCAAAACAAAAGAAAGAAGTATCAGAATTCATGAACAACAACAAAACAAGTCGGACACACAATCATGATTTCTTTGATACGCAGTCATGACTGTTATGAGGCTGGACATTTAATCACACTGATAGAAATCTAAACAGGTGAAAGATACTGGGTCTGTTTTCACTGACACAGAAACTAAACAGAACAAAAAAGGCACAAACATACTTCTGATTATGCACAGATACAGGTGTGCACATGCACACACATATGCATAGCAGCCCTGCATCATTCTAGAAAAAGGTTTTAAATGTTGGTACAGGCAATAGACTGTTACTGGCTTTCTAAGTAAAGTTTGACTTTTTTGTTTTTAATAGTTTATCACTCCTGATGTCATATACTTTATGCAACCTACCTATTGTCAAATAAACACTGAAGAAAGTTTCCGAACTTTTGTTTTTAAGTAATGTGTAAAAGAGAAATGTTGATTGGCTCAGAATTTCCTCAAGTTGCTTATTTGCTTGAGCGTAGGCGTAGAGGGTGAATGCATCTGCTCCGACATTGATGTATGAGAGTGATTGCATCAACTCCTCAGGAAAAATGAACACAAAAGTTGGAAATGTGTTTTCTGAATTTTGTATCTTCAGCATCAGACCATATAGAACCTAGGAAAAATTAGATTTTAACAGACCTGCCTAAGTCCCATTTGTTTGTTTTTTCCTTTGTTTTTCTTTATACACTTTTTTTTTTTAAATTTAGAAATGGTGTTACTAGTATTTCCAGAACTGTTTAAGAAATCAACTTTGTAATATATGTGTTACATATTTTCCAAATGTTTATGTTGCAGGCTGTTCGTAAAATTTCTAAGATTCCTTTTAAAGTGCTGGATGCCCCAGAATTACAGGATGACTTTTATTTGAACCTTGTGGATTGGTCCTCACAAAATGTCTTGAGTGTTGGACTGGGCACATCAGTGTATTTGTGGAGTGCCTGCACCAGTCAGGTATGCATGACCCTTTCCAATATGTTTCCAGACAAGTGTATATTTTATCTTGTGTCTGTCAGTTGGTAGCTTTTGATTTATGTCACTGTGGTGTGCATGCATGAATCATGTGTATATGTGGTTTTGTAAGTCTTGAGCATGTGCACTGTCTCACAGATATATACATTTGGACTGTGTCTTGGTTAACTGAATTTTGATATGAATTTGTTTTTAAGTTTGTTCAGAATTGGACTTTAAGTTTGTTACTGGAGTGTTGAACGAGTTGGGTATTTATTTTGACTCCTTAGGGTGATTCTCTGTGTCATTGTATTGTTTGTTTGTTTTTTATAAATAGAAGGTAGTGTATTTATATGGGTCATTGACAGTTTTTTAGATACTCTTATATAGTCATTTATGTGGATTGGCTCCCAAGGTTGCAAGAGGTCCCAAGTTCAGTTCCCAATGAGACACAATCAGATAAGGATTTAACTTCTACTCCACTAACCTTTAGGTGGGTGGTTGGGTGCTAAGTGGGTTTTCAAAAAATTGGAAAATAATTTTTTTATGAAACAATAGACTAAGGTTTCATGTACAACATGCATGTAAAACCCCACATCAGTAAAATCCCTGAAAATTTATATAGAAGAATCCATTTTGATATGAACTGTTGTCATCATTTTGATATACAAGAATATAGTTGTTTTTGTAATTATTACATTTTATTGCTTTTAAAGAATGTTAAGAGTTCTATTGACAACAAAGAAAACAGACGAGACAATCTTGAAAGAGGCATACACAAACAGGATATTAGTGAAGAAGATTAGAAAAAGATAAACAACATTTATACGACATTTTATGAGGCATTTGAGCATCTAGTCATAACAGGAAAATTGGAGGGAAAAAGCGCCAGGAGGACCCAGGAAGAAAATACTGGATGGACTTGCAGAGTGGCTGAGGACAGAGAGGGTGGGAGATGTACTTGCAGTAACAAAAGAGATTTGTGTGGAGGGCCGTGATCGCTAATGCCATGCAGCAGGGCACATGAACAAATACACAAATACTCAAAAGTATGTGCAATCTTCAGCCTTTATATTGTACGTGTGTGTGTGTTTAAAGATGCAATAGTGTGTAGTATAATGAGCAACTAACAGTATCGTAAAAGTGAAATGTGGTTACATGTATCATGTATATATGATACTCTGTTTTAACTTGGACTTACAGAGTGCATACTGTGGATCCATTTGTGTGTTATATTTTGATAGGTAACAAGGCTGTGTGACCTGTCTTCAGACAATGATACAGTAACTTCTGTCTCCTGGTCTGAAAGGGTAAGTTTGAATTCATTTAAATTATTACCACATGGGTATTGTTATGATGTGTAATCACTGTGTTAAGCTTTTGTTATTTTACCATGTTGGTACACAGATTGCAGTTCTGTGGAGTTCTGGGGAGGGTTTTTTTTCCTTGAGTATTCAGGATTCTCTCTTTGAATTATGACTGTTGATATTTGGACAGTTATCAGACTGTTATGAGTCTTCGGATTGTGATTATGTTTGGATTGTGAATGTGTGAATATTTGGACTATGGCCATGTTTTGTACAAAGAATGTTGACAATAAGAATTGTATGTTGATGGCATTGTGTGTTGGCACTGGTGGGGTTGTCTAGCAGGGCCAGCAAGTAGCGGTGGGCACTCACAAGGGCTATGTACAGATCTGGGATGTAACAGTCAACAAAAAACTCACCACACTGGAGGGACATGGAGCAAGAGTTGGTGAGTGCTGTTTACATAGTTGGAAAAGAGTTCTTGAATCTGTTGCTTTGGTCTTTTTTAGCACACCTTTTTCCTAATTGGATTGGTTTAATTGGAGTAGTGTTTTCTGCTGCACCACTCACAGTTGGAATGAGTTGGTTATCTTACTGTCTTGCGGGTTGTGGCTCTGTAAATTGTTATATGTTGTGATGACACACCCTTGTGTGTTTGATTTGAGTATGTAGTGCTCAGCATGCCAACTTCTTTCTTTGAAAATTATGCAGCTTTTTGGAGATAGTTTTCTTTTTCAAATTTTATTCACAGATGATTAAAATGAAGAAATAACTATGGCTTGACCATCTCGCTTGCCTTGAGGATTGATTTTGTTTGTCTTTTTTATTGTATTCATGTCCTCAGTTGTACAAAACTGGACTCTGTTATTCTTGTTAAGTCCCTACGAAATAATGTCACAACTAACACTTGTCCATTCTTCCAAGACGTTAAAGTACAAAAGATAAACGGACAGCTCCTGGGTGTTTTGTTTTTGTTTAAAATGGGCAGGTTCATTTGTTGTATGTTGTATGCTCCTTAGCACCTACTGTGGGTGTTAGCATAATGTCTCAGTTGTTCAAACTTGATCTAGTGACAATGGTAGGGTTTGATGATGGACATGAAAACTGTACCTTATTCCTCGCTTACAAACTGACAGAATCCTATTGATTATACACAGCGCACAAATCCGAGATACTTAAGTTGGCCACTTTCTGCTGGCTGTTAATAGCGCGCCCCTTCCCTTCCACTCCCCACACCCTTTTCACCCGTCCCTTTATCACTAGTGCGGGAGCACAAAGACGCGCTACCCTGCCTGGCTAAAAATAGCACACACAGGGGACGCCGGCTCGCAACTAAAGGGTGGCAGAATGGCTGGGAAAATGCAGCCATGTATACATTATTTTAGTAACATCAGCCATCTATTGTGAAAGCCCCAGTTTCATGACACTTGCTTTGCTGTTACTTTTCAATTTTAGACATTTTTTTATGTCCAGCAAGACAACTCATTTTCCACTGGGTGATCCAACTATTTATAACAGAAAATTATTGCAGAAGTAATTTTTTCATTGCTGTTTTCATGTAAGCAATTGATTTATGAATTTCAGCTTTGAAATGCTATGGCCTGTGTCTGTTTATTGCACAACTTTTGTTACTGTCTCATACACAAAACTAATTGTACCATTTCCTTTAGTGGTCTGTATGTTTTGGTGGTGCCTATGAAATATTGCTATCATCTTTTGCAAACTTTCACTTTGGATTTTGATTTGTAAAGTTTATTGAGCAATTACTTCGATTTTTAATTTGTAGAGTTATTGTTGTACGGATGCGAAGCATGGACAGTCAACACGCAAAGTCAGAACAAGTTTGAGGCAGCTGAAATGTGGTTTCTAAGAAGAACGTTACAGAGTTTCATGGACAGCAAAGAACACAAACATGACAGGCTTGAAAGAGGCAAACACAAAACATAAATGAAGAAGATTATGCAAAGACAGGCAACATAGGACATTTTATGAGGCAAGAGAAATTTGAGCACCTAGTCACAACAGGAAGGCTGGAGGAAAAAAGAGCATCAGGTAGATTCAGGGAGAAAGTATTGGATGGACTTTTTGCCGAATGGATGAAGACAGAAAGGGTGGGAGATGTACTTGCAGTGACAAAAGATAGATTCGTTTGGAAAGCCATGATGGCTAATACCATTCAGCAGGTTACATGATGGTAATGATCCAAGTTTATTGAGTACTTTGTTTTTTCATTTGTAAAGTTTATTTAGTCATTAATTTTGAAATTTAATTTATAAAGTTTAATGAGTTGTTTTACTTTGACTTTGAATTTGTGAAGTTTACCAAGTTTTCTTTGATCATAATGTATGCATTTCAGTGGTTGAATATGGCATGTATATGTTAATCCACGTCTCCCATCTATAGGTGCCTTAGCCTGGAATGGTGATATATTATCATCAGGAAGTCGAGACCGCTTGATTCTGCAGAGAGATGTTCGAACACCATCCATCACACCTGAAAGAAAATTGGCAGGACACAAACAGGAGGTAATGCTGTTTTTTTGAGTAATGATTAAAGCCCAAGAATGAAATTTTAAAAGCTGAGTTAGCCAATAAAATATTGAATAATAGTAAAACCTGAATTTGTAAATTGCGACTAATTTTGGTGAGTGCCCATTGTTCCCCCAGATTGCAGGTTTTTATGCATTACATGATAGGTGATTTGGCAGAGTAATGTTTTCACTCTTTAGAATAAGAGCATGATGTAATTTGAATGTGAAGAATGTTCTTAGGTAATGTGTGTATTGGTCAGAAGGTGAACTGCAAACATTTTTGTTAATTAAAAAAACAACAACTGGTTTTATACATGAGTACTTTATGTGTTAGGTGTGTGGTCTGAAGTGGTCTCCTGACCATCAGCACCTGGCGTCTGGAGGCAACGACAACAAATTGTTTGTATGGAACCTGACGACAAATGGACCTGTGCAGACCTACACAGACCACCAGGCAGCTGTTAAGGCCATTGCCTGGTCACCCCATCAGCATGGCTTGCTGGCGTCAGGGGGTGGGACAGCAGATCGATGTATCAGGTTCTGGAACACACTGACGGGCCAGCCACTGCAGTGTGTAGACACAGGGTCGCAAGTGTGTAACTTGGCCTGGTCCAAACATTCCAACGAACTGGTGAGAGGGGTTTTAATCTTTTACTTCATGCAGCGCAATTGTTTTTGAAGTCGTGAAGCATTGAATGTTTGAGATGAAATTTTAAGATAATACATTTTGATGTCCATGCTTTGTTTTAAGGAAACAAAACTTTACACTCATAAAAGTTACTTGTTGAAATTTTCTGTGCATCTGTTATTGTTTGAATTTGTGAACATCGTGAAGGAAATTATGTGCAGTACTTTTATTTTCGTAGCAAGGTTAGCAAATTTTATTAAGCAACAAAGTCACTGAAGTCTGCAGAATTTGGATTCAAGTTACATTGAGTTTATGGCTGGTTCATCCTTTTCAGAATTGATTGTGGCTTTGAATCAGAATGCCCTTGTTAGCAGTTTTACTGGCTTTTCAAAAGTTAATTTTCCAGGATTAAACATGAAAAATTACTGTTTTATGCTTATCACATTTTTGAAAGCTCTCAATATGCTATTATACTTTCAGTAAAAGGAAAAAAGTTGTGTGTATACTTTAGTAAAAAGAAAAAGGGTGTGTCATAGTGTGTGTGTGTGTGTGTGTGTGTGTGTGTGTGTGTGTGACAGAGAGAGAGAGAGAAAGAGAGAGAGAGAAATAGTTTACTCCTGTTTTCATGTATAACATTTTATGCAAAGATGACTTGTTGACTTGTAAAACATATTCATAAAGTGCAAAGCACTTGGATGCTTACTTCCCAGAATATTGCAGTTTATAAATTGGTATCATCATCATTGTCATTAGTAGTAGTAGTAGTACTTTATGAATTTTATGAAGTAAGACATTAGCAGGTGTTATTGGTGACTGCACAGGTGTACATTTGATGTCATTGGTTTTCAGGTCAGCACACATGGCTATTCTCAAAACCAGATTTTGTTGTGGAAATACCCGTCACTGGTGCAGATAGCCAAGCTCACAGGTCATTCATACAGGGTACTCTACTTGGTAAGGTCACACCCTCCTCCATTGCTGCCTCCCCTCATCTCTTCCCTTCTCCAGACCTCTGTCTTTCTCTTCTGATTTCTGTGGTTGTGCTTTGTCTCCTTTGAAGAAGTGTCATTGTGCTAGGTGTCCCAGTCTCTCTTTCAAGGTGACAACCAAACATAGTCTCCTTTGAAGGAGCGTCATTGTGCTAGGTGTCCCAGTCTCTCTTTCAAGGTGACAACCAAACATAGTCTCCTTTGAAGGAGCGTCATTGTGCTAGGTGTCCCAGTCTCTTTCAAGGTGACAACCAAACATAGTCTCCTTTGAAGGAGCGTCATTGTGCTAGGTGTCCCAGTCTCTCTTTCAAGGTGACAACCAAAAATAGTCTCCTTTGAAGAGCATCATTGTGCTAGGTGTCCCAGTCTCTCTGTCAAGGTGACAACCAAACATAGTCTCCTTTGAAAGAGCGTCATTGTGCTAGGTGTCCCAGTCTCTTTCAAGGTGACAACCAAACATAAATAGTCTCCTTTGAAGGAGCGTCATTGTGCTAGGTGTCCCAGTCTCTCTTTCAAGGTGACAACCAAACATAGTCTCCTTTGAAGGAGCGTCATTGCGCTAGGTGTCCCAGTCTCTCTTTCAAGGTGACAACCAAATATGTGACCCTCCACCACGGAATGAGTCGCAATGCACCTGGGGTGATTTTTTTTGTTTTTAAATGAAATGAATAAGCAAAAAACGCAGTTTTCACAGATCCAAATTTTATTAAAAATCGGGCATTCCTTTTCAAAGTTATATGACCTTTTAAGTTGGATATGTGGAAAAATGCATATTTGAGAAATCGCGGTTTGAAAATGTCACACTTATGCCCATTGCTACCAGGTACTTCTAATAGACCTACACTTTTCACCCGTTTATAAGATCAGATAAGCACAAGTATTTTAGCAAGACATAAAATAATGACCACAGAATCATTTTCAGTGAAAATCTCAAAATTGGTACCCTGACCCCCCTACATGAACTATCGCTGCTAGCGAAAAAGTGTGTCAGGTGCAATCCGACTCATTCCGTGGTGGAGGGTCACATATAAAGTCTCCTTTGAAGGAGCGTCATTGTGCTAGGTGTCCCAGTCTCTCTTTCAAGGTGACAACCAAAAATAGTCTCCTTTGAAGGAGCGTCATTGTGCTAGGTGTCCCAGTCTCTCTTTCAAGGTGACAACCAAACATAAATACATGGCAGTGTACATATTTTAAAAAGGAAACAAGCAAGAAAGCAAAAATTGTAAAGACAAAAATAAACTGTCACTGTTTTTACTTTGTTTCTGCCATTTACTGACATGTCACTAGCATAGTTGAAGGCCAGCGTTCTTGTGGATCTACTAAAACAAGATTACAAAATTACATCTGCGGTGATACAATTCTGTTTCAGTAAAGTGGGGCAAGAGAAGTAATTCATTGTGCACTTCAAACTACCTGTAATCTTTCAGTGGGTACTGGCATGTAAAGCCAACAAAAGTGTGGCAAAAAGTCCGTAAAATATGAGGTAAGTGAGCGCTGAACATGCCATTACAGTAAACTTTCACTCATCTTAGTGACCAGGCTGATATTCTCCCTGGACATCTCTGTATTTCTTTGTTTCATCGGGACATGACTTTACCAGAAAATCCTGAGAATAACATGACCATAGCAGTGAAAGATCATCCTCCTCTCCATCAAGATTACATAGAGCAGATCACGTCATTGGCACAGTGAAGACATGACCACATCAACAATACGAAACTGAAGTGCTGAGAACACATCTTTAAACATAAGGACTTGAACAAAGTGATCCTGCCAGACACAATACACAGAGGTGAAAGCAGACAAAGATGGAAAGACAACACGGAAGAGTGGAGTGGATAGGCTTGAAAGTCAACAGATTTCTGGGAGAGCTGAGAGGGATGGAGAGAGAAAGTAAAAATAGAAAGAAAATGGTAGAGAAAACTGGTTGCATTGGCATAGAGAGAGCTGGTTGCTAAGTTATTTGTACCACCTCTTTACCAACCAGGTGGATATGGTCAAATATATAGATTGCTCAACTGTGAGGATTCAGAGCAAACTCATTTAGAACGTTTGAAAACTGATGTAATGGGACATTATGGTGGTTAGAGCACAACCTTCTGAAAGCCAAGGTTAAACGCATGGCTGGCTCATGGTTGCAAAATGGATGGGTGGCCAGATTTGTGTTTGGCGACAGCAGACTGCCTAAGTCAACCCAGCTGTAAATTAATACCTGTCCCCCTTTAGGGATGAGGAAAGTAAACCAGTGAGGGAGAGGAGATGGTCAGCACCCTTACAATGCTGATCCTGAATAAAAGTCAAGTCTCTAACGGTTACACTTCACTTGCCATTGACCGCTTAGGTAATGGAAAAGTGCATTTACCTTTATATTGACGATGTTTTGTAAGGATATGGAAGAGCTTTTTAATTTATTTTTATGCAAGCAATGGATGTTTTGTTCTTGTTTTTAAGCAAAGAAGGTGGACCAAGCATATATATAGAAGTTTATTTTGTGTTTATTGTAAGCATTATGTGATTGTGGCATGAAAGATACAATAACTGAGACTTCTTGTCTTGGCAGGCCATGTCACCAGACGGAGAAGCAATTGTCACAGGTGCTGGAGATGAGACGCTGCGCTTCTGGAATGTGTTCAGCAAAAGTAGATCTACAAAGGTAAGTCTTTGTCTGCATGTTGAAGCTTGTTGATAAATCACTGGATTGTGTTGCATAGTATTGATTCCTTGCTACCACATAATTTTCAAAGTTCTCCTTATGAAAATGTGCATCAAAACAGTGCAGCACTACCAAGTATTTTTGGTTTACATTTTGGCATTATATAGTGTACCATGTCAAACTGGTGCAAACCCAGGCTTGTACATTAGCTCACTGGCCTAGAATTTCTGCAGCTAACAGTAGTCTTAAGACAGACACAGTGGCTCGGAAACTCTTCTACATTGACATATATGACAAAGGCATTCAGCTACGCACCAGGCATATCACGGGCTAAGCACGTCCAAAAGTATCATCCAGATGGAATAGACACTAAACTGGTTGCTCTCAGAGCAGTATGGGACTCTGTTTTTAACATCGCCAACCTGTCAGCCAACTAGCCCCTTACAGATGTTGTCATTGTCATTTCAAACAAAGTCATTGTCTTACCACAGGGTGTACCTATTCTTTTTTAGCTTTAAAACAGAGTTGTTGAACAGAATGGTGTTCACGGTGTGTAACATACTCTTGCCAGAGTATGAGAAACCTGAGTATTTATGTTTTTTCAGTTAATGTTTTGTTGGTAATCGTTCATGTTTTTCCATTGTTTGTTCTCCTCTATTTGCTCCTTCTATGCAAGAGAATCACATGCTAATGAAAAAGATTGTCGTAAAACCGATTGCCTGGGTTGTTAATTATCTCTTACCAAAAAGTATGTATGCACACTCAAGTGTGTTCGTGTGTGTGCACATGCACATGTGTATAAGTCTCTAATGTTTATCTTTCTTTGTGTGCAGGAATCCAAGTCAGTGTTAAATCTGTTTACACGCATCCGATGACAGTAGCTAGTATTTGCGTATGGGGCAGTTGTCGTACAGGGCAAATTCACAAGGATGCTATTGAAACAGATAAACACAGAAAGACCGTCACATGGAATTGGGCTGTCTCTGTTCAGACATTCTGATTAAAATGTTTTGTTACACAGGTATTGTTTGAAAAATTAGATATAAAAAAGACATTTATTCAATGGAAAAAATTATGCCTGGACTCACTCCAAATCTGCATGTGGCAGCATATAGCTCATGTATGTATTTGTGGGAACTGACTTCAGAGCTTGTTTGTGGGAGCCAAAAGTGTTCTGTTTTGTGTGTGGTTGAGCAAATGTGCATATACATGCATATGTGTGTGTGTTTGCATGTGTGTAGGATCATGAACTGAGTGCAATACATGAATGGAAATCTGGTCCATTCTGAGCATTTGTTGCTATAAAACTCGTGGGTGCTTTTGACCACTAAAGAAGACATAGGCTATTGGGACATGGAGGGTCATTCGTTGTTCGATATTTTGACATTATCCACAATGGATGATTTTGATATGGGTGTCAGAACTATTGTGAGGCAACAAGGAACATGGTATTTCAGAGATGTTACACCACTGTACAATTTATTCTTGTATTTTAAGAATATTTGTTTTGTAACAATCTTTTATGGAGATTTTTTGTCACCTCTGAGTGGCATTTATTGGTCAGTCATTTACCAAAATCTGAATCCCTGTTTATCAGCATGAAATATTTTTTTTATTATTATTATTTTTTAAGGGAATTTACAGTTGTTTTAACCACTTCATGTTATGTCTTACTGAGGCCACAAAAACAGCTTAGTGCAGGGCCAGTGTGGCCCATAAACCATCAGGATAACTTACAAGCAAAGAATATGTCATTCGATTCTCATTCTGTTGCAAATTAGAAATTCCCTTTTTATTATTCTGCTTACCATAAATGTCATTACTAGGACTTGTTTTTGTATTAATAATGATAATGAATCATTCTTGTATAGTGCTATTCTCTGAACTGGCTTGGACTCACTGCACATCATACATTTGCAGGACAAAGAAGTGCTGATATACGTACACACAACATCGGAATAGACACATTGATACACATATAAAATAATGTGTACTAAAAGTGTCATACATACAAATGGATGAGCGTTCGTAATGTTACCAAACATACACATGAATGAGCATTCATAATGTTAACAAAGGAAGGCCTAGGTGAACAGATAAGAGTTTAACTGTGACTTGAAGTATGAAATGGTGGTGAGCTGGCTTTTCAGATAGCTGGTAGTGAGTTTCGAACAGACGGTGCAGTGAATCTGAAAGCACATTCACCAGCTGACTTTAGATTGTGCTTTGGTACCATCAGAAGCTATTTGTTTTGAGGATCGCTGGGTGTGTGGTGTTTGATATGTGCAGGCCTAGTCTGAAAGGTCTGATGCATGTGAAAGGTCTGATGATAAGATCCATTATCATGGTGATATTGAAGACTTCATTTTTATGCTGGCACAAAGTGGTAGCAAAATTTGTTTGATAACCGGTGGAGTTCATTCAGACTTGATATTGTGCGATCATGCTTTTTTTCTTCATAATAAGACATGCTGTATTGTTTCGAACTCTTAAATGTTATGCTTGCAAGGCACTTAGCATGAATTACTGAAGTCTAACTGGCACAGAATTACAATAGTCTAGCCGGGAAGTTGTAGCAGCTCTTGTTTGCATGCTGTTTCGGACAGATACAGTTTGAAGAAAGCAGTCTTCTTCACCTCGACATCAGAACTACTGCAGATACATACTCTTTTGTAGATTAAACATCAGCCACTTTTAACCCCAGGGTATTTCACAAAGGTTTAGAATGAAATACAAGAACCACCAGTGTTTTTACACTCACTGCCAGCTATTTCATGTTGGGAAGCAGTGCAAACAGGCATCAGTTATGTTTTTTATCCGTGTTCTGTGTCCATTCTCAACACCTTGCCAGCTCATATGATTTATGCACTGGCTTAGGCCATAAGCCATGGTCATAGAGTCTTCTCGCATTACACATTTCTGGCATTATTGCATATGGAATGTATTCCAAGCTTTTGAGACATTATCCTGAGAAAACTGAAACTGTTGTGCATAGATGAAATTCAGCAAAAATTCTCAGCTGTTCTAAGGATGTTTTTTTGTTTTTTGTTTGTTTGTTTTTTAGACTTGTGTGTTTGAATCAGTTATATTTTAATGAGTTATTTCCCAAATACAGGGACTCATGAGTGAATGCGTCAGCATGGATTTTTTAGTTTTTTGTTTTGTTTGTTTGTTTTGCTTTGTTTTTTGGAGGATGGTTTCTTAGTGGATGAATCTTTGTACATTTCCAGGTTATATTCAAGGCACATAGATTGTATAAGTGCATCTGGCTTATTTTCATATATCTTACACGAAATAAGCAGAAACTTGTTAGACTTACCCCCCTTCTTTCCTACAGGAACATAGATCCTTCAGCGTATTGTTCCTTCTGATTTGCAGAAATCGTGCATGTAAGACCGAGAATATAGGCATCTTGTTTTGATCAAAGTTTAGTCCTTTGTTGAAGCTTATCATTTTACAAAAGAAGGGAGGATTGGATTCAACAGCTCGGCTTGTCTGTTTTCAGTTAGCTGGAGCTCTGAATCTTCCTGTGTCTTTTTTTCTTCACAGGATAAAGCTATGATTCTGAAAATGATTAATAGTAACAGTAAACCCAAAGCATGATAGATTTCTTTGTTTTCTCAGGTATTCACATTCTTTGTGAAGGGAAATAATATTTCTGAGCCAGTATCATCGTGTAAGATAACAACTGTTAGTGGTCCTGATAATGGTGTCTTGCCCAGTCACCTGTGACAGCATGTTTGCAGAGTATCAGAGGGTTGGTTTTTTTGTGTGTTTTTTTTTTGTATCATATGAACATGTACAAACTGTGCAACACAAAGTCTTCATAATCAAAATAATAAAACTTTTGTTGGTTTTTTGTTAGTTGATTGCTTTTTTTTTGCTTTTTTTTTTTGTATGAGTTGTGTAAAAGAAAACGTGTCTATCTGCTTGTATCATGATGTTGTATTTATTGCATTGTTTTTTGCTTTTTGTTCACAGGTGATATGATTTTGAGGCAGATTATGAAACCTTATAAATCTGAGAGAATCAGACAGCACAAATATGTATGTTTGTCTGTATTGTACAGATTATTTTTACAAAGGTGATGTAGTTAAAGTCTGTTGATAGCACCAGTTATCATGCAAGAAGATGGTAACATGTGCAGTGATTGCCTCTATTTTGTTTGTTTGTATTGTAAAGAGAGAGATGAAACTGTTTTTTTGCATATGTAAACTTATTCCATGATGGAAAATACTACACTGCCTTTGTGATCCTTGTTTGAATTGTAAAGAATTGTACATGGAAGTGAAATCACATGGTGTAAAAATTGTCATGTTGGTTGTATAAAACAAGACAAGATTGTTATTTTGATGAATGTGTAAATGTGTCAAATTGGCGGTGGTTTTGGTTAGCATGTTGTTTTGGTTGTGTTTATGAATGTGTTAATATTTGTCAGATTCGCTGTGGTTTTGGTTGGCATGTTGATGTGTTGATTTGTCAGCTGTGGGTTCATTTATGTATGAAGATGGTAAGGATGTCTGGTTGTGTGTTTACCACATGTTTGTGCAGGTGTTCATCCAGTTGGCCCTTTAGATCAGTTTGTTGTGGACATAGCCCTCAAGGAATAATTTTTCTATAAATTCTTTTTGTGGTCACAACAAAGCCTAAAAGTAGATACATGGACCACAATCACCAAACAAAATTTTTGCGCATGCATTTTGCATGTTGATTGTTTCCACTTTGATATTTTCATTAAATGGATAATTGATAATGCTTAATGCCATGAAGGCTGTTTTTCATTTTTATCTTAGCAGTTTTTATCTGTATATGGTTTAATGTTCATTTTCTTAAATTTTATGGATATTTTGAGATGTGGACATGTCAGTGATCCTAAACACTGGTCTTCACATTGGCACACAACAAAACCTGTAGGCTGGAATAGTCTGGAGTTCAGGGGGGTTAAGATGAACATGTATAGTTGAAAAAACATTTGTTTCCCTCTCTTGCCTTATCAACCACTTTCCTGTAGGAAGCATGTGTACAATGTGAGGGAATGATTGTTACGAAAGGATGGACCAGTTTAGAATATGGACAGTCACTAAGTGAAACTTACATGTCTGTTTGGATGAAGAGTAAATGCACATGATAACTGTGGCAGGCAGAGTTGCAAAACAAAGATAGTCTCATTTTTAGAATGTGCCTGGAATAAGTAGATAATGCTATAGACTTGGATGTTTTGACTAACAGTTTGAGAAGTCAGTTGTGCAGTCAGGCTTATTTTCAGTGCGTATGTGTGAAGAGAAATGTTTTCAGCAGAGATCTGAGAGAGAAAGAGAAGGAGAGTGTGTAGGGTGGTGGTGGGGTTAAAAATGGGACAGTCAAAAATGGGACTGGAAGGGGAAAGAAGGAGAAGTAGAGACAGATTCTCACGCTTCATAGTTGTGAAGTGAAAGTCAAAAGCAGTTCCTCACCTACAGTTGGGGATAAAAATTTGGGTTTCTGTGTGGGAGTGTGAAACAGAAAAGGAGGAATAAGTTGATTTAGTGATATGTCTTGCCTGCAGGAATATTGATTGAATGCATCTTACCGGCAGGAATACTGACTAAAATACAATGGACTTTCACCTGTAGAGTTTGTAAGGAAGATCTTGGAAATGAGACCACACACATTCTGTGTGTCATTGGTTTTCTAGAATTCTGTCTTGTAAAATGGAATGAAGCAATCACACAGCTTCAGAATAATGGCTGAACTCTTTAACTGAAAAGAACACGAAGTTGAAAGTGGCATTTGAATTTGAAATCCTTTTTAAAGAGTCTAGGGCTACATAAAATAGTGAAAGACTGTACATAACAGTCCAGTTTGAACTGAGGCTTTGTGTAACAGTCCCGTTCGAACTTACGCAAGAGACTGTCTCATTAGGCAGAATGTGGTACATTTCTTCAGCTTTTGTATGGGATGGGCATGGAACTGGCAAATATTGGAAGATTATACTTGGGTACATTTTGGAGAAGCTTGTGTAACTGGTTGTTATATTTTGACTTTCGAATATTTGAGATCCAATTCAATGAATAGGTGCAAGATCAATTTTTTAATGGAAACAGCATAATCTTTATATAGTGTCATTGATAATTTGATGACTTGTAGACAGCATGTGGCATTTTTATATGCTAATAGTGTCTTTGATAAGAAGTGATTGCCCAGGTCCTCACAGCGTCATTGAATGGTTGTATGTGAAAGTAAATTGGTTAGTTAGAGATAAAGTGAGTGCCAGTATTGGATTTGGTGGAGACATGAATGTATGAACCGTCTGATCTTGTATTCCCTTGCCTCTTGTTTTGATACTGCCGTCGGCCATAATAAATGTTATTACAACTGTTGATGTCTTCTGGCTGTCGCTTATTCAAAAATCCTTTGATTCATGCAGTCTCTATGTGTGTAGATTTGCATAACTATACTTTTGATGTAATTTTAATTCTTCAGTGGTTTGTTGCTGCTGTGAACTCCACACCGACAGTCTGTAGGGGTATTTGGTAGAGGGAGGTTGAGTGTGCACTCATATGCAGTGTGTGTGTGTGTGTGTGTAATCTCCCCTTACTGTTGAGGTCAAACAGGTGGGTGTGTATGGTTAGACATTCTGATGAGCAAAGTGGTTGAAAAAATAAAAAAAATAAAAGGCAGTCCTCTCAGTATTCTCAAAAGATGATTCCATGAATTTATTTTGAAAATCAGGGCTCAGAAAACAGCTCATTAGCCAAAAAGCAAACAAAACAGCAGTATTGAGAAAAAACAACAACAGCACTTTCAGTTTCCCAGCAATTGTCATACTGATCTTGTAGTGCAAGTTTGCATAGCCCAGAATATCATCCTGACGGCATGGGCAAACAGTTTTACAAAATATGTGTGAGTAGGGCTGGTGCATTGTATATCAACTCCCTCTCGGTGAAGGGTGGGGGGAAGACAAAATCACTTCGCCCAGAACATCAACTCACCGGAGGTAGAGGAATATAAAAAGTTACTTTGCATCAGCACATCAACTCCCAGGGAAAAAAGAGAAAAGATGGATGAAAATCTGTGCATCGTGAAAGAGCTAATTGATCGTGGAAATATTTTACATATGTTTACACAAAACACATGCTTAACAGTCATCACAACAACTACACCGGACATTTTTATATTAAACATCACTTCTCTCCCTTGCACACGCATACACTTCACACACATGTATGCACACTTCTTGCACACAAACACACGCATGCACGCACGCACATACGTGAAGTGAAAACATGAATGAGAATGTCTAATCAAGGCAGAGCTCACATGAAGTGGATCATGAAGTCATGATTTCAGAGTGCATATGTTTTTGTACATTTGAAGATATACTTGTTCCCAAATCCATGGGTGCAACTTTTTCTGTTTGACGACGGAATCCGTTTTTTATCAAAAGAGTCAGAAACGGAAAATCCGTTTTTTGAAAAAGCTTCAGAGTCTGGGGGGCTTCCCCCCAGACCCCCCATATCGGGCGCTGCCAGCCCCTTGACTTTTTCTAGGTTGCACCCTTGCAAATCTGTACTGTGCTGTGTTTTATGTAGTTGAAAACTAAATTTGTTGTTCCCAAATCTGTATTGTGCTCATTATGGGTACAACAGCAAAAGTCGACATGAAAACTGCTTCAGTTGTTGAAAACTGCTGCAGCAAGAGCCATTAACAACAGCAGCAGTAAACACAGCAACTGTATCATCTTCACAAAATAAAGACCTTTCTCCATCCCCTGGTTCCCGAAAAGGGTTTTCCCTGAATAATACATACACACACTTAAAGTGATTTATACATGTAAAATCTTATACAGCCACCAAGGTTAAGAAACCTACACATGCATCAGACTTACAAAGTTATCCATGAAATAATATCTTCCAGATATGAAATATAAGCATTACTGTATGATAATCCTGTACATACATGCTCCAAACGAATGTTTAAAATTAATTAAAAATTCATCAGAAGAATATGAATTAATCCTCTTTGCCGAAAAAACAAGAAAGGAAAATTTGATCTTTCTCCCAAATGCCATGAAACTTTGATGACTACAACTAAACACTGGAACAAAGCTACGATGAAATGTCATAAGGAAATTAATCCCCTAAATCTACGGGAAATGTTTGTTAACACATTTCTGTGAACACATGCACAATTGCATCCGTACACATACACACCACACACACATTCAGACTAGATCAGTCTCAATCCACATGCTCCAAAAACAAAATAGAAAATAACAACAATCTGACCAATGGACATAGCTCATTTATAGTAAGACTAACAGTTGCGAGATACAATCAACGATGATTTTATAAAATGATATACATACATACATGAACAATGACTTTAATATTTGGAATAGTACTCCAGAAGCATCTGAGCTGTGAAGTTGGCAAATTGTATCTAAGTTTTCGCTTCAGGAATTAGGAGAAGGATGGGTTGCATTGCAGTATTCAAAGATGAACAGGCGAGTATTCTTACAAGAGCCAATGTGAGTGGTCATCTCTCCTGCATGTAGCTCGATCTGTTTATTGAAGGATCATGCTGCCAGTTTACAGGAGGACTGACAAGTTGTCCTAATTGTGTCTGTAATGATTTTATTGTACTGTGAAATTCATATTAAACTGTGCAATCAAATTGATGTTGCCATCATCAAAACAAATTTGTACGATGTGAGACAAAAGCACTACAGGGCGGACACCTGAAAGAACCTCTTTCGAGACATACCCTCCTGATGCAATGTTCTAGTTTTTACAAGAGATCAATAGATTTCACCTGATATGATTTTATGGCTGTTTTTGTTTAATTGCATTTATGACTTGCAAGATTAACGATGAGCATGGTTTTTGACTGTTGTCTTTTATCTTAAACAGGTTGTTGGTTTTGACGTGGTGTTAGCCCTGATATGGGTCTAGTAGTCGGCTGGGCTATAAGCAATATGAACTTGAACTTGAAGAGCTGAATTTTCAAGTTTACAGGCAAAGTTAGCAAGTTGTAAGATGAGCAATGTGTAAGCAATGCAACCCATCGTTAGTCTAATCCTGTAGCCAGTGTTGTTCGAGGGATTGATGGGGCACAATGGCACAAGCAAAGTTAGATTTATCCAGAGTATTGTTTTCAGGCTACTAGGGTTTATCCAGGGTTTGTTCCAAAAAAGGACGTACCTTATTAAACTAGTTCTCATGTACATTGACAAGCTAGCTGTATGAAATAATCATCCAGTATTTGTCCCAATTGTCCTGGGGTTATCCGAGTTTCTCTGCAACAAGTCGGGTCATGTTTACTGCAGGTTATCCGATTGTCCTGGGGTTATCCGAGTTTCCCTGCAACAAGTCGGGTCATGTTTACTGCAGGTTATCCGATTGTCCTGGGGTTATCCGAGTTTCTCTGCAACAAGTCGGGTCATTTTTACTGCAGGTTATCCGATTGTCCTGGGGTTATCCGAGTTTCTCTGCAACAAGTTGGGTCATGTGTACTGCAGGTTATCCGATTGTCCTGGGGATGTCTGAGTTTCTCTGCAACAAGTCGGGTCAGGTTTACTGCAGGTTATCCGATTGTCCTGGGGATGTCTGAGTTTCTCTGCAACAAGTCGGGTTAGGTTTACTGCAGGTTATCCGATTGTCCTGGGGATGTCTGAGTTTCTCTGCAACAAGTCGGGTTAGGTTTACTGCAGGTTATCCGATTGTCCTGGGGATGTCTGAGTTTCTCTGCAACAAGTCGGGTCATGTTTACTGCAGGTTATCCGATTGTCCTGGGGATGTCTGAGTTTCTCTGCAACAAGTCGGGTCATGTTTACTGCAGGTTATCCGATTGTCCTGGGGATGTCTGAGTTTCTCTGCAACAAGTCGGGTCATGTTTACTGCAGGTTATCCGATTGTCCTGGGGATGTCTGAGTTTCTCTGCAACAAGTCGGGTCATGTTTACTGCAGGTTATCCGATTGTCCTGGGGATGTCTGAGTTTCTCTGCAACAAGTCGGGTCATGTTTACTGCAGGTTATCTTATTGTCCTGGGGATGTCTGAGTTTCTCTGCAACAAGTCGGGTCATGTTTACTGCAGGTTATCCGATTGTCCTGGGGATGTCTGAGTTTCTCTGCAACAAGTCGGGTCATGTTTACTGCAGGTTATCCGATTGTCCTGGGGATGTCTGAGTTTCTCTGCAACAAGTCGGGTCATGTTTACTGCAGGTTATCCGATTGTCCTGGGGGTGTCTGAGTTTCTCTTCAACAAGTCGGGTTAGGTTTACTGCAGGTTATCTGATTGTCCTGGGAGTGCTTTATCCGGCTCCCTTCTTTTTTTTTCTTCTTTCTTTAAACATCCTCCATCATTATTTTGATGTTCTGATGTTACAGAACTGGGGGTTTCCGCTGGATGTTAGTATGTAAAACTGGCAGTGGGGGGCTCTGGGGGTACGGTGGTGGTGGTAGAGGATGGGGGAGGGGGGCTGGCTGGTCAGATTCGGGACTTGAAGCACTCCACCGAGGCTGAGGGGATAATCTCGGGGGGGGGGGGGGGGGGGGGGGGGGCAGACTGTTCTTTTTGATACAACTGTGGGCTGAGGATCTCATATCACAAGTACAATTCCAGCCAGCACCTTTTTTTTTTTTTTAAAGACTTCTTTTAGCTGCCCATGCTTATAATTATGTCCATCATTTTGGTGATGTCAACTTAAGTGTTTAATTAGTCCCTTCTTCCCTTCCTTTGCACTTCAAGGCCTTGCTGGAGGATAAGGTTCTGCACATGTTAAGGGAGTCTGCCAGATAATTGTTGGCAGATTTGTGTGTAGCGCATATGGAATTGTCAAAAGTGCGATGAATTCATCTTGAACAAATTCCAAACGTCTGGGAGTGTTGTTCAGTTGGTTAATGCCACTTTACATTCTCTGCAGATTACCTTTCCTGTTATCCTGGGAGTGACGGGGTGTTCTGTTTTCAGGGGGGGGGGGGGGGGGGGGGGGGGTCGTTTGTTTTGTTTTGTTTTGTTTTTGTTTTTCTTTGAGAGTAAATGCGGCTATGTATTTTTAGCCCCATGAGAGGGAAAGTAGGATTGTCTCCCTTGCAATGTTAAGCAATTTTCTTCGTGACAGCCTTGGTCACGTTCACTGCAGGTTTCCCAGTTGTCTTGGGAGTGTTGCTCGGTTTCATGTTTTTTCATTTTCCCTGTATTTATTTTTTTCCACGTAAACGCAAGTGCCGTTTTTTGTTTGTTTGATTTTGTTTTTTGTTTTTTGTCTCAAGAGAAGAGAAGTAGGGTTGTCTCCCCTTCAGATGCAAGAAGTTTTTTTTTATTTTCGTGATAACCCAGATCACTTTCATAGCAGGTTACCCAGTTGTCCTGGAGTGCTGTTAAGTGACCTGTTGACCTGAGGTCACTTTCATGACGTTTACAGTTATAGTAGTTCTCATGGAGTGCTGTTATGTGACTTGTTGTCCTGAGAAGTCACTTTCATGACGTTTACAGTTATAGTAGTTCTCCTGGAGTGCTGTTAAGTGTCTTGTTGACCTGAGGTCACTTTCATGACGTTTACAGTTATAATATTGTCATGGAGTGCTGTTATGTGACTTGTTGTCCTGAGAAGTCACTTTCATGAAGTTTACAGTTATAGTAGTTGTCATGGAGTGCTGTTATGTGACTTTTGACCTGAGAAGTCACTTTCATGACGTTTACAGTTATAGTAGTTCTCCTGGAGTGCTGTTATGTGACTTGTTGTCCTGAGAAGTCACTTTCATGATGTTTACAGTTATAGTAGTTCTCCTGGAGTGCTGTTATGTGACTTGTTGTCCTGAGAAGTCACTTTCATGATGTTTACAGTTATAGTAGTTCTCCTGGAGTGCTGTTATGTGACTTGTTGTCCTGAGAAATCACTTTCATGAAGTTTACAGTTATAGTAGTTGTCATGGAGTGCTGTTATGTGACTTGTTGTCCTGAGAAGTCACTTTCATGATGTTTACAGTTATAGTAGTTCTCCTGGAGTGCTGTTATGTGACTTGTTGTCCTGAGAAGTCACTTTCATGATGTTTACAGTTATAGTAGTTCTCCTGGAGTGCTGTTATGTGACTTGTTGTCCTGAGAAATCACTTTCATGAAGTTTACAGTTATAGTAGTTGTCATGGAGTGCTGTTATGTGACTTGTTGTCCTGAGAAATCACTTTCATGATGTTTACAGTTATAGTAGTTGTCATGGAGTGCTGTTAAGTGTCTTGTTGACCTGAGAAATCACTTTCATGATGTTTACAGTTATAGTAGTTGTCATGGAGTGCTGTTATGTGACTTGTTGTCCTGAGAAATCACTTTCATGAAGTTTACAGTTAAAGCAGTTGTCCTGGGAGTGTTGTTCAGTGACTTGTTGACCTGAGAAGTCACTTTCTATGACGTTTACAGTTAAAGCAATTGTCCTGGGAGTGTTGTTCAGTGACTTGTTGACCTGAGAAGTCACTTTCTATGACGTTTACAGTTAAAGCAGTTGTCCTGGGAGTGTTGTTCAGTGACTTGTTGACCTGAGAAGTCACTTTCTATGACGTTTACAGTTAAAGCAGTTGTCCTGGGAGTGTTGTTCAGTGACTTGTTGACCTGAGAAGTCACTTTCTATGACGTTTACAGTTAAAGCAGTTGTCCTGGGAGTGTTGTTCAGTGACTTGTTGTCTTGAGGGGGCTATTCCATGAAGGAACAAACACGTCCAAGGTATGTGTGACTTTCTTGTGAAACAACAACAACAAAACAGAAAAAGCCTTGGTCACCCAAAATTTGAAGTGACAGTAACCCAAATTTACAAGTAAGTGGAAGGGTCGTGTTTTTCATGAAAGAACAGACCACGTCTAAGGTATGTTTGATATTTTATGAAACAAAACAAAACAAAAAAAGAAGCCGTGGTCATTCGAAAGTTGAAGTAATGGTAACCCAAATTTACAAGTGGAAGAGTAATCTTTTTCATGAAAAAACAGACCACGTCTAAGGCATGTTTGATATTTTATGAAACAAAAAAGCCAAGGTCATTCGAAATTCGAAGTGATAGTAACCCAAATTTACAAGTAAGTGGAAAAGTCGTCTTTTTCATGAAAGAACAGACCATGTGTAAGGCATGTCTGACTTGTGAAACAAAAAAGCCATGGTCATCCGAAATTTGAAGTGATAGTAACCCAAATAATTTACAAGTGGAAGGGTTGTTTCTTTCATGACAGACCATGACAGACCATGTCTAAGGCACATCTGACTTTCATGTGGGAAAAAAAAAGCCATGGTCATTCGAAATTTGAAATAATGGTAACCCAAATTTACAAGTAAGTGGAAAGGTTATATATTTCACGAAGAAACAGACCACGTCCAAGGCATGTCTGACTTGAGAAACAAAAAAAGCCATGGCCACCCGAAATTTGAAGTGATTGTAACTCAAATTTTACTTGTGGGCGAGTCGTCATTTTCATGAAAGAACAGACCACGTCCAAGGCATATCTGACTTTGTTGTGAAACAAACAAACAAAAAAAAGCAATGGTCATTCGAAATTTGAAGTAATAGTATAGTAACCCAAATTTGCCAGTGAGTGGAAGAGCTGTCTCTTTCATGAAGGAACAGACCACGTCCAAGGCATATCTGATTTTCTTGTGAAACAAAAAAAAAAAAGGCATGTCTGACATGTGAAACAAAAAAGCCATAGTCATCCGAAATTTGTAGTGATAGTAACTCAAATTTACAAGTAAGTGAAAGAGTTATTTCAAGAAGGAACAGACCACGTCTAAGGCATATCTGACTTGTGAAACAAAAAGGCCACGGCCACCCGAAATTTGAAATAATAGTAACCCAGATTTGCCAGTAAGTGGGTGAGTCGTCTTTTTCATGAAAGACTACGTCTGAGGCTTGTCGAACATGTAAAACAAAAAAGCCATGGTCATTCGAAATTTGAAGTGATAGTAACTAAATTTACAGGTAAGTGGAAGGACTGTCTTCTTCATGAAGGAACAGACCACGTCTAAGACATGTCTGACTTTGTTGTGAAACAAAACAAAAAGAAAAGCCGTGGTCATTCGAAATTTGAAGTAATAGTAACCCAAATTTTGCCAGTGAGTGGAAGAGTTGTCTCTTTCATGAAGGAACAGTCCAATGCATATCTGACTTTCTTGTGAAAAAAAAAGCCAAGGTCATTCGAAATTTGAAGTAATAGTAACCCAAATTTGCCAGTACGTGGAAGAGCTGTCTCTTTCATGAAAGAACAAACCACGTCCAAGGCATGTCTGACTTTCTTGTGAAACAAACAAACAACAAACAAAAACAAACAAACAAAAAAACTCATGCTTGTTAGAAAATTGAAATAATGGTAACCCAAATTTACAAGTAAATGGAAGGGTCGTCTTTTTCATGAAAGAACAGACCATGTGTAAGGCATGTGACTGTTATGAAACAAAAAAGCCATGGTCATTCGAAATTTGAAGTAGTGGTAACCCAAATTTACAAGTGGAACAATCGTCTTTTTCGTGAAAAAACAGACCACGTCTAAAGCATATCTGATATTTTATGAAACAAAAAAAAGCCATGGTCATTCGAAATTTGAAGTGATAGTATCCCAAATTTACAAGTAAGTGGAAGAGCTGTCCTTTTCATGAAAAAACAGACCACGTTTAAGGCATGTCTGATATTTTCTGAAACAAAAAAGCCATGGTCATTCGAAATTTGAAATAATGGCAACCCAAATTTACAAGTAAATGAAAGAGTCATCTTTTTTTTTTCATGAAAAAACAGACCACGTAAGGCATGTCTGACTTTCTTGAGAAAAAAAAGCCATGGTCATTCGAACTTTGAAGTGATAGTAACCCAAATTTACCAGTAAGTGGAATAGACCACATCTAAGGCATGTGTGACTTTGTTGTGAAAAAAAAATGGTCATTCGAAATTTGAAGTAATAGTAACCCAAATTTTGCCGGTGAGTGGAAGAGTATTTTTTTCATGAAGGAACAAACCACGTCTAAGGCATGTCTGACATGTGAAACAAAAAAGCCGTGGTCATTCGAAATTTGCAGTGACAGTAAACCAAATCTGCCAATGAGTGGAAGAGCTGTCTCTTTCAAGAGGGAACAGACCACGTCTAAGGCATGTCTGACTGTTGTGAAACAAAAAAGCCATGGTCATTCGAAATTTGAAATAATGGTAACCCAAATTTACAAGTGGAAGAGCTGTCTTTTTCATGAAAGAACAGACCACGTCTAAGGCATGTCTGATATTTCATGAAACAAAACAAAAAAGCCATGGTCATTCGAAATTTGAAGTGATGGTAACTCAAATTTACAAGTAAGTGGAAGAGCTGTCCTTTTCATGAAAGAACAGACCACGTTTAAGGCATGTCTGATATTTCATGAAACAAAAACAAAAAGCCATGGTCATTTGAAATTTGAAGTGATGGTAACCCAAATTTACACGGACGTGGAAGGGTAGGAGACGATACCCTTGTTCTCCTCGCACGGATCGCGTCCACTGGTCAGGTTGATCTTTGCCGGAGTGGCGGTGTGTGTACCGCTGTCTGTACCTGTGTTGCTCAGTTGTCTCGTCATTCTCATCACACGCTGGTACTCCTTACGCACCTGCACAAGCAGAGATAAATCAGTCAGCTTGGGAAGAAGAAATGATAGAAACAGACCCTCCGTTTAAAAGAAAAAAAGTACAGAGACATACAGGCATGAAGAAAAGAACACTGAACATGCCAAATTAAAGAAACAACAACTGTAACCAACCAACAAAACAAAATGAAGGAAACAAACACAATGGACAAAAAGAGAACGTTGGGACAAGTGAGCACCGAACACACAACGCAAACAACAACACAACACAATGCTACGTTACACTATGCTACACAACACTACACTACACTACACTATACGACACTACACTATACGACACCTCACTACACTACACTACACTACACTACACTACACTACACTACCTACACTACACTACACCACACCACACTACACTTCACTACACTACACTACATCACACTACACTATACTACACTACACTACACGATACTACACTACACTACACTACACCACACTACACTACACTACACTACACTATACTACACTACACTACACCACACTACACCACACTACACAGTGGTGGTCCAAAGCCAAAAGGAAGGAAAAAAGAGACATGATCATACAGGAGTTGAAGAAAGAAGAAGATGTCAAAAGAGTGCAGAAGGCAGTCCAGCAAGGTCAACAGGGGCAATGGACAACATGGGACAGTGCACTCCAAAGAAGTCTCAACTGGAACGATATGTGGCACATGGGTCCTCTAAGGATAAGCTTCCTCCTCAGATCTGTATATGACCTGCTCCCCTCGAATGCAAACTTAGTGAAATGGGGGAAATCAGATGACCCAGCATGTCCGCTCTGTCAGAAGAAACAAACAGTGGAACATGTCCTAAGCTCTTGCAAAGTAGCGCTAGCCCAAGGAAGGTATACATGGAGGCACAACCAAGTTCTGAAAGTGATCACAGACGTGGTTAGCGAAAAAACCATGACCCCAAACGCACCAATTGCTATGACAACGTTCTACAAAGCAGGAGGGAAACAGGTCTGGCCCGAAATTGCTATGACAACCAGCACATTGCCAAAGGGTCTTCTGGATGGAGCAGTCGACTGGGAGTGTACAGCTGACCTCCCAGAGTGGAGGAATTACCCAGATGTCATCAGCAAGACAGGCATGAGACCAGACATCGCTCTCCACTCTGACTCCTCGAAACAAGTGATTCTGATAGAACTCACTGTGCCATACGAAAGCAGAATGGAAGAAGCACATATCTATAAGACCGAAAAATACGCCGGTCTTGCCAGCACCCTGAAGAAAGCAGGTCTGCGGGTCAAAATCTTCGCCATAGAGGTCGGGGCAAGAGGGTTTGTGGGCACCTCCGCTTATGATCTCATGAAACAACTCGCCATTTCTGGGAAGAAGAGGACTAGAGCCCTTAAAGCGATGGCAGAGGCAGCAGAAAGGAGCTCAAGCTGGATCTGGGCAAGGAGGAACCAAAGTGGACTTCATAAGGATTAAATTCCCTACAGATGATGTGTGCCCAGTTAGCACATTGGTAAAACCGCGTACCGCAGTTCTGAAGCGCAGAATCACCCAGGTTCGCTCCCCGGCGTGGGAAAAAAAAATAGACAACAGCAGAAGGGCATCCAGGAGTCATGACCTGGATGTGGTCCGGCCCCCCGAGAGTGTAAGGAGTTCAGGGCCGAAACACTTGTCTAAAGGGGGTTACTTCTCTGAAGACCTTCTGTTGTCTAGCTCTCCCTAGAGTTTCTTTCTACCACACTACTCAACACTACACCACACTACACTACACAACTCAACACAATTCAGCAAAGCACAACAAAGCAATACAAAACACAACAAAACAAAATGAAGGAAACAAACAAAATGGACAAAAAAAGAACATTGGGACAAGCGAACACCGAACACACAACGCAAACAACAACACAACACAATGCTACGTTACACTATGCTACACAACACAGCACAACACAACACAACACTACACTGTACTACACTACACTACACTATACTACACTACACTACACTACACTACACTACACTACACAACTCAACACAATTCTGTAAAGCATAGCAAAGCGATACGAAACACAATATTCTGTGTGTGTTGTCACTGAGAGAAACCTTGGAGATGAGGAGGCCCTGGGAAGTGTACGAAACATTCATCATCATCATTATCATCATCAGGTGCCCTACCGCATGGCATTGGCGACCATGGACTTCCAACCATCTCTATGTTCATAATTATACTTAGCTAATTCATTGTTTAAGTAGTTGTTGCAGTACGCTGCTTCATCGGCTATCTTTTCGCTCCTGTCTTCCATTTGCCTTTTCCTTCCTTCCATCTTGTTTTTCACATAGTGTTAGTCCCACTATGGCTCTGATAGTCAGGTGGCCATCCTGCATCCACAGCCCCTTCCCCACATCGCTTTTTTCTTTTCCATTTTATGTATTTATCTAATTTATTATTATTATTATTATTATTATTATTATTATCATTATTATTATTATTATTATTACTATTGTTATTGTTATTATTATTGTTGTTGTTGTTGTTACTATTATTATTACTATCATCATCATCATCATCATTATTATTATCATCATCATCATCATCATCATCATTATTATTATATTATTATTATTATTATTATTGTTATTATTATTACTATTATCGGTATCATTACTGTTTGTCTAAAATCACTTAAGTGAATAGACATTAAACCAATGACCACCACCACCACCACCACACCACCACGTTCATCACATGCTCACCCTCTTGCTCAGCAGACAGTGGAAAATGAAAATGTAGAGACCCTGGATAGAGTTGAGCATTGTGAAAACGTAGGCCACAGCCACGCTCTGCTCGGTCAGGAAGAAGAACCCAATGATCCAAGTCAGTCCCAGCAGGACTTCCATAGCCATGGCTCCTTTGATATACGACCTGAAGATTTGTTATTGTTACTATTACTGTTATTACTGTTATTGCTGTTTCTGTTTAAATTAAAGCTCAGCCGACTGCGTAGTGCTACATTAGGGCCATGACAGTTTCAAAACATACAAATGCTTCAACAGAAAAAAAATGGAAAAGAAAATAAAGTATATATATATATTAATGCATTCGTGCGTATAATCTGAGGAAATGCCCCTGGCGTTGACCCCTTTGTCCACTTTATCGCGCAGGAGGGTTGGAAAACATACCTCAATACAATTTTAAACATAACTAAGGACATTCAAACAAATATGAAAACAGACCTAAATTACCTAAAATTAATTCCGCATATCACATTTCCCTAGAGCCAAAAATGCGATTAATACATGTACTCAATTATCAATCCCAAAAGAAAAAGACTTTAGCGAACACATACAGGTGAATGGACCAGCAAGGCAGAAAATGATAGGAAGAAATGACAGAAAGCAAAGAAACAAGGCAGTGACAGAAAAGAGAAAATTTCTAGCACAAAATTTTCAGAAGGTGGGGATACTGTTTATACTGAAAGAGCCTCTGGCATCCCCACAGGGGGAGACCTGAAGATTGAGGATGATGGTAAATATTAAAACTAAACAAAAAAGTAAAGTAGCCCCATATTCCTTAAGCCAGGTAGAGACCTCACTACTTTTAGGTGACAAAGAGGATCGTACTAAACTGGTTTAGACATGAAATGTGTCCTTTTCTCTCTCTCTCTCTTTTTTTTTCTGACAAGATTGGAACAGCGTCTGCATACAACCGACTAGCAAGTACTCGGCAGACCATTCATACGTGACTAGTTTCTGTTACTTCAAGTTAAGATTTACGAATCAAAAAAAACACTTTAAAACCCTTTGACTCCCGCACCCTATCCACCAACTGCAAAAACTTAACCTATTAAACTGCCTAACCCTGTCTACTAGCTTCCTGCAGGAAAAAGCTGGTGGAAAGGGTGAAGAAAATCAAAGAGCTAAGTTTTTGCTTTGCTAACATGGTTGACAATGTTGGATGCTGGTGGACAGGGTGTGTGCGGGTCGAAGGGTTAAGCTATTTGATGGGTTCCACCAATGCACACAAGGTGGGTCAAACTGACCAAGAAATGTTTACTGAGAACTTACAGGGTTTTCTGTAACATTGTTTGATAAAGCATGGTCCAGGCGAAATCATACTTTTAATGACAAACCATAAGTAATCCATTGCGCAACACAATTCAGACATGCCGTTTCATGTTTCTTCCTGTTCCCAGGCCTACCAGATTCATGGCACTGGGCACAATCTACTCCCTTACCTCTTGGCTCTTGCCCTGTGCCTTCTTCATACCGATATAGCATGTCCACTTCTCAAAATTGCAGAACTCATCTCACTTCCCTTTTGACATCATAGTTGCCTCCCCTCTCCCCACTTCTTACTACTGCTCATGAAGACATGGGCATTCCATTTGGTCCCCTTCTTACCCACTGGACGAGGCGGGAGGGAAGTTTTTTAGTCCTGTTTTTATCATCCATTGTTTGGTGTTTGTGATCTGTTTGTGACCGTGCGTTCGCGCTTGACAAAGGCCGGTTGGCCGAAAATTTGCGCTTGTTTTGTCTCGTTTTGTTGGATACGCGCTTACATTGGTTTTCTTGTTCTTCTGGTTCCTGTTTGGGCGCGGGCAGTCACACTTGTTTTGGATCTCATACTTTTAATATCATGGAATATCTATGGAATGAATTGTGACACACATATTTTATATCAGTCTGTACTAAGAAAACAAGACAGACAGACAGACAGAAAGAAAGAAAGAAGAAAGAAATAATACATAAACAAATTGACAAACAAACAAATGAATAAATATATATAAACAACCACAATAATACTAAGATTATTATAAGGATAATTAGACTTTTGTCTTAATGACGGTAAATTGAATAGTATCTGAAAGGTAAACACTTACTTCTCATATTTATCAATTTATTCTGTCTTTCGTTCTGTCTGTGCGTTTATCTGTGTGTGTGCTCGCGCGCGTGAGAGAGACAGACAGACAGACAGAGACAGACAGACGCACAGACCTGACATTCGCAGCTGTCATCTTCCCTTGAGTGCTGAAGACGTAATCAGAGTGAAGACACACCCTGGTCATGGCGTAGACAAGAATGACGCTGTTCACCTATGTACACACACACACACACACACACACACACACACACACACACACACACACACACACACACACACACACACACACACACACACACACACACACACACACACACACACACACGCACACACACACACACATGCACACACATACACACACACACACACTGCGATTTAAAATTTCCATGCCGCAATGTAATCGAAGGAAAAAAAACACACACACAACAGACGAAAACATGCTCTCTCTCTCTCTCTCTCTCTCTCTCTCTCTCTCTCTCTCTCTCTCTCTCTCTCTCTCTCTCTCTCACTCTTTCTCTCTTTTCCTCTCTCTCTCTCTTTCTCTCTCTCCTCTCTCCCTTCCCCCTCTCCTCTCCCTCCCTTCATCCCTCTCTCTCTCCCTCCCCTCTCTTCTCTCCTTCATCCTCTCTCCCTCCCCTCTCTCTCTCTCTTCTTTCTCTCCCTGCCTCCATCCCTCGCTATCCCTCATCTGTCTGTCTCTTTCCCTCCCCTCTCTCTATTCTCTCTCTCTCCCTCCCTCCCTCCCTCCATCGCTCTCTGCTCTCTCTCTCCCTCCCCTCTCTCTATTCTCTCTCTCCTTCCCTCCATCCATCGCTCTCTCTGCTCCCTCTCTTCTTCCCCCTCTCTCTCTCTTCTCTCTCTCTTCCCCCTCTCTCTCTCTCTCTCCCTCCCTCCATCCACCGCTCTCTCTCCTCCCTCTCTCTCCCCCTCTCTTCTCTCTCCCTCCCTCTCTCTGTCTCCCCCTCTCTCTCTCTCTCCCTCTCTCTGTCTCCCCTCTCTCTCTTCTCTCTCTCTTTCCCTCTCTCTCTCTGTCTCCCCTCTCTCTCTTCTCTCTCTCCTTCCTCTCTTGCTCTCTTCCCCCCCTCTCTCTCTTCTCTCCATCTCCTGTCTCTCTCCCCCATCTCTCTCCCTCTCTCTTCTCTCTCTCCCTCCCTCCCCCCCCCCTTCTCTCTCTAAGTCGTAAGGGCCTTACTAGCTCCGTTGGTTGAGCGTCGGAGTGATGTTTATGACTTAATATGTTTTCATGATAACATTGACATTCAGCTGACACTTAGTCAAACTTCTCTCCCATGGTCAAGTAAAATGAAAAGGCCCAAATTAACCGTTTCGCTCCCTCACCCTCTCTGCACCAGTTTCCTGCAGGATAAGGTGATAAAACAAAAAGGTTAACACAGTGACTTACAAACAAAATGGCTGCCACCGGACCAGCGAAACTCCAGATGAAAGACCTTTCCGTAGTCAACCAACAGCTGAAACACAGAACGGAGTGCGAATCAAACAAATAAAATAGCAATGAACAGAAAAAAGAGAGAGAGAGAGAGAAAAAAAAAAAAGACACAGAATGAAATGCAAATCAAACAAATAGATAGAATATAAATAGAAATGAATAGAATTTTTTTTTTTTTAAAAAAGAACACAGAAAAGAGGTGAAAATCAAACAAATAAATAGAAAAAAAAATTAGAAAAAGACACAGAACGAAGAGCAAACGAAATAAATGAATAGAAATAATACAAAAAGGATAAAAGAAAAAGACAGAGAATGAAGTGCAAATCAAACATATAAATCTAAAAAAAGGAAATAGAAAAAAAAAAAAAAACAGAGAGAAAAGACACATATCGTAAGTGTGAATCAAATGAATAGAAATAAATAGAAAAAAAAAGAAAAAAAAAAGACATACAACGAAGTGCGAATCAAACAACTGAACAGAAATAAATTAGAAAAAAAAGAGAAAAAAGAAACGCTACTGAATTAATCACACTGGCAAAGAGGTTAACGCAACATGATTAATAGGAAGATGTGGGTTCAAAACTATCGGTTCAAATGATTTTAACCCTCTGACTCCCGCACCCTGTCTGTCAG
>CM060313.1:72342290-72344790 GCA_030674185.1 Monoplex corrugatus
CAGACAGACAGGCAGAGACAGGACAAAGAGCGGACAAGGAAGACAGAAAGAAAGACAACGTCACACACACACACACACACACACACACACACACACACACACACACACACACACACACACACACACACAACACACACACACACACAGGGAGAAAAGAATCGAATGCCCGGTAGACATACCCAGTTGTCAGTCTCATCGATGCCAAAGACAAACAACATCTCCGCTATGAACAGACACACCACCAGGTGCTTGTGGATAGTGTTACGTTCTCCTTGTAACGACCTGAAAAGGTTACCAACGTGCCGTTTAGGTCAGAATCAATTCAGTTATTACTATGAATGTAAACCCAACCGACTACGTAGTCATTATAAGGACTTAAACCATCACGAAGCACACAACAATGCCCACTGAACCTGAAAAAAAGAAATATGGAGGGGAAAATGAAGTACACATATTACTTGCATTTACGCAAATAATCTAAGGATATGTCGTTGACCATGCTGCCGAATTTATCAACAGGGTCATTTAAAAAGACAATCCTGAATGTAGATGGAGTAAATGTAACAGACAGGGTCATTTAAAAAGACAATCCTGAATATAGATGGAGTAAATATAACAGACAGGGTCATTTCAAAAGACAATCCTGAATATAGATGGAGTAAATATAACAGACAGGGTCATTTCAAAAGACAATCCTGTATATAGATGGAGTAAATATAACAGACAGGGTCATTTAAAAAGACAATCCTGAATATAGATGGAGTAAATATAACAGACAGGGTCATTTAAAAAGACAATCCTGAATATAGATGGAGTAAATATAACAGACAGGGTCATTTCAAAAGACAATCCTGAATATAGATAGAGTAAATATAACAGACAGGGTCATTTAAAAAGACAATCCTGAATATAGATGGAGTAAATATAACAGACAGGGTCATTTCAAAAGACAATCCTGAATATAGATGGAGTAAATATAACAGAGTACATAAAAACATACATAAAATCTGACCAGTAGTATACCTAAACTCGCCACCAAGCAGTTCACATACAGTTCACATTTCCTTGGAACTAAAGCTGCAATTAATACTTGTACCCAATCATCGATCCTAACAGAAAGTATGCAAGACTTTATGGAAAACGTAAAAGTCAATGGACCAGCTAGGCAGAAAATGAGAAAGAAAGAGATGTTAGACAACAAAGGAGCAAGACAGAAACAAAGAGAGTGACAGAAAAGAGGAGGTAGTTATGAATATAAACGGACTCACGAATGGAAGGTTTTTTGGGGTTGTTTTTTTTTTTTTTGGGGGGGGGGGAGGAGGGGAAGAGTCGAGTCGCATCAGTCAAAATCACTGAGGGATAATTCAGCCTCGATTGGTTCCTAACCAGAGCTGAGCATGTTATGGGCTTTGTGGGAAGACTAGAACCTCACAGTCGAGTCTCATCCTCTTTCATGGATACATCACTACTCGTAAAGAAACTGGAAAATTTTTCTAACACCGCAAGTATCTGTATTTCTCTAGCCTGGTTGACAGCAGGATGTCTTATGAAAAAAAAGAATGGAGCATATCCGTGTCACACAGTCTCGGTTCAAAATGAAACACAAACAGGATCACCATGCTCATTCCCATTTTCACGAATCATTACAGCATTATGAAAATAGTTCTAGATTTTGTACTGCCCCATGTCCTGAACTAATGGTCAATTATGTTTCGGTGTCTTCAACAGCTTCAGTGCCATATCCGTGAAGTTTAATCTACATATATTAGAAGGGCCATCTTATTACATACAAACAAGCAACAAACAAAACAAAAACAAAACAAACAAACAAAACGAAAAACAAGCAAACAGACAAAAAAGTACGAAAAACAAGCAAAACACAAAAAAGTACGAAAAATAAGTAGTAAATATATTACAGTATCTGCAGGGCGCTAAATCTTGATAATTCAAATCAAAATGCACACACACATACACCAGACATTCACATGCAATCAACGCAGGCTGCATACAATACACAAAACACACACGACCAAAACCAAGCTACAAAGGAAGAGACACTATGTACAACATTTCTCGTAGTATTCCCTGGATGCAGAAAGTCGTTCACGGACCGGAAAATGTCCATCACAATAAGGAAGTGCAGCCACATCCTGCCACACCTTACCTCCCATCTCCTACCACCACCACCCTCCCCTTGATAAAGTACGTGCGTGACAGACGCGTGCTTGTAATCATTTCATGATGGATGCCTGCTGATTTTTAGCCTCTTCCTCATTGCTCGAGGGGCCTGACTATCTCCTTGGACAGCTGTGGAGAACACTTCACTATCTGGGAATGAGACGGTTTCGGTTTCGCCAGCGGACCGAGAAACTGATAACAGGATGACTCAACACTGTTCTTTTGCCCAGAGGAGCTTAGGCCGTACAGAGGTTGAACAGTGGAGATACTTTGTTTTATTTTGTTTGTTTGTTTGTTTGTTTCTTTGTTTGTTTGTTTGTTT
>CM060313.1:72349790-72359790 GCA_030674185.1 Monoplex corrugatus
ATACCTGACAATAACTATGTATCAGTTCTATAAATATACCTGATATAACTGTATCAGTTCTAAAAATGTGCCTGACAATAACTATGTGTCAGTTCTATAAATATACCTGACAATAACTATGTATCAGTTCCATAAATGTGCCTGACAATAACAATGTATCAGTTCTATAAATGTGCCTGACAATAACTGTATCAGTTCTATAAATGTTCCTGACAATAACTATGTATCAGTTCTATAAATGTGCCTGACAATAACTATGTATCAGTTCTATAAATGTGCCTGACAATAACTATGTATCAGTTCTATAAATGTGCCTGACAATAACTATGTATCAGTTCTATAGATGTGCCTGACAATAACTATGTATCAGTTCTATAGATGTGCCTGACAATAAACTGTATCAGTTCTATAAATGTGCCTGACAATAGCTATGTATCAGTTCTATAAATGTTCCTGACAATGACTATGTGTCAGTTCTATAGATGTGCCTGACAATAACTGTATCAGTTCTATAAATGAGTCTGACAATAACTATGTATCAGTTCTATAAATGTTCCTGACAATAACTATGTATCAGTTCTATAGATGTGCCTGACAATAACTATGCATCAGTTCTATAGATGTGCCTGACAATAACTATGTATCAGTTCTATAAATGTGACTGACAAGAACTATGTATCAGTTCTATAGATGTGCCTGACAATAACTGTATCAGTTCTATAAATGTGTCTGACAATAACTGTATCAGTTCTATAAATGTTCCTGACAATAACTATGTATCAGTTCTATAAATGTGCCTGACAATAACTATGTATCAGTTCTATAAATGTGCCCGACAATAACTATGTATCAGTTCTATAGATGTGCCTGACAGTAACTATGTATCAGTTCTATAAATGTGCCTGACAATAACTATGTATCAGTTCTATAAGTGTGCCTGACAATAACTATGTATCAGTTCTATATGTGTGGCTGACAGTAACTATGTATCAGTTCTATAAATGTGCCTGACAATAACAATGTATCAGTTTTATAAATGTGCCTGAGAATAACTATGTATCAGTTCTATAAATGTGCCTGACAATAACTATGTATCAGTTCTATAAATGTGCCTGACAATAATTATTTATCAGTTCCATAAGTATGCCTGACAATATCTATGTCTCAGTTCCATAAGCATGTCTGCCGATAACTATGTACAGTTCCATACGTATGTCTGACAATAACTATGCATCAGTTCCATAAATGTGCCTGTCAATAATTATGTATCAGTTCCATAAATGTGCCTGACACAATGTATCAGTTCCATAAATGTGCCTGTCAACAATTACGTATCAGTTCCATAAATGTGCCTGACAATAACTATGCATCAGTTCCATAAATGTGCCTGACAATAACTATGTATCAGTTCCATAAATGTTCCTGACAATAACTATGAATCAGTTCCATAAATGTGCCTGACAATAACTATGTATCAGTTCCATAAATGTGCCTGACAATAACTATGTATCAGTTCCATAAATGTGCCTGACAATAACTATGTATCAGTTCCATAAATGTGCCTGACAATAACTATGTATTACTTCCATAAGTATGCCTGACAGTAACGATGTATCAGTTCCATAAATGTGCCTGACAGTAACTATGTATCAGTTCCATAAATGTGCCTGATAATAACAATGTATTACTTCCATAAATGTGCCTGACAGTAACGATGTATCAGTTCCATAAATGTGCCTGACAATAACTATGTATCAGTTCTATAAATGTGCCTGACAATAACTATGTATCAGTTCCATAAATGTGCCTGATAATAACAATGTATTACTTCCATAAATGTGCCTGACAGTAACGATGTATCAGTTCCATAAATGTGCCTGACAATAACTATGTATCAGTTCCATAAATGTGCCTGATAATAACAATGTATTACTTCCATAAATGTGCCTGACAGTAACGATGTATCAGTTCCATAAATGTGCCTGACAGTAACGATGTATCAGCCAAGATTTCCAAGCTGTGTGTTGACGCGCCCTTTCCAAATAAAACTCAGATATGCACCCTTCTAGATTTCTTTCTTTCATGGTGAATGCTTTAGATCGACAGGTGGCGTCTATCTGTGTGTCTGTAGATAAAACATCTGTCAGCACGGATTTCTCGCATCCTAGGCAGGCGTATTGACCAAATGACCAGCGCACGCTGCACTAGCATATCCAGCAAAGGCTGTGGCACAATATCAAGAAGAGGAATGGACGATGATTTATACTGAAGAGACAAAACAAAAGCTGGATAGATTGCCAGAAGGGAAACGATTGCTCAGTGTTGACAGAGAGACCTGATAAGACAATGTTAAATGAATGCACGTTGACACGTACTGATAAATGGGTAATAAGAGGAAGACAGTCTGAAAGATATACATATATTATATATATATATATATATTAATATATATATATATATATATATATATATATATATATATATATATATATGTATAAAACAATAGCAAGTGGTAGTTTAACCCTTTGACTCCCGCACCCTATCTACCAACTGCAAATATTTAACCCTTTGACCCCCTCACCCTATCCACCAGTTTCATGCAGTAAGCTGGTGGATAGGGTGAGGGAATCAAAGGGTTAAGTTTTTTTTTATTAGCTAGTTTGGTTGACATAATAATAATAATAATAATTACAATTTTATATAGCGCAAAATCTTGATAAAATCAAATCTAAGCGCTGACATTGCAGGATGCTGGTGACAGGGTGCGGGAGTCAAAGGGTTAACCTCTGCGATGTGTGTCCCTGGTGCCAGAAACAACACTGTTTCTGGTGTCAAGCAATTTTAGGTAACTTAGGTCTGTTTCTACGTATGTTTTAGTGTCCCTAAGTTATGTTTACATCTGTATTCAGATATGTTTTTACATCCTCTGGTGATACTTAACGCCTGGCAGACACAAGTAGATCACTCATAAGGAAGATTAGGAAAAGACAAGCAACATTTATAGGCCATTTTATGAGGAAGGGGGATTTGGAGCACCTGGTCACAACGGAAAAGCTGGAGGGAAAGAGAGCACCAGGTAGACCCAGGGAGAGAATGCTGGACGGACTTGCAGAGTGGCTGGGGATGAGGAGGGTGGGGGAGATGCTGGGGGCAACGAGAGATAGAGATGGTTGGAAGTCCATGGTCGCCAACGCCATGCGGCAGGGCACCTGATGATGATGATGATGATGATTATGATGATGATGATGATGATGATGATGATGATGATGATGATGATGATCAACGCCTGGGGCGTATCCTCAGATTATGTGCGTGAATGCATTGGCAGGTTTACTTTATTTTCTTTTCCAGGTGTTTTTTTCTTTCTCCAATGAGATATAGTGCACTTTTTGAGATGATTACAGCCCTGAGATGGCTCTACGCAGTCGACTGGGTTTAAGCAACAATAACAATGTCATGTCACATGGTGTCATACTGTGCTGTGGTGTGTCATGTCACGTTGCATCGCGTCATGTCGTGTCACGTCATGTCATGCCATGTTGTGTCGTGCTTTGCTGTGTCGTGGTGCGTTGTGTTATGTTGTACCATGCTGAGTCACAGCCATGTCACATAAAACAGCAGAACTAAAAGCAGACCTTACGAAAAGAACAGACAGCGGGACAGACAGCGAGACAGACAAAAAGACTGACAGACACTGTAAAACAGACAGACACTCACCTCTGACTTACACTCCAAAAAGAACAAAGAGGCTGGAAACCTTTTGGAATATTCTGAAAAATACAAAAAAACATTACAGTTCTCTCTTATTCTTGAAAAGGACATCAAACGGTTTGTTTGACAGGGGTTTTTTTTCGTGTGTGTGTGTGTGTGTGTGTGTGTGTGTGTGTGTGTGTGTGTGTGTGTGTGTGTGTGTGTGTGTGTGTGTGTGTGTGTGTGTGTGTGTGTGTGTGTGTGTGTGCGTGCGTGTGTATGTGTGTGTGTGTGTGCGCGTGTGAGTGTGTGTGTGTGTCTGTATGTATCATGTGTTTGTGTGTATGTGTGTATGCTTCTTTCTTTCTTTTCTTGTAGACGAACTCTACCCCAAACATAAATTTCCCCAGGTAGCAATGTGCCTTTAGAGAATAAATGTCAGACCCATGTTCAGACTGAATCCTGCACAGTACAATGAAAATGTTAGTAACCACTGAATGCATATACTTGGTTGCTGGGTGGAGAAAAAAAAAGATGGGAAACAAAGAATAAACAACGAAATTGAGAGGGAAAAAACACGAAAATAAAATCAGCAAAAGTTAAATTTAAAGAAACCGATGGAATAACCGAAAATATAAGAGGAAGGACCATGGAAACAAAACGAAAAAAAAAAAAAAGCTGAATGTGAAATAACCAAAGAAATAAGAGGGAAGCAGGGAGAATTTTTACAATACTAACCAAAGGACATACCTCTTGAGAATTATCTCCCATGTAGTACTTATAAAATCTAACACAGTTTGCGCTACCCATTCAGCTAGCATAGAAGCAGATACAAAGTACAAAAACAGAGAAGTACTACATATAATAACCGTTTGAATAATCCTTATGTACTTCAAAGTATTTTGAAAGAAATGGAGCCATTGGACAGAGACGATGAAAGAAAACAAGAATCATTGGTCATCTGAAAAAAAATGGCGCACCTCAAATTTTGCAACTTTACAGTTAAAAGATGTCATCTGATTATGGGTAATCTTAACAGTAAAAATCAACAGGCTTGATTTAACAAGAATATATCTAACCAGATGCAAGTAAAATGTTTCAATGGGCCTGCAGTCCTCAGAAAGCCTATCTATGATATATACGACCAGGTGCAAGTCACATGTCTCCATGTGATCTCTGGTTGGTTCTTTTGATTGACCCGTGGACTCAAAGTTTGATATCTCGAGTTCAACCCTATCCTGCAACATTAAAAACTGGCCTGTTTGCTGCCCACCGTAATGTTTCCATCATTCTGGTGGTGTCAGCTTAGAGTTTCAAAAGTCCCTTCCCCCCTCCTCCCTAGTTTCAAGACCTTGCCAGAGCATAGGGTTTTGGGCAGGGCTAGGGAATCTGCCAGATAATTCCTGGCAGATTTGGGTGGAGCACATATGGAATTGTCCGAGTGCAATGAATCCCTCTTGAACAAACTTCAAACAATCACCAACTACATCCAACTTCCTCAGCTTCCATGTGATCTGCATTCGTCTTCAATGAGTTAATGTAGAAACACAACATCTCAAATCACCGGGCTTGTAAGAACACAAGGCAAGAAGAAAGATCGCTGTTCGTTCTATGAGATCTTCGCAGTCGTCAGTTCACTGTGACCACTGGCTGCATACATCTTAACATAATAAACAATAACAGAAAACCCGTTAAAACTATTGCAGACCAAGTACTTAGGCCTAGCACGGGTTTTCAAAGCTTCCGTATACAGAGCGAACAGTGTCACATGCTCCGCATGCTCCGAGCGGGGATGTATTTTACAAGACGTATGTCCATGCGAAACAGTCTCCAGAGCATGTTCTGAAGCTTCGCCTACGCTTCAGAAATAAAAGAATCAAGCAGGGATCTAACATGACAACTATGGGAGAACAGTTCTGGAGCACTAAAGAGGACATGCTGCAGATCTCATCCTTCATTTCAACTATCAGAGTGAACTCTGAAAGCGTCGACATCTCGAATGTAAAAGAAAGAAATCTCAATTTTCTAAAACATAAATAAATAAATAAAGGAGTGGGGTAGGGGTGGGGGAAGATGAAGCATATACTTCGAATTTTTCAATTTCGTGATTTCATTTCGGAAATCGTGGCCTGTAAAAGGAGTGGTCCCTGTTATTTTTGCTTAAAGCCCAGCCGACTGCGTAGGGCCATACCAGGGCTATTGCCGTTTCAAAACGTATGCAATACTTCAATAGGGAAAAAAAAGGAAAAGAAAATAAGTACACACATCAATGCATTCGCGCAAATAGTCTAAGGAGATGCCCCTGGCGTTGACTACTCCGACCAATTTATCGCACAGGGGATTTAAAAAAAAACATGCCTAAATACAAATTTAAACATAGGTAATGACACTAAAACATAAAAACAGGCCTGAATCACCTAAAATTGCATATCTCACTTCCCTAAAGCCAAAACTGCATTTTATACATATACCCAATTATCAATCCTAAGAGAAAGTAAGCACAACTGTATCGAGCACATACAGGTGAATGGACCAGCAAGGCAGAAATATGATAGGAAGAAATGACAGAAAGCAAAGGAGGAAGAAACAAAGAGAGTGACAGAAAAGAGGACATTTCTAGCACAGAATGTCCAGAAGGCGGGGATACTGTTTATACTGAAAGAGCCCCCGGCATTCCCAATGGGCGTAAAAGGAGTGGTAGGTACTGCTAGAACTTTCATGATTTTTGTTTTGGTACTGAAGGCCAACAAATCACCAACAAATGCCTATCAATTGACATCAGGAAGAGAGTTCTTGAATGTTACATAGAACCGATAATGTTATATGGTTGTGAGGCGTGGACAGTCAACAAGCAAACCCAGAACAAGATTGAGGCAGCTGAAATGTAGTTTCTAAGAAGAATGTTGAGAGCTGAATGGACAACAAAGAAAACAAACGAGAAGCCTTGATGGAGGCAGACACAAGAAGATCATTCATAAGGAAGATTAGGAAAAGACAGGCAATATTTATATGCATTTTATGTGGAAAGGGGAATTAGAGCACCTGGTCACAACAGAAAAGCTGGAGGGAAAGAGAACACCAGGTAGACCCAGGGAGAGAATACTGGACGGACTAGCAGGGTGGCTGAGGACAAAGAGGGTGGAAGAGTGTGCTTACGGCAACAAGGGATAGATACATATGAAGGGCCATGATTGTCAACGCCATAAGGCAGGGCACTTGATGATGACTGAAGACCAGGAATGAAACCCACAGTCTTACCCTGGTAAGTGCCATGGTAAAGGTGACAGGCTGGGACAAGTTAACAGGATTCTCATTGCTGACCACTTTAGCGCTGACCACGTAGCTGGCCAGATGAGGCGGTGCTCCGGTGCCCTCTGCCTCGTCATCCGTTGCCTCTGTAAGGTTGACATCTTTGTTGTTGTCATCATTGGTGTCATCCAAGATACTGCCCAGAGCGTAGTGAGTCATGAACACCATCTTGGCCAAGCCTCCTGTGTGATTTGTAATAAGTATACATCAGAATCGGATGGACTTCGAGAAACGAGATGTTTGAGACATCAATTTCTCTCGGGTCCAGCATTACGAGGACAGCGCCTATTTCATATCCCTCACTTTTACATTCCTCTCTCAAGGTTGATATCTCGATTCTAATCCCAACCTGCAACATAAAATCTGACCTGTTTGCTGCCTATCTGACCTGTTTGCTGCCTATCTGACCTGTTTGCTGCCTATCTGACCTGTTTGCTGCCTATCTGACCTGTTTGCTGTCTATCTGACCTGTTTGCTGTCTGTCTGACCTGTTTGCTGCCTATCTGACCTGTTTGCTGCCTATCTGACCTGTTTGCTGCCTATCTGACCTGTTTGCTGCCTGTCTGACCTGTTTGCTGCCTGTCTGACCTGTTTGCTGCCTATCTGACCTGTTTGCTGCCTGTCTGACCTGTTTGCTGCCTGTCTGACCTGTTTGCTGCCTATCTGACCTGTTTGCTGCCTATCTGACCTGTTTGCTGCCTGTCTGACCTGTTTGCTGCCTATCTGACCTGTTTGCTGCCTATCTGACCTGTTTGCTGCCTATCTGACCTGTTTGCTGCCTGTCTGACCTGTTTGCTGCCTATCTGACCTGTTTGCTGCCTATCTGACCTGTTTGCTGCCTATCTGACCTGTTTGCTGCCTGTCTGACCTGTTTGCTGCCTATCTGACCTGTTTGCTGCCTATCTGACCTGTTTGCTGCCTATCTGACCTGTTTGCTGCCTGTCTGACCTGTTTGCTGCCTATCTGACCTGTTTGCTGCCTATCTGACCTGTTTGCTGCCTGTCTGACCTGTTTGCTGCCTATCTGACCTGTTTGCTGCCTATCTGACCTGTTTGCTGCCTATCTGACCTGTTTGCTGCCTGTCTGACCTGTTTGCTGCCTATCTGACCTGTTTGCTGCCTGTCTGACCTGTTTGCTGCCTATCTGACCTGTTTGCTGCCTATCTGACCTGTTTGCTGCCTGTCTGACCTGTTTGCTGCCTATCTGACCTGTTTGCTGCCTATCTGACCTGTTTGCTGCCTATCTGACCTGTTTGCTGCCTATCTGACCTGTTTGCTGCCTATCTGACCTGTTTGCTGCCTGTCTGACCTGTTTGCTGCCTGTCTGACCTGTTTGCTGCCTGTCTGACCTGTTTGCTGCCTATCTGACCTGTTTGCCGCCTATCTGACCTGTTTGCTGCCTGTCTCAATCCTCCGATCATTCTGAACGTGTCAGCTTAGTGGTTCATAGGATCAGGTCCTCCTCTCCCCATTCCCTTCCCTGTCAACGCCTTATTTTTGGAACCATCGCCTTCAGGGAGATTTCCTTTTTGCAGACCTTTTTTTTTTTATCTCATTTTCACACTGTCTTAATGGCCACAAAAGGTGGGACTGTTCTTTACAATGCTATGAATGATAATAATGACGATGAGGATGACTGCATGATGCTGTGGAGCCATCTAGGATTGAATCTACTTGATAGGGTAACATTTATAGGCCATTTTATGAGGAAAGGGGAAATAGAGCACTTGGTCACAACGGAGGGAAAGAGGGAGGGAAGGAGAGCATCAGGTAGACCCGGGGAGAAAATATTGGACGGATTTGCAGGGTGGCTGAGAACGGAGAGGATGGAAAATGTGCTTGCGGCAGCAAGGGATAAATACATATGGAGGGCCATGATCGCCAACGCCATGTGGCAGGGCACTTGATGATGATGATGATGATAGGGCTGTAGTCTATGCTTAATATCACAATATATGTTAGCGTCGAGTAAACCCGACGTATACGCACACCTGCAGTGTTGGTTAGGATATTTGAGCAACATCCTCAATGCCAACATCCAGAAAGTGGATGAGGCTCGACTGTTTGTGGTCCCAGTCTTCCCAATAAGTCCATATCACGTTCAACTCTACGTAGGCGATGGTTGGGGCCGAAAAATCCCACACTGATTTTGAGAGTATTGATGGGGATTCGAACCCACAATCAGTCGGTAGTCCGTTGTGCTGACCATCACAGCACAGCGACTGGTGGTTCCATTTCACAACCTTGCCAGCACTGCGTTTTGCACAGGCTCAAGGAGTCTGCCAGGTAATAGACGGCGTGTATGGGGTGGAGCACCCCCTCTTGAAAAACCCAACTATACATCCGAAGAGAAAGTATGGATGGTTCTGTGAAAACATACAGGTGAACGGACCAGCAAGGCAGAAAATGAGAGGAGCAGATGACAGAAAACAAAGAAGCAAAGCAGAAACAAAGAGAGTGACAGAAAGGAGGAAATTTCTGGCATTGAATTTCCATAATGTGGGGATACTATTTATTCTGAAGGAGCCCCCAGCATCCCCACAAGAGAAGGCTGTTTCTTGGACGGCAGCTTGAACCTTAAAACCCTTTGATTCCCGCACCCTGTCTACTAGCATCCTGCATTGTCAATCTTGCCAGCGAAGCAAAAACTTAACCCTTTGACTCCCTCACTCTATCCACCAGCTTCCTGCAGGAAGCTGGTGGATAAGGTGAGGGAGTCAAAGGGTTAAGTTTTTGCAGTTGGTGGATAGAGTGTGGGAGTCGAAAGGTTAAATGGTAAATCCGTTATGACAAAAATAACTTTCCATGAACAACAATACTCATAACAATTCCGTACACATTAAACAACATACGCCTACACTGACAACACACACGATTTAAAAGTCAATAGAGGAACGCAGCATTATCAACGTAGTACATCATCAAGAAAAAAAAACTGGGATTCCTGTGTACCGATACTTAAATGACGTTTAGTTCTTTATTTATTTACCCATTTTATGTAC
>CM060313.1:72364790-72367290 GCA_030674185.1 Monoplex corrugatus
AGATGTGGACAACACCGACGATGACGTGGTTGTGGTTGTCACCGGCCCTGACGTCACGGCATAAGCGTCACGAGTACCGGTACCTACATTCTTAGTGGAGGAGACGGCCAAAGCGCCGGTGGTGGTGATGGAGACAGAGAGTGTCGCTGCTTTAAAAGTTGCCAGAGTCACGGGTCTGGTTGTGGCGGCGGTGGTGGTGGTGGTGGTGGTGGCAGTGGCGTCGGTGGTAGTGGTGGCAGTGGTGGTGGTGGTGGCGGCGGTGGTTGTGGCGGCGGTGGTAGTGGCAGCGGTGGTGGTGGTTGCGGCGGCGGTGGTAGTGGTGGCAGTGGTGGTGGTGGCTGCGGCGGTGGTGGTAGCGGCGGCGGTGGTAGTGGTGGCAGTGGTGGCTGCGGCAGTGGTGGTAGCGGCGGCGGTAGTAGTGGTGGCAGTGGCTGCGGCGGTGGTGGTAGCGGCGGCGGTGGTAGTGGTTGCAGCGGTGGTGGTAGTGATGCTGGAGGTGGTGGTAGTGGTAGCGGCAGCGGTAGTGTTAGTGGAGGATGTGGCGGTAACGGATGATGTCGTGAGGATGACTGTGGCAGTTATAATAGTGACAGAAACAAGAATTGGAGGATATATGTGGTGTCGAGGGCCTGTGTCCACAGACAGTACAGACACTGACTCCAACAGTTCAGTTTTCAAATGACAAGCCGGAAGTTCAGAGAACAGGAAACAGAGCGTGGCTTACACTACTGTATACACTCTGACTTCCGTGCGATCACGTGTGTTCAGTGACACGTGCAAGCTGCAGTAGTGCAGTCAAGAAAAACAGCCCAAAGAAAGATGAGTCTGAACAAACGCAAAGCAAGAATCCAAGCAAGCATAAGTGCTAATTTTTTTTTTTAAATTGAAAACCAAGCTTAAAGTTTAGTGTGTGATGACAGTTAAAAGTTTTCAACACGCTCTAGATTTTAGCACCTGAAGACAATTGAAGAATTCAATAATAAAAGTTCAGCGTTCTACATGTATTTGCAGCAGCCAACGAGCGATTGAAGCGTAAGGCAACCTACTGCTGTTAGCCCGAACAAGCCCAAAGTTCATAGGACAAGAAAAGAGCATGGCTTACTTTTCAGTACACTCTGACTTTCGTGCGATCATAAAGCTTTTGGCAGTAACATTCCACTGACAGCGAAGAAAAGACATGGAAGTATTATGCATGGTAATGGGGGTTTTTGTTGTTGTTGTTGTTGTTTTTTTTTTAGTGTATGATGTCAGTTCTATTCACAGATAACGTTAACGATTATACACGGTGTTTGAAGCGGTGTGCAATAACACACAAACAAGTAAATGGTTTTAACTGCCGCAGTTTCGCTGTTATCTTCAAAAGCAAACAAACAAAGAGTAAATATTGAAGAAAATATAATTGAAGAGTCTGTTCACCGCTAAGATAGTTTCCTGAACTCTCTCCACCAAAATATTTTAAGAATGATCCAGAAGATCACCCGAACAGTTTAGGAATGATCATGAAGATTCCCCCAACAGTTTGGGAATGATCTAGAAGATTACCCCAACAGTATAGGAATGATCAAGAAGATTACCCCAACAGTATAGGAATGATCAAGAAGATTACCCCAACAGTTTAGGAATGATCAAGAAGATCACCCCCAACAGTTTAGGAATGATCAAGAAGATCACCCCAACAGTTTAGGAATGATCAAGAAGATTACCCCAACAGTTTAGGAATGATCAAGAAGATTACCCCAACAGTTTAGGAATGATCAAGAAGATTACCCCAACAGTTTAGGAATGATCAAGAAGATTACCCCAACAGTTTAGGAATGATCAAGAAGATTACCCCAACAGTATAGGAATGATCAAGAAGATTACCCCAACAGTTTAGGAATGATCAAGAAGATCACCCCAACAGTTTAGGAATGATGTAGAAGATCACCCAAACAGTTTGGGAATGATGTAGAAGATTCCCCGAACAGTTTAGGAATGATGTAGAAGATTCCCCGAACAGTTTAGGAATGATGTAGAAGATTACCCCAACAGTTTAGGAATGACGTAGAAGATTACCCCAACAGTTTTGGGATGATGTAGATCATCCTAACAGTTTAGGAATGATCTAGAAGATTACACGAACAGTTTAGGAATGATGTAGAAGATTACCCAAACAATTTAGGAATGATCTGGAAGATCACCGTCCATGGTTCTTGGGCCGCGGCAACAATCCATAACCTTCCATCTGCCGAATGGATGATGCAGCCTGCTGCCTTCTCACACATGCTGTACATGTCCATGCCAGACAGGACCCCTCAATCTCAGGATCATATTCTGCAGCTTTGCTCCCTGTTCAGGAATGACAGAATCAAGCATTGACTCAACAGGAAATCTCTGCAAGCACAGCTCGGGCTCCATAAAGAGGGCTTGTTGAAGACCACATCGTTTATCCCGACACGACGCGGACCATTTCAGATCCGATCATGTTTGATTTCAAATTGAAAAAATCACAAAACCGTTT
>CM060313.1:72372290-72374790 GCA_030674185.1 Monoplex corrugatus
GTGAAACGGGCCTTGGCATTATGATTTCCAAATTTATTCTTATGCAATCGTACCTCCTCAACGGTCCATACCTTGGAATCAAAATTGCTAAAGATCTACGCAAGAACATCTGAAAATAACCCGCTAGCACATTTTTCTCAGAGACACAGACATACACAAGTACATGTCTGTTCGATGACTTTTTCAAAAAGGCGTAATGAAACATATTGTCAGCGTGTATGGCTGAATCATACAGTGCGGTCTCGCCTCGGCACATTTATAAAGTCGGACCTGTGGACTCAAGTTTGGTGATGATCTATTCTTCACAGCTCGGAAAAGTAAGACAGCGAAATACTGGACGTGGACAATGAACCTCATAATGCTTACCTCGAAAAATGTTAGGCATCTACCAACTCACTCACCTCACTTTTAACCGAGGGAAACCCGTTTTCTTTTTTCACCATTCATTCGCAGTTAAAACAAACAAAAAAAGCTTTAGACTCACGTGATCTTTTCATCGAAGTCTGTACCGTCCTGCCATTTCCAATTTGTCCCCCTCTTACTCAGACCGATCCACCACATTTCCGTACTTTCTTTCACCTTTGCCTCGATGTCGTCCTGGCGCAAACCAGACAAAACAGTCTATATAAACGCCGTCTTTTCTGTGTTTGTCTCTTTACATACGGAAACAAATTTTATTGACAGATTGTATACGTGCATATAGGAATAATCAAATCAACAATACGGTGACAGAGCAATAGTATGACAAAGGTTTCAGTGTGCTTTTTCAAATAAGCTAGCTGAAAGCCGGTGAATCATTGCAGTCCCTCATCATCATCATCATCATCATCATGTGCCCTGCCGCATGGCGTTGGCGATCATGGACTTCCTTCCGTCTGTCTCTATCTCTTGTTGTCCCAAGCATCTCCTCCAACCTCCTAGTCTTCAGCCACTCCGCAAGTCCATCTAGCATTTTCTCCCTGGGTCTACCTGGTGCTCTCTTTCCCTCCAGCTTTCCCGTTGTGACCAGGTGCTCCAAATCGCCTTTCCTCATAAAAGGCCTATAAATGTTGCCTGTCTTTTCCTAATCTTCCTTATGAGTGATCTACTTGTGTCTGCATCCATCAAGACTGTCTCGTTTGTTTTCTTTGCTGTCCATGGAACTCTCAACATTCTTCTTAGAAACCACATCTCGGCTGCCTCAATCTTGTTCTGGCTTTGCTTGTTGATTGTCCACGCCTCACATCCGTACAACAGTATTGGTTCTATATAACATTCAAGAACTCTCTTCCTGATGTTAATTGATAGGCATTTGTTGGTAAGAATGCTTGTCATCTTCTTGAATGCTGTTTTGGCCTGGCCGATTCTGCCAGCTATTTCCGATGTGCATCTGCCGTCTGATGAAATGACCGTTCCCAGGTATTTGAACTTATTAACCTGTGTCAAGGTTGTGCCATTTGCTGTTATTTTGCATGAGGTGATTTCATGTTTTTTACTGATCACCATGACTTCATCTTCCTGCTATTCATAATTATACTTAGCTAATTCATTGTTTACCCCCTTACCTTTGCTTTCTATTTCTAGTATATTCACAAGGTTTTGTAGGTCCCTTTCATCTTCTGCAATTAGCTCGGTGTCATCTGCGTATCAAATGTTGTTTATCATTTTCCCTCCAACCTTTAATCCAGGATCTTCTTCTAGGTTTCTCATGATGTTTTCGCTGTAAAGTGAAAACAGATCTGGTGACAAAACACAACCGTGTCTGACTCCTCTTTTGATGTTTTGGAAAGAGCTTATATTGTTTTCTATTCTCATTGCAGCTGTTTGTTCCCAGTACATAGTCTGTCCAGTTGGTTGATCAATTCTTCAGGTCTTACTCGATCGAAAGCCTTGGTATAGTCAACAAAGCATAAATACAAATCCTTATTCATCTCAATTGACCTCTCTATGATAGTTCTTAGGATATATATGGCATTAATAGTTCCTTTCCCTTCCACAAATACACACTATTCTTGTGCTATTTCTCTTTTGATTCTATTGCAGTCCCACGTGATGTAAACTCTGCGCCCTGGGGAATCCCGGGGGCTCTTTCAGTATAAATATTATCCCACCTTCTGGAAATTCTGTGCCAGAAATGTCCTCTTTTCTGTCACTCTCTTTGTTTCTGCCTTGTTCCTTTGCTTCTGTCATTTCTACCTGTTATTTTCTGCCTTGCTGGTCCACTCACCTGTATGTGTTCGATAAAGTCTTACGTAGTTTTTCTTAGGATTGATAACTGGGTACATGTATTCAGTGCATTTTTGGCTCTAGGGAGGTGAGATACGCAAAAACAATTTTAGGTAGTTTAGGCCTGTTTTTATATATGTTTTGGTGTCCTTATGTATGCTTAAACTTGTATTCAGGTGTGTTTTTTTAAATCCCCTGTGCGATAAATTGGACGGAGTGGTCAACATCAGGGGCATGTCCTTAGAAAATATACGTTAAAGCATTCGTATGTGTACTGAATTTTCTTTTCCAATTT
>CM060313.1:72384790-72387290 GCA_030674185.1 Monoplex corrugatus
AATATTATTATAATGATAATGATAATGACGACGACGACTATGACGATGATTGATGATGATGATGATGATGATGATGATGATGATGATGATGATGATGATGATGATGATGATGATGATGATGATGATGATGATTACATTTACAAGGCGCCAAATTTTGATTCAAGAATCAAACCAAGGCGCACACTTCTATCATTCACCAGAGCAATCACCCAACAACGACCAAATCTGCAGGGCACATGCACAAAGCGCACGCCAACTGGGGGAGGGATGACAGGAGGGGAACTGGGCGTGTGCTGCATGACTCAAGCCGTCATTCTCCCTTTGTCCCACACGTGCACTTACAAGATGCTGAGCTAGGGTGCATCCAAGCCTGTTCGTCGAATGACTGTTGAGCCAAGCTGTCATCCTCTCTGTCACACACACATATACACACATACACACACGCACGCACACACATGCACACGCACGCACGCATACACACACACACACACACACACACACACACACACATATGTTCATAGTTACAGTTAACCAGTTTATTGTAAATATTTGTTGGAGTATGATACTTCATTTGTTATGTTTACGCTCCCCTCTGACATTTGCCTTGTCCTTGCTTCTCACTTGTTTTTCGAATGGTTTTAGCCCGAATATGTTTTTGATGCTCGAATGGGCTATAAGTAATATGAATTTAAACTTAAATTGTTTTTTAACCATGACTAACTACACATAAACATCTGCATTTGCCCTTCCTGTTTCTACTCCCCTTCCCCACATCGCTTTTTTTTTTACGTACTTATTTTTTTCATTTATTCAATGTTTATTTACTTGTTAATTTATTTATCATTATTGTCATTGTTATAAGCATTTATTATTGTTTTATTTATTTATTTATTTATTTACTATTTTTTTGTTTTTGTCTAAAATCACTTAAGTGAATAGACATTAAACCAATGACCACCACCACCACACACACACCCTGTTTCAACGCATTCTTTCAGGACGTGTGGCCGACAGACACTCCGCTGACAACCAAACTCCATGGCTGCAGACAGGAGCTGGAAAAGACGGCTGCATTCATCGCCCGGACTCAGATGATTGTGTATCAGCGTACGCCAAGAAGAAGAAGAAGAAGAAGAAGAAGAACGCATTCTTTCTTATTTCTTTTCTCTCTCCCCTTCACTCTGTTACTCATTTTTCTCTCTTTCACTCACTCTGTCTTTGCTGTCTCTCACACATTTTTTTTAACCGAGACTTTAGATAAGCATGAAGCTAACTGGGCTTCAAGAGGAGGGACCTGGGAAATAAACCTATCTCACTTGTATGTGTTCTGTAAAGCCTTACACACTTTCTCTGAGGATTGATAACTGGGTGCACGTATTTGATGCATCTATTACAGGAATTCCTTAGGGCGGCAGATGTATTGAGACACTATTTGATGTTCCAGTAGAATGGATCGGTAAATTAAAGGCAAACACCACAGGCCACTACTAGGTATCGCATTTTGAAAAGTAATGGTCAGTCGCCATTGTCCAGTACTAAAACCTTTCGCAGTTGGGCACAGAAACGGAATAAAGCTGTAATGGGGGCAAGAGGAAATAAATAGACATTAGACTGGATGGATCAATACCCTAGACCGTGAAGTGACCGCACCAAAGACCAGAAGCAAATATCAAGAAATAACGCCATTATTCTCCACGTTGGGGAGTTGGACAGATTCTAAGGGGTGACACTTAGCAGTAAAAGTCACCGTCCGAAACAGACTTTTGAAAATGGCATGTTAATTGGCCGAAGGTAACGTTAGATGTAACCACCACAATGTCAGGATTAAACTTCGAATCATTCAAACTTGAAGTCAGGCTTTAGAAACGCGGTCAGCTAATCACACGTTCAAACTTGAAGTCAGGCTTTAGAGAAGCGGTCAGCTAATCACACGTTCAAACTTGAAGTCAGGCTTTAGAGACGCGGTCAGCTAATCACAGGCGGTCCTATTGATGGTCAGGGAGGGAAAGCGTCCTGACCTGAATCACCTTCTATAAAAGGAATAGTCAGTCAGCCTCTGGGCGCTCTTTTGGGGAAACTAGCTTCCAAGCTACCTCACAGGTATGTGACCCACGTTTTAATTTGTATTCTTGTTAGGTGTTAAGGTTAGGGTTAGAAGTTAGAGGCATGTTTTACTTTCCAGGAAACAGAAAGAATAGAGCTGGAAATGTGCAGTATGCTTGTAACATGTACGCTGGTGAAGATTCGTTGTGCATTTTAGGATTTAGGGACATTGGGACTTAGGCCAGTAAAGGTGAATTATGTTTTACGTTGAAGTTGATCAATTAAATAAATGTGTTGTATTTATCATTCCATGTGTGGACTACCTTTGAGAATCCTTGTCTAGTGTGGTTAGTGCGTTTCCTCTCGTCACACTCTCCTCCCTTATTAAGTGCATAATTATTAAGTAGAGAAACAATTCTTCATAATCATCCTCAATTCCTTATACACATCATCGCAA
>CM060313.1:72399790-72404790 GCA_030674185.1 Monoplex corrugatus
ACAGCTTCCTGACCTTACAATCCAAAATGACGTCTACATAATTCTTACCTTTGCGGTTGCTGGATTGGTGCTGCTTCTTTGATAATGTCATGAGTATTTTATTTGGTGCTGCCATGAATATTCTAATTGGAGCTGCCCGAATATTTTCAATACAGTTTAAGATACAATGATAACATATTTCAAATATGATAACAACAACAGTAATAACAAAAATAAGGACAATAATGATGATGAAAACCTATGTCACACACACACACACACACACACACACACACACACACACACACACACACACACACACACACACAACACACACACAAACACACACACACACACAAACACACATGTGCAACACACACACAGGACTTAACTTTCACTACAAGGAAGAAGGAGAAAAAAAAACTGGAAGAATGAATCACTGAATGAATAATGAACAAATGAATGAATAAAGGAAGGAAGGGAATGAAAGAAGCAAATGAATGAATGATCTTATTTTCTCATTACAAAGACAACGACACACTGCTTGGTCAATTATCTATGTCATTTGTTGCTACAATTTAATAAAATCTATTCAATATGTAGAGTTAAAAAGCAAATAAAACATAGAAGAGATAACATTATTTCTGGGAGATTTACAATATACCATGACACTATAAAACAAAGCTTGGCTGATTTTCTATATGAGCCTTTTCATAAATCTACTTAACACTGAGAGCTAAAAGCAAATAAAACACAGAAGTAATATGTAATAACAATATCAAAATAATGGAAGAATAACAATTAATAAGACAACACAGTTTGGTCAACTAATATAATAAAACTCAATAAATTTGGTCAAGTAATATGTCACTATACTGTATAAAATAAAGTTTGGTAGACTAATATGTCACCATACAATAAAGACTGGTTAGCCAATATTTCACCATACACTAAAGTTTGATCATGTTTTTATGTTCCCCCCTGCCAAAGTCTAATTAATTCATTAATATTTTGAACTAAAAAGCAAGCAAAACATAAATGTTGCAAATAAGAATGATAATAATAACTGAAGATTACTATTATGTCCAGCTGCTGGCTTAAACCTACCGACTCCTGCCTATCCATCCACTTACCTGCAGAAAGCTCATGGGAGCTGGTACATAGGCTGAGGTAGTCAAAGGGTTATGGATTTTTCGAAGACAAAAGCACATTTACACACTCAAAGGCTAGTTATGGTGTTTTCGAAGACAAAAGCACATTTACACACTCAAAGGCTAGTTATGGTGTTTTCGAAGACAAAAGCACATTTACACACTCAAAGGCTAGTTGTGGTGTTTTAGAAGACAAAAGCACATTTACACACTCAAAGGCTATTATGGTGTTTTCGAAGACAAAAGCACATTTACACACTCAAAGGCTAGTTATGGTGTTTTAGAAGACAAAAGCACATTACACACTCAAAGGCTAGTTATGGTGTTTTAGAAGACAAAAGCACATTTACACACTCAAAGGCTAGTTATGGTGTTTTAGAAGACAAAAGCACATTTACACACACAGGGACTAGAAATACACTGGAAGTAAGAAAAACACACACAAACATTATTTCACATCGGTACAACATTATCGGTTAATGGAATTAAAAAAATTGAAGAAGCACTTTTCGTTATGTATGTAAGAACAAAAGTTGTTCGGGACCATAAACCCCACTTTTATTACCTTCAGTGTGTATTGATCAGTTTCTAAAAACTTCTGTGGGGATGCTCAAAATCACACTCTTGTTGTACAATGGCATTCTCTTCTCTGCTGAGGCCAAACCGTTGCACATCAATTGACATATAGTGGAGAAGAAAATTTGAAAAACAAGTTTTCTCCTGAAACTTTGATAAAAAAAAATCGACTACTTGAATTTTTGACAATTTTGGTTTCAGACAGTGTGATCATAAAGATACAGATGATCTGGAGTATAAGTCACAGTGACCTTGAATAATCTTCATATGAAATCAGATTTGATGTGCATCGAGGACAACAGTAAGCCATCACTACAATGAAAACAGATTTGATGTGCATCGAGGACAACAGTAAGCCATCACTACAATGAAAACAGATTTGATGTGCATCGAGGACAACAGTAAGCCATCACTACAATGAAAACAGATTTGATGTGTATCGAGGACAACAGTAAGCCATCACTGCAATGAAAACAGATTTGATGTGTATCGAGGACAACAGTAAGCCATCACTACAATGAAAACAGATTTGATGTACATCGAGGACAACAGTAAGCCATCACTGCAATGAAAACAGATTTGATGTGCATCGAGGACAACAGTAAGCCATCACTACAATGAAAACAGATTTGATGTGCATCGAGGACAACAGTAAGCCATCACTGCAATGAAAACAGATTTGATGTGCATCGAGGACAACAGTAAGCCATCACTACAATGAAAACAGATTTGATGTACATCGAGGACAACAGTAAGCCATCACTACAATGAAAACAGATTTGATGTACATCGAGGACAACAGTAAGCCATCACTACAATGAAAACAGATTTGATGTGCATCGAGGACAACAGTAAGCCATCACTACAATGAAAACAGATTTGATGTACATCGAGGACAACAGTAAGCCATCACTACAATGAAAACAGATTTGATGTGCATCGAGGACAACAGTAAGCCATCACTACAATGAAAACAGATTTGATGTGTATCGAGGACAACAGTAAGCCATCACTACAATGAAAACAGATTTGATGTACATCGAGGACAACAGTAAGCCATCACTACAATGAAAACAGATTTGATGTGTATCGAGGACAACAGTAAGCCATCACTACAATGAAAACAGATTTGATGTGCATCGAGGACAACAGTAAGCCATCACTACAATGAAAACAGATTTGATGTGTATCGAGGACAACAGTAAGCCATCACTACAATGAAAACAGATTTGATGTGCATCGAGGACAACAGTAAGCCATCACTACAATGAAAACAGATTTGATGTACATCGAGGACAACAGTAAGCCATCACTACAATGAAAACAGATTTGATGTGTATCGAGGACAACAGTAAGCCATCACTACAATGAAAACAGATTTGATGTACATCGAGGACAACAGTAAGCCATCACTACAATGAAAACAGATTTGATGTGATCGAGGACAACAGTAAGCCATCACTACAATGAAAACAGATTTGATGTGTATCGAGGACAACAGTAAGCCATCACTACAATGAAAACAGATTTGATGTGCATCGAGGACAACAGTAAGCCATCACTACAATGAAAACAGATTTGATGTGCATCGAGGACAACAGTAAGCCATCACTACAATGAAAACAGATTTGATGTGCATCGAGGACAACAGTAAGCCATCACTACAATGAAAACAGATTTGATGTGCATCGAGGACAACAGTAAGCCATCACTACAATGAAAACAGATTTGATGTGCATCGAGGACAACAGTAAGCCATCACTACAATGAAAACAGATTTGATGTGTATCGAGGACAACAGTAAGCCATCACTACAATGAAAACAGATTTGATGTACATCGAGGACAACAGTAAGCCATCACTACAATGAAAACAGATTTGATGTGCATCGAGGACAACAGTAAGCCATCACTACAATGAAAACAGATTTGATGTGTATCGAGGACAACAGTAAGCCATCACTACAATGAAAACAGATTTGATGTACATCGAGGACAACAGTAAGCCATCACTACAATGAAAACAGATTTGATGTGTATCGAGGACAACAGTAAGCCATCACTACAATGAAAACAGATTTGATGTGCATCGAGGACAACAGTAAGCCATCACTACAATGAAAACAGATTTGATGTGTATCGAGGACAACAGTAAGCCATCACTACAATGAAAACAGATTTGATGTGCATCGAGGACAACAGTAAGCCATCACTACAATGAAAACAGATTTGAAATCTTGTCAGAAATGCGTTCATACATCTTCCTCGAGTAGTATAGATTGTAGGCTACTTTTGTTCCGTGTAACCGTGGCTTTGGCACCTTACGTTCTGAACTGACCCTTTTGCAACACCTTTGGTCAAAATTCAGTAAAGATCCATCTATAACAGCTTAGAAAATTGTGTCAACGCAAATTTTTACAGACACACAGAGAGACACATAGCACACACGCACACACATACGCACACACGCACACACACACACACGTACGCACGCACGCACGCACACACAAGCACACTCACATAGACATATACATCTCTCTGCTGCCTATATCAAATAATCCCCCATCCCCCCATCCCCCCACTTTTTTAACCCATTGACTACCTCACCCTATCCACCAGCATCCCGTCATTATCAGCAGTGACAGCAAAGCAACAGCAAAGCAGAAACTGCAGGAAGCTGTGGATAGGATGAGGAATGAAAGAGTTAAGTTTTTGCAGTGGTGGATAAGGTGCGGGAGTGAAAGGGTTACGGGGAAATTAAAAGGGAGGGGAGAACAGAAACATAATCAAACCACTGTAACAATCCGCCAATTTATCCTAAAAGGTCTGATTCAAGCACTGATTGTCGCTGTGACCATGACTGTGTGAAACCCTGTCCTCCAAACATATGCATTCGTGGTTTTTTGTTTGTTTGTTTGTTTGTTTGTTTGTTTGTTTTTGTTGGATTTTTATTTTGTTTTGTTTGTTTGTTTGTTTGTTTTCATCCAACAGTCAAAATGTGTTTTATCAGATATAATTGTTTCATATCTTATGTCGTTGGTTTAAACGGTAAATGGTTGCACACTTTTTTTGTTTGTTCTTTGCATGTGTTTTGGTAGTTCTAAATCTCCGATTACAACGGATGTTACATTAAGATTTCAGACTGAAAAAAAGTGTGTACAATTGATGACATAATCATAATTACAAACTGTCAAGGGAGGTAATGATAGGTAAGTTACTTTCTGCCAAGTTAACTGCATTATCTACCGTTCGTACTGTCGGACGTTTCCTAGACTACAGTCAGTGAAAAGTTTTC
>CM060313.1:72412290-72424790 GCA_030674185.1 Monoplex corrugatus
GCAGCCTGAATGATCCGTTTATATAACGCTTTGCCAGTAGTTAATAATAATAATAATAATATATTTTATTTATATAGCGCAAAATCTTGACAAAATCAAATCTAAGCGCTGAGCGTATACATGCATACATACCTACATACATATGAGCGTATACACGCACACATACACGCCCACATACCCACACACATAAATCTAAGCTGAGCGTATACATGCATACATACATACATACATAAATCTAAGCGTATACATACATACATACATACATACATACATACGTACGCACATGCATACATAATAATTACAACATTTATACAGCGCAAATCTCGACAAAATCAAATCCAAGCGCCGAAAAGACACACACGCACACACGCACGCACGCACACACACGCACACACACACACACACACACACACACACACACACACACACACACACACACACACACACACACACACACACACAACACACATGCATGGCCACAAATGGGGAGAAAAGAATAAAAGCAATAAAAGCAAGAATAAAACCAATGGAAAACCACAGAGAGCACATCATATACAATTATATATTAAAACAAAGTGATTCCCCTCCGAGCGGAGACAGGCTGCAGAGGGGGGTTGAGTGAGGTTAGGATTTTATGCAGAGGAGAAAAGGTGAGTTTTGAGAGCGGACTTGAAGGAGGCAAAAGTAGGTTGCTGACGGACTGAGAGAGGAAGTTTGTTCCAGGAGAGTGGACCAGAAACAGAGAAGGCTCGTGGACCATAGGTATTGAGCTTAGTGCGTGGAAAGCGAAAAGTCAGAGGATCGGAGGCAGAGCGGAGGGTACGTGAGGGAACATAGATCTCAAGTAGGCTTGACAGGTAAGGGAAGGTCCCTATAATTCCAAAGCAACTAACGATCGTTTCCTGCTGTGTAGAATTGGTCAGACCTGCTGCCCAGGATAGCAAGAAGAGAAAGGGATACACACATATGTATAACAAGTCACCCAAACTTAAAAGCAGGAGCATCCACAAAGCGCAGAGACAGCAACTACACAACTAAAACAGCACCCAGTGAAGGTTAAAGAAATAGTATGGAAGGAAAGTATCAGGTATAACTCTTTTTTTAAATCTAGGGAAGCAGTCTTGTGCAATCCATACCAATCGATGAAGAAAATGACTGCCAGGATCAAGCATTACTGAATAGAGTATATATATGCGTGTACATTTTTTCAGCTTCCAAGAGTAGGAAAGTAGGTTTGTCTCCCTTGCAGTAGGAAGAACAAACAGAAAGACAAAGACTAACAATTAATAATACAGACCTTTTACTCGACAGATTTACTCTTTAATCTGAAACTCAAAACGAAACAGAAATCTTGAAAGCAAACAATGCCTCGATCGAAAGGATTTAGATACCAGGGGGGAGTTGAAGATCACGCCAAAGTGACCTTTCTGAAACACAAAAAAAAAAAAGAAAAAAAAAAGAAAAGAAAATAACCATTGCAAAGCAGATAACCCTGCTTTCCCACAAGTACAGCATTAGATAAGCTCTCATCCCACCACTTCGACCCTCACCCCCATCCCCACCCCCGCATTCTGGGATGGTTACCTCCCTCGGCCATGTCACTTCACTGAGGTGGATGTAAACGTGAAACCTGAATCAGTTTGATCATTTCAACTGATGGATTCTGCCGTCGATCCGACGGATGAGTAGGTATGCTAAACCTTAACCCTTTGAGTCCATCACCCTATCCACCAACTGCAACTCATTCTATCCACCAGCTTCCCGCAGGAAGCTGGTGGATTGGTGAGGGAGTCAAAGGGTTAAGTTTTTGCTTTGCTAGCTGGTCACAACAGGAAAGCTGGAGGGAAGTACATCTCCCACCCTCTCTGTCTTCATCCACTCTATAAGTCCGTCCAATATTTTCTCCCTGGGTCTACGTGGTGTTCTCTTTCCCTCCAGCTTTTCTTGTTGTGGCCAGGTGCTCTAATTCCTCTTTCGTCATAAAATGTCCCTAGGGGTGTCATAATGACAGACATACGATTATACTGCCAGGCACTCTGTGCTTAACTGTAATCGGTCGTTTGGAACAAGGAAAGTAGGTTTCAGTTCAGATAACATATAATCGGTGTGTGTGGGAGTGGTGGTCAATGGTTTAATGTCATTTCGCTGAAGTGATTGTAGACAAGAACAAAGAGAGAAAGAAAGAACAAAGTTTGATGCGTGTCTATGTATGTGTGTGTATGTATGTGGTGGTGGTCTTTGATTTAATGTCTATTCACTAAAGTGATTTTAGACAACAACAACAACAACAAAAAGGATACATGACGAGAAAAGAGGAAACTTGGAAATGGTTAATCTTCAGGAAAAAGAAATGAACCAGAAAATCAACTATGCTGAAGACGAGAAAGAAAAATTCACAAATGACGTTATCATAATTAACGATTGAAACAGCAAAATTGGCTAACATAACATGTATGTATGTATATGTGTGTATGTGCGAAAGTGTGAATGTGTATGTGTGTACGAACGAGAGACGGGCAGGATGAATGGATGGGTCGATTAAATCCTGAACCCTGAGCAGATTCATTTCAATGGAGGATAGAGGGCGGGGTGGGGGGGGGGGGGGGTAGAGAATCAAAATCGATAATCATATGCATAATTGCATGGCAATGGAAGGAATACACAAAAATTTGCTGTTGTTGTTATTGTTGGTGGTGATGGTGATGGTGGTAGTGGTTGGTGGTGGTGGTGGTGATTTTCAGGAAATTTCTGTTTGTAACGGTATGGAAAATGTCTAATACGTTTAAACTATAAATCTTTTCAGAGGATTTATATTCCGAGCTCATCTCCTATTTTCAGTCTATAGATTGACGGAGCGGGGTGTGTGTATGTGTATATACATATATACATACATATATATATATATATATATATATATATATATATATATATATATATGTGTGTGGTGTGTGTGTGTGTGTGTGTGTCTGTCTCCTGTCTGTCGTCTGTCTGTCTGTCGTCTGTTGTTTCTGTGTGTTTATCTGTTTGTGTGTGCTTGTTGCGTGTTTCGTGTGTGTGTGTGTGTGTGTGTGTGTTTGTCTGTCTGTGTGTGTTTGTCTGTGTGTGCTTGTTTGCGTGTTTGTTGGGATATGTTTGTGTGTATATATTTTGTGTTTGTGTTATCTATGTCTGTGTTTATATATGTGTGCGTGCATAAGTAAAGATAGTATGTGTATGTGTGCGTCTACTTTTGTATGTGAGCACGTCCCTGTTTGTGAGTGAAGTTTGCTCGTTTCTCAGTTTTATGATAAAAGAAATAATTGCAGCATGGTGCTACACATGACAGCATTGTAGAAGAATCCCAGGACACGTGATGGTCTCAGCAAAAGTACAGATGAACTGTGGGACAGCCACCCAAGCATGACCAGCCACCTGCCAATTCGCCAGGCTACCAACTACATTCCTCTCAGTCCGCTGACTGATGGTGCGGGGTCACAAACCTGGCCATTACTGCGACAGGTACTCTAAGTTGAAAGATTTTTCTTTTCATCTTCTTTATTTCTGAGTTAGCGCACAGTGTGTTGTTTTTTGTTTGTTTGTTGTTTGTTTTGTTTGTTTGTTTGTTTGTTTGTTTGCTTGCTTGTTTGTTGTTTGTTTTTTGTTTGTTTGTTGTTTGCTTGCTTGTTTGTTTGCTTTTGTTTTGTTTGTTCGTTTGTTGTTTGTTGTGCTCTTGTTGTTTGTTTGTCTGTTTGTTTTTTTATTTCTTTCCTTGTTTTTGTTTCTTGGGGGTTATTTTGCTCGGGCTGTGGGAGTCTGCCAGATACTTGCTGGCAGATTTGGGTGACGCGCATATGGAATTTTCCGAGTGCAATGAATCCTTCTTGAACAAACTCCAAACTCTTGAGTTGAAAGAATTTTTTTTATCGATTTCATTTTTTTTTTTTTTTTTTTTTTTTTTATGTAAAGTCTTTTAACTCAAGTTGGGTTGGAGAGCCGTGCAAGATAATGCTGAAATCATGGATTCGATTCCCATGTTGGACACATGATTTTTTTTTTTTTAAAGTTTGGTTTGTTAGCTCCGTTGGTTAGAACACACCGCTGGTAACGCAGGGGTCGTGAGTTCGACCCAGCTTCATCAGCAGTACTAGTCATCATCGCCAGCTGGAAATGACATTGCCCGCAACTGAGCAAGCCTGCGACGGGAAGTGTTCGGAGGGCACGTTCATAATTTTACCTGCGCGGAACAGCTGTTAGTTAACCCTTTCACTCCCGCACCCTATCCACCAGCTGCAAAACCTAGCCATTTCAATCCCTCAACCTATCCAGCAGCTTCCTGCAGGATGGCGGAGTGAGAGGAATGTAGGTAGCCTGGTGAATTGGCAGGTGGCTGGTCATGCTTTGGTGGCTGCCCCACAGTCTGTCTGTTCTCTTCCAGCAGGAAGCTGGTGGATAGGGTGAGGGAGTGAAAGGGTTAATTTTTTTACGTTGCTGATCATGGCCTGAGCAATTGCAGGACGGGATAGGGGTGCAGGGAGTAATTTGCGGAAAGGTTAGTTACTTTCATGCGTTAGCTGCAACTAGCTCTGACAATATCAGATTGCGGATGGAAGAAGGTGAGGTGAGTGAAAGGGTTAGTATCTTTGGTGGCTGCCACAGCGTCTGTACAATGCAGGAAGCTGGTGGATAGGGTGAGGGAGTGAAAGGGTTAATTTTTTACGTTGCTGTCATGGCTGACAATGCAGGAAGCTGGTGGATAGGGTGAGGGAGTGAAAGGGTTAAGTTTTTGCGTTGCTGTCATAGCTCTGACAATGCAGGAAGCTGGTGGATAGGGTGAGGGAGCGAAAGGGTTAAGTTTTTGCGTTGCTGTCATAGCTCTGACAATGCAGGAAGCTGGTGGATAGGGTGAGGGAGTGAAAGGGTTAAGTTTTTGCGTTGCTGTCATAGCTCTGACAATGCAGGAAGCTGGTGGATAGGGTGAGGGAGCGAAAGGGTAAGTTTTTGCTTTGCTGTCATAGCTCTGACAATGCAGGAAGCTGGTGGATAGGTGAAGGAGCGAAAGGGTAAGTTTTTGCTTTGCTGTCATAGCTCTGACAATGCAAGATGCTGGTGGATAGGGTGAGAGAGTGAAAGGGTTAAGTTTTTGCGTTGCTGTCATGGCAGACAATGCGGGATGCTGGCGGATAGGGTGAGGGAGTCAAGTTAAAAGAGAGGATCGGCAGGGCAGAAGCGGAACCCGAGGCTGCAGGACTCCTTCCCATGCAGGGCCTGCAGAAAAACAGATGCCTCCAAGATTATAATAATAATAATTACAATATTTATATAGCGCAAAATCTTGATAGAAATCAAATCTAAGCGCTGAACATACACATACACACGCATGCACACACACGCACACACACATACACATACACATGGCTATAAATGGAGAAAAAGAAGAAAAGCAATGGAAAATTATAGAAAACATATTTTATACAAATATGTATTACAATGTGATTCCACACCGAGTGGAGACAGGCTGCAGTGGGGGTTGAGTGAGGTCAGGATTTTATGCAGGTAATCGGGGGCTGCGTTATTGAGGCTTTTGTAGCAGACGGTGTCTAGTTTGTACTGTACGCGCTTTGATACGGGGAGCCAGTGAAGTTGTGCCAGGAGAGGGGAGATGTGGTCAGCTACAAGATTAGTCTTGTATCCGACACGAAGACCCATACCAGGCTGTATGTCTGGTGTTGGTCTACGTGTGTTAGCTCAGCTGTAAGAGCACCATACTCATAACGCAGGGGTTGTGGGTTCGACCCTCGGGCGGGCACTTTTTGTCTTCACGAGCTGGTTGGTTCTTTTGATAGAGACATGGACTCTACATCTGATATCTAGAGTTCAATCCTAGCCAGCAACATTAAAAACTGGCCTGCTTTGCTACTGCCCATCTTATTGTTCCCATCGCTCTGGTGGTGTAAGCTTAGTGTTTCTTGGGTGTCTTCTTTCTCCTCTCTCTCCCATTTTCGAGACCTTTGTCAGCGTATAACGATTCGCGCAGGTTCAGGAAGTCTGCCTCTTCATATTTGCTGTCAGATTTGGATCGAGCGCATATGTAATTGTCTGAGTTCGATGGTTCCCTCTTGAACAAACTCCAGACTGAAAGTGATAAAGAACCGATATATACATATATATGAAACTAAGCGTCGAGTATGGCACTTCACCCTCTCTGAATCCAAACTGCAACTTCATAACATCATGATTATCGTTTCTGTTATCGTGAAATCATCATAGTATCGCAAAAAAAAACGATATCAGATTTTGTGCTGTTGCTGTTCAAGCCCTGATATGGAAGTGACGTCATTTGGGTTTATCTGTTGTATCCATACCTGATGTAAATTTTGTTTTGTGTATTTGGTGTCATGGTTTGAGGGGGTCTATCAATGGACGGACGACATGGGGATCACCTTACCGGGGGGGGGGAGGGGGGGTGATCTCTCAGTCTGGTTCTGCGACTGAGCGATTATTGCCGTTAGTAGTGGGGAGGGGGGAGGGCGCAGGGACTAGAAGGTAGTGTCCTAAATCAGAACAGGCGCTGTTAACCCTTTGACTCCAGCACCCTGTGCACCAGCATCCTGTATTTGTCAACCATGCTAGCAATGCAAAAACTTAACCCTTTGATTCCATCACCCTATCCACCATCTTCCTGCGGGAAGTTGGTGGATAGGGTGCTGGAATCAAAGGGTTAAGTTTTTGCAGTTGGCGGATAGGGTGCGGGAGTCAAAGAGTTAAACTCCACCGATATGTCCCAACAGTAGTGCACAGTCTCTCTTGGTGGGTGGCCCTACGGCAGTATCTTGACATTGCTGGCTTCTATGGGCTTGCTGCCACTGGGACTTTTCTACTGCATGAAAACGAGTTTAACCCTCTGACTCCCACACCCTATCGACCAACTGCAAAAACTTAACCCTTTGACTCCCTCACCTTTGACTCCCACACCCTATCCACCAACTGCAAAAACTTAACCCTTTGACTCCCTCACCCTATCCGCCAGCTTCCTACAGGGAGCTGGTGGATAGGATGCGGGAGTCAAAGGGTTAAGTTTCTGCTTTGCTAGCATGGTTGACAATGCAGGCTGCTGGTGGACAGGGTACAGGAGTCAAAAGGTTAATGTTGTTTTGAGGAAGCAGAATAAGCGACATGGGATCAGCGCCACTGTGGCTACGCAGAACATGGAGCACCTGGCAGAGAGAGAGAGAGAGAGAAAAAAAAAACTCGTATTGTTTTAAGATTATTCTTTTCAAAGTATTTCGATTATTCAAGGGGAAAATGAGGCCTGGATGATGTAGAAGCAGAACACTCGCCTTCCGGGTTGCCTGCGTGTGTGTGCGCAGGTGCGAATCATGCCCGAGGAACTTCATAATGCGCCTCTGGCCTCCAGTCCACCCAGCTGTGAAAGGGTACCTGACCTCCTCAAAGTTAGTGAAAGGTAAAAACAGTGAGGGATAGGGGATGGGCACCACCTTCATAATGCTGGCGCCGGCAAAAGTTGAGGCCTCTACCACTTCATTCCCATACGACCACAAGGTTATAGGACAACCTACCATAAGGCAACAGAATGACTGCAACTTAGGGGAGAAATGAGCTTGATGTTCAAAAAAAAAATAAATGTACCGTATTCGTCTTAATACACAACCCCACACCAAAGTGAGATCGTGGCTCCATGATAGTTACCTCCCTTCTCTCCCCCTCCCCCCCTCCCCCAATTCAGATCCCTCATTTTCCCTTTCCGCGTTTCAAGATCTTACCAATGCTCAGGGTATCGCGCAGTTTCAGGGAATCTGCCAGATAATTTGCGGGCGGATTTGAGTGGAGCGCGTATGCGATTGCCCGAGTGCATCCACACTTTTCTCTCAGTTTAGACCCTTTTCCTGTCAGCGACTGCTGAACACAGCAAAGTCAGTTGTGTGAGCTGTTCAGGACTGTGTGTCCTGTCTCAGTCAGTCAGTGTCTGTTATTATTGTTGTGTCAACTCTTCAGGTGAGTACAGGACTATCGTTTTCAGTTTTCATATTAATTTCGATTATGACTGAAAGGTGTTTATTTATTTAGTTGTAACTACAAGCCCCTGTAGCCAGTAAGCCGCCGAAACGGATCGATATGGTCGACTGCACGAGTTGAAGCGTGTGACGCGCCACAGCCACAACACACACACACACACACACACACACACTACTCACCCCACCCATCGCTACACACATACACACACACGTTGATCGAGCGCTTTAAGTTCACGCGAACTAGTCCGGCAGCGACGCGAGCAGGCCACACTATTTTCTGTACTCTTTCTTCAATTCTTACACAACCGACATTGAGAGGAAGGAACGTATAACCTCATTTACTCTTCGTCGGGTATCCAGTTTTTCAGTACAGGTAGCAGCATGTATAGTTAACTGAAGTCTGGCCATCGGAAACTGTACTTTGATGGTTGGTCTCACTCATCGTCTTCTGCAAATGCTTGTGGTTATCTGAACTTTGGAGGAGGAGTGTGTGTGTGCTTGCCAACCGCTGAGCTTGTTTGTGAGACACGGTAAGTTTGTTTACTAATAGCAAATTAATTAAGCGTGGTAAATATTTTGCTTTACTGACTTTAAAACTGACTGGTGGCCTGTGGCAAGAATGATTCACTTGTTGATTTAATAGATGTTTGACTCCACCATGTAAATGAAGACGAACTCTCTCCCTCTTGTCTGTCTCTGTCTATCTGTCTGTCTGTCTGTATGTCTGTCTTCTTCTGTCTGTCTGTCTGTCTCTCTCTCTCTCTCTCTCTCTCTCTCTCTCTCTCTCTGTTTGTGTGTGTTTTATGTGTGTGTGTGAAGCCACTGAAGGTAGTTTTATAGCAAGCTTGGTAAATGTGTAATTACCATCCTTTTGCACAGGTAGGTTAGATCTTATCCTCTGCAACAGATACTTGTGCCGTTGTGGCCAAGAGAGAGTGTGTGTTTGTGTAGGGTGTGCGTGCTTGCTTGTGTGTGTGTGTGTGTGTGTGTGGGAGTGTGTGAATGTGGGTGGGGCGTTGTGTGGAGAGGTGAGGGAGTGTGTGAGTATGTGTGTTGTGTATAGGTGTGTGTGTGCGGCGTCAGGGTGAAGTGTGTGTGTGTGTGTGTGTGTGTGTTGTGTATGGTGTGTGTGTGCGCGCGTCAGGCGTGTGTGTGTGTGTGTGTGTGTTTGAGGATAATTAATTTTACGAAAAGCTTCAGAAACGTGCGCTATACCAACCTTCCAATTTACACGAGCGTCGTTCTCATGTGGGTGAAGGCTATGTTTAGATCAAAATACGTCAAGCGGGCCGGTTAGTTCTTTTCTGATAGATCTGAAACCCAGGATGTGATATCTCGAGTTCAGTCCCAGCGTGCAACATTAACCCTTTGACTCCCGCACCCTATCCACCAACTGCAAAAACTTAACCCTTTTGAGTCCCTCATCCTATCACAGCTTTTCTGCCGGAAGCTGGTGGATAGGGTGAGGGAATCAAAGGGTTATGTTTTTACTTTGCTACTACCATGTTTGACAATGCGGGATACTGGTAGACAGGATGCGGGAGTCAAAGGGTTAAAAACTGGCCTGTTCGCTGTCCACTTTGAATGTTTCCGTTCATTCTGGTGCTGTCAGCTTAGCGTTTCATAGGTCCGTCTCCAACCTTCTCCACACAAGGTTTCGCGCAGGCTCAAGGAGTCTGCCAGGATCATGCTGTTAGATTCGGGTGAAGCGCATATGGAAGAGTCTGAGAACGATGCGTCCAGGCAAAACTCAAAACTCCAAAACCTAAGCGTTACTATAGCCCTTTGACGTTACAACCGAAGCTAATATTAGCTAGTTAGTTGTTAGTTGAGTGAGTTTTAAAGTCCTATACCACTCTTAGAGTATACGAGGACTAGCGAAAAAAATGTTTGAAGAAGCCTTCAATAATTTTAAAGCATTGTGAGAAACCGATGCTTTTTTCGGTTCTCTGATCCACCCTGGATGGCAATCGAATGGGTGAATGCTAATATTAGCAAGTCTTATCTAACCTTTTAAGTAAGCCTTAACGGGACCGTAAACCTGATAAGCGCCGCCCCATGCCGTGTAAATCGATGTGGTGGAAGAGAACTAGGTCAGTTAAATACACACCGCACCATAGTTGTTTCTCCGTCTCTCTCTCTCTGTTCTGTCTCTCTCTCTCTGTGTCTCTCTCTCTCTCTCTCTCTCTCTCTCTCTCTCTCTCTCTCTCTCTCTCTCTCTCTCTCACTCTGGTGCCTAGAAATATATCAAAGTGGCTTAATGATGAGCCAGCGACAGCTTGCACTGGAGAAATGCACACACGTGTGTGTGTGTGTGTGTTGTGTGTGTGTGTGTGTGGAGAGAGAGAGAGAGAGAGAGAGTTTGTGTGTGTATGTGTGTGTGTGTGTGAGTGTTTGTGTGTGTATAGATGTTTGTGTGTGTGTGATGGTGTGTGTTCGAGTGAGTTGTGTGTGTAGTGTTTGTGTATGTGAGGTGTGGTTGGTCGGCGTCGTGTGTGTGTGGTTACGCATGATGTGTGTGTGTTGTGTATCGTGGTGTGCTGCGTGTGTTGCTTTGTTCATGTCCTTTTTTCTTTTCAGATCTGTTCCTGTGCTTTCAGACAGATGTGAGTGTGTGTGTGTGAGTGTGTGTGTGTGTGTGTATGTTGTGTGTGTATGTGTGTGTGTGGTGTGTGTATGTAGTGTGTGTGTGTCTGTGTGGTGTTTTGCGTTTGTGTCGTGGGTTGTGTATTATAAAGTGTGTGTATTTTGTAAGTGTGTGTCGTGTCTGTGTCTGTCTTGTGTGTGTAGTGTGTGTGTGTATGTGTTGTGCTGTTGTGTGTTATCTGTCGTTTATTTGTTTGTGTGTGTGTGTGTGCGCGTCTCTCTGTTCTTCTGTGTCCTCTGCGCGCCTTCGTTTTCTTCCCTATGTCTCTCTTCTTTCTCGTTGTGTGTGTGTGTCTTCGTCTGTCTTCTCTGTTGTTCTGTGTGTCTGTCTGTCTTCTGTCTGTCTCTCTGTCTGTCTTTGTGTGTGTGTGGTGTGTGTCTTCTGTCTGTCTCTGTCTCTGTCTCTTCTCTCTGTCTGTCTTGTGTGTGTGTGTCTCTCTCTCTCTCTCTCTCTCTCTCTCTCTCTCTCTCGTGTGTGTGTGTGTGTGTGTGTGCCTCTTGTCTGCCTTGTGTGTGTGTGTGTGTGTGTGTGTGTGTGTGTGTGTGTGTGTGGTGCTATTTTAGATAACCTGCTTCCCATAAAGAAAAAAGGGGAGTGGGTGTGGCTGTGTCACACATTTCTATGAATACTGAGAATAGTCCACATTAACCACGTCTTATCAAATCATGTGTTGTATTGTGAGGCGGGCTTAAGACGTAGATAGAAGTGGGAAAAATAAGTTTGTACAACTGAGGATTCAATTCATTTTCATATTTAAGAAAAAACTCTGTAGGAAAGAGACGGTGGTGTGCAGGTTACATATAGGTCACACATTCTGTGCTTACTTATACCTTTAAAAAAATGAAAGAGTGCCATGGTATAGATACCGTGTAGCGGGCCACCCGGGATTAACCCTTTGACTCCCTTACCCTGTCGACCAGCACTCTGCATTATCAACCACGTCAGCAAAGCAAAAACGTAACCTTTCGCTCCTTCACCCTGTCCGCCAACTTCCTGCAGAAAAGTGGTAGGTAGTTAGGGTGAGAGAGTCAACGGATTAATTTTTTGCAGTTGGTGGATAGGGGTGCGGCAGTCAAAGGGTTAAACGCCTTTTTATTGAATGCTTGGACTTGCGCGATGTGAGACATAGGCACTGTACATGTACAGCAGACTCCTTAGAGAAGCTCTTCAAAGAGAGATTTTTTAATTTTTACAATAGACCAGTAGATTTCCCCTATGGGGATGCCGGGGGCTCTTTCAGTATAAATAGTATCCCCATCTTCTGGAAATATCTGTGCTGGAAATTTCCTCTTTTCTGTCGCTCTCTTTGTTTCTGCCTTCCTCCTTTGCTTTCTGTCATTTCTTTCTGCCTTTTTCTGCCTTGCTGGTCTATTCCCCTGTATGTGTTCGATAAACTCTTACGTGCTTAGGATTGATAATTGGGTACGTGTGTTAACTGTATTTTTGGCTCTAGGGAAATGAAATATGCGGAAGCAATTTTAGGTAACTTAGGCCCGTTTTTATATACGTTTTAGTGTCCTTAGTTATGTTTAAATTTGTATTCAAGTATGTTTTTAAAATCCCCTGTGCGATAAATTGGACGGAATAGTCAACGCCAGGGGCATCTCCATAGATTATGTACGCGAATACATTGATATGTGTACATAATTTTCTTTTCTTTTTATTTTCCTGTTGAAGTATAGTGCATGTTTTGAAACGGGGATAGTTCTGATGTGGCTCTATGCAGTCGGCTAGGCTTTAAACAGAAAGAACAGTAACAGGTCTGTCGATTTCGTCTTATATCAGCTTACGTATGGGAAATATTTTTAAATGCGTGTAGACATGAAAGGATATTCGTGTGC
>CM060313.1:72429790-72434790 GCA_030674185.1 Monoplex corrugatus
TGTGTGTGTGTATGGCACACAGCATGACATCATAAAAATGACGCACAATCAAAATGACGCACAATATTTGTACATAACTTCGTAGTAGCTATGCTTTGTTAGTCGACATTCTGAGTTTCTTGAGAAAGACTTTAAAGTCGAAAATTTGACCCCTCTACAAGGTGTTCGGGTATTGTGTACAGTAAGAATTTGTTTGTTTGTTTGTTTGTTTGTTTGTTTGTTTGTTTGTTCTTAGTGCAAAGCCGACAACCCCTATTTCCATGTTTGGGGGCTGAGAATCACCTACCTGCACTTATTCTTCAGATTAAAAGTCTTGTCTGGTAATGACAGGATTTTTACTTGACAGCGAATCGACCGCATTTTGTTAGCTCTGTACTGTCCAGTGATGACGCGATGTTTCCATAGTAACCGTTTGATTAATTAACCCCTTTTGTTTACGTGATCACAGGTTAGAGCCGTGGATTCAAGATTTGGTATCTTGAGTTTACTCTCAGCCCGCAATATAAAAACTGGCCTGTGTGCTGCTCATCCCTGATGGTGTCAGTCATTGAGGTGATGTTAGCTTGCAGTGTTTCATAGGTCCCTTCTTCCCCCTCCCCCCCCCCCCCCACACACACCTCTCCATTTCAAGACCTTGCCAACGTATATGAGTTTGCGCAAGCTCAAAGGGTCTGTCGGATAATTGCTGGCCGATTTGAGTGGACCATGTATGGAATTGTCCGAGCGCGATGAATCTCCTCTTGAGCAAATCCAGGGGGTCTGTTCGTATACATAACTTCAAACTGACCACTGTGTGAGTTTGTATGACAGTGTCCCCCCCCCCACCCCCACCCCCCATGGGGATGCGGGAGGCTTTTTCAGTATAAATAGTGTCCCCACCTTCTGGAAAATCTGTGCTAGAAAGTTCCTTTTTTCTGCCACTCTCTTTGCTTCTGCTTGGTTCCATTGCTCTCTGTCATTTCTTTCTTTCATTTTCTGCCTTGCTGGTCCGTTCACCTGTATGTGTTCGATAAAGTCTCACGTACTTTGTCTTAGGATTTTATGATTAAATACATGTTTAAGTGCATTTTTGGCTCTAGGAAAATGAAATATGCGGAAGCAACTTTAGGCCCGTTTTAGGTATGTTTTAGTGTCCTTAGTTATGTTTGAATCTGTCTTCAGGTTTGTTTGTTTTTTAAACCCCCTGTGTGATAAATTGGACGTGTGGTCAACACCAGTGGCGTCTCCTTACATCATGTGCGCGAATGCATTGATACGTGAACTTAATTTTCTTTCCGTTTTTTACTGGTTGAAAAGTATTGTATGTTTTGAAACGGCTGTAGCCTTGAAATGGCTCTATGCAGTCGGCTGAGCTTTAAACAAAAACAACAATAACATTGTACGGCAGTGACGCGATGTTTGCCTAGCAACCGCCTTAATTAGGGACCAAGGCTGTCGTCACACGGCACAATCAGAAACTTGGTCTTTTGCTTATTTGTTTTAACTAAAGACGAGGACAATTCCTCTAGCAAAACGTGCTTGGTAAGTTCTGAACCTGCGTTACTTCACCTTCCCTGCCACCTGTTAGAAGCATCGGGTTCTATGGTAGCCGCCGTTGTAGTAATATGATATGACTTACTTGTTCACCCAGGCCTTCCTTTGTTAGATATCGTTTGTGCACATCCACTGATTTGCTTCCTCTTAATAACCGGTCATGCGGCATGTAATCATTCATGTATATATACGTTTATGACCATAGATATATGTGTACGTATTGTTAGACGTTGTTAGTATATATTCATCTGTGCACATGTATCGATGTGTGTATTCTGATGCGTGTGCGTATGTGTGTTGTATCAGTCCTTCTTTAATATGTATTATATTCTTGTGTCTTGGAAAATGTGTAATTATCATCCTGTCTTATCCATATAGTTTAAATTCAAAGCAGATCGTGTCACCTTGCCTGCAAAAGTTGCTGTTAACAAGAATATCTGTCATCTTGCGAAATTACGTAAGCTGTTGTCTGTTCTGTCGTGTTTATTTATAAACTTAGAATAATATTTCTGCTTAAAAAAATCATTCTACTGTTGAAACTGTAGAGATGTACAGGTAGGTAGGAAATTACCCACGGATCATAACGATGTATTTTGTTTGACAGGCAAACATCTGGATTCAGCAGACTGTCTACGGTTCCCAGATCACAGTTGGACGGATCGTGACATCACTGTGAACAGAGGTCTGTTTTCAGCCAGTTGTAAGCTTTGGAAATCTCAGTTAAAACAGATTTTGCTTTTAACAGACGGAAATAATCCATCATTTGTGGTGTGTAATGTAGATTTGAGTAGGAACTTTGCTTTTTGAGTTTTTGAGATCAGAGTCATATGGGTTCTAACTAAACCAGCGAGAAATAAGTCACCGGCTGTGCTGTTTAAGTTTAAAAATTAGAAGAAGAAAAAAGAGCCAGCACTCTGTGTGAATTTTGGAAATAGGAGTTCAAGGAACTGTGACACTCTGCTCCACAGAATTTAGGCATCGTCTTCATCTGTGATCTTTTTCTTTAGAATTATCAGTGGCTGTGTTCTGTGAACTTTTGAGATCTGAATTTTAAGTCTGTGTGACATTATCCGACACGATTAAGCAAGAGTCGTCAGGGGAGACAAGTCAAAATGGCGAAAACGGAAGGGTCACAGAGGTCACCAGGTTGTCTGAAGAAATGCAGTGATGCCATCACTCGTTTTTTGGAGACTGTCTTTGACAGGTAAGTTTTCTGTGTGACTGTCTGTCTGTCTGTCTGTCAGTCAGTTTGTCTGTCTGCATTTCTCATTGTACCTCTAGGTTGTTTTAATGACTGACTGATGCAAGGATGAACATAAAACTCATTATCTAGATAGGACCCCAAGACCTTGCCATCGGGTAGGGCTTGTGTGCAGGCTATTGGCTTTTGCCATGAACATTTCACATCCTCTCCATCACATATCATCTGTGGTATGTGGAATATACCTTATATTTACATTCTGCACATGGCACCTGTAGCGTCAGTACGTATGGAATATACCTTATATTTACATTCTGCATGTTTATACATGTAGGGGGTGGGGGTGGCAATAGCAGTTCTGCATACATGTTGAAGCGGGAGACTAGGGGGAGGCGGGTATCCACCTTTTACCTAGCAGGGAGAGTTATCCAGGCAGGATTGAAACCAGGATCTTCCGGTGAAAAGTACGGCGTATGCCGACTTGACCACCGCGGCCCAAAATATTGATTATCGAAAATGTTCGTTGTTGTCCGAAAAACCCAGGTTCGAATCCTGGTTGGACCAGGATCATACTCTTCCCCCCTCGCCACCTACCAGTAGACTTTTGAGTGATCGGTCTGGGTGCTAGTTTTTTGTTGTTGTTTTTTTTTTTTTGGGGGGGGGGGGGTTGTGGGGTTTTTTGTGGGGGGTTTTTTGTGTGGGTTTATTTTTTCGGATAAGACGATAAACCGATGTCCCGTGTGTAACAAAAGAGTTGTTCCTGGCAAAAATTTCAAGAAAATTCAAATGTTTTAAGTAAACAAGAATACACGCATGCAGAACAAAAAGAAGAAAAATAAATGGACAGCGCCCTACGTCTGTTATGGCGACATGCTTTTCCAGGGAAAAGTTTGCATTGTGACCAGAAATGAAGTATGCTGATAATGATAAAAACTGGCGCAAATCGCCCAAAATTGCTTCCGCGCATCACACCTCCGTAGAGCCAAATTGGCTCTCAATTCATGTACCCAAGTATCAGTCCTAACAGAAAGTATGTAAGGCTTTATCTAACACATGCAGGTGAACAGATCAGCAAGGCAGAAAATGATAGGAAGAGATGACAGAAAGCAAAGGAGCAAGGCAGAAACAAAGAGAGTGACAGAAAAGAGGAAATTACTAGCACAGAATTTCCAGAAGGTGGGGATACTGTTTGAGTGAAAGAGGCCCCGGTATATCACGAGAGGGTCTTCACAAATTGTGAAGAATCCTTAACCCTTTGGCTCCCGTACCCTGTCCACCAGCACCTTGTGTTGTCAACCGCGCTAGCAAAGCAAAAATTTAACCCTTTTGACTCCCTCGCTTTATCCACCAGCTTCATGCAGGAAGCTGATGGGTAAGGCGAAGGAGTCAAATGGTTATGGTTTTGCAGCTGACTCCCTATGGTGAGGGAGTCATAGGGTTAACGTCTGTTCAAACTATCGCAAAGGTCACATAGAGAAGACGAGTCTGATGATCTCAGCCTCCCTGACCCTCTCTTTCGCCCAAAAGAATTAGAAAAGGCTCAGAGAGATAGACTGACCGATTGATCATTCGATGGATCGATCTGTATTTTGTAACCACGAAGACAATGAAACGATTTAACAATGTTTGGTTAGTTTTCTTTGTCTGCTGTTGCTCAATTTCCATGATAAAGCTAAGAAGAAAAAAGATCAAAATAAACAAAGAAAAAAAAGAATATTGATAAAACAGTTTTCTTCTAAGTTGAGGCGTTTTAAACAAAAGAACATGTATATATCAAAAAGAAATACATACATCTATATCTTATTACTGAAAAATAACTTATTTCATGTTATGATATTTCATACACATGTACACCAAAGATACACGTTTACACATTATCACTACTTCACTGAAAACAATATTTTGTGTAATAACAAATAGCATGTATTATATCAGTGATACTGCACATGCACATACACATACATGCATACACACATACAACTATATACGTACACGTTTGGGCGCATACATACTAAGAAATGACTACAGGAAAGAAATTTGTTTCATTATAGAACAGTATGAAGAAAACAATGTGTAGAGAATGTGTAGAGTTTTGTTGAAATGTTTTGTCTGGAGTGGATGGGTTGTGTTAAGAAGTTGGGTAGATCATTCCAAAGACGTGCACCAGAGCATAAGAAAATAAATAGCTTGTGTAATATCACTCATAGTGAAAAGACGTTAAATCAAATCAAGAAGAAAGAAAGAAATAGCTGGATTTGAACAAGTG
>CM060313.1:72439790-72442290 GCA_030674185.1 Monoplex corrugatus
GATGACTTTATCAGAGGTGTTGGTTAGCAGCGTGCTCTCAGGAACTTCTGACAATGTGTACACTCTGTGTTCACTGTTGTTTCAGTCTACCTCTCTGTCTTCTGTATTTACTCACTGTTTTCGTTGTTGTTCACTCTTTCTTCGTTTCACGTAACGTTTCATTGCGTCTGATGCTTCTTCGAGGTCACATTGAGAAGTAGAATAAATGGAATTTTCTGTGTGATAATATTTTTTTTTAAAATAGAGATGTTGTTCGTAAAATGGCTGGAGCGTCTTTTTTTCTTTCTCCTGCTTAAGCAGACGTCAGGAAGGTCGTCTGCTGTTTCTCCTACTACCACCCACCCCCCCACCCCCCCCACCCCCCACACTGAGTGTTGTATGTTTATTCTTTGTTATCTTTTGTGTACGCTTGACAAAGGTTAGTTAGCCGAAAATTTGCGCCTGTTTGGTTTTGTTAGATTTATGCCATTTCCGACTCTGTTTATGTATAATTATTTCTGGTTCTTGTTTGCTTGAACGCTGGCGCATGGCACTCACTTTGGTTTTGATTTTATCTTGTCTTTATCTTTTTTTTTTTTTTTTTTTTAAGATTGGGTCAGAGTATTGGTCGGTACCCATGGCGCTACATGCTGGGCTCTTTGGTGGTTGTGGGCCTTTGCGGACTGGGCATGCTCCGCTTCACGGAAGTCACCGACCCGGACAAACTGTGGGTCCCGAATGATGCCGCCATCTTGACAGAGAAAGCGTGGATCGAGGAGAACTTTGACTCCACCACCAGGGTGGGATTTCTATTGGCGGTCGATCCCAATGGCATCCTTACCCCTCAGGGACTGTCTGCGGTAAGATAAGAATGTGGTCTTCTATGGATGTACATGTATGTGTGTGTGTATGTGTATATGTATGTATGTGTATATGTGTGTATATGTTTGTATATGTATATGTATGTGTCTATGTGTGTGTGTATGTGTATACATATGTATATATGTGTATGTATGTGTATATGTATATGTATATATGTGTGTGTATGTATATTATATGTGTGTATATGTATGTATATATATATGTATATATATATATATATATATATATATATGTGTGTGTGTGTGTGTGTGTATTATATATATATATATATATATATATATATATATATATATATATGTATATATATATATAAATGTAGATGTGTGTATACATGTATGTGTGTATGTGTGTGTCTATGTACATGTGTATGTATATGTATATATATGTGTGCGGATATATATATATATATATATATATATATATATATATATATATATATATATATATATATATATATTATATAAGTATTTCAATGAATGCTTGTTCTTTCTACATTTTGTTAGATCTGTTGATTACGCATTGTGTACATTTCAAGATGTTTGTAAGATCTATATATCTGAAAATGAATAAAAACAAGTTAAAAAAAAAAGAATGTGGTCATCAGCACAAGCAATACAGTGCAGTTCTGTACGGTACCACCTGAATGATTTGACATGATATGATACATTTCAGTGCAATACAATACAATACAATACAATATGATGCAATGCTGTACAGTATAATACAATGCACTGTTTTAAAACACAACACAACAGGGCCCGTCTGAGGTAATGGGCTTTGTGATACAATTCAGTGTAATAAAATGTGATACAGTGAAATATATAATATGATATGATATGATTTGATATGATATGATATGATATGATATGATATGATATGATATGATATGATATGATATGATATGATATGATATGATATGATATGATATGATATGATATGATATGATATGATATGATATGATATGATGATGATATGATAATGATAATGATAGGATATAATAGAATATAATATAATAGAATAGAATAGAATAGAATATGATATGATATGATATGATATGATATGATATGATATGATATGATATGATATGATATGATATGATATGATATGATATGATATGATATGATATGATATGATATGATATGATGATGATATGATAATGATAATGATAATGATAGGATATAATAGAATATAATATAATAGAATAGAATAGAATAGAATATGATATGATATGATATGATATGATATGATATGATATGATATGATATGATATGATATGATATGATATGATATGATATGATATGATATGATATGATATGATATAATATAATATAATACAACATGCGATGTGACGTGATGTGATGTGATACAACACAATGTTTCTTTATCGACCCATCAGCATATTGGGTTAGTTAGTTATGAAAATACAATATAATACGATACATACAATACAGTAAGTATCACATCATTATTATAATGCATGATTCCGCTCTCGATTAGAGGAGTGTGTGAATACCGACGGCAAGCAGTTTGAGTATCTGAGGGATTAAGGCTGTGCTTGTTATTACATGTATATGCAATATTCATTTGTTTGTATAATAAATGCAATGAGAATTGTACGTGTTTTCTTTTTTTATAACTG
>CM060313.1:72449790-72469790 GCA_030674185.1 Monoplex corrugatus
AAAAATTGGTGTGATGATTGTACAGAAAATAATGATAGTAGAGCTAAGATTTTACTACATGCCATACATCTATACAGATGTGTTTGCTCACTAAATATCAAATTCTTAACATGAATATATGTGTAGTTATAAATGTCACAGTATGTACTATATTTTTTTCATTTTTGCGAGAACATTTTTTAATTAATTGATTTTTGTCAACTTTTCATAAATCACAGACCCCAACAATGATACTCAACCAAAGAATACTGTCTGAGGTATCTTCTTGCCAAATATCATGGTGATTGGTTAATTAGAACTGAAACACTGAACATCACAATCTTGGTACCCAAATCTGGGTAGGTCTGCCCCCTTAATACAACCAGACAAGACAGGCGCCTGTCTATCATTATGTATATATTCTGTATGCTGTATGGCTGTCTGATTCTATTTTCATGTTGTTGTTTTTTTTCTAGTTGCTGTTAGCTTGAACGCAGGCGGTCGCACTTGTTTAGGATGTCTTGCTTGGTTAGAGTATCATCACTATCGTGGTTATCGTCACCATCATCATCATCATCGTCATCGTTACCATTAGCATCGTCATGATGATTATTCGGTGTGGCTGCCCCTCTTTACTACAACACCTTAGATCTGATCATCATCATCATCATCATCTTCATCACATCATCATCACCACCATTATCATTCATAATCGCTACCATCATCATAACCATCGTCAACGTCGTCGTTATCATCATCATCATCACCGTCGTCAGCGTCATCACCATTATCATCACCATCATCATCGTCAACGTCACCATCATCAACATCAACATCATCATCGTCAACGTCCACCATTATCACCATCATCATCGTCAACGTCACCATCATCATCACCACCACCACCACCATCATCATCGTCGTCGTCGCCGTGTCAACGTCACCGTCATCATCATCATCGTCTGCGTCGTCGTCGTTATCATCAACATAATCATAATCATCATTATCATTGTAATGATGATTATTCTGTATGACAGTCCAGTATACTAACCACCATAGACCTGCTTATCATAATCATCATCATCATCATCATCGTCGTCGTCGTTCGTCGTAATGATGATTATTCTGTGTGACAGTCCTATGTACTACACCGCAATAGACCTGGCCACCATGCTCGGGGAGAGAACTTACAACAGCAGTGGTGACGTCACCGGTGCTCAGGCCGCCTTGATGACGTTTCTTCTGAAAGGCACTGATGACGTAAGGCTAACTTTAGTGTTTGTGTGTGTGTGTGTGTCTGTGTCCGTGTCTGTGTGTGAGTATGTGTGTGTATGTGTGTGTGTGTCTCTGTGTATGTCTGTGTGTGTCTCTGTGTGTGTCTCTATGTGTGTCTGTGTGAGGGGTTGTGTGTCTGTGTGTTGTGTGTGTGTGTGTGTGTGTGTGTGTGTGTGTGTGTGTGTGTGTGTGTGTGTGTGTGTGTGTGTGTGCTGATTGTGTTGTCTATGCATGTGTGTGTATGCGTCTATTCTATATGCTGTAATTGCATGTATATATGTGTGTGTGTGTGTGTGTGTGTGTGTGCACGCGCGCATAGATTTGTTTTGATTGCATCATATAATTATATGTACTTTGTGTGTCTGTATGTGTATGTCGATTGTGATGTTGCAAATGTGTGTGTGTGCGTATGTGTATGTATGTGTATACGTGCTTGTGCGTGTATGCGTGTGTGTTCCTATTGCTGTGGTAATTTTGGCTGAAGTTTGATTTTCAGTTGTGAAAAAATTGTTTGAGCATTGCTTTGCAATAATTTCGTGCTTTCTTGTTGTATTTTTTTTAGTTCAACAGTGATTAAGCAGTCACGGTCTAACGTATAATGATTTTGTTTGTTCAGTTGTTTTCGAGTTGGATTTTAAGTGATCTGTAAATTAATCAGAGCAGTTTTACTGTAAACCTGACGAAACGTGGTTTAATTTGATAATGATAGCAATAATGTGTGTGTTTGTGTATGTGTGATGTGTGTGTGTTGTGTGTGATGCGTGTTTGTTGTGTGTGTGTATATGTGGTGCATGTGTGTATGTTGTGTGAATTATGTATTTATGTGTGTGTGTGTTCGTGTGTATATGCGTATGTGTGTGCATGTATTTGTGTGTGTGTGTGTGTGTGGTGATGGTCTTTGATTTAATGTCTATTCACTAAAGTGATTTTAGATCCCCCCCCCCCCCAAAAAAAGGGGGGATAGAGGAGGAGTGAAGAAGATATTTGAAAATTGTCAATTTTAAATTTGAGAAAAGATGATCCAGAAAACAACTGTTTTGAGAGGGGAAGGTAAAACTAACAAATAATGTTACCATAATTAACGATTTAACAACAAACTAACAAACAAAATTAATAAATATCTGAAAGAAATGAAGAAAAAATGAAACTAATAATTGACTAACCATAACAGTGAACAAGTGAAATACCATTTTAAAGTAATTCGCTATAGACTTTTTGACAGGTTAACAAAAATATCATACAGTAATGATGATGAGGCAAATATGTCAGAAACTGTACTCATAGATAGTGTTGGAATATGTCGTTTTACCTTAACGCGTGTGTGTGTGTGTGTGTGTGTGTGTGCGTTCGTGCGTGCGTGCGTGCGTGCGTGCGTGCGTGCGTGCGTGCGTGTGTGTGTGTGTGTGTGTGTGTGTGTGTGTGTGTGTGTGCAGTTCAAGGACACAACCCAGGAATGGGAAGAAATCCTGGTGTCAGTGGGGAGAATGGACATGCCAGTATTCCCAACACTTACGTATTTGCCGTCAGAAGGTACATGCCTTTGTGTGTCTGTGTGTTGTTCTGTTAGCCTGCTTGTTTGTGGGTTTTTTCGTTGGATGGTTGACTAGTTGATCGAGGTTTTAAAAAAAAATTTTTTTTAGGATCATTGCACTCAGGGAGGTTACCTTTGTGCTCACCATTTTTTTCGTCCCATTTTCTATGCCACCTTAATGGCCACAGAAGTTGGCACAGTTTTTACAGTGCGATGATGATGATGTCGATGAGGATGATAATCAGGATGTTATCGAGTTCTGTCTAGGATTCAGACTGCGTGACAGAGCAGTACTGTACGCTTACTGTCATAATATATCTTGGCGTCAGCCAGGCCCGAGAGATACGGACACCCATGATGCTGGTCAGTGACAGACCTGTACTCTACGCTTACTGTCATAATATATCCTGGCGTCAGCCAGGCCCGAGACATACGGACACCCGTGATGCTGGTCAGAAGATTTGAGCAACGCCCTCAATGACGCATCCGTGAAGTGGATGAGACTCAACTGTGTGGTCCCAGTCTTCCCAATGAGCCCATAGCACGCCCAGCTCCGGGTAGGAGCCGGTTAGAGCCGAAAAATCCCACAATTATTTTTTTTAAGGGACTGATGGGGATTCGAACCCACAACCTTCCGGCTGTAGTCTGTTGCTTTAACCGCTACACCACGGCGACTGGTGGTCGAGGGGGGGGGGTTTATTAGTTAGCTGTTGTTTGGTTGATTCGTTGGTCCTTTAAGTACATTTTTGGCTCTAGGGAAATGAGATATGCGGAAGCAGTTTTAGGCAATTTAGGCCCCTTCATATGTATATTTATATATGAGTGGTCAGCGGCAGGGACATATCCTTAGATTATGTGAGCGAATGCATTGATATGTGTGCTTAATTTTCTTTTCCTTTATTTTTTCCTTGTGGAAGTATTGTATATATTTTGAAACGGTTATAGCCCTGATATGGCTCTACACAGTTGGCTGTGCTTTAAACAATAATAGCAGTAATAACAATGGATCAGTGATGACAAGCTGTCTTAACTCCAACGAGAGCAAAACAATGTAACAATGCAGCTCGACTTCTCTCTCTCTCTCTCTCCTCCTCTCTCCTCCTCTCTCTCTCTCTCTCTCTCTCTCTCTCTCTCTCTCTCTCTCTCTCTCTCTCTCTCTCTCTCTCTCTCTCTCCTCTCTCTCTCTCTCTCTCTCTCTCTCTCTCTCTCTCTCTCTCTCTCTCTCTCCTCTCTCTCTCTCGTTCTCTTCTTCTCACCTCTCTCTCTCTTTCTCTCTCTCTCTCTCTCTCTCTCTCCTCTCTCTCTCTCTCTCTCTCTCTCTCTCTCTCGCTCTCTGTTCTTCACCTCTCTTTCTCGCTCTCCTCTCTCTCTCGCGCTCTCTCTCTCGCGCTCTCTCTGTTCTTCTTCACTCTCTCTCTCTCTCTCTCTCCCCTCTCTCTCTCTTTCTGTCTTCTTCTTCTCTCCTTTTGTCTGTCTCTGTCCTTTTATGTCTCTACCTGTCGTTCTCTTCCCCCCTTTCTCTCTCTCTCTCTCTCTCCTCTCTCTCTCTCTCTCTCCTCTCTCTCTCTTCTCTCTCTCTTCTCTCTCTCTCAGACAACATCATTGTTGTTACTCTTTGATAGCTCTTTGATGTTACTAGTATTATTGATTTGTTTAGTATTTCTTTTTCGGTATTCTTGATTTCATTGACATGAAGTCGATTGAGACTTGATGATGTCGTCGTTTTTGGTGTGTACAGTTTCAGTGACGAGGCAGGGGCGCTATCCGCAGTGACGTGGTCAGCTTGTCCATCGGTTATTTCATTGTCATCTTCTTCGTCATGATCGTTATGGGCAAGTTTAACATGTTGGAACAGAAGGTACGTCCATGTGTGTGTGTGTGTGTTTGTGTGTGTGTTTTTTGTGTTTGTGTGTGTGTGTGTTTGTGTGTGTGTGTGTGTGTTTTATGTGTTCTTTTTAGAGTTGGGTGGGTGGGGGTTCGAAAAAGAAGATGATTGGGTTCAGCTAGAGAAATAATGAAAATTTTGCAGTCGTTACCACATGAAATTTAAGCTTTTTTTTGGGTAGGCCGAGAGCCACGTCGTCACGGCGCGGCGCCGTGCCATCCATTTTTTTTATATTGTATATGTTTATAGGCCATTTTATGAGGAAGGGGGATTTGGAGCACCTGGTTACAACGGGAAAGCTGGAGGGAAAGAGAGCACCAAGTAGACCCAGGGAGAGAATGCTGGACGGACTTGCAGAGTGGCTGGGGATGAGGAGGGTGGGGGATGCTAGGGGCAACGAGAGATAGAGATGGTTGGAAGTCCATGGTCGCCAATGCCATGCGGCAGGGCTCCTGTTGATGATGATGATGATGATGAGATGATTGTATATGTTTAAATCTGTTTACCCAAGAAAGTGGTCATAGGTCCCTCCATACCCTCTGCCCTTTACGGTTCCTTACAAGCGCATGGATTTGTGCGCAGAGTGAAGGAGCTTGTTGGAGAATTGCTGGCAGATATCAGTAAGGCACGTACAGAATTGTCCCGTGTGTAGTGAACCGCTTGTAAACAAACTCCCAAAACTCTCCACTTTAGTCAGAAATCCTTATTTTCTGCAGGCTTAGTGAATCATTCCTGTAAAACCATGAAGCCGGTTCTTTTATTCTTTCTTTGATTAAGTATGTTTTTCACTATAGGTGACATTCTCGTACACACGTGTGTGTGTGTGTGTGTGTGTGTGTGTGTGTGTGTGTGTGTGTGCGTCCGTGGTGTGTTGTTGTTGTTTGTCGTGTGTGTGTGTCTGTGTCTTATGTGTTGTGCCTCTATGTGTTGTGGTGTGTGTGTGTGTGTGTATGTGTGTGTGCGTGGTGTGTGTGTGTGTGTGTGCTGTGTGTGGTTGTGTGCGTGTGTGTCTGTGTATGTGTGTGGTTTGAGTTGTCTGTCCTGTATGTGTGTGTCTGTGTGTGTGTGTCTGTGTTGTGTTCGTGTGCGTGTATGTGTGTGTGTCTGTCTGTCTGGGTGTGTGTGTATAATTGTGTGTGTCTGTCTGTCTGGGTATGTGTGTGCTTGTCTGTGTGTGTGTCTGTGTCTATGTGTGTGTGTTCTGTGTCTATATATATATGTGTGTGTGTCTGTCTATATATATATATATATATGTGTGTGTGTGTCTATGTGTGTGTCTATGTGTGTGTGTGTGTGTGTGTGTGTGTGTGTGTGTGTGTGTGTGTGTGTGTGTGCGCAGGTCTGGCTATCCCTGGCCGGCATCATAGCAGTGGGACTGTCTATCCTGGTCTCCTTTGGTCTGTCGTCTGCTGTCGGCTTTGAGTATGGACCTCTACAGAGTGTCTTGCCATTCCTTTTGCTGGGTCAGTTGATTACACTGGATGGGATTCCATGGAGTATCGTGTTGTGTTGTGTTGTGTTGTTTGTTTGTGTTGTATTGTATTGTGTTGTATTGTATGTATTGCTTGGTCAGTTGATTACGCTGGATGGGATTCCATGAAGTATCGTGTCGTGTTGTATTGTATTGTATTGTGTTGTATTGTATTGTATGTATTATGCTTGGCAGTTGATTACACTGGATGGGATTCCATGGAGTATCGTATCGTGTTGTATTGTATTGTATTGTATTATTGTATGTATGTATTGCTTGGTCAGTTGATTACACTGGATGGGATTCCATGGAGTATCGTATCGTGTTGTATGTATTGTATTGTATGTATTGTTATTGTATTGTATTGCATTGTATTGTGCTTCTGTCGTTTCATTGCTTATTTAGTGTTTTGTACTGTACTATTTTTATGAAGAAAGGAGAATTAGAGCACCTGGTCACAACAGGAAAGCTGGAGGGAAAGAGAACACCAGGTTGACCCAGGGAGAAAATATTGGACGGACTTGCAGGGTGGCTGAGGACAAAGAGGATGGAAGATGTGCTTGCGACGACAAAGGATAGATGAATATGGAGGGCTGTCTGTCTGGTTCTGATTCTGTTTTAGTTTTTTAGTTTTTTTTTCTCTTTCTTTTTTTGGTTCCTGTTTGTTTGAACGCGGGCGGTCGCATTTGGTTTGGATTTAAATGGATAGCTGACAGAATAGCATGAATTTGTTTTTGTGTTGGGCTCAGTTTTCGAAGATTTTTTTTCCCCTGGCTTAGTGATGTTGAATATGCAGGCATCGGAGTGGACGACATGTTCGTAATCATGGGGGCCCTAGTCAATCTGGAAGCGGACGAACAAGATTACGACATACCGCGTAAGATGGGGGACGTGCTACGTCATGCCGGGGTCTCCATCACAGTAACCTCCCTTACTGACTTCGTCGCTTTCGGCAATTGGTGCTACACCGTAAGTAGGCCTATCTGTGTGTGTGTGTGTGTGTGGTGTTTGTGCGTGTGTGTGGAGTGAGTGTGTGTGTGTGTGTGTGTGGTGAGTGTGTGTGTGTGTGTGTGTTGTGTGTGTGTGTTGTGTGTGTGTATGTGTGTGTGTGTGTGTGAGTATGTGTGTGTGTGTGTGTGTGTGAGTATGTGTGTGTGTGTGAGTGTGTTTGTGTGTGTGTGTGTGTGTGTGGTGTGTTTGTGAGTGAGTGTTGTGTGTGTGAGTGTGTGTGTGTGTGTGTTGTGTGTGTGTGTGTATGTGTGTGTGTGTGTGTGTGTGAGTAAGTTTGTGTGTGTGTGAGTGAGTTTGTGTGTGTGTATGTGAGTATGTGTGTGTGTGTGTGAGTGAGTGAGTGTGTGTGTGTGTGTGAGTGAGTTTGTGTATGTGAGTGAGTATGTGTGTGTGTGTGTGAGTGAATGTGTGTGTGTGTGTGTGTGTGTGTGTGTGTGTGTGTGTGTGTGTGTGTGTGTGTGTGTGTGGTGTGTGATTGAGAGTATTTGTGTATGGTGTGCGGTGTGTGTATTTGCAGTGTTCGTGTATATGTGTATGTTTGCGTGTATTTTTTGTTTATGTGTTGATGTGTGTTTGCAGTGTGTATATCTGTGTGTGTGTTGGCAGTGTATGTATTGGCTGTGTGTGTGTGTGCATGTGCATGTGTGTGTGTGCGTATGTGTGTGTTTGCAGGTAGTCTGTGTAAGTGTGTTTACAGTGTGTGTATTTGCAGTATAAGTGTGTGCGTGCGTGTATGTTTGTTGCATTTGTAATTGTTGTTGGTGTCTGAGGTGTTGGTAGTGTTTGTATGTTTGTGAAACTGCCCCAAATGGCGACAGATTTCAAGCATGCCAAAAACCCAACTTCTTTCCACAAATGCCAGGTGCTTCCTTCTCTACGTTCCTTCTGTATATACGCTGCCTTTGGCATCCTGGCCCTGTTCTTCCTGCAAGCCATCTTCTTCACCTCCTGCCTGACGCTGGACCTGAGGCGCCAGGAAGCGCGACGCAACGCTTGCTGTTGCTGCTACCGCCACAAGGAAACGTACCGTCCCAACACGTGCAGCCAGACTGAACTCATCCCTTTGTTCTTCAGGAGGGTGATTGAACCTCTGCTGGCCATGCTGCCTGTGAAGGTTGGTGTGGGTGAGGGAGGGAGGGCGTGAGGGAGGGAGGGAGAGAGGGATGGTGTGCTGTTGTTGTTATTGGTGGTGGATGTGGTTGATCTCTTGACGTTTATTGGGGGAGGTTGATTACATTATGTTTTTGAGCTAATGGTGACACGAATGTTCTTTGTGACAAACTCCAGGGTGTTTTCTTTTTCTTGTTTAGAGCTGAAAATATATCCCTTCTGTGTGAAATAGTGATATGTCTTAAGAAATCATGCTCTGGGCAAAGACTTACTGTAGGGGCTTTATGGTGTGTGTCTGTGTGTGTGGTATATGTGTGTGTACATACATATATATATATATATATATATATATATATATATATATATATATATATATATATATGTGTGTGTGTGTGTATATATATATATATAATATATATATACATATGTATATATGTATATATATATATATATATATATATATATATATATATATATATATATATGTATGTATGTATGTATGTATATTGGGTGGACTTGCGCAGTAAATGAAAACAGAATGTGGGAGAATTCAAGAAAATGAGAAGCGTTCTTACCGGCAGATGCCTATCAATTAACATCTGGAAGACAGTTCTTCACTGTTATATAAAACCGATGTTGTTGTACGGCTGTGAAGCGTGGACAGTCAACACGCAAAGTCAAAAGAAAATTGAGGCAGCTGAAATGTGGTTTCTAAGAAGAAATGTTAAGAGTTTTATGGACAGCAAAGAAAACAAACGAGACAGTCTTGAAGGAGGCAGACACAAGAAGATCATTAATAGAGAAGATTAGGAAAAAAGAAGCAACATTTGTAGGCCATTTTTTGAGGAAAGCAGAATTAGAGCACCTGGTCACAACAGGAAAGCTGGAGGGAAAGAGAACACCAGGTAAACCCAGGAAGAAAATATTGGCCGGTGGCTGAGGACAAAGAGAGTGGGAGATGTACTTACAGCGTCAGGGGATAGATTGATGTGGAGGGCCACGATCGCCAACGCCATGCGGCAGGGCACATGATGATGACGTGTATGCTATACTTTACAGATCTTCATTCTGGTGGTTACACTGGCCCTGTTCGGAGTGAACGTGTGGGGCTTTGTGGAGCTGGAGCAATTTTTTGACCGCAACTGGTTCTTCCCTACCGACAGTTACGCCTTCCTGTTCTCCCGGGCCCAGGAACAGTACTTTCCAGACGACGGGGCTGATGGTGCCATATACTGTGGTATGTACTTCTTATTCTTTGCCAGGCTGATATTTTGAGAGGTTGCAGGCTGTCATGTTATTTCTGACAGGCTTTATAGGTCATTACAGATAACTTAAGTTTGTTTCAGTGGCAGAGTTATGAAAGCAGAAACCAGAGTCAATAGCATGTAAAATCCGTTGTTGACTCACTCAGCTCTAACGTCCTCAATCCAGGGTCTCCTCAAGCGAGATAGTTACACTCTAACAGCCGCAATAGAGGATCTGACATTGAGAATTTTCCACTGGTGACGTGGTTCCTGTTAGTGGGAATTGAAGCGAATCCTGATACAGCCTCATTAGCATAGAGTAACCTTTGACCACTGCACGTGGCGAGTGACCTAGAACCTCGAGACCTTACCAGCCTGTTTGGTATATGCACAGCCTTGTGGCGTATGCCATGATCGTTTTGTATCTGTTTCCATCACAGGCTCTCTGCGGCGTTGGCGCGCTTAGGCAGTTTCTTATGTGCTCGCCTTTTGTTTGTTTGAGTTGCGGTTTTTTTTGTTTTTTGTTTTTGTTTTTTTTTGTCCCAATTTCTACGCCACTTTAATGGTCACGGAAATTGGGACAGTTTTCACAATGCTACGATGGTGGGTGTGTGAGATAATCATGATGCTATTATGAGTTCCATCTAGGACTGAGACTGCGTGACAGGGCTGTACTCTACGCTTATTATCATAATATATCCAAGCGTCAACCAGATCCGAAAGATACAGATACATGCGATGTTGGTCAGGAGATTTGAACAGCACTCTCAATGACGCCTCCTTCAGTTGGATGAGACTCGATTGTGTGGTGCCAGTCTTTTCAATGATTCCGTAGCACGCTCAACACCGGGTAGGAGGTAGGAGCTGGTTGGGGCCGAAAAATCCCACACTGATTTTGAAGGGACTGATAGGGAATCGAACCCATAGGGTATTGGTTGGTATTCCGTTGTGCTAACCACTACACAACGACTGGTTGGTGTATATGGAATTGATTCCGAGTACAAAAAGTCTGCCTGGAGAGAACTCGAGACATCAGATCTCCAATCTTATTGATATTGTGATTGTTATTGTTATTGATATTGTTATGTTATTGTTATTGTTATATTTGTTTAAAGCCCAGCCGACTGCATAGAGCCATATCAAAGGGGTTTTAACCGTTTCGAAACATACACCATACTCATCATCATCAGGTGCCCTGCCGCGTGGCGTTTGCGACCATGGACTTCCAACCATCTCTGTCTCTCGTTGCCCCTAGCATCTCCCCCACCCTCCTTATCCCCAGCCACTCTGCAAGTCCGTCCAGCATTCTCTCCTTGGGTCTACCTGGTGCTCTCTTCCCCTCCAGCTTTCCCGTTGTCACCAGGTGCTCCAAATCCCCCTTCCTCATAAAATGGCCTATAAATGTTGCCTGTCTTTTCCTTATCTTCCTTATGAGTGATCTACTTGTGTCTGCCTCCATCATGATTGTTTCGTTTGTTTTCTTTGCTGTCCATGGAACTCTCAACATTCTTCTGAGAGACCACATCTCGGCTGCCTCAATCTTGCTCTGGCTTACCGTAGGACTCGGAGGAGGTCTGGCCCCCAGACGTGCGGCATGCAGGCCCACCGGCGTGTGGATATGCCCTGGTGCCCACGAACCAGATCCCCAAGCTATGGGTAAATAGCTCCACTGCTTTGTGGACATCTCGGGAGAGAGTAAGGCTAAGGGAGTTAACCCTGAAAAAAAACCGATGGAAGGCAAGGGGAAACCACCATCGTAGTTTTCCCCAGGAAAAACCATGGACAAAAGAAAGAGTAAGAAGAAAGTTAACGACGTCAATAAGTGCTCCTGTGGAGCACCTTCGTCCGGTAGGGACTGTCATGCGGCGCAGGTGACACCATACTTCAAAAGGAAAAAAAGGAAAAAAAATTAAGTACACATATCAATGCATTCGCGCACATAATCTAAAGAGATGCCCCTGGCGTTGACCACTCCATCCAATCTATCACACAGACGATTTAAAAAACATATCTGAATATAAATTTTAACACAACTGTAGACACTAAAACATATATAAAAACGGGCCTAAATTACCTAAAATTGCTTCAGCATATGTCATTTCCCAAGAGCCAAAAATGTGCATACCACATGTACCCAATTATCAGTGCTAAGAAAAAGTACGTAAGACTTTATCAAACACATACAGGTGAATGGACCAGCAAGGCAGAAAATGATAAGAAGAAATGACAGAAAGCAAAAGAACAAGGCAGAAACTAAAGAGAGTGACAGAAAAGAGGTTCCTCGAATCTACGGCTTTATCACCATAAACTTCCAGCCCGAACAGATAATGAAAACAATGATTTGTGATCAATAACAACAAAAAAATAATTGTAGCAGTGCACATTCTCATGTATGTGTTTGTGTGTCAGCGTGTGTCAGTTTGTCTGCCTGTCTGTCCTAGCTATTCTGTGTGTGTCTGTGTGTACGGCAGGTAACATCGACTATTTCAACAGTCGCACGCAGTTTGACAGTGTGTACAGTCGTTTCACCAGCAGCCAGTACATCTACAACGGCACCACGGACAGCTGGTTCCAGTCGCTCACAGACTGGTTGTCCTCCACTTCTGACGCCTCTGTTCTGACCATGATTAATTCCACCAGTGAGTCAGTCTATTACATTGTTCTTTTCGCTTTGGCGAGTGTAACTGTTAAGTGGTTTTTTTTTTCGCTTTGGTGAGTGTAGCTTGTTGGTTTTTAGATAAAGGTTGTTTTCTTTGTAAATTTAAAATAGTCAAGTTTTGTTTTGTGGGTGTGTGATCTTGTTTGTTCTGTTGTTTTCTTTTTTTGTTTGTTTGTTTTTTATTCGTTTTGTTTGGGTTTTTTGTTTTAGTTAGTTTGTCAGTTAGTTGGTTGGTTAGTTTGTTAGTTAGTTAGTTACTCAGTCAGTCAGTCAGTTAGTTGGTCAGTCAGTTGGTTAGTTAGTCAGTTAGTTTCATTTATTTATTGTTGTTCCGTTTCGTATACCCTATTAATGACTACAGAATCTGGGAAGTTTTTGACAATGCAATGATGATGATGATGATGGTGATGATGATGATGATGATGATGATGACGACGACGATGATGACGATGACGACGACGACGACGAAATGATGATGATAGAGATAATAATCATAAAGCTCTGAAGATCCATCTAGGATTGAGACTGCGTGATTGGGTTGCACTTGGCGCTTATTATCATAATGTATCCTGGAGTCAAGCAGACTGGATGGGAGCCGGAAGGTTTGAGCAACACCCTCAACGACGCATCCGTGAAGTGGATTAGGTTCGACTGTGTGGTTGGTACCAGTCTTCCCAGTGAGCCCATAGCACACTCAACCCTGGATAGGAGCTAGCTGAGGCCGGAAAATAACACAGCGATGTTCATGGGACTGATGAGATTCGAACCCGCAACCTTCTGGTCGGTAGTCTATGTCTATTGCGTTGATCTTGTTGACAGCCCATAATGATAGAAATGATATGCGTGTGGTGTGTGTGTGTGTGTGTGTGTGTGTGTGTGTGTGTGTGTGTGTGTGTGTGTGTGTGTGTGTGTGTACGTGCGTGTGTGTGTGTGTGTGTGTGTGTGTGTGTGTGTGTGTGTGTGTGTGTGTGTGTACGTGCGTGTGTGTGTGTGTGTGTGTGTGTACACAGCCAAGTACCCACTAACAGAGGTGGACTTTGTGAACCTGACAGTACAGCTGACGACACAGGAACAGACGCGTCACGCCAGGAACGTTCTCTTCTCCCAGTCCTATGGCGATGACATCACGGTCAGTCACTGTCTGAATACTTATTATCATGGCAACAGCCTTTTTAATGAATCAAAATTACGTAAGAGATGAAATTATACCTTTTTTCTTTTTTTTTCTTTTTCTTTTTTTTTTATTGTGAGCTGATTGTTTCATTTTGTGTGTCTGTCGTACGGGGATACCCTGTCTGACATGATGATTTTTGGCATCACGCACCATTCTGGACAATCACATGTTATAGCTGCGAAGCCTGGACTCTCAGAAAAACTGATTACAAAATAATTGAGGCAGCAGAGATGTGGTTTTATGGGAGACTACCAGTGTCAAATGGACAGATTAAAGAACTAATGAAAGTGTCCTGGAAGTACTTGATACTACCAGAAAATTACTAGCAGATATCAACAAGAAAGACTAAAATACATTGGCCATGTGTCACGTAGCAAGAACACGGACCTCGTGGCAACCATTTTTCGTAGAAAAACAGAAGTAAGAAAGGAAGAAAGGCAGACCTTCAGTCTCATACATCGAAAACATAACCAACATCAGTGGCCTAAATGTTCAAGAAGCTGTCCACAAAAGTCAAGACAGAGCCGTTTGGAGAGGAGTGGCGATGTCAAAGAGTGCAGCGGCCAACACTTAACCCGGTGACGCCGACAGGTGAGACACCCTTCCAGTTCCAGCTAATGCAGGGTGGCACACGATCGCTCTACTTTTGGCCAGAACCAACCCAGATTTTACCGAGAATGAGGTCATAAGACGCCTCCAACTTGCGCTCCATACACTTGAAAAATCATGTCACTTGAGAACGAGTATATCTTTCTCTTTTTCCGCCACGACAGCACAGCGAGCGGACGTGCCACCTCAGCGCTCCTTTTCAACCTGCGATCTTGATCTCCACTGGTTCCCTTTTCTGTCAGTGATTCTCTTCTCACAGTTCTCACATTTTTTTTTCCAGACAGCGTCTCTGTGCTCGGAATGAATTCCACATACGCCACAAATGCCATGTATCTGTATCTCTACCGCCATGCCGCTCAGTTGTGCTCTCTAACTTACCCAGACCTACAGAAGCTTTGGTCACTATAAGATTGAATTTTAGTTTTAGTTTCTCAAGATGACAGCCCCGTGCTGGGAATGAACTCCATATGCACTAACGTCACAGGTGCCATGTATATGGTGATCACGGCACAAGTCTTAAACCTGCACTGCAGATAAACCCATGAGCTGGCCTTACGTCCTCAGGCTTGGTAACTCTCAGCGGATCCACTAATTTCAGCGGATGAACTAGTTTCAGAGGGAAAAATTTTTTTTCAGAGGAAATATTACTGAATTATTGTATTTACTTCAGGAAATGCATCCATAATGCCTCAGAATTACAGAAATTCTTCAGCTTCCCGGACCCCCAGCAGGACGTTGCCCTGTACCGGCAATTTTCAGAGAAACTATCTTCTTCTCTGGTCTACATAACCTATGTTTTACTTAGCCTACATTTTTTATACTAGTATTGTATCAGCTATCATTTGGAACAGTCTTGGTCTGCAAATGACATGTGTATCTGTGTATCTTATCTTCAAGAATTAACGGATGCGTAAAATGAATAAATATTGAAGGTCTGAATCACAACACAATAGCCACTCAGTGTAAACTTGTTCGCACATCTAGACCCCTCCTCAGTCATCATAGTGATACCCTTGGCTCATATGGTTAGAGAGCAATGCTGATAAATGTGAGGGTTGTGGGTTCAATCCTCAGATGGACCACAGGCTGGCTGTGAGAACTTGTGATAGCTGATCTGACAGATCTGCCCCTCTCCCCTCCCCCTCCCCCCCCCCCCCCCCCACCTTTTGCACTTCAAGTCCCCGTAAAGACATACTTGTTCACCAAGGCATTCCACGGTTGATGATCATAGTCGCTTATCCACGAATAACTAAGCTTTCTGATTGCGCAGCATCGTGTAATCATCGAAGTATGTGTACATTGAGGACCGTAGATACATGTGTACGTATGGTTAGATCTTGTTAGTATGTATTCATTTGTATACGCGTATAAATGTTTGTATTCTGAAGTGTGTGTGTGTGAGTGCGTGTGTGTGTGTGTGTGTGTGTGTGTGTGTGTGTGTTTTGTATGTGTGTGTGTGTGTCTGTGTCTTTGTCTGTGTGTCTGTGTGCGTGCGTGATATATCGGCGCTTCTGAATGCAATATGTCTATGTCTTGTGAAGGTATAATACGCAGAGTTCAAATGAGTTTGAAGAATAACAGTATACAAAAACTGATACATAAGTATACAAGAACAATGTGTCATTATCAATATTTCCAGGCCTCCAAGATCCCTTACCAGCACACGGTAATGAAGAAAACGTCAGAGCAGGTAGAGGCACTGGACGCCACACGTCAGATGATCATTGATGCCGGATTCTCCCCCTCCCAGTGCTTCCCGTACTCCCGGGTATACCTCACCTGGGAAACCAACAAGGTAAACTGTCTGTTGATTCTGGTGGTGGCGGTTGCTGTTCTTGTAGCAGTAGTTGTAGTTGTTGTTGTTGTTGTTGTTGTTGTTGTTGTTGTTGTTGTTGTTTTTGAAGATGATGATGATGGGGATATCATTCTTGTTCTGGTCATCGTTCTTTCTTTTCTTCTTGGGTTGGTTGGTTGTTCGTTTGTTCGTTTTGTAGGGTAGTTTGTGATGCGCTTGTGTCCATTCTCAACGATGTTCTAATATTTGGTAGGAATGTGTTATCTGGAAAAGTCTCAGAAGGGTTTCTGTTCGGTATTCGGTTGGAGAAGTTCTGATGTGTGTTTGGTTAGGGAAGTTCTGATGTGTGTTTGGTTAGGAAAGTTCTGTGTGTTTGGTTAGGGAAGTTGTGATGTGTTTGATTAGGGAAGTTGTGATGTGTGTTTGGTTATAGAAGTTCTTGTGTGTTTGGTTAGGGAAGTTCTGATGTGTGTTTGGTTATGGAAGTTTTGATGTGTGTTTGGTTAGGGAAGTTGTGATGTGTGTTTGGTTAGGGAAGTTGTGATGTGTGTTTGGTTAGGGACGTTGTGATGTGTGTTAGGTTAGGGACGTTGTGATGTGTGTTTGGTTAGAGAAGTTATGATGTGTGTTTGGTTAGAGAAGTTGTGATGTGTGTTTGGTTAGGGAAGTTGTGATGTGTGTTTGGTTAGGAAAGTTGTGATGTATGTTTGGTTAGGGAAGTTGTGATGTGTGTTTGGTTAGGGAAGTTGTGATGTGTGTTTGGTTAGGAAAGTTGTGATGTGTGTTTGGTTAGGGAAGTTTTGATGTGTGTTTGGTTATGGAAGTTCTGATGTGTTTGGTTAGGGAAGTTTTGATGTGTGTTTGGTTAGGGAAGTTATGATGTGTGTTTGCTTAGGGAAGTTCTGATGTGTGTTTGGTTAGGGAAGATGTGATGTGTGGTTAGGGAAGTTGTGATGTGTGTTTGGTTAGGGAAGTTGTGATGTGTATTTTGTTAGGGAAGTTCTGATGTGTGTTTGGTTAGGGAAGTTGTGATGTGTGTTTGGTTAGGGAAGTTGTGATGTGTGTTTGGTTAGGGAAGTTGTGATGTGTAGTTTGTTAGGGAAGTTGTGATGTGTGTTTGGTTAGGGAAGTTGTGATGTGTGTTTGGTTAGGGAAGTTGTGATGTGTATTTTGTTAGGGAAGTTGTGATGTGTGTTTGGTTAGGGAAGTTGTGATGTGTGTTTGGTTAGGGAAGTTGTGATGTGTGTTTGGTTAAGGAAGTTGTGATGTGTGTTTGGTAATAAAAGTTCTTATGTGTGTTTGTTTAGGGAAGTTTTGATGTGTGTTCGATTATGAAAGTTCTGATTTATGTTTGATTAGGAAAGTTCTGTGTAAGTTCTGATGTGTATTTGGTTAGGGAAGTTCTGATGTATGTTTGGTTAGGGAAGTTGTGATGTGTGTTTGGTTAGGGAAGTTCTTATGTGTGTTTGGTTAGGGAAGTTGTGATGTGTGTTCGGTTAGGGAAGGTCTGATGTGTGGTTAGGAAAGTTAAGATGTGTGTTTGATTAGGGAAGTTGTGATGTGTGTTTGGTTAGGGAAGTTGTGATGTGTGTTTGGTTAGAGAAGTTGTGATGTGTGTTTGGTTAGAGAAGTTGTGATGTGTGTTTGTTTAGGGAAGTTCTGATGTGTGTTTGGTTAGGGAAGTTGTGATGTGTGTTTGGTTAGAGAAGTTGTGATGTGTGTTTGGTTAGGGAAGTTCTGATGTGTGTTTGGTTAAGGAAGTTCTGATGTGTGTTCGATTACAAAAGTTGTGATGTGTGTTTGGTTAGGGAAGTTGTGATGTGTGTTTGGTTAGGGAAGTTGTGATGTGTGTTTGGTTAGGGAAGTTGTGATGTGCGTTTGGTTAGGGAAGTTCTGATGTGTGTTTGGTTAGGGAAGTTCTGATGTGTGTTCGATTACAAAAGTTCTAATGTGTGTTTGGTTAGGGAAGTTCTGATGTGTGTTCGATTACAAAAGTTCTGATGTGTGTTTGGTTAGGGAAGTTCTGATGTGTGTTTGGTTAGGGAAGTTCTGATGTGTGTTAGGTTAGGGAAGTTCTGATGTGTGTTTGGTTAGGGACGTTTTGATGTGTGTTCGATTACGAAAGTTCTGATGTGTGTTGGTTAGGGAACTTCTGATGTATGTTTGGTTAGGGAAGTTGTGATGTGTTGTTAGGGAAGTTGTGATGTTTGTTTGGTTAGGGAAGTTGTGATGTGTTGTTAGGGAAGTTGTGATGTGTTGTTAGGGAAGTTGTGATGTGTGTTTGGTTAGGGAAGTTCTGTTGTGTGTTTGGTTAGGGAAGTTCTGATGTGTGTTTGGTTAGGGAAGTTCTGTTGTGTGTTTGGTTAGGGAAGTTCTGATGTGGAGCCGTATAAATACTGTAATGATGATGATGATGATGACTGGTGATTGATGGTGGTGGTGACGGTGGTGGTGGTGGTGTTGATGATGATGGTGATGATGATGATGATGATGATGATTTCATGTGTATTCAGGCAATTCAAAACAGAGCTGTCCAGAAAACTGGGCCTGGCTTGAGCGTGCATTTTAATCGATGATGATGATGGTGGTAGTGGTGGTGGTGATGGTGACGACGAAGACGATGATTGTATGTGTGCACAGGTGATTCAGAGAGAGCTGTAGAGAGCCTGGGCTTGACCTATGCTTGTGTTTTCATCGTCACCCTCATGATGATGATGTTGGTGACGGTGATGATGATGATGATGACGACGACGATGATTGTGTGTGTGCACAGGTGATTCAGACAGAGCTGTACAGGAACCTGGGCCTGGCCTGTGCGTGTGTGTTCATCGTCACCCTCATTCTGATCGCACACATTGGCACCAGTCTCATGGTCTTCTGCTGCGTTCTTCTCACCCTGGTGAGTACTCACTGACGTTTTTTTTACGCTTAGTGCTCAGTAACGTCATATATTGCTAGGCAACCACTGAACTGACGCCATCCTCGCATAACGAGCAAACAGTGACGTCACCAAAACGCCATGACGTCATTGTCTTGATATCAGTGACATCATCATCTACGCGCATCATTCTTACAACAGTGAGGAAGTAGTGACGTCATCCTCGCTCTGTTGAGTTTCTGTGACGTGTCCTCAACCTGTGAGTGCAGATGTTATCAGTTATTGCTCTTGTCTGAGCAAACTCGGGATAAATTCATGATTGCATAAATGTTTTTGGAGAAGCTTGGTTTGGTTTTAGTTTGTTTGCTTGTTTGTTTGCTTGTTGCTGTTTGTTTGTGTGTGTGTGTGTGTGTGTGTGTGTGTTGTGTGTGTTGTGTGTGTGTGTGTGTGTGTGTGTTGTGTGTGTGTGTGTGTGTTCTGTGTCGTTTACGAAAAAAGGGACATTGTGTGACTATTTCACTCAAAATGTTGAAACTGAATTTGAGAATAAGTTATAGGTAACCAATCCAGTTATCTTCATCATTTAAAGAATTGACTGATGTGTATTTTCCAATAGACAGTACAATAATAATAATAATAATAATTACAATATTTATATAGCGCAAAATCTTGATAAAATCAAATCTAAGCGCTGAAACAGACACACACACACGCACGCACGCACACACACGCACGCACGCACGCACGCACGCACGCACACACACACACACACACGCGCACACGGCTATAAATGGGGAGAAAGAATAAAAGCAATGGAAAATTATAGAGAGCATATTATATACAACAGTGTGTTTGGTGCATTTTGTGCGTCTGCCGTCGCTTAAATCATACCCGATAAAGGTAAAATGCAGCACACATTTGAGTAATGATCAAGAACGATAATAGATCGCCTTGCTATTGGCTTGAGGCGTTTTAAACAAACGAACATATACACCCACCACTGGAAATACCTCGGTTCTAGGGTAATCATTACATTCTAAACACATCAGTGGCGTCATCATCATCATCGTGTGCACTGCCGCGTGGTGTTTGCGACCATGGCCCTCCATACGAATCTTTTTTTTTTTTTGTCGCTGCAAGTACATTTCCCACCCTCTCTATCTTCGTCCACTCTGCAAGCCCGTCGAGTATTTTCTCCCTGGGTCTACCTGGTGCTTTTTTTTTCCGGTGGTAGTAAGTAAGCAAGCAAAACAAGAATTTCATCTTTGTTGCGTAGCGAGTGTTTTTGTAAACGAAACGGTTGTGGATGTGTTTGTCCTGCAGGTGGATGTTGCGGGGTCCATGCATTTCTGGGGTCTGACCATTGATACAGTGACCAC
>CM060313.1:72474790-72489790 GCA_030674185.1 Monoplex corrugatus
CAGTCCTTCCATGGTCAGTCAGTGTGGTGGTGGTGGTGTCTGTTATTGTGTTTCTTGCTTGGCTGACAGGAGGTCGATGTTTATTTTGATTTGATTTGGTTCAGTTTTTACGTCGACACCACCTCATGTGATATGGCCGACGGGGATAACCATCCCGGGGAAGTGGGGGAAGGGGAACCTATCTAATCCTATACTGACACCACCAGAACAACAATGATGTTAAGATGGGACAGTGAGATGGCCAATTTTAATATAGCGCACCCTGGGATTCGAACCCATAACCATTAGCATGTGAATCCGACGCTCAAACCAACTGAGCTATTGAGGCCCGCGTCGATGTTTATTGATGGTGCATTTATTTATGTGTATGTTTAATATGACCGTATGTTTGTGTGTACTTGTGATTAGACTTTGTTAGTGTGTATATGGTTAGACTTCGTCAGTGTGTAGTCATTTGTGTACCTATTTTCATTTCAAATGTTTTCTCAGTGTCTGTTTTTACTTGATTGATAGTCTGATAGTGTTCTATTCCTGTAAAGTGCAGTAGCTGAAAATCTGATTATTTCTGTTCCTGTAAAATGTAAAGACTGTTAAGAGTATCATGGACAGCAAAGAAAACAAACGAGACAATCTTGAAGGAGGCAGACACAAAAAGAACATTGATGAAGAAGATTAAGAAAAGACAAGCAAAGACAAGCAGCAGTTATAGGACATTTTATGAAGCAAGAGGAATTAGAGCACCTAGTCACAACAGGAAAGCTGGAGGGAAAAAGAGCTCCAGGCAGACCCAGGTAGAAAATATTGGACGGACTTGCACAGTGGATGAAGACAGAGAAGGTGGGAGATGTACTTGCATCGACAAAGGATAGATTCATATGGAGGGCCATTATCGCCAACGCCATGCTTAGTTTGGGCTACATAGAAAACGTAGGCAGAAGAAGATTAAATACAGATGTGTCCCTAAGATGAGTGGTCGGTTAACGGTGAACGTGGCTTTTAACTGTTGTCTTTTATCTTAACGGGTTGTCGTTTTTGACGTGGTGTTAACCCTGATATGACTGTAGTACCGGTAGTTGGCTGAACTATAAGCAATGTGAACTTGAACTCGAGTGGTCGGTACTATGCTCAGGATTTTGTTTAAATTGTAGTCTAGACCCGATTTGTTTGTTTGTTTGGTTCTTTCTTTCTTTCTTTGTCGACTTGCCATTTGTTTTCTAGCGGTCAGTTTAGTCTAAAGAATGTTTATGTGTGATTTTATCTTTTCAGACCAAGGAGTCCAAGCACCCGTACGCCAACGGCAAGGAATCATCATCGCCCACCGAGTACCCCTACAACAGCGGAATCGGTAAGTTCAACAACGGTTACGGGCCGTGGATGGCCGGCTCTCAGAACGGGGGCTACGGCCACAACTCAAGGGCCAGTGGCCACCACACACCAGCCAATGGAAACGTCCGACGTGGGAGTTCAGGAAGAGTGACGCCCCCTCCGGACTACACGCCTCCAGACTCCCCAACCCTCTTCCGCCCCTCCTCCAGGGGTATGCCCACCGTGCAGATGTGACTAGGCAGAGACTGGTGGTGACGGCAGCGGGCAGACAGTGGAGCAGACATCAGCTAGGACTTGTTGCTTGTCATCAAGTTAACCTTTTTTAATCCCTCATCGTAGTATACATGTACACTATCTTCCTGCACGAAGCTGGTGGATAGTGTCAGGATGCAAAAGAGTTAAAGTCCTCATCAGCTGTGACGAAACGGCTGTTTTCTGGTCTGAACCTCATTACATGGGCCTGTTTAACTTTATTCAGTGTATTGGCTGTGATAAGCAGAAGGGATTAGCTCTGATCATGAAATCGAAGGATTTGTAGTATTCCTGATCTGAGTAGAAATGTGTAAATGAAGTGGTTGACTTTTATGACGATACTTTTGACCTGTATAAACATATCTTAACATTGTAAAACAGTTTAATAGGACCCAGTACGAATCGAGTGTTTCGTTTGTTTTGATATTTAAGACCTGTAATTGTGAAGACAGGAGACTGGATTTAGCTCAACATTTTGGCAAGAGCGAAATTTAAAGAAGCCATAGAGTAGACATGTTGTCGTATAGAAATGACAGAAACTCTTAATTGTTGTCGTCATTGTGTCTCCCCAACTCTCAGTCGTCATTATGTGCCTTGCCATGTAACTCATGTTTATCAAAAGATGTCTTTGACAAACTATTTTTGAAATGCAAGGTAATGGCAATGTCAGGTTTGTTTGTCTGACGATATTGTTGACAAGTCTGTTTGTCTTTTGTTTAGTTTTTGTGTGTGTGTGTATTTTGTTACGTTTTTTGTGTGTGTGTATTTTGTTACGTTTTTTGTGTGTGTATTTTGTTATGTTTTTTGTGTATTTTGTTACGTTTTTTGTGTGTGTGTATTTTGTTATGTTTTTTGTGTGTATTTTGTTACGTTTTTTGTGTGTGTAATTTGTTACGTTTTTTGTGTGTGTGTATTTTGTTACGTTTTTTGTGTGTATTTTGTTACGTTTTTTGTGTGTATTTTGTTACGTTTTGTGTGTATTTTGTTACATTTTTTGTGTGTGTATTTTGTTACATTTTTTGTGTGTGTGTATTTTGTTACGTTTTTTGTGTGTATTTTGTTACGTTTTGTGTGTATTTTGTTACGTTTTTTGTGTGTGTGTATTTTGTTACGTTTTTTGTGTGTATTTTGTTACGTTTTGTGTGTGTGTGTATTTTGTTACGTTTTTTGTGTGTATTTTGTTACGTTTTTGTGTGTGTGTATTTTGTTACGTTTTTTGTGTGTGTATTTTGTTACGTTTTTTGTGTATATTTTGTTACGTTTTTTGTATGTATTTTGTTACGTTTTTGTGTGTGTGTATTTTGTTACGTTTTTGTGTGTGTGTATTTTGTTACGTTTTTTGTGTGTATTTTGTTACGTTTTGTGTGTATTTTGTTACGTTTTTTGTGTGTGTATTTTGTTACGTTTTTTGTGTGTGTGTATTTTGTTACGTTTTTTGTGTGTATTTTGTTACGTTTTGTGTGTATTTTGTTACGTTTTTTGTGTGTGTGTATTTTGTTACGTTTTCTGTGTGTGTATTTTGTTACGTTTTTTGTGTGTATTTTGTTACGTTTTTTGTGTGTGTGTATTTTGTTACGTTTTTTGTGTGTATTTTGTTACGTTTTTTTGTGTGTATTTTGTTACGTTTTTTGTGTGTGTATTTTGTTACGTTTTTTGTGTGTATTTTGTTACGTTTTTGTATGTATTTTGTTACGTTTTTTTGTGTGTGTATTTTGTTACGTTTTTTGTGTGTGTGCATTTTGTTACGTTTTTTGTGTGTATTTTGTTACGTTTTTTGTGTGTATTTTGTTACGTTTTTTGTGCGTGTATTTTGTTACGTTTTTTGTGTGTGTGTATTTTGTTACATTTTGTGTGTATTTTGTTACGTTTTTTTGTGTGTGTATTTTGTTACGTTTTTTTGGTGTGTGTATTTTGTTACGTTTTTTGTGTGTATTTTGTTACGTTTTTTCGTATAGCGGAACTAAATACTGTATATAGAGGGTATCTTACAAATCTTGCCATGTATAGTTTAAAGTCATGAAGCGATGCTATTATGGAAATATTCTTGGTGCTAACGTATGTGAAGTTTATCAGATATGCACACATTGATGATCAGATCAGTGGTTACAATGGCGACTCTAACTTTCATTTTGATACTTACAGACAGCGAATACGTTCCAAACTCCAGCAATTGAAGCTGTCAACAATTTGTTACAAAATTGAACTCTATTGGATAAATGCTAAAATCTCTATAAAGCTATTTCATTGTATATTTCCCATCCTCATTCCGTTTTCATTCAGTACTGCAGTGTGTGTAATCCTGCATTTGGCTTTTTCAATACGGCCGGAAGCTTCCTGTACATTGCACTGAATAGTTTGATAATGAACTTTGAATCGTATTGTCATTTTGACAAACTTAGTGCATTACTATTTTTTTTTCAAATCCAGCGTCGATGAAGCTGTGAACTCTTTCAGTGGTATTATTGTACTAGAAGAAAAAGAGAAAAGATCTGAGCGATATAAATTTTATAAATCCAACAGTGCCATTCAATGTTATCAAAGACATTGTACACTATATAGTGCGAATGAAGATCAAGTAGTTTAGCGTGGTTTGTTCTCAGTGATTGTTCATTGGACACAAGTGAATGTGCATAATGATACTTGCCAACCATAACTAAGATTATTTATTTAAGAGTGTATGAGGGCCTGCCCTTACAGACCATTAGAGTTTTGAGCCCGAACTAATCCACAGTGACATTTCGATTTGATTATAACGTATATATATATATATATCATTTTACTGCTGTTGGTGTCTCAGCTTGATTATGCTTTGTATTTGATGCCATGTCCCTCCTCTAGGTACAAGATCTGATTGCGAATAGACCATACTTTGCTCGAAGTATTGACTTGTCCTGTTGACTGATGAAATACGCTGACTGTTGATTTTCTTTTAGTGGTGAAATCCATCGTACATCATGTTAAAGTACGGGTATTCAGTTGTCTGTGATATAAAGCTGTAAACTGATATAAGCGTTGTTCCAGCGTTGTAGTTTTCTTGTCTGTGGTGTATGTATGTATGTATGTATGTATGTATGTATGTATGTATGTATGTGTGTATGTATGTATGTGTATCTGTATGTATGTATGTGTGTCTGTATGTATGTATGTGTGTAAGTATGTATGTGTATCTGTATGTATGTATGTGTGTATGCGTGTGACTGTATGTAGGTGTGTCTGTATGTATGTATGTCTGTATGTATGTCTGTATGTATGTATGTGTGTCTGTGTGTATGTATGTATGTATGTGTGTGTGTCTGTGTATATGTGTGTCTGTATGTGTCTGTGCGTTTTTCGGTCAGTTTGTTATGTCGATTTCAAGTGACTGGTGAAAATCAGCTGAACAATAGCAATCATATTGATGCAGCCTGCAATACAAAATTTTACGTATTCAAAGTTCCTTACATTAAATAACCCAGGAAGCTGATGTTACTAAGCTAAACACGAATGAAGTTCCATTTGAGTCGAAAACAGTATGTGATATTTCAGGATTTTAGTTTTACTCTTTTACTTTGATTTTATTCGGAAGAATGATGCAGAATATCCAGAACTGACTATTATCTACCCAACGGTTTTATTCATCCATGCTCATATATCGGTATATGTATATGATCGTTTTCTAATGTGTATTTGTTTTAAAGTTTCGTGGGTTGAAGTCCGTCCCTTTGGTCACAGTGGTGTGGGTTGACAGGTGTTGGCCGTGTCTGTGTCCGCCTCTGTCACTCATGCTTCTGTGAAGCCCTTAGGGCCTTAGGTCGTTATTATTTTTATTATTATTATTATTATTGTTATTATTATTATAATTATTATTATTATTGTTGTTATTATTATTATTATTTTTGTTATTATTATTATTATTGTTGTTGTTGTTGTTGTTATTATTATAATTATTATTGTTGTTATTGTTATTATATTATTATTATTATTATTATTATTTGATGTTGTTGTTGTTTTATGTCATATACTCTTACGTCTATGTGTGTGTGAGTCTGTGTAGTTTGAACTACTAGAATGCTGGGTGTGGAAGTACATGTATGCGTGGTTTTAAGTAAGTTGTATGCCTGATGTGGAAGTCTGCGTGGTTTTTAATTTCTAATGTGCTGGGTGTGGATGTCTACGTGGTTTTAATTTCTAGTATGCTGGATATGGATGGATGTCTGGTTTTGAATTAATTTGTATGCTGGGTATGTGGAAGTTTGCGTGGTTTTAATGAATGATGTATGCTGGGTGTGGAAATCTACGTGGTTTAAATTCATTTGTATGTTGGATATGGCTGCTGAACTAACTGTTAGACGTAAAGATGTAGCCTAGCACTGTCTGAGGTCTGAATTATCGGCCCCAAATAAAGTCGTATGGATGCATTTGTACAGTTGACATGACACCCACGAAACGAAGCAATGTGTTCTTTGATCAATGTCAGATACTCTGGAAACCACGGTGAAATTGCTCAGATTGATTCACATTGACTTCAAACTTTACAAAAGAGTTCGTTGATGTTCTGCCTAGTTGTGGATAGATAATTAATCTTCCTCAGGGTGGAGAAATGTGAAATACGAGAGAGAGAGAGAGAGAGAGAGAGAGAGAGAGAGAGAGAGAGAGAGAGATGGACACCACTCTTATAATGCTGGCTCTGACAAAAATTGAGGCCTCTGCTACCTCACTCTTTCAACGCCTCAAGATTATGGGACAAATGGAAACAGTTTTTTACCTCTTTATGTGCTGTATTTTCGGGGGTGGTTGGGGATAGTGTTTTTGTGGGGGATTTGTTTGTTTTGTTTCGTTTTGTTGCTTTTTTTTTTTTTTGGGGGGGGGGGGGTGTCGGAAAAATGAAGCAGTGGATTTGTGCGCGATGTCTTAGAAATTAGAAGCTTCAGTTAACTTGTTCAAAATGAATCACTTTTGGAATTGGGTTTTTATAATCATCATTGATTTTTGGCTTTTTGAAGAGTTTTTGACAGCATAGTTTTAATATTGTGTCAGCTTGACTGAGCTTTCTTAACAATCTATGTGCGTGTGCGTGCGTGTAGTTGTGTGCTTGTACTAACCACGTGATCTGCTGCTATTTTTGCAGACCAATCAGGAAGTGGCGAGGGAGTATGATGGCGGGTGATGTATAGATCGACTGTCTGCTTCACTTTCATGTTCGTTATTAATTGTATTATGTATTCTCTGCTTTTTCTTTTGTTGTCCATTTCTTGTCTTATATCTCACGCGTTGTGCACCACCTGTCATGTCGGAAGGCGTAAACGCTACCTTGAGAAAATTCAAACTGTTTACATTACTCATCGACATTTTAATCCGCATGTGGTGCCTGTATCAAGACTTGCATCGATCCTCTGATCAGTCTGTTCTTAACAAAACCTTTCAGAAATGTATTCTGTTTCGATACGTTTCATGTGTGCATGATTTGAACCAAGAAAGGGTTGTTACATAATTACAGTAATGATTAACTGGAACGATGTTTGGTATTGGATTGTAGGTCCGTACTGTATTCTGTTAATTGTAATTTCTCGAAGTTCTGTAGACTAACTCCAAATATTTTCACCTTAAAACTCTTTGAATCTCACAGTGTGGATAATGCAGTGGTGAATAATATTCATGAATAACAATGATTTCCACTGCATAATATTCATGAATAACAATGATTTCCACTGCATAATATTCATGAATAACAGTGATTTCCACTGCATAATATTCATGAATAACAGTGATTTCCACTGCATAATATTCATGAATAACAGTGATTTCCGTTTGATCATGGTTACTTAGCATGTGGTACTTTAGGCTTACTAGAAGAAATCTTGACAGATGTTAATGTTCTGACAGTTTGTACCGTCATAACCTTGTGTTGCTAGCTAATATCACAATTGGCTAGAGTCCTTGTGTTGCTAGTTAATATCACAATTGGCTAGAGTCCTTGTGTTGCTAGCTAATATTACAAGTATAGACCAGGTCCCCTGGATGTTTTGAAAGGTGTCCCGATTGGTTAGATTCCATCGATCACAGTTTTTCATTGGTGCCAAATGCCAGTTGACAAGTTCAACATAAAATCAGATAATACTCCCTTCACCCTTTGACTTATGCACCCTATCGACCAACTGCAAAAACTTAACCCTTTGATTCCCTCACCCTTATCCGCCAGCTTCCAGCAGTAAGCTGGTGGATAGGGTGAGGGAATCAAAGGGTTCACTTTTTGCTTTGCCATCATGGTTGACAATGCAGGGTGCTGGTGCACAGGGTGAGGGAGTCAAAGGGTTAAGACATCGCTTCTGAATTCTGCTAGTTACACAGTGAAGAAAAATGGTCACCTGACGAGTGAGGGTCTCTAGACTTTCTGTTTTGACAAGCTTTCGGCTCTCTCTTCAACTACATCATGTGACACTAGGCGATACTAGCCCTGTTATCTCAACTGTTTGGAACAAGAACAGTCAAGGTAACACGAGATCGCCATGCAGATAACACAGGGGTCGTGGTTTTGACCTTGAGGCGGGCCACAGATTTAAGTGTGTTCTGGCGCTTGTACTAGACCTGTGCACTCAAGATCTGATATCCTGAGTTTCAGTCCCAACCTGCAACATAAAAACTGACCCGTGTCCCTGTCCATCTTAGTGTTCCAGTCATTTTCTTGTGATACTAGCTTAGTGATTCATTAGGTCTTGTTCCCTCCCCAGCCCCCCATTCCATTTCAAGACCTTGACAACGTGTAGTGTTTTACATAGTTTCAAGCAGCCTGCCAGACAGCAGATAGCAGGCCAGACAGCAGATAGCAGGCCAGACAGCAGATAGCAGGTTGGGTGGAGCGCATACGAAATTGGCCGAGTGCGATGAATCTTTCTTAAATAAACTCCAAACTCCTACACCGGTGTTTGTGCAAGTGGGATGACTAGTACAAAAAGGTGGGAGTTCACTGAAGATCACTGTACGCTGTATTGTCTGGTACTGGTAGAGCCGATACTTCGTCACAAACGAAATGTGCATATTTTGCATTGTAACTGTTTTTCCTTCTATAGTGTCGTCTTTTAGACCTGTCTTTGGGTGCTCTTTGACTTCTGTTTAGTGCTAGAGGTTTGCTCCTATGGGCCAGTGTAATCTTGCTTTTGGTCTGTTCATCTTCTGTCTTGATATTGGTATTGTTGTCGCTGTTTGTTGTTGTTTGTGTTCTTGTTTCACGTGTCCAGTGTTTCGCTTGCTGTCTTGGTTTACTTATTTTTGTCTTGAAACGTTTTTATGTATTGGTTGGGGGTATCTTTTAACCCTTTGACTCCTGCAGCATGTCCACCGGCATCCTGCATTGCTAACAATGATGACAAAGCAAAAACTTAACCCTTTGACTCCCTCACCCTATCCACCAGCTTCCTGCAGGAAGCTGGTGGATAGGGTGAAGGAGTCAAAGGGTTAATTGTTTGCAGTTGGTAGATAGGGTGCAGGAGTCAAAGGGTTAAAGTGAAATTATAACTCATCTCCTACTTTCTCTCTCATGACTTTCAACATTGCAACTGCGGTGTTTTGGGGTTTGTGTGTTTGTTTTTTCTCCCTTCTTCTTTGTCTTTTTGTTTTGTTTTGTTTGATATCCTTCCACCAATTCTACATCTTCTTTCTTTGTTCTCGAAATCGAACGTACAGTCACGCTTTATGCGGGCACGGTAGCCAAGTGGCTAAACGTCGTGTTTCCAGTCGGAAGGTCCTGGGTCAGATCCGCCAAGACAACCTCCGCCTGTTGAGTATAGGGGGTGTTTTTCCCCACTCTCCCAGGTCAACATGTGTTGCAGATCTGTCAATGCCTCAATCCCCTTCCTGTGTATGCACATGCAGACTATCAAACAGGCATGTTAAAGATACCAGTCGCCGTGGTGTAGTGGTTAAGGCAACGGACTACCGACTGGAAGGTTATGGGTTCGAACCGCCATCAGTCCCTTCAAAACTGTGTCATTGTGGGATTTTTCGGCTCTAACCGGCTCCTACCCAGAGTTGGGGTGTGTGCTGTGGGCTCATTGGGAAGACTGGGACCACACAGTCGAGTCTCATCCACCTCACGGATATGTCAATGAGGGTGTTGCCTCAGGTATCTGTATCTCCCGGGCGTGGTTGACGCCATGATATATCATGATAGCATAGAGTACAGCCCCGTCACGCAATCTCAGTCCTAGATGGAACTTCATAGTAATATGATTATCATCCTCGTCGACATCATTATCATGGCATTGTAAAAAAGAAAAGAAAAAAAAAGAAAGAAAAAAGACTGTGCCAGCTCCTTTGGCTATTAATGATAGCGTAGAAAATGGGGCGAAAAAAAAAGTGAGCACAAAGGCAGCCTCCCTAAGCGCTATGATCCTAAACAAAAATAATATGAAAAAAAGGCATGTTAAAGATCCTATAATTCATGTCAATGGCTGACTTAATGAAAACATAAAAACGCCCAGCATGCACACCCACCGAAGACCGAGTCGGCAGACTATGTAGCAAAATACACTCAGCACAGTGTGTGCAAACGAACATGCATACATGCATCCGATAAAATTCGAAACTCTTAACTCTGACTCTCACAGCCCATTCACCAACTGCAAAAACTTAACCCTTTGATTCCCTCACCATATCCAGGGAGCTGGATGATTGGATGGAGGGAATCAAAGGGTTAAGTTTTTGCTGTGCTAGCATAGTTTGCGATGCAGGATGCTGGTGAACAGGGTGCGGGAGTCAAAGGGTTAAAAGCAATTTTTAAAAGTCAGGCTGTACGTCAAGTATCCCACAACTAACTGGAAACGAGCATATCTGGTTGTTTAGTGTAATTGTGTTGTGTTCTTCACACTTTTTCTCTGTTGAAATTTGTTTTTTTACCTTAGTAATATTTGGTTGGGATTGTACATTTTTTGTCAAGTTTCAGTTATCCTGTTCTTGTTTTTTTTCTTTCTTTTTTTTTTGTTTTGTTTTGTTTTTGTTTTGGGGTTGGTTTTTTTGTTTTTTTTTGCCTTGATATGGTATTAGTGGTCGGTTGGGTTTGAGTAACATGAACTGAACTTTTCTTGACAAAGTTTTGTTTTTAATCGCTATGATTACATTTTATGTTATTTTATTTCTGCTTTTCTTGTTGGTAATTTCTATGTAATTATTTTATTTCTGCTTGTCTTGTTGGTAATTTCTTTCCTTTTTGTTGGAATTGGAACAGAGCAGAACAGAACGGTGTTTATCTTGCTTCGTTGTTGTGGTCTTTGTGTTTGTTTTGTTTTGTGTTAATTTGTTGCTTTGTTTTCAGCAGTGTTTATCTTGCGTTGGCAATTCTGACATACTTTATTATTATTATCTATTTTTTTGCTGTTCTTCACTAGGCCAGCTGAATGTGTCTGTTTTTGCACAGCATATATATTGATTGTCTGTGGTTGTTTTGATTTTGTGTAAGGACCAGCAGCTTGTCAAAGTACGTCGCAGTTAACGTTAACAAAATCACAATTACAATTGATTATCTTTGCTTGTGATCACATTGTTAAATGATATGTTATACCTCTATCTTTCTTCTTTGGTTTTTATATGAATTCAGTGTTCTGTAACCTACCATTTATTCTTATCGATAAATGGTATGTTCATTATTGGCAACATTTCTAACACAACTTATCACTACATCAGCCATCATTCGTTGCATTATGTGTGTGGGGGGGGTGGGGGTGGGGGGAGTTGCCAAACTTCTTGCCTGGTGTGTGTGTATGTGTTTGCGTGTGTGTGTGTGTGTGTCTGGTGTGTGTGTGTGTTGTGTGTGTGTGTGTGTGTGTGGTGTGTGTGTGTGTGTGTAATCTTTGTATATTTTTGTATTTTTGACAAACCTTTTGTTTCTCTCTCTCTCTCTCTCTCTCTCTCTCTCTCTCTCTCTCTCTCTCTCGCTCTCTCTCTCTCTGTCTCTCTCCCTCCCTCCCTCTCTCTCTCTCTCTCTCTCTCTCTCTCTCTCTCTTTCTGTGTGCGTATGTGTGTCTGTATGCGTGTGTGTGTGTGGTGTGTGTGTGTGTGAGTGTGTGTGTGTGTGTGTGTGTGTGTTTTGAATGGATTTGGATGAAGCCTTCACAACAATGTACTATAAAACGATTGGCCCCATCTATCATAATAAGAAGTCCATTGATCAATATATTCAAGCCTTTGAAATTTCTATTGTAGTTTTTTGATTTGTCAGAAATTTTGTCATGCATTTCTGCCGGTTTTTTTGTTTGTTTGTTTGTTTGTTGGGTTTTTGTTGTTGTTGTTGTTGTTGTTGTTATTGTTGTTTATAAAACGTGATAAAAGAGATCGAATTGTTTTCTACTTAAGATAATGATGAAATACGTTTCAGCTCGACCGTTTTCAACATTTTGTCAGATGTTTGTGCAAATCTTATAAAGAGCATGGTCTGCATTACCTCAATAATCCTGATGTTGAGTTTGTATCAGCCTGTAAATTATCATTTTGTATTGGTATTCTTTAAATAATTTTGATCTTTTTGGTTTTCTTTGTCTGGTTTTAGTTTGTAATAATAAAATTGGTATGTGCACATAATGTTTGATAAGTATTTTTGTTATATATATGGGGAGGACAGGGGCAAGGTGATTTATTTTATAATAATACTATGGATGTATGTATATAATGTCTTATCAAAGGAAATAAGAGGGAAGCAGGGAGAATTTTTTTTTAATATTAACCAAAGAACATAACTCTTGAGAGTCACGTAGGAATGTTCTGAGCTTACGGTTTTTGTGCTTCGTAGCTGCTCATATGCTAGCTGAATGGGTAGCGCAAACTGTGTTAGATTTGAGAAGTTCTACAGCATGGGAGATAATTCCTACGTGACTCTCAAGAGTTATGTTCTTTGGTTAATATATAATGTCTGATAAGTATTTAAGTATATATTGGGGGGGGGGGGGAGGAGGGTTAGGATGGTTTATTTTATAGTAATAATATGAATATATGTATATAATGTCTGATAAATATTTTTGCTGTATATTGAGGATGACAGGGGCAGGCTGGTTTATTTTATGATAATAATATGGACATATGTATATAGCATCTGATAAGTATGTCTATGGAGATATATGGACATATGTATATAGCATCTGATAAGTATGTCTATGGAGATGTATGGACATATGTATATAGCATCTGATAAGTATGTCTATGGAGATATGTATAAAGTGTCTGATGATTATTTTTTAATATATATTGGGGGTGGGAGGGGCAGGATGGCGCAGGCGTGGACCTGTCCTATTCCATTCTGACTGCAAGAGCTTGGTGCCATCCGCCTCTAATGCAGTGAATGGCACCAAGTGAATGGCGATCTGACTTCGTTTCTGGTTGGTTAAGGTAAAGCCCATGTAGGGAGCGTTTCTTCTACAAATCTGACTCGGAAAGTAAACTCTCAACCACCTCACTCCCCTATGACTTTTACGTTCATGGGACAGCCTTTACCTTCACGTTCATGGGGCCGGCACTCTTATCTTTCCAAGCGCCACGGGTGGCATCATTTCAGCGCACGTTAACCCTTTGACTCCCGCACCCTATCCACCAACTGCAAAAAATTTAACCCTTTAACTCCCTCATCCTACCCACCAGCTTCCTGCAGATAGGGTGAGGGAGTCAAAGGGTTAAGTTTTTGCTTTGTAAGCATGGTTGACAATGAAGGATGCTGGTGGACAGGGTGCAGGAGTCAAAAGGGTTTAAGACTTCATGGCAATGAAGGAGCCGTCCCTGGCGAAACTCTGTAGCAAAATCTACTTTCTTAGGTGACACAGAAATACACGCATACGGAAGAAAAGGAAAAAAAGAAAGGAAACGGGTGGCGCTGTACTGTGGCGATGCACTCTTCCCGTGGAGAACAGCCCAAATTTTGCTTAGAAAGTCCATTGTGGGAAAAAAAAAAAAAAAAAAAAGAAAGGAAATACAGTTTCGTTGCTCAGGTCTTTGTATGATGAAGTTTGATTCTTGTGGTGTTGTCTTTCGTTTTGATTTATTTGTTATGATTTATTTGTTGTGATTTATTTGTTATGATTTGTTTGTTATGGTTTATTTGTTATGATTTATTTGTTATGTTTATTGTTATGGTTTATTTGTTATGGTTTATTGTTATGTTATTTGTTATGATTTTTGTTATGATTTATTTTTATGGTTTATTGTTATGATTATTTGTTTGGTTTATTTGTTATGATTTATTTGTTATGGTTTATTTGTTATGGTTTATTTGTTATGGTTTATTTGTTATGATTTATTTGTTATGATTTGTTTGTTATGATTTATTTGTTATGGTTTATTTGTTATGAATTATTTGTTATGGTTTATTTGTTATGATTTATTTGTTATGTTTTATTTGTTATGGTTTATTTGTTACGGTTTATTTGTTATGTTTATTTGTTATGGTTTATTTGTTATGGTTTATTTGTTATGGTTATTTGTTATGTTTATTCGTTCTGATGTATTTGTTGTAATTTATTTGCTGTTTTTGTCGTGCACCTCACTGATCTATTTCGTCCCTCTCTCTTAAAACGATCGACTCGAAATGTGTATGTGTGTGTGTTGGAGGGGAATTAGTTGTGTGTCTGTGTGTGGGGGGGGGGTTGTTGTGTGTTTGGGGAATTTAGTTGTGTGTGTTTGTGTGTATGTAAAAGGAGGGATGTTGAAGGACTTCACGTGTGCGAAAGTGAGTGAAAGAATGTGTGCCCGCTCGTTATCTGTGTGTGTGTGATTTATGTGCGTGCTGCATGGGAACAGTGTGTGTGTGTGTGTGTGTGTGTGTGTGTGTGTGTGTGTGTGTGTGTGTGTGTGTGTGTGTGTGGACAGAGAGAAGGAGAGAGGGGTAAAGGCCAGTTGTTTTTAAAATGATTATTATTTGTGCAGTGACACTGTGTGTGTGCGTGATTATCCCATACCTGTTCAATATTGTGGATGTTGGTGAATTATCAGTGTGGTCAGTAAAGTGAGACTTCATTCAGTGGGAGACTGATTCGTTCCATTTCACTGCTCTTCCTTTTCTGACTTTGTTTATCTGTGAATGAATATTTTTGAATGAACGACGAGAGTGTGTGTTTTGATTTGACTGTTCGTTCGTCAACATTTAGCGCATTGTTGTCGTTGTTTTTCTTCTTCTTCTTCTTCTCCTTCTTTTTCTTCTTCTTCTCCTCTTCTGTTCTTCTTCTTCTTTCTTCTCTTCTTCTTCTTCTTCTTCTTCTTCTTTTTTCTTGTTGTTGTCATCATCATCATCATCATCATCATCATCATCTGTCAAAATTCTACTAATCTGTATGAAAAAAAATACCAGCTGGTTGAAGAAGTTGGTTTTCACTTTACTTTCGTCATCATCATCATTATCATGTGCCCTGCCGCATGGCGTTGGTGATCATGGCCCTCCACACGAATTTGTCCCTTGTCACTGCAAGTGCATCT
>CM060313.1:72492290-72517290 GCA_030674185.1 Monoplex corrugatus
AGCAAAACATAACGTAATGTAAAATAATCCGTTTGACTAAATAATCACAAAATTGACACAATGCTTTGAAACTTAGAACTAGACAGAAAACTATGCTATTGTTAATGACTAGATCAATAACTTGCCAAATAACGTATGGAGGTTTCCCCCAATACAACACCAGAACCAGTCAAACTTAGACCCTACCAGAGCTGTGTACTTTCCACCCTACTTTCACCATCATCATCATCATGTGCCCTGCTGCATGGCACTGGCGATCATGGCCTTCCATACCAATCTATCCCTTGTCGCTGCAAACACATCTCCCACCCTCTCTGTCCTCAACCACCCTGCAAGTCCATCCAATATTTTCTCCCTGGGTCTGCCTGGTGCTCTCTTCCTCTCCAGCTTTCCTGTTGTGACCAGGTGCTCTAATTCCCCTTTCCTAATAAAAATGTGCTGTAAATGTTGTCTTTTCCTAATTTTCTTTGTTCATGATCTGCTTGTGTCTGCCTCCATCAAGACCACCCTACTTTACGGCTCAAAATGATGGAGGACGACAGAAAGCGACCTTACCAACCTATCAACCTTCCACACTAAGAACTCACGAAGAATCACACGAATCGTGCCATGGGCTCATTGGGAAGACTGGGACCACACAGTCGAATCTCATCCACTTCACGGATGCGTCATTGAGGGTGTTGCTCAAATCTTTTGACCAGCATCGCACATGTCTGTATCTCTCGGGCCTGGTTGATGCCTGGGTATATTATGACAGTAAACGTAGAGTACAACCCTGTCACCCAGTCTCAATCCTAGATGGAACTCCATAGCATCATGATTATCATCATAATGTAAAAGACTGTGCCAGCTACTGTGGCCATTAAGGTGGCGTAGAAAATGGAACGAAACAAAAAAATGATGAGCGCAAAGGTAACCTCGGTAAGTGCCATGATCCTTAATTTTTTTTTTAAATCATACGAAACTTCTGGCCCATTCCTATCTCCAACCAACAACTAAATGCTTTGCTTAATGTAATCAACAGAATACGAGCACTCTCATCTTGAAAAGACGATGGAGGTGGATTAGGTACATCATCCAAAGAGTGCAGGATAACTTCACCTGGACTGCCCTTCACCGGACACCAGAAGGAAGACGCGAGAGAGGAAGATCCAGGAACACATAGCAACAAATAAAAGAAAGAAACATTAAGACCCTGAAACGTACTTGAGGTACTACACAGCGGCTGGCCCAGAATAGACAGAAGTGGAGAACCTTCGTTGCATAAAGGGCAGTAAGTCAGTAAGCAAGACACTTAAGTGTTCGCTTAAATCGTCCGATATGAATAATATTCTCCATAGTTTTGCTCAAGAGAACATTATACGGGTGATTATTTTTCTGCTGAACCACAAATTATTTTGAATCTTTTCCACTACAAGATGTTTGCGTGTTAATGCATCATATATGCACGTCAAAGGTCCTATGGCATTGTCACTGTTAGTTGGCTTGTGGCAACACAAAAATGCATAGCATATAGGCTTACCCTATCTTGCCCCCCACTCCCTACTGTAAAGGGAGTATGGCTGCCTACATGACACGGCCACCGACTGCAGAGAGAGTATGCAGACTGTGCAGCAACATGATGCCAACACAATGAGCCAGAGCAACATGCACATACGCATCCAAGGAAACATGGCCGAAAATGAAAAGAAAATATAATAAGATATACCTGACTACAAAATGGTAGGCAAATCTACATCATGCACGTCAGGATTATCAGCTTTCTCATAAGCCAGTCCAGACTGTCCACTTCAGTGCTTTACACAGAATTCTTTTATCATTATGTCAGTTACAAAATAAGAGGGTTGGAAATCCCAGGTACCAGGCCTGCAATCGCCTTCTAACAAACAACGGCACATGCAAAATAACGCTAATATCTACACGGTTATCTACATCAGACGAAAATGGCGCCAGGTCCTATTCCTCAACATCCTTGGCAGCCAGCAGGAGCTGGGAGGGGGGGGGGGGGGAATACGGAAACATTCATCGCCAGATGTGGTCTGACCATCTAGATGACCAACGAAAGAAGAACAAGCGGTCAGCGAATGTGTGGGACTCCAATGGTCCGCTTGGTGGCGCGGAAGTAGAGAACGTAGAGCAGTACCGCAGACATGACCAATAGAACAGCCACGAGAATCCACGTGACCGGCGTCATCATGTTGGCGGCGTCAAAATGGTTGCCGTTAGACATGTGGGTGTTGGTAGGCTTGGTTTCAACGTCTGAAATTAAAAATGTCATAGTATACATCCAAAACAACACAGTGTGTCGTCGGGTGTTGCAATTCTCACGGTAGATCTGTGTAAGCTAGAACTGACACTTCCTTCTCTTTCTGGAGGACGTTATACCCAGTGATAAGGATACCCAACTAGGAAGCTAGAACTTCCTGTTTCCATTCCATGCTGGGATATGGATTACATCACCATTTACTGCACTTTTAGTAGTGGTTTGAGTGCAAGTGTCTTTTTTCTCAGGCGGGACGATAAACTGAGGTTCTATGTGTAACTTTGCACGTAGGTCATAATGCACGTAAACGAACCTAAAGTTATAACCGAACTAACCTCGGTAAACTTCTACAGAATAAGCTGCATTATAGATAAGAGAGGAAAAACATATGCAAATACAGTTTGGCAAAGTGAGAAACGGGTGGCACTGTACCGTGGCGACATGATCACCCCACAGAGAAAGAGAGCAGCCGGCTTATGTATGTAAATTGAACGCGAATATAGCACAAGAAATTTCAATGGAGACTACAACAAAGGATGAAAGAGGTAAAAACAAAAATGGTTACAAAGAACAAGTTGGTCAAGCCATTGTAACGATCTCCCATTTCAAACCAATTTTATTACAGAAAATCCGGATTTGGTCTTTTCCGAGGTCAGTGTGACTTTGGCGAAGCTTCAGTTGAAAAACAAATAGCTTAACTAAGGTGCATGGAAGGCAAATGAATACCACCAAAACAGACAAAACCCATCAGTTTAATTAAACATGTTTTTAAGAAATTCGTGAAAAACTGCTCTTTACAAACCTACGTCCGGGCAAGATCTTTGGATCTACCTAACTCACGGAAGGAAGAAAGGATGAATGGAAGGAAGGAAGGATGGATGGAAGGATGGATGGATGGAAGGATGGATGGATGGAAGGAAGGAAGGAAACTGGATAAATGAAAGGAAGGAAGGAAGGAAAGAAAGAAGGAAGAAAAGAAAGAAGGAAGAAAGGAAGGAAGGAAAGAAGGAAAAAAAGGAAGGAAAGAAGAAGGAAGAAAGAAAGGAAGAAAGGAAAGGAGGAAGGAAAGAAGAAAGGAGGGAAGGAAGGAAGGAAAGAAGGCAGGAAGGAAGGAAAGAAGGAAAGAAAGAAGAAAGGAAAGTAGGAAGGAGGAAAGGAAGGAAGGAAGGAAAGAAGGAAGGGAAGAAGGAAGGAAGGAAGGAAGGAAAGAAGGAAGGAAGGAAGGAAAGAAGGAAAGAAAGAAGAAAGGAAAGAAGGAAGGAGGGAAGGAAGGAAAGAAGGAAGGAGGAAGGAAGGAAGGAGGGAAGGAAGGAAGAAAGGAAAGAAGGAAGGAAGAAAGGAAGGGAGGAAGGAGGGGAGGAAGGAAGGAAGGAGGGAAGGAAAGAAGGAAGGAAGAAAGGAAAGAAGGAAGGAAGGAAGGAAAGAAGGAAAGAAGGAAGAAAGGAAAGAAGGAAGGAAAGAAAAAAGGCAGGCAGGCAGGCAGGCAGGAAGGAAGGAAGGAAGGAAAGAAGGCAGGCAGGCAGGCAGGCAGGAAGGAAGGAAGGAAGGACATACCGGGCAGATGCGTATTTGGGTGGACACAAACTCTGGTTTGTCGTCTGCCGATCTTTTCTTCCTTTTCCTCTGGTTTATTCCCATCTGGGCACAGCGCTGTACAACAAAATATATATAAAAAAAGGTAACATTGAGTAGGCCTATCGAGGAGTTTGATGGTTGTAAATGTTTTTCTTTTGACTTGTTTTGTTGCATTCTTTGTTGTTGTTTGATTGTTTGTTTTTTTTAGCTTGTTTGTTTGATTGTCTGTTTGTTTGTTGTTGTATTTGTGTGTGCATGTGTGTGTGTGTGTAGTTTTGTGTTTGTGTGTGTGTGCGTGTGTATGTGTGCGTGTGTGTGTGTGTGCATGTGTGTGCGTGGGTGTGTGTGTGTGCATTTGTGTGTGTGTGTTTGTTTGTGTGTTTGTGTGTGTGTGTTTATTCTTCTTTTTACGGAATGTATTTTAAAGCAAAAGTAACATCTTTCTAAATAAACTAGTTGGGAAATTTAAAAAATACGATTAGAACCTGATAAGAAGATTCTCACCTGTCTATGTGCTATTTATAAAAAAAAAAAAAGAGTTGAGTATTTATGACAATTGATTACGAACGAATAAATAAAAACTTTCAACAGAATTGACAATAAAACCAATGGAACAATTTTCTGTTATTTGTTCGCATTTGTTTAATCTGAAATCCAACCTGTCCATTATCTCTGGTTTTCGGCGTTATGTTGCTGTTGTCGTTGTTGTCGTTGTTGTCGTTGTTGTCGTTGTTGTCGTTGTTGTTAATATTGTTGTTGTTAATATTGTTGTTGTTGTTGTTAATATTGTTGTTGTTGTTGTTGTTGTTGTTGTTGTTGTTGTTGTTGTTGTTGTTTTTGTTGTTGTTTTGTTGTTGTTAATATTGTTTTGTTGTTGTTTGTTGTTGTTGTTGTTAATATTGTTGTTGTTGTTGTTGTTGTTGTTGTTGTTGCTGTTGTTATTTTGTTCATGGGCTGCAATACGCATTCGAATATACGAGCGGGCTTTTACATACATAGCCGTTTGATTATTTTTCTCCCGCTATTGAGTTATTGTTTGTTGTCGGTATGTGTTCATATATGTTTGTTTGTTTGTTTGTTCGTCCGTTCGTTCGTTCGTTCGTTCGTTTGTTTGTTTAAAAAACGCTCGAAGAGGAATATCCGCACCAGACAGGAGCATTTTGATACTGTTATTACCTGTTTCTGTTTCTTTCTTTCTTTATTTTTTCATGGTTTGTGCAAGTGTGTGTATATAAGAGTGTGTGTGTGTGTGTGTGTGTGTGTGTGTGTGTGTGTGTGTGTGTGTGTGTGTGTAGTGTGTGTGTGTGTCTGTCTGTGTCTTTGTGTGTGTGTGTGTCTGTCTGTCTGTGTCTTTGTGTGTGTGTGTGTGTCTGTGTCTGTGTCTGAGTGTGTCTGTCTGTCTGTATCTGTGTCTGTGTGTGTGTCTGTGTGTTGTTGTTGTTGTTGTTGTTTTGTGTGTGTGTGTTTGTGTATGTATGTGTCTGTCTGTGTACGTGCGTGTGTGTGTGTGTGTGTGTGCGTGTGTGCGTGCGTGCGTGCGTGCGTGCGTGTGTGTGTGTGTGCGCTGAAAGAATTGAGGGAAGTTCCAAAACTTTGTTCAAGAGGGATTCACTGCATTAACACAATTCCATATGCGCTTCACCCAACTCAGCCAGTAATTATCTGGCAAACTCCTTGAGCCTGCGCGATATCCTGACCAGGTCTTGAAATGTGAAAGGGAAAGGGGTGACGGGATTTACAACAACACTTAGCCAAATGAAGAAGGGGGTGGGATACAGCCCACGACCCTGGGATTAAGAGTGTCATTGTTCTATCGACTAAAATACCTGGAGATTCTTCAAAAACAAATAAAAGCGAAAGCGAAATGATACAGTGATGGAAATACTCAATTACAACGGCACACAACAAAACAGAAGAAAGAATCACAAAAAACAAAACAAAAAGCCACTGACGTCATCACAGGTGGGTAACTGCGAAGCAGTGAAGCAGAACTTGAAGTGACAGGTGATGATGATAAGCTGGTGACCCGGAAAAGTGAAAAGCATGAAGGGGTCAGAGGTCACTGTCCCATTGGACCCCTTAAGGCTGGACACCACTGCAGGCAGAATTGGACAGCTGGACACAACAACAAGACTCAGATTAAAAATATGTTTGGTGTGAAAATGTTGTCTGCTTGGAGGCATGGCTTGTAAGTGTGTTGTTTTTTGACTGAAAATTTGAGTGTGTTTTGTTCTTGATTTAACTGGATTCTGTTCTGTTATGTGATTTGTTTGTTTGTTTGTTTGTTTGTTTTTTGTTTGTTTGTTTTGTCTTCTTCTTTTCTTCTTCTTCTTCCTCTCTCTCTCTCTTTCTCTCTCTCTCTCTCTCTCTCGCCGCCCCTCTCTCTCCCTCTCTCTCTTTCTCTCTCTCTCTCTTCTCTCTGGCACATACACAGAGACAATCAGTCAGACACACAGACAGACAGATAGGCAGACAGATGGAGAGACAGACAGACGCATACACAATTAAATTGTTATTGTCTTATCTATGTCTGTCTGTCTATCTTTCTGAAACGACAGCAAATGCTTTTACTCTCCTTACGTAGTAGGTCTTACATTATTGATTTATTATTTATTCTGTACTGTTTTGTTCTAGGCCGATGTGTTGATTAGCATGGCATGTTTGAATTAAAAAATGACTGCGTGTGGATTTTAAAAAAACTTACAAACCTGCGCTATGCCGATGATACTGCGCTATTAACAGACAACATTACCAGTATGTCCCTAAGGAAGATTAGGAAAAGACAAGCAACATTTATAGGCCATTTTATGAGGAAGGGGGATTTGGAGTACCTGGTCACAACGGGAAAGCTGGAGGGAAAGAGAGCACCAGGTAGACCCAGGGAGAGAATGCTGGACGGACTTGCAGAGTGGCTGGGGATGAGGAGGGTGGGGGAGATGCTGGGGGCAACGAGAGATAGAGATGGTTGGAAGTCCATGGTCGCCAACGCCATGCGGTAGGGCACCTGATGATGATGATGATGATGATGATTACCAGTATGAAAAGTGTTCTTCACAGGGCGGATGCAGCGGGCAAAAAGGCTGGCTTAAACTTGACTGCCAAGAAAACAAAAGTGCTAGATATCAAGGGCAAAGACTCTGAAAGCAATCATGATATCTTAATTAACAAAGTTCCTTTAGAAAATGTTAAGGATTTCAAATATCTTGGCTCTGTAAAAACTGATGATGGAACCTGCTCCAAAGACATCAAAATAACAATTGGAATGGCAAAGCAATAAACGGTCCAACTCAACAACATCTGTAAAGACAGAGGCACACCAAATGGCCTGAAAATTAGACTTCTGGCCAGTCATGATTTATGGCTGCGAAGCCTGGACTCTGAGAAAAGCTGATTGCAGAAAAACTGAGGCTACGGAGATGTGGTTTTATCGGAGACTACCACGTGTATTAGTCTATGGACAGACAAAAGAACAAATAGTGTCCTGGAAGAACTCGATACCCACCAGAAAAATACGAGCTGACATCAACAAAAGAAGACTAAAATTCACTGGCCACGAGTCACGCAACAAGAACGCGTACCTCATGGCAACCATCGTATAAGCCTGATCAGGAAGTATCTCTCTGTCGAAACAACTGCAAAACTCGTTCTCTCCTTCATAATGTCTCGCATTGACTATTGCAATTCACTCCTGTCTGGTCTTCCTGCCTCCACCATTCACATCCTACAGCGCATTCAAAACAATGCTGCACGCCTTGTACTCAAAAAGAAAAAAGCTGACCACATATCTCCTCTCCTGGCACAACTTCACTGGCTCCCTGTATTAAAGCGCATACAGTACAAACTAGACACCATGTGCTACAAAAGCCTCAATAACGCAGCCCCCGATTACCTGTCAAGCCTACTTGAGATCTATGTTCCCTCACATAACCCTCCGCTCTGCCTCCGATCCTCTGACTTTTCGCTTTCCACGCACTAAGCTCAATACCTATGGTCCACGAGCCTTCTCTGTTTCTGGTCCACTCTCCTGGAACAAACTTCCTCTCTCAGTCAGTCAGCAACCTACTTTTGTCCCCTTCAAGTCCGTTCTCAAAACTCACCTTTTCTCCTCTGCATAAAATCCTGACCTCACTCAATCCCCTCTGCAGCCTGTCTCCATTCGGAGGGGAATCACATTGTAATATATAATTGTATATAATATGCTCTCTATAATTTTCCATTGCTTTTATTCTTTCTCCCCATTTATAGCCGTGTGTGTGTGTGTGTGTGTGTGTATGTGTGTGTGTGAGTGTGTGTGTGTGTATGTGTGTGTGTGTGTGCGCGCGCGTGCGTGCGTGTGTGTGCGTGCGTGCGTGTGTGTCTGTTTCAGCGCTTAGATTTGATTTTATCAAGAATTTGCGCTATATAAATATTGTAATTATTATTAATTATTATTTTTCAAGGAAAAAAAACAGCAGCAAAAAGGAAGAAAGGCAGACCTTCAATCTTATACATTGAGAACATAACCAACATCAGTGACCTTAACATTCAAGAAATTGTCCACAAAAGTCAAGACAGAGCGGGCTGGAGGGAGGTGGTGTCAAAGAGCGCAGAGGTCAACGCTGAATCCGGTGACGCCGACAGGTGAGACAGGTGAGAGTGTGGGTTTGAAACTGTAACCAAATGAAGGAGACTGTACATGAAAACGGAGTGTCTCATTTTCCCATAACACAGGAAGGGGGAGGGTGCAGGGGACTGAGGTGGACTACTTACCCGGAATAGAAGGTCAGTCTTTGGGTGAACTCTCTACCCGGCGTGGAGGCCTCACAGTCAAAAGGGGATACGCCCTGAGCCGTAGTTCTGTTCACCGTTCAACAGTTTAGTGTTAGTGAACACACAAGTCACCATGGGAAAGAGATTAGTGCAACAGACTGTCAACTATAAGGATGCGGGTTCGAATCCCCATCAGTCCTTTCAAAATGATTGTAGGAAAAAATCCTACTGGCTCCTCCTACCTGGCGTTGAGTGTGCTATGAGCTTATTGGGAAGACAGGATGGGCCGAGGTGTCTGTATTTCTCGGGCCTGGTTGACGCCAGGGTATAGTATGATAGTGAGCGTAAAGCACGGCTCGGTCACACAATAAAGTACGTCCTGATCACACAATGAAGTACAGCACAGTCCGGTCACACATAAATAAAGCGTACATAGTACGGCCGTTCACACAATACAGTACGGCCCGTCACACAATAAAGTACGGCCCGGTCACACAATAAAGTACAGCCCGGTCATACAATAAAGTACAACCCGGTCACAATAAAGTACAGCCCGGTCACACAATAAAGCACAGCCCGGTCACACAATAAAGTACAGCCCGGTCACACAATAAAGTACAACCACCCGGTCACACAATAAAGTACAGTCCGGTCACACAATAAAGTACACACAGCCCGGTCACACAATAAAGTACAGCCCAGTCACACAATAAAGTACAACCAACCCGGTCACACAATAAAACAGCCCGGTCACACAATAAAGTACGCCGGTCACACAATAAAGTACAGTCCAATCACACAATAAAGTACAACCCGGTCACACCAATAAAGTCACAGCCCGGTCACACAATAAAGTACAGCCAACCGTCACACAATAAAGTACAAGCCCCGGTCACACAATAAGTACAGCCCGGTCACACAATAAAGTACAGCCGGTCACACAATAAAGTACAGCCCGGTCACACAATAAAGTACAGCCCGGTCACACAATAAAGTACAGCCCGGTCACACAATAAAGTACACACCCGGTCACACAATAAAGTCACACCGTCACACAATAAAGTACAGCCGGTCACACAATAAAGTACAGCCCGGTCACACAATAAAGTACAAGCCCGGTCACACAATAAAGTACAGCCCGGTCACACAATAAAGTACAGCCCGGTCACACAATAAAGTACAGCCCGGTCACACAATAAAGTACAGCCCGGTCACACAATAAAGTACAGCCCGGTCACACAATAAAGTACAGCCCGGTCACACAATAAAGTACAGCCCGGTCACACAATAAAGTACAGCCCGGTCACACAATAAAGTACAGCCTGGTCACACAATAAAGTACAGCCGGTCACACAATAAAGTACACCCGGTCACACAATAAAGTACAGCCCGGTCACACAATAAAGTACAGCCCGGTCACACAATAAAGTACAGCCCGGTCACACAATAAAGTACAGCCCGGTCACACAATAAAGTACAGCCCGGTCACACAATAAAGTACAGCCCGGTCACACAATAAAGTACAGCCCGGTCACACAATAAAGTACAGCCGTCACACAATAAAGTACAGCCGGTCACACAATAAAGTACAGCCCGGTCACACAATAAAGTACAACCCGGTCACACAATAAAGTACAGTCCGGTCACACAATAAAGTACAGCCCGGTCACACAATAAAGTACAGCCCGGTCACACAATAAAGTACAGCCGGTCACACAATAAAGTACAGCCCGGTCACACAATAAAGTACAGCCCCGGTCACACAATAAAGTACAGCCGGTCACACAATAAAGTACAGCCCGGTCACACAATAAAGTACAGCCGGTCACACAATAAAGTACAGCCCGGTCACACAATAAAGTACAGCCCGGTCAAACAATAAAGTACAGCCCGGTCACACAATAAAGTACAGCCCGGTCACACAATAAAGTACAGCCGGTCACACAATAAAGTACAGCCCGGTCACACAATAAAGTACAGCCGGTCACACAATAAAGTACAGCCGGTCACACAATAAAGTACAGCCGGTCACACAATAAAGTACAGCCGGTCACACAATAAAGTACAGCCGGTCACACAATAAAGTACAGCCCGGTCACACAATAAAGTACAGCCCGGTCACACAATAAAGTACAGCCCGGTCACACAATAAAGTACAGCCGGTCACACAATAAAGTACAGCCCGGTCACACAATAAAGTACAGCCGGTCACACAATAAAGTACAGCCCGGTCACACAATAAAGTACAGCCCGGTCACACATAAAGTACAGCCGGTCACACAATAAAGTACAGCCCGGTCACACAATAAAGTACAGCGGTCACACATAAGTCAGCCGGTCACACAAAATACAGCGTCACATAAAGTACAGCCGGTCACACAATAAAGTACAGCCCGGTCACACAATAAAGTACAGCCGGTCACACAATAAAGTACAGCCGGTCACACAATAAAGTACAGCCCGGTCACACAATAAAGTACAGCCGGTCCACAATAAAGTACAGCCGGTCACACAATAAAGTACAGCCCGGTCACACAATAAAGTACAGCCCGGTCACACAATAAAGTACAGCCGGTCACACAATAAGTACAGCCGGTCACACAATAAAGTACAGCCGGTCACACAATAAAGTACAGCCGTACACAAGACAGCCGGTCACACAATAAAGTACAGCCGGTCACACATAAAGTACAGCCGGTCACACAATAAAGTACAGCCCGGTCACACAATAAAGTACAGCCGGTCACACAATAAAGTACAGCCGGTCACACAATAAAGTACAGCCGGTCACACAATAAAGTACAGCCGGTCACAATAAAGTACAGCCGGTCACACAATAAAGTACAGCCGGTCACACAATAAGTACAGCCGGTCACACAATAAGTACAGCCGGTCACACAATAAGTACAGCCCGGTCACACAATAAAGTACAGCCCGGTCACACAATAAAGTACAGCCGGTCACACAATAAAGTACAGCCGGTCACACAATAAAGTACAGCCGGTCACACAATAAAGTACAGCCGGTCACACAATATAAGTACAGCCGGTCACACAATAAAGTACAGCCGGTCACACAATAAAGTACAGCCCGGTCACACAATAAAGTACAGCCCGGTCACACAATAAAGTACAGCCCGGTCACACAATAAAGTACTACAGGCCGGTCACACAATAAAGTACAGCCTGGTCACACAATAAAGTACAGCCCGGTCACACAATAAAGTACAGCCTACGGTCACACAATAAAGTACAGCCGGTCACACAATAAAGTACAGCCGGTCACACAATAAAGTACAGCCGGTCACACAATAAAGTACAGCCCGGTCACACAATAAAGTACAGTCCTGGTCACACAATAAAGTACAGCCGGCCGTCACACAATAAAGTACAGCCGGTCACACAATAAAGTACAGCCGCGTCACACAATAAAGTACAGCCGGTCACACAATAAAGTACAGCCGGTCACACAATAAAAGTAGTCAACAATAAAGCCCGGTCACACAATAAAGTACAGCCGGTCACACAATAAAGTACAGCCGGTCACACAATAAAGTACAGCCCGGTCACACAATAAAGTACAGCCGGTCACATAAGTACACCGGTAACAATAAAGTACAGCCCGGTCACACAATAAAGTACAGCCCGGTCACACAATAAAGTACAGCCGGTCACACAATAAAGTACAGCCGGTCACACAATAAAGTACAGCCGGTCACACAATAAAGACAGCCGGTCACCAATAAAGTACATGCCTGGTCACACAATAAAGTACAGCCCGGTCACACAATAAAGTACAGCCGGTCACACAATAAAGTACAGCCCGGTCACACAATAAAGTACAGCCTGGTCACACAATAAAGTACAGCCCGGTCACACAATAAAGTACAGCCGTCACACAATCAGACAGCCGGTCACACAATAAAGTACAGCCTGGTCACACAATAAAGTACAGCCCGGTCACACAATAAAGTACAGCCGGTCACACAATAAAGTACAGCCCGGTCACACAATAAAGTACAGCCGGTCACACAATAAAGTACAGCCCGGTCACACAATAAAGTACAGCCCGGTCACACAATAAAGTCACAGCCGGTCACACAATAAAGTACAGCCTGGTCACACAATAAAGTACAGCCGGTCACACAATAAAGTACAGCCGGTCACACATATTAAAGTACAGCCGGTCACCAATCAATAAAGTACAGCCCTGTACACACAATAAAGTACAGCCGGTCACACAATAAAGTACAGCCGGTCACACAAAAATGTACAGACACCTGGTCACACAATAAAGTACAGCCGGTCACACAATAAAGTACAGCCCGGTCACACAATAAAGTACAGCCTGGTCACACAATAAAGTACAGCCGGTCACACAATAAAGTACAAGCCGGTCACACAATAAAGTACAGCCCGGTCACACAATAAAGTACAGCCCGGTCACACAATAAAGTACAGCCCGGTCACACAATAAAAGTACAGCCGGTCACACAATAAAGTACAGCCCGGTCACACAATAAAGTACAGCCTGGTCACACAATAAAGTACAGCCCGGTCACACAATAAAGTACAGCCGGTCACACAATAAAGTACAGCCCGGTCACACAATAAAGTACAGCCCGGTCACACAATAAAGTACAGCCCGGTCACACAATAAAGTACAGCCTGGTCACCAATAAAGTACAGCCCGGTCCACAATAAAGTACAGCACGGTCACACTAATAAAGTACAGCCTGGTCACACAATAAAGTACAGCCGGTCACACAATAAAGTACAGCCGGTCACACAATAAAGTACAGCCCGGTCACACATAATAAGTACAGCCCGGTCACACAATAAAGTACAGCCGGTCACACAATATAAAGTACAGCCCGGTCACACAATAAAGTACAGCCTGGTCACACAATAAAGTACAGCCGGTCACACAATAAAGTACAGCCCGGTCACACAATAAAGTACAGCCCGGTCACACAATAAAGTACAGCCGGTCACACAATAATGTACACGTCACAAAGTCCCGGTCACACAATAAAGTACAGCCTGGTCACACAATAAAGTACAGCCCGGTCACACAATAAATACAGCCGGTCAACATGACAGCCGTACAACAATAAAGTACAGCCGGTCACACAATAAAGTACAGCCCGGTCACACAATAAAGTACAGCCCGGTCACACAATAAAGTACAGCCCGAGCGTCACACAATAAAGTACAACCCGGTCACAATAAAGTACAGCCCGGTCACACAATAAAGTACAGCCGGTCACACAATAAAGTACAACCCGGTCACACAATAAAGTACAGCCCGGTCACACAATAAAGCACAGCCCGGTCACACAATAAAGTACAACCCGGTCACAATAAAGTACAGCCCGGTCACACAATAAAGTACAACCGGTCACAATAAAGTACAACCCGGTCAGACAATAAAGTACAACCCGGTCACAATAAAGTACAGCCGTACACAATAAGTAAAACCGGTCAGACAATAAAGTACAGCCCAGGTCACAATAAAGTACAGCCCGGTCACACAATAAAGTACAACCGGTCACAATAAAGTACAGCCCGGTCACACAATAAATACAACCCGGTCACAATAAAGTACAACCCGGTCACACAATAAAGTACAACCCGGTCACAATAAAGTACAGCCCGGTCACACAGCCTCAATCTCAGAGGGAATTCCGTAGCATCGTTTCTATCATTCTACATCGTCGTCAAAATCATATCATTGTACGAAAATTGTCTAAGTTCTTGGGCAGTAAGATGGCGTGGAAAACTGGCAGAAACAAATGGTGAACACAAATAAAACTGCTCACTTGCTTACTTACCTGCTTTCTTGCGTGCTTGCTTGCTTGCTGCCCATTATGCCATTGACATGTCCGGCAGTAACAAAGATCCTTTTCTCCTGTTTTTGAGCCAGTCTCTGTATGGTACACCGGGTATGTTTCAAGACCTCGAGGTTACGTTTCTACTGTTCGTCATCTGGGTTCTTGGGGGGTCTTCACTCTCTTTCATCTTCCATCTGGTGTCTGGTGATGGGCAGTCCGGGTGATGTTATTCTGCTCTCTTTACATAATGTGCCCACTCTATCTCCATCGTCTTGTTATGTTGGCGATGTTTATACTGTCTTGACTGCATAGAGCGAGTAGTTGTTGGCTGAAGGTGGTGCTGAACCAGAAGATGTAAACGATTCTTGGAAGAATGGGAAGATCGTTCTCTATCATCCCAGCGTTTTAAGCCGTCAAGTATGAAGAGTTTGCGTTGTAAAGCATTTATGGAAATGTAGAAATAATTTAAGTGTATCATGGAACGATATCTAATTTCATTACTAACTGTGCAGCACATACACTGCCTACAATTTAATTCTTGCAGAAATGCTTCACACAATCGTGTAGTGATCAGTAAACTTTTGTTCCACTGTGAATAATTTACCAGATACTGAATGATATTCACTGATATTATTCTATTGACTGCACTGTTTGTCGTGCGCCAGTCACTCTCCATTTGTTTATCTGTAATCGTCGTTTGTATGTCAAACTACTCTAAAAGGAATGAAGTTGACGTTTACTGAACGGTTGTCTTAATTAATGAGCTTTCTGCGTGATGATCATTATACGATTTTGATCATAATGATACAAGATAAATTAACATAGGAACAAGTAAATACTGGTTGCATGGATGGGACTTTCCTGCTGATGGTTAGGCATACTGGTCCTTTATCCCTGGTATGGGTCTTCCTGTGGAATTTATGACCGATAGTGGAGGCACCAACATTTATAGGCCATTTTATGAGGAACGGGGATTTGGAGCACCTGGTCACAACGGGAAAGCTGGAGGGAAAGAGAGCACCAGGTAGACCCAGGGAGAGAATGCTGGACGGACTTGCAGAGTGGCTGGGGATGAGGAGGGTGGGGGAGATGCTAGGGGCAACGAGAGATAGAATTGGATGGAAGTCCATGGTTGTCAACGCCATGCGGCAGGGCACCTGATGATGATGATGAGTGGAGGCACATGCTCTTCCGCCGGTGCTGTATGGGAAGGAATCCTGCGGCTTTGGGTTCTGCTTCTACGGGCACCTCTTGTATCAAATAGCAGCTGCTGTTCTGCGCTGTTTAAATGTAACTATGCCCTATGTGCATTGTTAAAGTCAGCAGGTTTGGGGGTTTGTTTGTTTGTTTTTTTGTTTGTTTTTTTTTTTTGTTTTTTTGCAGACAGTATCTTCCCAGATGGCGGTGTTGATGCTATAGCTGATGAGGCTGGCCCTAAGAGTGTTTTTGTATCGCTTTAGTGGTCTTCCCTGGTCACGGTGTCCGTGTTTCAACTCTTTGTATATGTATATCTTTGGGATGTGGGTGTCTTACAACAGATAGCGGGTCCTGTCCAGTGAAGGTGGTATCAGATCAATAAATACTCTATGCTTTGCAAGTCACACTTCTTCAAAAATTGAAGGTTTGACACTCGATTATGATGTCGCAGACCTTACGCAGACATCTTTAATGAAACTATTTCGGCTGTTGAATGCGCTGTTGATAGGTAGTTCAGGCCTCGCAGCAGGACAGCAGAATTAAGAGATCCTCTAATGCTCACAGTACAGAGATGCAGCTACGGATTTCTTATTGCTGACGCGGAGAATGCTGCCGCCGGAAGTCTCTAGCTATGACTCTGCGCGCAGGAGGTTGTGCGATGATTGTTATCCACCATAGACCTGATTGATTGATTGATTCATTCATTGATTCATTCATTCATTCATTCATTCATTGATTCATTCATTGATTCATTCATTGATTTGGTTCAGTTTTTTACGTCGACACCCACCTCAGGTGATATGACCGACGGGGACAACCATCCCAGGGAAGTGGGGGAAGGGGGGCTTAACTAATCCTATACTGACACCACCAGAACAACAATGATGTTATGATGGGACTGTGAGAAGGCCAGTTTTAATGTGGCACACCCCGGGATTCGAACCCACCCACAACCATTAGCATGTGAATCCGACGCTCAACCAACTGAGCTATTGAGGCCCGCATCCACCATAGACCTGAGGCAGATGCTGTGTTTATCTCTTTCTACAGCGACAGGGCAGCTCCTTTCAGGGACACCACTGCTCTTCGCAAATGGCGAAGCAGAAAGAAAGAAAGGAATAAAACCAGCCGTCTACGCAGGCCCCAGTAGCTCAGTGGTTTGAGCGTCGGATTCACATTCTAACGGTTGTGGGTTCGAATCCCGGGATGCGCTACATTAAAACTGGCCTTCTCACTGTCCCATCTTAACATCATTGTTGTTCTGGTGGTGTCAGTATAGGATTAGATAGTCCCCTTCCCCACTTCCCTGGATGGTTATCCCCGTCGGCCATATCAGCTGAGGTGGGTGTCGACGTAAAACTGAACCAAATCAATCAATCAGCTGCCTACGTACTGGCAGATAACCGTGTCTCGTCTCCCTACTTTACCGTCAAGAAGGTGAACATTACTACTATTCATTATAATGATAATACTTGTATTTTCTGCAACTTTGCTTCTTGTCGTGTACGTTTCAGTTTCAGTGCTTGGAATAAATTCCATATGCACTGATGCTACAGATGCCATGGAATGGATAAGATCGAAAATGATCATGGCTCAGTCCGTGTAAACCTGCGTATAAATCGTACGTGCTGGCAAATTCTTAATTAGTTAGTTAGTTGAGTGAGTTTTAAAGTCCTACCACTCTTAGAGTATACGAGGACTAGCGAAAAAAATTTTTGAAGAAGCCTTCAATAATGTTAAAGCATTGTGAGAAACCGATGCTTTATTCGGTTCTCTGATCCACCCTGGATGGCAATCGAATGGGTGAATGCAAATTCTTAATAAGCAAAACATAATCTTTTAAGAGACTGACTGATTTGACTCACTTCCGGCGACAGTCAGACGCATGCGCAGCTCTACAGTGGTGCCCAGCACCGCCTGGTGGATGACGTCACCAGTGTGAGGGACGACAACGTCCAGTGACACGTCCTCTTTTCTCTCCAGCAGTGTTTCCACAGGGTTCACAGAATCATCCGTCTCCCTCTCCTCTTCCAATCTGAACATGAATATGCCTTAGTAATCACATGCCCCAAATCAGTATTTTTTTCAGGAAGTTTCAAAAATTGCATTTCTTTGGAACATCTAAGGAAGACCTATAATCTGCTTTCATTAATGCGTCAATCCACCACTGTCCTCGATTCACGTCAAATTTTCTTTCAACTGAGGCTTCTTCAAGATCATAGTACTGGAGAAGAACAAAATCTAGTTGTTCTGCTTTTTCTTTTTTTCTGTTTTGTTGTTGTTGTTGTTGTTTTGTTGTTGTTGTTGTTGTTGTTGTTGTTGTAAAAAGGATTAGTGTTAGAATATCTTAACCATCGGAAAGAACATAAACATTGACGGTGCCCAGATATGCCTCGTATTTCTCTTACTATCAGAAGAGTGAATGAAATGATTTAAAGTTAGAGAGAAAGGACGAATGAACGAGGGAATGAGGACACACAGACACAAACGTTCAAGTTCGTGTTGCTTATATCCCAGTCATCCGACCAGTAAAGCAATGTCAGGGCTAACATCGTGTTATCAACAACTTCAAGTTTAACTATGAAGCAAACAGTTAAACACCAATCACATAAATAGCTTTGAAGTCATCATCTTTGTTGTTTAAAGCCCAGAAGAGTGTGCGGAGCAATATCAGGGCTGTACCCATCTCAAAAGGTACACAGTACCCTGCTGACCCTGAAAAAAAATCTGAAAAAGAAAATTTAAGTACACACATTTATGCCTTGGCGCATATAATCTAATAGTAAAGATATGCCCTTGGTGTTGACCATTCCACCCAATTTATCGCAGGGTATGCCTCAAAACGTACACAATACCTTGTTGATCCCGAAATAACAACCTGGAAAATAAAATCGAGTACACAGATTAATGCATTTGTATACAAAATCTAAGGACATGCCCCTGGCGTTGACCATTCAGCCCAATTTATCACTAGAGAGGTTAAAAAACAAACCCAAATATATATGTAGAAATAACTAAGGACATTAAAACGCAGATAAAAAACACTGCCTCAAGTACCCAGAACTGCTTCTGCACAGCAGTTTCTCCGAAAATGCAGCAATATGTATACCCAATTATCAATCGTAATAGCAAGTATGTAAGGCCTTGCTTGGTCCATTGACTTCTTTGTGTTCTATAAAAGAAAACAGAGAAGTAAATGGACCAGCAAGGCAGAAAAATGATATGAAGAGATAACAGAAAGCAAAGGCGCAAAGCAGAAACTAACACAATGACAGAAAAGAAGAAATTTCTCGCACAGATTTTCAAGAAGGCAGGGATATATTTTGTACTGAAAAGACACCCCCTGTACTGAAAGACACCCCAACACAAACACACCCACCCCACACCCCAGCCGAAATGAATGAAAGGACTTACTTCACGTCATAGGTGAGCTGACGGCTGAGTGTCTCGGCATTATCGAAGTCACAAGTGATGAGAAAGGTCCTGTCTAGAGGCAGTCGTAAATCTGATCTCTCTTGTAGCGCTATTCTCCAGGTGAATGTGTTGTTTCCTGTCTGTAATGAATGATATCGCCATCATCATCGTCGTCGTTCCCCATTTGGCATCCTCCTAATTGTCATCCTTATCACCATCATGTCATCAACATCACCGTCGTCGTCATCATCATTATTATCAATATCGTCGTCGTCGTCATTGTCAGTATCATCATTATTGTCGTAATTATGGTCAACAAGACCTGTCTTTAGCCCAGTTCTCCAGTTCTGAAAGTGTGTTCCTTATCTGTCACGAATGATATCATCATCGTCGTCGTCGTCGTCTTCGTCGTCATCGTCGTCGTCGTCATCATCGTAATCGTCATTGTCATCGTCACCACCACCATCAGGCATGTCTCACCTCCGTAGAGCCGAAAAATGCACTTTATACATATACCCAATTATCAATCCTAAGAAAAAGTACGTAAGACTTGATCGAACACATGCAGATGAATGGACCAACAAGGCAGAAAATGTTAGGTAGAAATGGCAGAAAGCAAAGGAACAAGGCACAAGCAAAGAGAATGACAGAAAAAAAGAAATTTCTAGCACAGAACTTCCAGAAGGTGGGAGACACCGTTTATGCTGAAAGAGCTTCGGGCATACCCACGGGGGAAGCGTGAAGAGTGTGTATCATTTCAGCCAAAAGTTTTACATAGCAAGGAGAATTCCAAGCCAACAATAACATGTGAACAATGTGAATGTACAACAATTCATTCTGGACTTTACACAAACAAATGAACTAACAAACAAACAAAACGTAAAACAGAACAGAACGACTGAAATAATTTTGACATCATGTTTCTGCGCTATTGAATTCTAGATTTCTTATGGAAAAATACGACCCGCACTGTGCCAAGATTAACATGTGAATAGCGTAAATCGCTTTATTCGCATTCAATAGTAAATCACTTCACTCAAAAATATAATATAAAGACACGTACTGAAACAGCTGGAAAAATCTTGCGAACACACACACACATTCACACACACATACACACACACACGCACACACACACACACACACACACACACACACACACATACACACACACAAACACTCACACACACACACACAACACACACACACACACACACACACACACACACAACACACACACACACACCGTCTAAAAGCACGTATGTGAATAGACGTTAAAAGAAAATAACGAACGAACGAACGACCACACCCCACACACCACACACACACACACCACCCACACACAACACAACACACACACACACACACACACACACACACACACACACACACACACACCACACACACAATTCTGCCGGATAACATGAAAGAATTTCCCACTTTTTTCTTATTTCTCTTTAGGGTTAGGTTTAAAATGGCAACATCACAATAATCACGCTGCTGTGCCACAATAGTAGTAAAATTCTTCTCAGTTTATCTTGAGAATCGATGGACACTGAAGAAAATGTGAACGAAAAAATGAACAAATTTATGAAAGATAAAGAACATTCAAAACTAGGCAAAGAGGATATGCCACACACAAAGGTTTTTATGAGTAAAACAGAATATGCCAATCATTAACCAACATAAAATCATGTCATCGGCGGGTAATGATGGACTGACAGCTGAATCTAAGACAATTTTTTGAGGATATAAACAATATGATATTTTTTTGAATGAACCCTTCGATAAATTGAAATGTCACATACATACACACATACTCACACACACACACACACACACACCACACACACACACACACACACCACACACACACACACACACACACACACACACATCACACACACACACACACACACACACACATGACACATACGCGCAACACATGTATACATGTACACACACACGCATATACAAGGCAGAAATGAGTTCACTTCATAAAGAAAAAGACCTACAAAGAAATGAATTAAATAACTACGACTAATAAGTTAATTTTAGAAAACGCAGTTCCCCATTGTAATCCGCGAGAGAAACAGATATGCCAGAACGTCAGAAAGACAATTCCTTATGCGGGCACGCTGACTATTCCTGCCAAATTTAATTCTCTCATTAGTAAGGTGGTGACAGTATACAGTCATTGGCACTTTTGCCCAAACATAGTCTGTAACACTGTAGACAGGTACTACAAACGATCGACTGCGACCAGAAATGGTTATAGTCCTGATTCGGCTCTGCGCAGTCAGCTGAAATTAACACAACAGTTAGGCATTTACCGGAGACATCAATGGAGAGACAAGCGTTAGTCTATACATGTACATCGCTAGCGATCGCGATCTCGCACGTTTGGTCCTTGAACTGTATATGTCTGTGCACATACGATAGCCTCAGCATCGATTGCTGCTTGTTTTCTTGGATTGATACCTTTATATTTCGAAACAACATTAAGACATTAAAGGTTGTTTCTTGGTAAATGATATCGTATTTATGATGCGATTCTCTGCTCTGTTTGCATATTATTGGCTAGGATAGGCGCTTTTTTCTCAAGTCTTTTAAATTTTCTGTTTCAGTCTTGGGCAATTTTGATCTTTAACTTGTCTGTTCAAAATATTTCATAAGAAAATCACTCAGATGACGTGACAGAGCTGGGGGGGGGGGGGATTGGTGCGGGCAGCGGCCGGTCGGTTACTGTCATTACAAGAGGATAAACACAAAAATAAAATGCAGCACACAACGTTGCCTCTCTTTCTCTTCACGTCTCTGACCAAACGCAGTCCCAGCGGGTGACAGGGCTTGCTTTGTTATCGCCCACAGGCTTGATTAAGGTAACATGACTTGACCGGCCTTGAACACAGAGGCACTGGCTAGAAATCTACGTCTGCATATGCTATCAACAAGCGACGTGTGTGCTGTTTTATATATTCTTCGGCTGATAAGCGAGGTTAGCCAAGCGGGGTAAGGCTTCAGATTTCTTTTACGAATGTCTGAAGTTCGATCCTGTATGGAGATGTTTCTGATCTACCAGGTCAGCATGTGTGCAGACATGCCAGTGCACGAACCCCTTTTGTGTTATAGCATGCAGAACATTAAATACGCACGTTAAAGATCCTGTACGTCAAGTCAGTGGCTGGTTCATAGAACTTTGAAAAAAAAAAAAAACAGCTACCATGCACGCCTATCGAAGACGGAGAATGTAGTCTGTTCTGCAATATATTGTCTGCACAGTGTGGGCAAAACAAAGTGCATACACGCATTCGAAAGGCTTGAATCAAAACAAAGAAAAAACAAACTTTGATTACATTTTCTTTTTAGTTGTTGAATTGTTGTCTGTGTGTCCATGTTACCGCAGAACACCCCCAACATACCTACGCACTTATGCGTGTACGCTAACACACACACACACACACACACACACACACACACACACACACACACATGGCACTCACCTACAATATATGTATATATCTATATCGATATATATATATATGTATATATATATACATATATATACAGAGATAGACAGATAGATAGATATTCAAACAGACAGATAGACAGACAGACAGAGACAGACAGACAGAAGATAGATAGATAGATAGATAGATAGATGATAGATAGATAGATAGATAGATAGACAGACAGGTAGACAGACTGATACATAGAAAATGTGTGTGAGTATGCTCACTAGTGTGTCTGTGTATAATTCAAGCGCCCACGTATGCAAATATACATAAAATGATAACGTGGGATTGCTTTAAACAGACAGTAAACAGCAGAGCAAAATCACGGATTTTGTGAGTGGCTTGTGAGCAAGCGATGTAAACCAATGAATAAACAATCAAACAACTTAAGTACATGACCTACGTGCAGTGATTGCTCTTCAACACAAATTGAGGAAATGCAAAATATTTCCCTTCATTTCTCCCCTCTCTCTCTCTCTGTCTCTCTCTCTCTCTCTGTCTCTCTCTCTCTATGTATGTATATATACACACACATATATACATACATATATATATATTTATATATATGTGTGCATGTGTGTGTGTGTGTGTGTGTGTGTGTATCTTTCACACACAAACTCACACACACACACACACACACACACACACACACACACACACACACACAACACAGACACACACACACACCACTCACACACAAACACACACACATGCACGTACGCACGCAACGCAGCATGCATACATCACACAAACACACATATATATAAACCTACGCACGCACGAATATATACGTACATATACGTGCTAGCGCATTCGCATGCATCTACACATCTGATCTGATAGAATTATTACGAAGGTTCTAAAAATAAATAAATGTTTTGAGGCTACACTCATTGAACCAAAAAATGGCCCAGTTCGAGTCGACGGAAAGGTAGTAGTTGGAGACTGTATTTACAAAAAGATCTTGGCAATATGTCAATTCTTTGACGTGAAGCGTGTCACGTCTCTTAGCCACTCAGCCAGAACCACCCCGACCAGCAAGATACTATTTTTAGAGACGAGCAGAAGACTTCAGATCTACGATACCGGTCTACTTGAGCAGAAAGAACACACAGCAAGTAATTAAAACAACAACAAGCTGAACTACTGAATCTAGTCACAAACTGTACAAAAGGATTATACATTGTCTTGAAGTAGTTTTGGCATCAGACGAGACGAGCAGAAGACTTCAGATCTACCATACCGGTCTACTTGAGCAGAAAGAACACAGCAAGTAGTTAAAACAACAACAAGCTGAACGACCGAACCTAGTTACAAACTCTACAAAAGAATTAAACATTGTCTTGAATTGAAGTTGTGAAGACAGCAAACCCCTACATCCATCATGAGTATGTATGAGGACGATGACGATATCGCTGCCGTGGTGATGGTCAATGGGTCTGGCACGTGTAAGGCGGGTTTTGCTGGTGATGATGCTCCACGCGCTGTCTTCCCTGCTCTCACAGGCAGACCCAAGTATCAGAACGTGATGGTCGGTTTGGGCCTCAAAGACTGCTACGTGGGCGACGAGGCTCAGAGTTACAGGGGAGTCCTGTCTTTGAAATACCCCATGGAACACGGCATCGTCACCGACTGGGACGACATGGAGCGCATATGGCATCACACCTTCTACAACTATCTGCGCGTGAAGCCCGAGGAACACCCCATGCTGCTCACGGAGGCTCCACTCAACCCTAAAGGCAACCGAGAAAAAATGACGCAGATCATGTTCGAGACTTTCAACGTCCCAAGTTTCTACGTGAGCATCCAGGCCATCCTGGCTCAATACGCCTACGGCACAACCACAGGCATCGTTTGTCACTCTGGTGACGGCGTCACTCAAGTGATGCCCTTTTATTACGGATACACCCTGCCTCACGCCACCCACAGGATGGACCTGGCCGGCAGGGACATCACCGCTCACCTGCAGACCATCCTGGAGAGAACGAGACTACAGCTTCACCACATCTTCCGAACGAGAGATCGTGCGTGACATGAAAGAAAAGCTGTGCTACGTGGCGCTGGATTTCGAGCAGGAATTGAGAAGTGCCGCAATGTCGTCCAGCGTGGAAAGGAGCTACGAGCTGCCTGACGGAAAGCTCATCACCCTTGGCAACGAACGGTTCCGCGCGCCTGAAGCCCTCTTCCAACCTGCCTTCCTGGGCCATGAGCTATCGGGGATCCATGAGGCGGTTCACGACTGCATCCAGAAATGTGACGTGGACATCCGTCGGTACCTCTACTGCAACGTTGTTCTGTCTGGCGGCTCCACCATGTACCCTGGCTTTGCTGACCGTATGACCAAAGAGTTGTCGGCCCTTGCTGCCAGTTCCATCAAGGTCAGTGTCTGCGCACCGCCAGAGCGGAAGTACAGTGTGTGGATCGGAGGTTCCATTATTGCCTCTCTCTCCGCCT
>CM060313.1:72522290-72537290 GCA_030674185.1 Monoplex corrugatus
ACAGAAAGCGGACGAAATCTTCTCGCCAGCAGCAGCGCCACCTTTTTCTCTCTTACAACGAAAACTATAGAAAGGACATTAGACGCACGTCCATCTCTCGATGGCTGAGGGAAGTCATCAAGGCTGCGTATGCGAGGTCGTGCTCAGAGTTAGCTGTCTTCTCCCCAAGGCCCCATGAGATCAGAGCATGGGCTTCTTCGCTGGCAGTCACCCACAATGCCAGCATCCAGAGCGTCCTAGATGCCGCGTACTGGCGTTCCCCAGGCACGTTCATTCAGTTTTACCTGCGCGACGTCTCCCGTCTGCGCGAAGACGGGTCCAGGGGTATCGCTTCCGCTGTGGTGGCTCAACACCCCATCTCAGCCACATGCCCTGACTCCTGCCATTCCTCCAGGCGTTAACCAGGTAAGCCCTCCATCCGGGTAGTGCTATTCTGCATTTGTGAGCCACGGTATAGTATGTGTAATTAAAAGGAAATTTTCCTTCTAAAATTACGTTTAATCTAACATACTTACCGTGGCTCACGCAGAGTCCCTCCCGTCCTCCCCGCCTTCGTGGTTCCTTCCATTCACAGTCAGGGTCTAGGTCTCCTCGAAAAGAGGAAGAGCACATGCGCATGCGCAAGACGTGGATACTCTCAGAGTTACTGTCCCTTCGGACTTTATTGTTACGAGGCAGAATTGGCAAACCGCTGCCGCTTATTGCATTTGTGAGCCACGGTAAGTATGTTAGATTAAACGTAATTTTAGAAGGAAAATTTCCTTTTTGATCTAAACGATGTGCTATCTCACAAGATCTGTTGCACTTAGCGTGGCGGCCACCATTGTAAAGATGGGACTGAGGTTTAAATGTAATAACCACTATAGATTTAGCCCCTATTTTCATGTGGCTATTGTAGGACTATTGACAACCATATTCTGCCAAAAGCAAAGATGTGATGCACTGTTGTGCAGAGGAACAGTATTTCATACTTGACAAGGTTGTATTCACATACTGACATGATGACTGATGAAACACGTGCTCAGCTAATTGATCTGTTTGGTGTATCCCTTGTCTGATCAGCACCTCTGATAATCATGTATAGAGTGTAGTTTTGATGACATGGTTTAATAGTAATATGCTATACTATTTTGTTATCATTATCACTAGCACTTGATCTAGAATTATACTTAATTACATAGAGATAATGGGTAATAGATTACTCAGGTGTGTTGTTCTCTCAACACTGCTGACTGCTATTTGATTAGGTGCTGTTTGTGATGACATGGTTCTCATTGTCAAATAGGCCTACTATGTCATCACCACTGAATATTAACTGTCTGATAGCTACCAAGATGCAATGCATTATTATATTGTGCAGAGGAGCACTATTTTATACTTGACAATGTTATATATGTGTGCATGGTGGTAGTTGATGAAACATGTGCTCGGCGAATTGATCCAATTGTTGTATCCCTTGTCTGCTCAGCACCACTGATAATCATTATAGAGTGTTGCTTTGATGACATAGCTTAATTAGTAATATGCTATGCTATTCTGTCATCACTATCTCTAGCACTAGACATAGAATTACCCATAACTACATGGAGCAAATATTTAATGGATGACTCAAGTGTGTTGACTGCTATTCGATAAGGTAGACCGACTGTTTGTAACGACAACTCCCGTAGTCAAATACTATGTTTGTCGTCACCACTGAATATTAACTGTCCAATAGCTGCCCACTCAGACGTTATGTTACAACTAACTCAGCCCATGGCGGCTGAACAGCTTAATATGACTGCATTATTTTGCCAGTACATTATTGAAAGTCTACTCTATGCTAAGGCTATCGAACAAGCAGTATGGTAGTTTACCCTCAACTTATCAAAGGGTTACTCAATGTTTTGTCACCAATTATTTGTTTCATGTTTACAAATGCTAGTGCTTTTGAGTGTAAATATCGACACCACATATTTTGGTATAATGTACTAGTTCTTTACGCAACGTTTGGTTATCAATTATTTGTTGCATGTTTACAAATGCTTGTGTTTTGTTTGTAAATGTAGATACTTTGTTTTATTATAATGTAGTAGTTCACTCTTGTACATTGACATTGTTAGTTCACAAAATGTGTACTTTGTCAGTGTATTTATGAAACTTATTTTGTGTCTTACAGGCACTGTCTTCCTTCGGTCTTCCTTCCTGTCTTCTTTCGTTCTTCTTCTTGAAGTTCTTCTTTAAAGCCTTCTCAATAATAAAGAGTCAAGTAGCACAACGAGGACTTGTCTTTTGATTGAGAGACTTCCCTTTCTGCTCTGGATACAAACGACCACCACAGCAAATATCATCACTCTTACCCCTTAACCACCTCGCACCATCTCATATATATATACATACATACATATATACATACATATATACATACATACATACATATATACATACATACATACATATATATACATACATACATACATACATATATAATACATACATACATAGTCATACATATATATATACATACATACATACATACATACATGCATACATACGTACACATATACATACATACGTACGTACGTACATACATACAAACATACACATACTTACACACACACATACATACATACATACGTACACGTACACATATACATACATACATACATATATACATATGCACGTACGTACATACATACTACGTACACATATATATACATACATACATATATACATACGTGCATACATACATATATACATACGTACATACATACATACATACATACATACACACATACATACAGACAGACAGACAGACACATACTTACACACACGTACATACACACATACATACATATACACACACATACATATATAGATACATACATACATATATATATACATATATATATATATATATCCCGTGAGCACAAGCGAATGAGTATGCACATGTGAGCGCACACACACACATACACATACACTCCACACACACACACACACACACACATACACACGCACACATACACACGCACACATACACCACACACACACACACAGCACACAACAAACACACATACACCTACACACACACGCACGCACACACAAACACACGCACGCAACACACACACAACACACACACACATACACACACACATACACACACACATATACACACACACACAAACGCGCGCACTCGCGCGCACACACACACACACTTATGCACCCAACACACACACACACACACACAAGAGAAGCGTGCACACACGCACGAACACACACACATGCACACAAACGACTGTGCACACACACACACACACACACACACACACACACACACACACACACACACACACACACACACACACACACACACACACACGCTAACACGTATATAAGATCCTTCTCCCTACCCAAAACACACTTGCGCACACATACGAAAAGAAATATACGTAAACAAACAAACGGACAGAAAGACAAGCTTTTTCAAAATAGCTTCGTATGACCTAGTTGCAACTGGGTTTCCAGTACAAAGAGAAATGTCAAACGGACATAGAAACAAACAGGGAAACAAAGGAGTACACAAAGAAACAAAATCAGACCTAAGCCAACGAACGAACAAACAAAGAAAGAAACAAAACAAAGTACGAATAAATACATAAAGAAAGAAACAAAAGAAAGTAATGAACAAATACATAAATAAGCCAACGATAAACGATGATCAGATTTGTAAAGAGAGAGAGGGGGGGGGAGAGAGAGAGAGAGAGAAGGGGAGGAGAGAGGTGAGAAGAAAAGAGACTGTAAGAGCGGGAGAGAAAAAGAGGGGGGCGAAGTGAGAGAGAAAAAAAAGAGACTGTAAGAGCGAGAGAGAAAGAGAGAGGGAGAGACAGAGAGAGAGCCAGAGAGGGAATAAGAAAGAGAGAGATGGGGACAGGGAGAGAGTAAGGAAAGAAGACACTGTAAGAGTGAGCGAGAGACAGACAGAGACAGTCAGACAGGTAGGCAGGCTAGCAGGCAAACAGACAGACAGACAGAGACAGACAGAGAGAGTTCTAGTAAAGAAACCGATTAATCCAAATAAAAGCCTGACTTTTACATTAAGGCCACACTACACAGATCAGTACAACACAACACGACACAACACAGCACAGCACAGCACAACACAACACAATACAATATAATACAACACAACACAACACAACACAATACAACACAACACAACACATATATAATGGAATCGGTCCAGCTGTTGAAAGTGCCATCAGCCATCTCGCCACAACCATCACCATTCCCACCATAATCACCACAACCACAACTACTGCTACTACTACATTTCCACCATTACCACCACCACTACCACCACCATCACACGGCACCACTACCATTTCCATCACCACTACCACCATCATCACCACCACCATCACCATTATCATCCTCATCATCACCACCACAACCATCACCACCATCACCATCATCACCACCACTATCATCTTCATCATCACCACCACCTCCACCATCACCACAACCACCACCATCACCAACCACCACCAAGACAACAACAACACCACCACCACCACCATCACCAACCACCACACCAACCACCACACCATCACCACCACCACCACTACCATCACCAACCACCACCACCATCACCAACCACCAAAATCACCACCACAACATCGCCATCACTACCACCACCACCACAACCACCACCACCACTACCATCACCAACCACCACCACCATCACCAACCACCAAAATCACCACACCAACACCACCATCATTACCACCACCACCACCACCATCATCACCACCACCACCACTACCATCACCAACCACCACCACCATCACCAACCACCAAAATCACCACCACCAACACCATCACCACCAACACCACCATCATCACCACCACTTTATGTATGTATGTATGTATGCATGTATACGCTCAGCTTAGATTTATGTATGTAAGTATGTAGGCATGTATGTATGCATGTATACGCTCATATGTATGTAGGTATGTATGCATGTATACGCTCAGCGCTTAGATTTGATTTTATCAAGATTTTGCGCTATATAAATAAAATATATTATTATTATTATTATTACCATCACCAACCACCACCACCATCACCAACCACCAAAATCACCACCACCAAACCATCACCACCAACACCATCCCCACCACCACCACCATCATCACCATCACCACCATCACCAACAACAGTAACCAACCACCACTACCACCACCACCACTACAGAAGCGTCCATACCTTCTCCCTTCCACAGGTCACATTGTAATCGTTGCCCCCCTCGTCCTCCCACTCCTCCTCCTCCTCCACAGGCACACGGATGGTGTACGTGTAGGTGTGAGGGTCAGTGGTCACGTAGATGTTGGAGCACCATGGTCTGGATTGCCCGCCCTTGTCCACGGCCTGCATCAGTTCGTAGTCTGTGTTCTTGGGGTCCACCCGGAGCTCCATGTAACGTTTCCGGCCATCTTTGACACAATAGTAGGCTACGTCCGCCAGTGCTCTTTCTGAACAAAAACGCGGAAATTACGATTTTGGATTCAGTTCAAAAAGATTTTTTTGTCACGCTTGGACAGTTCCGTATGCGCTCCGTCCAAATCTGCCAACAACACTTGTCTAACAGCTTTCTTTATTCTTTATTAAATAGGCAGCTGACTCTGAAATTTGTTCACAAAGGTGCTTCTCGACCTTTGAGTACGTAGTCAGCTTTGAGTCTGAACTGTTATCGTTCTTGGTAGAGAACAGCAGTACGGTGTGGACTGATTACTCTGGAAAAAAAACTGAAACTTTAACACAATGTGTTGTGACCATTAGAAAATCCTGTTACTTTTTGTGCGTACTGTTTCTAGAGTGTACGAATGCCGTGACCCCAGCGATTGACATCTGTAGCAAATAAACATGCCTGCTGAAGAAGGAGCATCAGAGCTCCGAAAGCTTCGAATGCTACGAAAGCTAAAAAAAAAAATGGTGTTTTCGTGTTTTTATTCGATCATATATATAGCTTTCTTTATTTTGTGACAGCAAGAAACTGATGGATAAGGTGAGGGAAGGGAATCAAAAGGCAAAGTTTTTGCTTTGTTAGCATGGTTGACTCGCAAAGTGGCTGAAGACAAAGAGGGTGGGAGAGGTGCTTGAGGCAGCAAGAGATAGAAATAGATGGAAGGCCATGATCGCCTACGCCATGTAGCAAGGCACTTGATGATGATGAGCATGGTTGACAATGTAAGGTGCTGGTGGACAGGGTGCGGGAGTCAGGAGGTTAGATGGAAATATGGGTGCAAATTATTTTTGAAATTATATATGTCAAAGCACCCTGAGTTTTCGAATGCAGCAAGTTCATTGTCTGTGTTCCTGGGTTCCACTCTTGGCTCCATGTAAAGTCCCTCTTCGCTTTGTGATATGGTGGTGCATTACCGCTGCTCTTTCCCTTTATGATTGTCATAAAAGGAAACAAGAAGATACACATTGTTTGAAATTCCCAAGAAAGTGCTTTTCACACACCTTCCTGAAAAAAGGTGCTGATTTTAGGCACTTTTTTTTTTTTGGTCAATGTGACCTTGACCCCTTCAACTCGGGGCCATGACTTCCCAACTTTATTTGTGATTCCTCAACGGTCCACAACTTTTTTTTGTCATTTAAATTTTCTACCGATCCATTCAGAAACGTAAGAGAAATCTTGCATGTACGTTTTGGTCACACACACACACACACACACACACACACACACACACACACACACACACACACACACACACACACACACACACACTGTTTCTCTCTCTCTCTTTTTCTTTCTCTCTCTCTGTCTCTCTCTCTCTTCTCTCTCTCTCTGTCTTCTCTCTCTCTCTCTCTCTGTCTGTCTCTCTCTCTCTCTGTGACATGTGTTGACAGTGAACAGCGTGCGGATAGCAGCACGGCATGATATTCGTTTAAATGATAACTGATTGCTGTTCACTGTGATATGTATATATACTGTAGTCAGTTGAGAATCAGACAGCGAAGAGAAAAGACGTAGAAGCATTGCCCTGTCTTCCGAGTTGGCTGTAGAAAGAACGAAACATGGTGTCAGAATCGTGATTACGAACTCTAACAAAAATCCAGAATATTGAAGACTAAAGTTCAACCATGGAAGATGAACAAGATGAGAGAAAAGCCAGTCGACGACATGCCAAGATTCCCTTGCCTCCTAAACTTGATGTGAATGGAGGAAACCTGCAGAGCAGCTGGAGGAAATTCAAGAGGCTTTGGGACAGCTATGAAATTGTGACAACACAGACAGAAGAAGACTCAACATACAGAACAGCAGTTTTTCTTTCTTGCATCGGGCTGGATGCTATGGACATCTATGAAGGATTGGCATTTGCTAATGAAGCTGAAAGAAATGACATTGACACTGTTCTCCAGAAATTCGAAGAATACTGTGTGGATTCAACCAATGAAACTTACGAAGCATTCAGATTCAACTGCAGACATTAAGCAGCAGGAGAATCTATCGAACAGTTTGTAGCAGAACTGCGGAGACTGATCAAGACCTGTAACTATGGTACACTGGAAGACAGACTGTTGAGAGATCAAATCGTACTGGGTGTACATGACGAGACTGCGATCAAAATTACTGGAAGTGCGACAGCTGACACTGACTGCATGTATTGATATGTGCAGAGCGCATGAATCAAGTCAACATCAAACCGTCCAAATGATGAGAAAAACGCAGGACACGCAGGAAGTCCAAGCTTTCAAAGAAAAGAAGACAGCAAAGCAGTGTAGCAAAGGAAACAAACCAGAGTACAGAGAGAAATGCGGATATTGTGGTGGAAAGCACCCAAGAGCAAAAGAGAAATGTCCAGCATTTGGAAGAAAATGCAAAGCTTGTGAGGAAATAATCACTTTGCTTCATGCTGCAGAACACCCAAGAAAAATCAAAAGAAAACAAGAGTTCAGCACTTGAAGAAGAAGAGACTGACACTGAAAGCGATACTGAAATCCTCGGGATCGAAGACAAAACCAGAAAAAAGGAGAGAAACATACGAGCAAAAATGCTGATAAATGAGATAACATTTCTTCTTGACACAGGTGCAACAACAAACGTGATGTCTGAGAGCCTGTACAGAGAAGTCACAGGAAGATGAAAGAAAGTCATGACCTGCAAGAGACGAAGAAGAAGCTGGTGATGTTCAACGGAACAGAAATGAAGCGTGTGGGGGAAATAGTGCTGCGAGTGAAAAACCCCAAGAACAGAAGGAAATACAAAGTCAACTTCGCGATCACAAAACGGACTGTAAGCCAGTACTGGGACTGAAAGCTGTACAGCAATGCAATTGTTGACGATCAATGAAGGAAACATTGAAACGATAGCGGCGAATCAGAAAGAGGAGGAAAATGCAAAAGCTATGCTCACAAAGTACAACGATGTCTTTGAAGGAGAAGGAAAACTAGAAGGGAAATTACACCTAGAAACAGACCCCAGTATTGTTCCAGTGAAGATGCCTTGGAGAAAGTGGCCGATAGCAGTGCAAGAGAAAGTGAAGGACGAGCTGAAGAGGTTGAAAAATACTGGTCACTAAAGTAGACACGCCAACGGAGTGGATAAGCAGTTTGGTCGTAACAACAAAGAGCAATGGGAAAGTCAGACTGTGCATCGACCCTAAGCCACTGAACAAAGCCCTCAGGAGAAACGAGTACCCCATGCCAACCATTGATGACGTACTGCCTCTCCTCAAAAATGCAAAATACTTCACACACCTGGACGCGAAAAACGGGTTTTGGCACGTTGAACTGGACGAAGACAGCAGCTACCTGACAACATTTGAGACGCCTTTTGGCAAATACCGATGGAAACGAATGCCCTTCGGAATTTCACCAGCCCCAGAAGAATTCCAGAGGAGGATTGACATCGCTCTGGCAGGACTGCCAGGCGTGGTGGCGGTTCATGATATCTTTGTTTTCGGCAGAGGACCAACCGACGAAGCAGGAGCACAAGTTCATGATACCAACCTGAACCGTTTGCTACAACGATGCCGAGAGACTGGAATCAAACTCAACAAGAAGATTGAGATGAAACGAACAGAGATATCATATTTGGGACATCTTCTCAAGAGAAGGCTTGAAAGCCGACCCAAAGAAATTGGACGCTGTCCAACAACTCCCAGTGCCAGAAGACAAAGCAGCTGCTCACAGACTGTTCGGCAGAAGAACACGAACACAAGTGCCGACGTCAAAGCATTACTCCTACCTACAGTTGTACCAATCAAGAAAGAACTTGAGAAAAGGAAACTGAAGCAAGCGCACTACTACAACAGAAGCGCCGTTAGAGCTGACAGAACTGAGTCCGGGACAGATTGTGAAATTTCAACCTCCAGGATCCAAAAAGTGGATCAGCGCTAAAGTAGACCAACAGGTGAACATCCGGTCATACAACATTCGCACAGAGGACGGACGTCAGTACAGAAGGAATCGTCGTCAGCTACGAGACAACAGAAACGGAGCCTCAACGACTTGTCCAGAGAAGGATGATTTCTGAAAGACATCAGGAAAGCGACACATCGGGCAAGCAACAGCAAATCATCATTCCATCAAAACAGATGCTGGAAGATAACAAGAAAATGGAACTGGAAATGCAGGAGCCAGCATGTCTGTCCGTGAGAACTCATCTGATCAGTCACCAGTCATCAAAATGTCTGAGACAACCAGCACAAGGAGCCAGATGAAGTTATCAAACAAACAAGGACAGGACAACCCGAATCAGTTAGTTCTCCTTACAGAACAAGATCTGGAAGACAAAGCAAAAGGCCAGATTTCCTGAAATATGAATGAAACTGAAGACTCTACCACAATCAGATAAACTGAAAGCATTGCGAAATATGGACATGATGATGATGGATAGTATAATGATCAGAGATAAAATGAGGTGAATGAATGGTTGGGCCCTGTGCGTGAAAATGAGTGTTAAGTTAATGTTGTGATAAAGGTAGGAAACATTTATTTCGTATGGACTGAAAGATAGGAAAAATTATTAATTGATTTTGTTTCCTTAAAGAAAGGGAGATGTGACGTGTGTTGACAGTGAACAGCGTGCGGATAGCAGCACGGCATGATATTCGTTTAAATAACTGATTGCTGTTCACTGTGAAATGTATATATACTGTAGTCAGCTGAGAATCAGACAGCGAAGAGTAAAGACGTAGAAGCATTGCCCTGTCTTCCGAGTTGGCTCTCTCTCTCTTGTCGATATGAAACAATCTGCCCTTTTTCTACAAATGGAGATCGAAAAAGATAAATAAAGAGAGAGAGTGAGTAAGAGAGAGAAAGAGAGAGTGAGAGAGAAGAAAAAAGGGAGGGGGGGGAGAGGGAGGGGAGGAAAAACAGAGATGAGAAAGACAGACAGACAGATACACAGACAGACGCACGGACACACAGAAACGGACGGACAGACAGACACATAGGCAGAGAGAGTCAGACCAAAAAAAAAAAACATAGGTAAAAACTTACTCAGGCAGCAGTGAGGTCCCGACCATCCCATCTCACATCCGCTACTGCATGGTTGTTCCCCTTGACACGGCTCGCCAAGACAATGACACTCGCTTTGACAGTGTTGACCAAATCTCCCAGGCATGCAGGCTGTTGGTACAAGTGCACGCACGCACACACACACACACACACACACACACGCACACGCAGACGCACACACGCACGCACACACACACACACACACACACACTTACATCGAATCACCATCATCAACCATGCATTGTCAGGTTTGCATTATTGCTGTGCTGACTTCTTTAGAATACTAACAATGTAACTTTAGAACTTCAAACAAACAAACTGAAAATGGATAAGATTTTTTTTTTAAATAAGCACAAGAAAAATAAACAGAAAACGAATAAGATTAAAACTACCTCATTTTTGTCTTAAACAATAAGAAAACCATGAAACGAATTAAAGAAAAATCCTAACAACAAGAATCATTAATGAAAAGTTATGAAGTCGTGACTAAATACAGTACTCTTCCAGCTACTTCACTGGCTGGTTCAGCTGATAGATACTAAATGTGTTTAATGAGCTTATTTTTTTTTAAAAAGGATATAGTCCAACACACACACACACACATACACACACACACACACACACACACACACACACACACACACACACACACACACACAAAACACACACAAACACACTCTCTCTCACACACACACACACATACACACACACTCTCCCACACACACACGAACGCATACCTCTACAAAGACACAGAGAGAGAGAAACAGACAGAGAGACAAGAGAGACAGAGTGCCAGTGCTTCTAGATAAAAGTTATCGTGTGTGTGTGCGTGCGTGCGTGTGTTTGTGTGTGTGTGTGTGTGCATGTGTGTATGTGTGTGTGAGTGCGTGCTTGCGCTTGTGTGTGTGTGTGTGCGTGTGTGTATGTGTGTGTTAGAATGATGGTTATGTATTTTACAGTAATAATTATATATGCAGGTCCATAATGTTTACTGTTTTAATGTCACAAAGTATTGCACTGATTGATTGATTGATTGGTTGATTGGTTGAACGATTGATTGATTGATTGATTGGTTGATTGATTGATTGATGATTGATTGATTGATCGATTGCTTGCTTGCTTGCTTGCTTGATTGAGTGAGTGAGCGAGTGAGTGAGTGAGTGAGTGAGTGAGTGAGTGAGCGAGTGAGCGATTAATGGAGGGAGGTTGGGAGGGAAAGTACACAACGTGTGAGGCGAGATGTCTCAGAAGAACAGCAGGCAAGCCCCTAAAAGAGACATGAAACAGAAACGAAGAGATCGAAGAGAGAGAGTAGGAACAACACCTGTCAACCAAGAACAGAAACGAAGAGATCGAAGAGAGAGAGTAGGAACAACACCTGTCAACCATGAACAGAAATGAAGAGATCCGAGAGAGAGTAGGAACAACACCTGTCAACCATGAACAGAAAAGAAGAGATCCGAGAGAGAGAGTAGGAACAACACCTGTCAACCATGAACAGAAAAGAAGAGATCTGAGAGAGAGGGTAGGAACAACACCTGTCAACCATGAACAGAAAAGAAGAGATCCGAGAGAGAGAGTAGGAACAACACCTGTCAACCATGAACAGAAAAGAAGAGATCCGAGAGAGAGAGTAGAAACAACACCTGTCAACCATGAACAGAAAAGAAGAGATCTGAGAGAGAGAGTAGGAACAACACCTGTCAACCATGAACAGAAAAGAAGAGATCCGAGAGAGAGAGTAGGAACAACACCTGTCAACCATGAACAGAAACGAAGAGATCCGAGAGAGAGTAGGAACAACACCTGTCAACCAAGAACAGAAACGAAGAGATCTGAGAGAGAATAGGAACAACACCTGTCAACCAAGAACAGAAACGAAGAGATCTGAGAGAGAGAGTAGGAACAACACCTGTCAACCAGGAACAGAAACGAAGAGATCCGAGAGAAAGTAGGAACAACACCTGTCAACCAAGAACAGAAACGAAGAGATCTGAGAGAGAGAGAGAGAGAGAGAGAGAGAGAGAGAGAGTAGGAACAACACCTGTCAACCAAGAACAGAAACGAAGAGATCTGAGAGAGAGAGTAGGAACAACACCTGTCAACCAGGAACAGAAAAGAAGAGATCTGAGAGAGAGAGTAGGAACAACACCTGTCAACCAAGAACAGAAACGAAGAGATCTGAGAGAGAGAGTAGGAACAACACCTGTCAACCAGGAACAGAAACGAAGAGATCCGAGAGAGAGTAGGAACAACACCTGTCAACCAAGAACAGAAACGAAGAGATCTGAGAGAGAGAGAGAGAGAGAGAGAGAGAGAGAGAGTAGGAACAACACCTGTCAACCAGGAACAGAAACGAAGAGATCCGAGAGAGAGTAGGAACAACACCTGTCAACCAAGAACAGAAACGAAGAGATCTGAGAAGAGAGAGAGAGAGAGAGAGAGAGAGAGAGAGAGTAGGAACAACACCTGTCAACCAGGAACAGAAACGAAGAGATCTGAGAGAGAGTAGGAACAACACCTGTCAACCAAGAACAGAAACGAAGAGATCTGAGAGAGAGAGAGAGTAGGAACAACACCTGTCAACCAGGAACAGAAACGAAGAGATCCGAGAGAGAGTAGGAACAACACCTGTCAACCAAGAACAGAAACGAAGAGATCCGAGAGAGAGAGAGAGAGAGAGAGAGAGAGTAGGAACAACACCTGTCAACCAAGAACAGAAACGAAGAGATCCGAGAGAGAGAGAGTAGGAACAACACCTGTCAACCAAGAACAGAAACGAAGAGATCTGAGAGAGAGAGACAGTAGGAACAACACCTGTCAACCAAGAACAGAAACGAAGAGATCTGAGAGAGAGAGAGAGAGAGAGAGAGAGAGAGAGAGAGAGAGAGAGAGAGAGTAGGAACAACATCTGTCAACCATGAACAGAAACGAAGAGATCTGAGAGAAAGAGTAGGAACAACACCTGTCAACCAAGAACAGAAACGAAGAGATCCGAGAGAGAGAGAGAGAGTAGGAACAACACCTGTCAACCATGAACAGAAACGAAGAGATCTGAGAGAGAGAGAGTAGGAACAACACCTGTCAACCAAGAACAGAAACGAAGAGATCCGAGAGAGAGTAGGAACAACACCTGTCAACCAAGAACAGAAACGAAGAGATCTGAGAGAGAGTAGGAACAACACCTGTCAACCAAGAACAGAAACGAAGAGATCCGAGAGAGAGTAGGAACAACACCTGTCAACCAAGAACAGAAACGAAGAGATCCGAGAGAGAGTAGGAACAACACCTGTCAACCAAGAACAGAAACGAAGAGATCCGGGAGAGAGTAGGAACAACACCTGTCAACCAAGAACAGAAACGAAGAGATCTGAGAGAGAGAGAGAGAGAGAGAGGAGAGAGAGAGAGAGAGAGTAGGAACAACACCTGTCAACCAAGAACAGAAATGAAGAGATCCGAGAGAGAGGGTAGAAACAACACCTGTCAGCTATTACATCACACACAACAGCGGATCAAGCGGTGTCTGGCCATCTGACCAGGAAGGCAATCAGTCAACCAGCCAGCCAGCTCTTCCAGCTTACAATACCAGATGGTCAGGCTGTACCTACAGCCAGAAGAAAGACCGTGGCGACACTGGACAGTTGGACTTCTTTTTCTTCTTCTTCTTCTTCTTCTTCTTCTTCTTCTTCTTCTTCTTCGCAATTCTTCTTCTTCTTCGCAATTCTTCTTCGCAATTCTTCTTCGCAATTCTTCTTCTTCTTCTTCGCAATTCTTCTTCTTCTTCGCAATTCTTCTTCTTCTTCGCAATTCTTCTTCTTCGCAATTCTTCTTCTTCTTCTTCGCAATTCTTCTTCATAATTCTTCTTCGCAATTCTTCTTCTTCGCAATTCTTCTTCGCAATTCTTCTTCTTCGCAATTCTTCTTCGCAATTCTTCTTCTTCGCAATTCTTCTTCTTCGCAATTCTTCTTCTTCGCAATTCTTCTTCGCAATTCTTCTTCTTCGCAATTCTTCTTCTTCTTCTTCGCAATTCTTCTTCTTCGCAATTCTTCTTCGCAATTCTTCTTCGCAATTCTTCTTCGCAATTCTTCTTCTTCGCAATTCTTCTTCTTCGCAATTCTTCTTCGCAATTCTTCTTCTTCGCAATTCTTCTTCGCAATTCTTCTTCTTCGCAATTCTTCTTCTTCGCAATTCTTCTTCGCAATTATTCTTCGCAATTCTTCTTCTTCTTCTTCTTCTTCGCAATTCTTCTTCTTCTTCTTCTTCCAGGGAAGCGACCGCAATCAACCAGTTGATTATTCTGTCACTTTAGAGGAGGTCGGAAAAAAGCCTATTTAGTGAATTTGGAGGCCCTTGACACGAAGGTGTCGATGGTTGTGGCCTCCATGACACTCTGGGGCAGGCGGTTCCAGTCGCGGATTGTTCTTGATAGAAAAGTCTGTTGTTGGTATTGTGTGCGGCATCTCGGTTGATTATATTGATGGTCGTGGCC
>CM060313.1:72549790-72557290 GCA_030674185.1 Monoplex corrugatus
TGATGATGATGATGGTGATGATGATGATGATATGATGACCGATCATCATCATCATCATCATGGTGAGCATGATGGTGGCCATGATGGTGATGGTGATGATGGTGATGGTGACAACGATGATGAAGATGATGACGACGACGGCGGCGACGACGACGATGATGATGATGATGGACTTTTTTGTTGATGCGACGGATGAGTAGTCCTGCTGGTCTTCTGCTCCTGATTTGGTTCATCATGTGTGATAGAAGGCCAGTTCAGGAGGCACCAGTTCCTTTTGCAGGCAACGCGGGGAAGGAGGTCCTGCGGCCTTTGCCTACGGTTCCACTTTGCCTGTACTCTTGACCAGCACAGGACATGTTTAAAATGAAGTTGTTTCATCCAGACAGTCAGGATGAAGGCTCGACTCCGTTTTTATGTCATTATCTAGTGAAGTTAACGATTTCAGAGAATGCCTGACTGCCTCGATTCCCATTGTTAGACTGGAGGTTGGGATATCATGTGTAAGATGTTGTGCCTGTATGGTCTTTCCAACAAATGCCTATCAATTGACATCAGAAAGAGAGTCCTTGAATGTTATATAGAACCAATACTGTTGTACGGATGCGAGGCGTGGACAATCAGCAAGCAAAGCCAGAGCAAGATTGAAGCAGCCGAGATGTGGTTTCTCAGAAGAATGTTGAGAGTTCCATGGACAGCAAAGAAAACAAACGAGAGTCTTGATGGAGGCAGACACAAGAAGATCATTGATGAGGAAGATTAGGAAAAGACAGGCAACATTCATAGGCCATTTTATGAGGAAGGGGGATTTGGGAGATGCGCTTGCAGCGATAAAGGATAGATGCGTGTGGAGACCCATGATCACCAACGCCATGCGGCAGGGCACATGATGATGATGACGTAGTTGTGATTGGGCTGAGTTGGATCATCATCATCATGTGTCCTGTCGCATGGCGTTGGCGATCATGGCCCTTCATATGCATTTATCCTTGTCGCTTCAAGTACATCTTTCACCCTCTCTGTCCTCAGCCACCCTGCAAGTCCGTCCAATATTTCCTCCCAAGGTCTACCTGGTATTCTCTTTCCCTCCAGCTTTCCTGTTGTGATCAGGTTCTCTAATTCCCTTTCCTCATAAAATGTCCTACAAAATGTTGCTTATCTTTTCCTAATATTCTTTATCAGTGATCCTTTTGTGTCTGCCTCCATCAAGACTGTCTCGTTTGTTTCTGTCTCGTTTGTTTTCTTTGATGTCCATGGAACTCTCAACATTCTTCTTAGAAACCACATTTCGGCTTTGCGTGTTGACTGTCCACGCCTCACAACCGTATAACAGTATCGGTTCTATATAACATTCAAAAACTCTTTTCCTGATGTTAATTGATAGACATTTGTTGATAAGAACGCTTTTCACCTTATTGAATGCTGTTTTAGCATGGCCGATTCTGCTGGCTATTTCTGATGTGCATCTGCCGCCTGGTGAAATGACCGTTCCCAGATATTTAAACTTATCAACCAGTCTCAAAGTAGTGCCATTTGCTGTTATTTTGCATGAGGGGATTTCTTTTTTTTATTTTTACTGATTACCATGACTTCGGTCTTCTTGCTATTTAGCTCCAACCCTTTATTTTTGCGTTCTATTTCTATCATATTCCAAGATTTTGTAGGTCCCTTTCATTTTCGATATGGATATCACACAGTATTTCTTCAAGTCCCTGGGCTCTGGTATTGTTCATGTCTCACATTGCAGATTTTGCATCTTTTATCTATTTACTTTGTTGTTGTTGTTGTTGTTGTTTGTTTCTTCACTTAGGAAGTTCCTCATTGTTTTTGAGGTATGGAGTCCTGGATGTACATTGGCAATGATGAGTACAAACTGGCCGATCTGGTAGATTTACTTGTATTTGAATTTTCATGGATTTGCATTTTGAGGGCGTGTTATATCAAAGTTAAGTTTTTGCAGAACTGTTTCCATTTAGCGCCCATCTCCGTTCTGAGCATACATATATATACATCACTATATATATATAGTTGTGTGCGTGTGTGTGTGTATGTGTGTATGTATACATATATATATATATATATATATATATATATATATAATCCTGTGTGTGTATGTGTATGTGTGTGTCTGTGTGTGTGTATGTACATATTAACATACTTACATGTTCATGATATCATATACACATACCGAACATAGGTTACGATATGATAACAATAATGATGGCGTAGATATGATAACAATCATGATGGGGTAATGACGACGACGATGATAAAGATGATGATGACGACGGCGACGATGATAATGATGACGATGGCGATGATGAAATAGATATGTATTAGTAAATCAGTGAACAACCCTTACTTTTCAGTGCCAGAGGGGAAGCAGAGAAGGTCCCATCCACGTAGACCAAACCATTCTGAGCGACCACAGTATGCCACGTCATCAAACCAAGTGCCACAAGCAGCCTAACGTGCGCAGTCCACATAGCGTGAGTGTGACAAAAAGCTTGCCTGTGTCTATAACCTTCGTCTGATCAACAGAATCAGACCAGTTGATCAACGTTTCGCTTCGTCGCTTTGTCTTAAGCGTGGTACTCGTTTCCTCTTTGTTGTCTTTGACGTGCCGCTTGACAAAGGTCCACTGGCCGAAAAATGCACGCCTTTCTTGTTTCGTCGGTTAAGTTACACGTTCTTACTGTATGTTCGTGCGTTTCTAGTTTCTTTTAGTTTGAAAAGCTGGCGGTCTCTCTGATTCCGATTGCGTGTGACTGTCAGTGCTGATACGATACAACTGAGCTGTGTACGTGTTAGGACAAACCTTAGGCTGCAGAGTGTATGGCGTGTCTTTCGGTGCAACATAGACATGGATAAGGAGACAGGCAACTACATTTTTTGTCATTGTTGTGTTATGATCAGAATCGTCCATTCAAAGTTTCAGTTTCAGTTTCAGTTTCAGTTTAAATTTCTCAAGATGACGTCTCCACGCTCGGAACGAATATCTTATGCACTAACGTCACAAGTGCCATGTGATGGAGAAGATCCAGAATGATCACGCCACAAGCCTTAAGCCTTCACATAAACCCGTGAGCTGGCCAGATCCTGAGGTCCTACCCATAACCCTGGGGTTGTAAGTGAGGTCCTACCCATAACCCTGGGGTTGTAAGTGAGGTCCTACCCATAACACTGGGGTTGTAAGGGAGTGAGGTGGCAAAGACCTCAACTTTTTCCTGAGGGCCAGCACTACGAGCGCCGCGCCCATCCCCTCTCCCTCGCTTCAAATTCATATTCATATTCACTTTTTTTTTTTACATAGACTTCAGAAAGGCAAGAAGGCTAATTGGTCTTCAAGGGGAGGGACCTGGGAAATCAACCTATCTCTCCAATGTTTTATACCAAGGCAGCCGGGCAATGCCCTGCTCTTCACGATTTTCAACTGCTTTGAGATCTTCAGCGTACGCAGCCAGAAGGCACACGGATCCCACTCGTTTTTCGTCCCCTTCCGAAGGACTAGACGTTCAGTTCGGTTTTCCTATCAAACTGAGGAAAAAAAAGTCGAGACCTCTACGGGGAGCAAACCCTGGAACCTCGAGTTTAGTTATTGGCAGGTGAACGTCTGAACCATTCTGCCACTCCTCCTCGTCCATTCAAAGAGCAACGAGAAGACATCCGGTTCTAGTGTTGAACATTTACTAATTGATCTAAGCTTCAAGCACAGGCAACATTTGATTAACGTTCAACTCACGCAAGCCTCAAGTCACCAGATACAAACAGCCTACTACACTGCTGTATGCACAGCAAGAGTTGCAGGACAATACAGTCGGTTCAGGACAATACATGTACAATCGGTGCAGGACAATACATGTACAGTGGGCATTCTGTGATATGACAGGCTCGCTATATCACAGAGTCCGTGAGCAAAGGGAGCTAAATATCATCGCTGTGTCATTCAATTGCTTTTATAATATGTTGTGGTAAATTTCTGTTATTAGAAAAACGTGAGAGGAGAATTTACGATCGAAAATGTTCCGAGTCTGAAACGGAAAACGAAAGAGGGTTTTACATCATTCTAGTCAGTAACATACAAACGGAACCAAACCATCCCCCCCCCCCCCAAATATTTTATCATTTACAAAGTAACAATCTGTAACTGTATCAATTTTACTCAGAGATGTTATTATTATTATTATTATTATTATTGTTATTATTATTATTATTGTTGTTATTATGCTGATTATTATTATTATCATTATTATTGTTGTTGTTTTAGTAGTAGTAGTAGTAATAGTAGTAAAGTAGTCGTGTTGTTGTTGTTGTTGTTGTTGTTGTTGTTGTTGTTGTTGTTGTTGTTGTTGTTGTTGTTGTTGTTGTTACCATTATTCTCATGATGATGATGATGATGATGATGACTACGTCGACGACGACGATGATGATGATGATGACGACGACGGCGGCGGTGGTGGTGGTGGTGGTGGTGGTGATGGTGATGATGGTGGTGGTGACAACAACGACGATCATGATGACGATGATGATGTCGTCGTCGTCATTATCATCATCATCATTATCATATCATCCTCATTAGTATTGTTATCATCATCCTCATTATTACTGTAATTATACATCATTTTTGTGTGGCGCTGTTCTCCAGACTCAGTCGTACTCACTGTACATTACACATAATCAGAATCTTTGGTAGAGGGTGAAGGACTCAAGCTGTTAGGCGAGCTGACGGTATTTCCATGTGTTGTTGCACAGTCTGCGTCTCTTAGTGGGTGTGCACGCTGGATGTTCTCATGTTTCCATAAGCCAGCCACTGACATGATTTACAGGGTCTTTTGAGTGTATATTTGATATCCAGAGTTCTTGAATGTTATATAGAACCGATAATGCTATACGGTTGTGAGGCGTGGACAGTCAACAAGCAAAGCGAGAACAAGATTGAGGCAGCGGAGCTGCGGTTTCTAAGAAGAATGTTGAAAATTCCATGAACAGCAAAGAAAACAAACGAGACAGTCTTGATGGAGGCAGACACAAGAAGATCATCCACAAGGAAGATTAGGAAAAGACAGGCAATATTTACAGGTCATTTTCTGAGGAAAGGGGAATTAGAGCACCTGGTCACAACAGAAAAGCTGTAGGGAAAGAGAACACCAGGTAGACCCAGGGAGAAAATATTGGACGGACTTGCAGGGTGGCTGAGGACAGAGAGGGTGGAAGATGTGCTTGCGGCAACAAGGGATAGATACATATGGAGGGTTATGATCGCCAACGCCATGCGGCAAGGCACATGATGATGTTGATGATTTGATATTCTGCATGCACACACACACTCTCAGAGGATTCAGGCACTGGCAGGAATGCAAACAAATTGCCTGGGAGATCGGTAAAAGTCCACCCTCCACCCTTTACCCGCCAGGCAGAGAGGTGTCTGGGCGGATCGAACCCAGGATCTTCAGACTGGAGGTCCGACGTTTACTCACTTGACTACCGCGCCAATCAGTAAAAATGTCAAAGTGTTGATCCGACACAATAAGTACGGGTCGATGCACCAATCGCTGTGGTGTAGTGGTTAACACAACGGCCTACCGACTGGGAGGCTGTGGGTTCGAATCCCCATCAGTCATTTCAAAAATATATCATCGTCGGGTTTTTCGGCTCTAACCAGCTCCTACCCAGACTTGGGCGTGCTATGGGCTCAATGGGAAGACTGGAACCGCACAGTCGAGTCTCATCCACTTCACGGATGCGTCATTGAGGGTGTTGCTCAAATCTTTTGATCAACACCGCAGGTGTCTGTATCTCTCAGGCCCGGTTGACGCCAGGATATATTATGATAGTAAGCGTGGAGTACAGCCTTGTCACGTAGTCTCAATCCTAGATGGAACTCCATAGCATCGTGATTATCATCCTCACCAACATCATTGTCATCGCATTGTAAAAACTGTTTCAGCTTCTGTGGCCATTAAAGTGGCGTAGAAAGTAGGACGAAAAAAAAAGGCGAGCACAATGATAACCTCCCTGAGTGCAGTGATCCATAAAAAAAAAGTACGGGTCGATGCTGAGGCTATCACATGTTAGAAATGTTGCTGGCTTGCCTATTCATAATGCTATTTGTATCTGTGGATAATGTAAACAGAGATTCTGGGACGTATGGTGTTGCTTTTCATTGCGACATTGAATCCGGCTGGTCAGGCCATACTAACAATCTATCTTTACACAATAATCTGAAAATATCATCATCATCATCATCATCATAATCATGTGCCCTGCCGTATGGCGTTGGCGATCAAGACTCTCCATATGTATCTATCCCTTGTCGCCGCAAGCACATCTTTCACCCTCTCTGTCCTCAGCCACCCTGCAAGTCCGTCTAATATTTTCTACCTGAGTCTACCTGGTGTTCTCTTTCCCTCCAGCTTTCCTGTTGTGACCAGGTGCTCTAATTCCCCTTTCCTCATAAAATGGCCTATAGAGTGAAAATATAGACAATATGTAACCGAGAAACTCCTTCCACCTCACCTGCACCATAAAGGTTTTATGATGGATGCAGATATGAAGGACTGGGTCAATAGCTAGGTGGTTAAGACACCGGACCTTAAATCGGAGGGTGTAGGTTCAAATATTTTTACAGAATTATGCAAGGAAACACTCTTCTGCTGCCCTGCGATCTTTAACATGTGCTAAACGCATGCTTCACGTGGGCTTTTGGTTTATCATCACACGCCAATGACCAGTACCCAGACCACCGCTTAAGGTCTCGTGGAAAGAGGAGGGCAAAGAGAAGAGTTCCTGGTTGGTCCGTGATTTGAACCCAGAGTTCTTGTCTCCTAGGCAGTAATTATCTGGTAGACTCCTTGAGCCAGTGCAAAACCCTATGTGTGCTAAGATCTTGAGATGGGGAGGGAGTGGGAAATAGAACGAGCTCTATTGAATACAATTACGATGAATAAATGATCAAAGAAGAATAACGAAAAGACAAGCAACATTTATAGGACATCTTATGAGGCAAGAGAAATTAGAGCACCTAGTCACAACAGGAAAGCTAGAGGGAAAAAAAGCACCAGGTAGACCCGGGGAGAAAAATATTGGACGAACCTGGGGTGTGGATGAAGACAGACAGGATGTGAGATGTACATGTATTTGCAGCGACAAAAGACCGATTCGTATGGAGGGCCACGATCGCCAACGCCATGCGGCAGGGCACCTGATGATGAGGAGTAAATGACAAAAACATACAGCAGTCATACATGCACACATGCAGCTGATCAGAAAACACGTATCAGTCTGAGATTCATTACTTTTTTTTTTTTATAGATGAATCGTCAAGAAAACGGACCCTCCAATCTTCGAATAACCTGCGTTTACCACACAGCATTATGTAAATTTAATGGAGTATGAGGAAAGACCAAAGTGATTACTGTGCAAAAAGCGTACTCGAAAACTGCCAGTGACATTTCTTGATAATTCCAAATTGCCTGGTTTACTGCAATATTGTGCTGATCTGAA
>CM060313.1:72562290-72564790 GCA_030674185.1 Monoplex corrugatus
TGAGGGGGACCAATGGGAGGGAAATTTCTGGGGGGGGGGGGGGGGAACCAAAGGGATGGTGCTTGGGGGGGGGGGACCAATGGGAGGGAACTTTTCTTGGGGGGGGGGGGAGAACCAAAGGGATGGTGCTGAAGGGGGAACCAATGGGAGGGAACTTTTCGGGGGGGGGGAAGAACCAAAGGGATGGTGCTTGGGGGGGACTAATGGGATGGAACTTGGGAGGAGAACCAAACAGAGAGTACTTGGGGGAAACCAATGGGAGGGTATTTGGGGGGAGAACCAAGGGGGGGGGGAACTTGGTGGGGGGAACAAATGGGAGGGAGAGTCTATCGGAGGGAACTTGGAAAGTTGAAAACAATAAGAGGGTACTTGGGGGCGTGAGAACCAAGGGGAAGGAACTTGGGAAGGAAACCAATGGGAGGGAGAGTCTATGGGGGAGGGGGGGGGGCAGAAGAACCAATGGGAGGTTTCTTGGGAGGGAACTCGAGAGGGGAGAAGTAAATAGAGGTATTTAAGGGGGGAGAACCAATGGGAAGTACTTGGGGGGCAGGAGAACCAAGAGGAAATAACTTGGGGAGGGAACCAAGGGGAGGGAATCAATCGGAGGGACAATCTATGGGAGGGACAATCTATGGAAGGGAACTTGGAGGGAGGGGAAGAACCAAAGGGGGGGTACTTTGATAGGGAAACAATGGGAGGGAACTTGTGGAGGGAAAACCCGTGGAAGGGAACTTGGAGGGGGGGGGGGCAGAAGAACCAATGGGAGGTTTCTTGGGAGGGAACTCGAGAAGCAAACGGAGGTATTTAAGGGGAAAGAACCAATGGGAGGGTACTTAGGGGGGGAACCAATGGGAGGTTACTTGGGGAGGAGAACCAATGGGAGGGGACTTGGGGACCAATGGGAGAGTACTGGTGGGGGAGGGAGAACCAATGGGAGGGTAATTGGAAGAGAGAACCTATGGAAGGGTACGTATGGAAGGAGAACCAATAGGAATGTATTGGGGAAGAGAACCAAGGAGAGGGAACTTGTGGGGGGAGGGGGGAACCAATGGGAGCAAACTTGGTTTGGGAGAACCAATGAGAGAGTACATAGAGACGGGAGAACCAAGTAGAGGGAACTTGCGAAGGAAACCAATGGGAGGGAACTTGGGGAAGGAGAGTCTATGGGAGGGAACGTGGGGGGATTGGAGGGACCAATGGAAGGGAACTTGTAGAGGGGGGGGAGGCAAAAAAACCAATGGGAGTTTACTTGGGGAGGGGACTTAAGGATAGATGATCCAGAGGGAGAGGGTATTTGAGGGGAGGAGAGAAACAATGAGAGGGTACGTATGGGGGGTGAGAGAACCCATGGGAGGGAACTTGGGGGAAGCAGGAGAACCACCTGGAGGGAACTATGGGAGGGAACCAATGGGACGAAACTTGCGGGGGGGAACCAAATGATTGTTACTTGGGGGGGACAAATGGGAGGGCACTGGGACCAACTGGATGGTATTTGGGGGGGAGAAGCAATGGGAGGGTATTGGAGGGGGAGACCAATGGGAGATTGCTTGGGGAAGGGTTGAGAACGAATAGGAGGGAACTTGGGGAGGGTGAACCAATGGGAGATTACTTGAGGATGGAACCAATGGGACAGAACTTTCGGGGGGGGGGGGAGGAAGAACCAATGAGAGGAAACTTGCGAGGGAGGGGGGGAGAACAAAAGGGATGGTACTAGGGAAGGGGGAACCAAAGAGAGGGTACTTGGGGGGAACCAATGGGAGGGTATTTGGGACCAATAGGAGGGTACTTGAGGGGGGAGAACCAATGGGAGGGAACCAGTGGGAGGACACTTGGGGGCGGGAGAACCAAGGGGAAGGAACTTGGGGAGGGAACTTGGGGGGGAGGGGAAGAACCAAAAGGAGGGTACTTTGGGAGGGAAACAATACGAGGGAACTTGTGGAGGGAGAACCCATGGGAGGGAACTTGGGGAGGGAACTTGAGATGGGAGAATCAAAGGGAGGTATTTAAGGGAGAAAACAATGGGCGGGAACTACGGGAGGGAACTTGGGAAGGGAGAACCAGTGGGAGGGAACTTGTCGGGGGGGGGGGGGGAACCAAGGGTGGGTACTTGAGGGAGGAGAATCAAACGGAGGGTACTTGGGGACCAATGGGAGGGTACTTTGGGGGAGAGAACCAATGAGATGGTACTTTGGTGAGGGATGGAACCAATCGGAGGGTACTTTGGGGAGAGAACCTATGGGAGGGCACTTGTGGAGGGAGAACCAATGGGAGGGTACTAAGGAAAAGAACCAAGGGGAGGAAAATTGGAGGGGGGGAGGGGGAACCAATGGGAGCGAACTTGGGTAGGGAGAACCGATGAGAGGGTACATGGAGGTGGGAGAACCATGGAGACGGAACTTGGGGAGGGAATCAACGGGAGGGAACTTGGGGAGGGAGAGTCTATGGGAGGGAACGGGGGGGGGGGGGGAACGGGAGAACCAATGGGAGGGAACTTGTGGAG
>CM060313.1:72569790-72734790 GCA_030674185.1 Monoplex corrugatus
GCCATATGCTGCAACTTGCCATCTACTGTTCAGCCGTCTGTGTCTCCTATGAGAACAGCTGTCTTACCTCGGTTTGCCCTGGACTTGTGGAGGCAAGTGGAGAGAACTGCTGTGGCTCTGCGCAAACAACAGTAACTTGCATATCCGCATGGCACTGAGCGCTAACCCCCTCACAAACATGCCAGACACACAAAAGCGATGGCCCTCAGTACCCAGTGTGTGTGTGGTGTGTGTGTTGTGTGTGTGTGTGTGTGTGTGTGTGTGTGTGTGTGTGTATGTGTGTGTGTATGTGTGTGTGTATGTGAGTGTGTGTATGTGTGTGTGTGTATGTGTGTGTATGAGTGGGGGGGGGGCAAAAGGAGGATGACGGCTTGGTTCACTCCTCTCCTGTCTTCCCTCACCCAGTTTGCATGTGGTTTGTGTCCTGGAGATTTGGTAGTAGTTGGGTGATTGCTTTGGCGAATGATGAAAAAGTGTGTGCCTTGCTTTGATTCTCGAATCAAGATTTGAGGCATTATATATGGCAGCAGTAGTAGTAGTAGTACTAGTAGTAGCAGCAGTAGTAGTAGCAGTAGTACTAGTATCATTATTATTATTTTTATTGTTGTTACGATTTATTATTATTATTATTATTATTTATTTATGTTGTTATTATTATTATTATTTATCATTATTTCATCATTATATTATTACTGTTTATTATTATCATTATTATTTTCATTTATGTTATTATGTATTATTATATTATATTATTTCATTTATTTTGTTATATTATTATTATTTTATTATTATTATTCTATTATTATCATTATATTATCATTATTACTATTATCATGATTATCATTATATTATTATTACTGTTGTTATTATTATTATTATTTTCATTTATTGTTAATATTATTATTATTATCATTATTATTGTTATTATTATTATCATTATTATCATTATATTATCATTATTACTGTTATTATTATCATCATTATTATATACAGTCTATCAAATCGCTCATAACATAAAGACAAGAGAAACTTATCAGTGACCGTCTCGAACTCAGCACACATGGTACATTGTAGCCAGTCAAGTCACTCGTGATAGGGAGACATCAGAAATTTATCGCGGTTTCTCTGGGTCTCGATTTCTGTCTTGATGTGTTGAACGGTGCGGCCCAGGGAACGAACGAAGGAGACATAGAGGCCGAGGAAGACAGAAAGAATGAGGAGAAACAAAGAACAAGTGATGGGGTTAAGGTACAGCAAGGGATTGTTGTTGCTGATCATCGCTCCTTCGTGGTGAGGCTGCATGTTGTTGTCTGTTGACAAACAAACAAATAAATAAACAAAATGAGACTTCTTTTAAATCTGGCAACATTTTGAATTAAGTTTGTATTCCGCGCAAAATTCTACATTCACAAATGTTATAAGAAAACTACGCCACAGCTAAAACAAAATGCTTCAAAAAGGTATTTAAAACAGTATTTTATATAGGAAAACGCATTCTCGTATCAACAATAACGTATAACACATTTTAGAATAACTGGTTTCGATACTCGCACAAACGAAAAAGGATATGCAGGCTTGATGAATTAGTCACATCTGATTCGTCGTTGATACAGATAATTATCATGTCAAGTATTCTTGTGCATATCTCATTTCTGGATTTTCTTGTCCCGTGGACTTGTCGGCATCATCAATACCTTTCTGGACCATGACGTGTAATATATATGAACGCATGGCATTTTGACATGAAATTGTTGTAATGTCTATTTGTTTTGTATGTTTATTCATACGGCACACAAATAAATTATTTACAATACACATATAAGTTATTTACAATATATATATATGTATTATAGAACGATAGATAGATAGTTTGATAGATATAGAAATAAACAGATATATAGATACAGATATGATATATACAGATATACAAACAGCCAGCTAACATGTATGACTTGCCCCCAAAGGTCGAACCCCATGACCCTGGCGTTCATTTAGCGACGTGGCCCTTTGATTAATTTAACGACTAAACTAAAAAAAATAGCCCCGGACATACAGAGAAACAAGGTCAATCATATTTACTGGTAGCTAGACTATCTGTCTCCAAATTCAAATATGGCAAATGCAAAAATCTACAACTTATATTTGAAACTGAATTACGACTTAGAAACCTATGAGCAAAAATAGCGGAATGTAAAGTAGCAAGAAGAGCGGAATGTACCATTAACCTAGCCATCCAATAATAAATACGAACCATGGTTTGGATACAGTCATGCGTAAACAGCCCTGACATACCCAATTACAAGTATGAAACAGTGATGAATGTTTTGTTGTTCATCTAAGAGATTGACAAATAGATATGTTGTGCTCTGAACTTATATCAAAAAGACTATTGTTTGCTGTTACTAAATAACATGTCATATCATTTGTGCCTTCTAACAGGAGGACAAAAAATAAAGAGAACAAACACTCAATGGAGAAATGATGATAGCGGGAATCTTGCTATACTAACCAAAAACTGAATTAATAACAACTAAACCGAATGTTAACTAAATGAATGAATGTGTGATAGTCTTGAATGATGCACCTAGATATTTCTGCAACAAACCACGAAGACAAGGAACAAGAGAGGAGAACCCAAGAAAACAGCAACAAACAACCGATGCCAGAGCTACTCTATCCACACAAAACCAACATATGACAGTCACCAAAGCAAACTCCTAAAGCAGTCTACCAGAGAAGAGGGACGACCAAGGAACAAGAAGACAACATCACGAACATCAAACAACCAAAGAAGCCCACCAGAGAAGAGGAAAGACCAAGGAACAAAGAGAAGACACCATCATAAACAGCGATATCAAAGGGGAGAGAGAGAGAGAGAGAGAGCGAGAGAGAGAGAGAGAGAGAGAGAGAGAGAGAGAGAGAGAGAGAGAGAGAGAGAGAGAGAGAGAGAGACAATGCATGCACTACTTCTGTCCATCTAATTTCATCTTAGAATTATATCAAAGATAAATAGCAAGATTCCCTGTACTCGCCCACAAAGCTTTGTGGGAAAAAACTCATCTAATAAAAAAAAAATTTTAAAATAAAAAAACGACGAGAAAAAAAAAAACCCGCTAACAAACCAAGTGTGCAGTAAGCTGACCAACCTGGCTGTATGCCCTGACCCATGCCGTGGTGTCCGTGATGACCGCTGCCGTAATGGTGGTTCTGTCTCTGACTGGGCAGCACGCGGATGCGTGCGGAGATGGAGTGGCGCGTTCCCATCACGTGGTCCCTGTCACGTGACCGCCGCCCTCGCCCGGCCTCCGTGTTGTGGCTCGTGTGTCGTGTGTTGGTGAAGTAGTCACATCTCTGTGAAAACGTAGCGGAAAGTCATGGATGAATAATATTTTTAAAAATTAGTTGGTTGGTTGGTTGGCTGGTTGGTTGGCTGGTTGGTTGGTTGGCTGGTTGGCTGCTCTCTATAATTTTCCATTGTTTTTATTCTTTCTCCCCATTTATAGCCGTGTGTGTGTGTGTGTGTGTATGTGTTGTGTGTGTGTGTGTGTGTGTGTGTGTGTGTGTGTGGTGTTGCGTGCGTGCGTGTGTGTTTCAGCCTTAGATTTGATTTTATCAAGATTTTGCGCTATATAAATATTGTAATTATTATTATTATTATTATTATTATTATTATTATTATTATTGGTTGGTTGGTTGGTTGGTTGGTTGGTTGGTTGGTTGGTTGGTTGATTGGTTGGTTGATTGATTGGTCGGCTGATTGATTGATTGAAGTGTTGGTTGGTTGGTTTTGGTTGGTTGGTTGGTTGGTTGGTTGGTTGGTTGGTTGAATGATTGGCTGGTTGATTGGTTGGTTGATTGATTATTAATTGATTGATTGATAGGTCGGTTGATTGATTGATTGATCGATCGATTGATTTATTAACTGATTGGTTGGTTGGTTGGTTGATTATTGGTTGACTGATTCATTCATTCATTCATTCATTATCGATCGATCGAGTGAGAGTGAGTGAATGAGTGGTGAGTGAGTGAGTGAGTGAGTGAGTGAGTGAGTGAGTGAGTGAGTGTGAGTGAGTGAGTGAGTGAGTGAGTGAGTGAGTGAGTGAGTGAGTGAAAGCTGTAGATAAAAATTGCTTATCTAAGTTTACCTGCTTTTTGGGGTGTTTGTTTATTTGCTTCTTGGCTTGTTTGTTTTCTGAAAGTATAACTGTAATGTTGTTGGAGGGGGTTCAGAGTTAATGAAAAGCCTCGAACCCTACTGTAATTCTAGACCGTTTGTGAAACCTTGTGGCGAGGAAAGGGAGAGGTTTTCATCACACCAATGTGTCCAGCGTTGGGGAAGATAAAGCACAGATGAAGAGGATTGCAGCCTGACTGAAAAAAAAATTGGCTTGAAAGCATTAATTAAGGTTTCTGCTAACTCTATCTCCAAAGACCGCATTTTTTTGTGCCAACCTCCAATCCATGCAGTCAATAGGGTCTGGAATTTAGAGTCTGGAGTTTGCTCAACTGGATCAGACAACTCCATATGCGCTCCACCTAAACGTGCCAGCAGTTACGTGGCAGGCTGCTTGAGCCTCAGCAATACATCATGCGCCGGCAAAGTTTTAAATGAGAGGGGAATGAGACCTCTGACACGTTGACACCACCTAGAACAATTCAAAGGTACTGTAAACGACACAAGGGTTACACAATGGAGCGTGTGGCCCAGTGTACAAAGAAACTACCGGAGAAGCCAGAAACCGGGGTTCAAATCGTGGATCGGACGGGGATTTTTCCCTTCACCCCCCACCCATAAGATCTTAAGTGATGGTCTAGATGCCAGTCTTCGATGAAATGATAAATCGGTGTTCCATGTGCAGCATGTACTCAGCGCACATTAAAAATCCCATGGTAACAAATCAGTTGTCCTTGGCGAACCTCTGCAGCAAAATCCACTTTCACAGGCAAACAGAAATACACGCATACAGGAACTACACAGAAAAAACATGATGGTTCTGCACTGCAGCCACGTGCTCTCTCCTGAGAGAAGTGATGTAAATTTCACATGTTAAATCCATTGTGAAACAAGCAAACAAATAAACAAAAATGGAATGAATACAGACCAGTCGCCGTGGTATAGTGGTTAACGCACCGGACTACTGACTGGAAGGTTGTGGGTTCAAATCCCCATCAGTACCTTCAAAAATCATTGTGGGATTTTTCGGCTCCAACCGGCTCCTACCCAGAGTTGGGCGTGCTATGAGCTCATTGGGAAGACTGGAACCACGCAGTCGAGTCTCATCCACTTCGCGGATGCGTCATTGAGGGTGTTGCTCAAATCTTCTGACCAACACCGCAGGTGTCTGTATCTCTCAGGCCTGGTTGACGCCAGGATATATTATGATAGTAAGCGTAGAGTACAACCCTGTCACGCAGTCTCAATCCTAGATGGAACTCCATAGCATTATGATTATCATATCCACATCGACATCATCATCATCACATAATAAAAACTGTTCCATCTTCTGTGGCCATTGAAGTGGTGTAGAAAATGGGACGGGGAGAAAAAATAAAAAAGGTGAGCAAAAGGTAACCTCCCTGAGTGCAATGATCCTTAAAAAGAATGCAATGAATACAGCATCCATTCACTATGCATTGCTGATCACTCCGAGTAAGCTAACAATCAGGCCAGATTTGATACGATCCCATTTTCACACAGCTGTAAAACACCCTTTTGATACCTTATGTGTACCTGTGCACATAAGTATTCTTGAATGTAAATCACATTTTGCGTAACCCCGAGGAGTTTAAAAATATCAGCAGCAGCAGCGTGTAAGGTACTGCTTGAGTGATATAACTCCTATAGAGTTTTGTCAACACACAAAATCAGAATAAAATTGAGGCAACTGAAATGTGATTTCTAAGAAGAATGTTGAGAGTTCCATGGACAGCAAAGAATACAAACGAGACAGTCTTGATGGAGGCAGACACAAGAAGACCATTAATAAAGAAGATTAGGAAAAGACAAGCAACATTGATAGGACATTTTATGAGGAAAGAAAAATCACAGCACCTGGTCACAGCAGGAAAGCTGAAGGGAAAGAGAACACCAGGTAGACCCAGGGAGAAAATACTGGACGGACTTGCAGGGTGGCTGAAGACAAAGACGGTGGGAGATGTACTTGTAACGACAAGGGATAGATTCGTGTGAAGGGTACGATCGCCAACGCCATACAGCAGGGCACATGATAATCATGAGAGTTTTGCGTTGAGAGTTTGTTGAAGAGGGATTCATTGCACTCATATTCGCTCACTCACTGAATTCAAGACATCGGATTTCGAGTCCCTATCTCTATCAACTGAGGCAGCAAGCCGGTCAAAACATAAAAAAAATGTGGACCGCCCTGGGTTGAATCCACAATCCCAGTTTTATCAGCAATGCCCTCTAAACAACTGAGCAAACACATAAACGAACAAAAAAAAACAAAAACAAAGCGAAAACAAGAAGCGAAAATAAAAGGCAAACCAAAAGCAAAACGAAAGAAGAAATAAACATAAAATGACTGACATCTTTGCACTTGGGATGACGGGGCGAGGGACATGTCTCCCATAAGCACGTGATGGTGACGTCACCAGCTTCAGCCAATGAAGATAGCTCAAACTCAGGGGAGACAAGCACGTCGTTCTGTTCCACCATACATCCCATGGGGGAATGCTGGGCTGGACACCTGAACACAGGGCGCAGACACGTACATCAGTCTGCTTTTTACTTCAACCGTCTTACATTAAATTTATGAGAGCTTTTGCAGTTCTACAATTTGGATCAAAAATTCAATCATTAATTTACAAGTTTGGTTTTCCTTTTGCCGTCACGTTTTGCGGGGCTTCAGTGGCATTGATTTCAAGCTGATCATTCTGGCTACTAAACACCTGCAAATCCAAAGTTTATAAAGTCGAAGGCCAAGTGCCAGAACATAGATGGGAACCAGCAATGTCAAGCCAATATGCAACCATCCACCACAGAAGACCGTGCACTGCTACTGAGTTATTTCTCTAGAGTTCAACAGTGCCATCCAATTTACTGTCTTTTACGTACGCCCACATACAGACTCACAATACCTGCAGACGGACACAAGCAGACAAATTCTCATACATCGACGCAAGGCTTTCCAACAGATCGATGAAACATACACGAGTAGGCTACACAATGGAGAGATAGGACAAAGAAGTGAGACTAGCAGTGTTGTCTGAAGAGATGAGGTTTACAGCTTTCTTGATTACAAGAGGAAAAATACTGCAGGTGACAAATATCGGAAGGAAGAGAGTTCCATTGTTTTGGTACACAGAAAGTGAATGCATTTTTATGAAAAATATATTGGTCTTTACACTAGAAACGTAGATAATGCATTTATCTGGTGATGACCGGAACTGTCTAGAAGGACGATAAACTGTAAGGATATCATAAAAAAAAGCACAGGCGATTTCTACAAAGAAGTTGTATTATATCCATGTTTGAACCAGGAACCAGTGAAGTTTGTAAATGAGGGGCTGACCAAGGTCATATTTGCAATCCTTCAAAATTAATCTTACAGCACAATTTCAAACCTTCCGTAGCTTGCCAAGGATATATTATGGACAGCCAGAAAGACGAGAAATGTAACAGTCTAATTTCGGCAGGACACAGACACAAACCAATATCCTTTTTTTGTTATCTTGTTTTCATTCATTTTCAAATACATAGCATTTACAAACATCTTGAAACGTATACAATGCATAATCCGCCAATATTCTTGCTGCATGAGGTATGGGCGGATAACTCTAATGCGACGAATCTCTAGATGTGCCGGTCTTTTCATAAAGAATACAGATAATACATTTATATGATGAATACAGATAACACTTTTATCTGATGATCATACAGAATCGTGCAGTGCAATACAGAACAATACAACAGTAGTTACAGTGATCATATCACATAGCATATACATGTATGTGCAGAACTCACCCTGAATAGTCTGTCAGTTGGACCTCGTGATGACTGTCTTCAGACACTGCCTGACATTCGTACAGCGAGATGCCTCCGTGTTTCTTACCTGTGGACATTCAACCACAGGCATCAAGTTGGTAGAGGTTTTGCCATAACCCTAGGGTCGTAAACGATGAGATGATACAACATGTCTCTGGAACCGCAATAGGAGGACAGCGCCCATTTCCTCTTTCAGCAGGAGTGAGTTACCGTGCCACTGGCCTCTCTGCATAATCTTGTCAACGCCAAGCGACAACGTTTGCAAACAATGGTGGTCATACACGCTACTAGCAAAACCTTCCAACAAACGCTATACTTGTGACTTCAAAATTAAGGGGTGAGGGCGTTTGTACAGTTCTTTAGTCGAATTCATTGGTTTTACTCACAAGATCTCTGTACGTATATCTTCAGTTGTTAAATGTCATTAGATGAAAACTTGCGAACGTTCAGTTTAGCACTTTGATTTGTCAAAACGGGTCGGTAACTTTTTGGAAGAATCTCTCTCTCTCTCTCTTTCTCTCTCTCTCTCTCCTCTCTCTCACCCTCCCCTCTCTGTGTGTGCATATAATCTGCACACACACATATATACATATAAATATACATATACATGTACATATACATATACATATACATATATATATACATATACATATACTGAAGACAAAAAGGTTGGGAGGTGTACTTGCAGCGACAAAAGATAGATTGGTTTGGAGGGCCAAGATCGCCAGCGCCATGCGACAGGGAACTCGATGATGATGATGATGAGATAGATTAGATAGATTAGATAGATAGATAGATAGATAGATAGATAGATAGATAGATAGATAGATAGATAGATTAGAAGATGGATAGATAGATAGATGGATGGATAGATAGATAGATAGATGGATATGATAGATAGATGGATAGATGGATGGGATGGATGGATAGACTGATAGATGGATAGAGAGAGAGGGAGAAAGAGAGATATATAAATATAAATCCGTGCGCGCGCGCGCGCGCGTGTGTGTGTATGTGTGTATGTATGTGAGAGAGAGAGAGAGAGTGTGTGTGTGTGGTGTGTGTGTGTGTGTGTGTGTGTGTGTGTGTGTGTGTGTGTGTGTTTGTGTGTGTGTGTGTGTGTGCTCCATACTGACCATCAGCAAAAGTAACACGCAGCTGAATGTGTGCCGAATCCAGGGCCTCGTGTATGACGGTGCCTGATGACGTCATCACCACATCCAGTGATATCACCTTTGCCAGTCCATCATCTGAATCATCTGTCCAAAGCACACAACACTCATCTCTAAAATTTTCTTCTGTTTTGATGGTTCCTTTATTGTTATCATATGTTAGCATTTGTTATGCCTCGTGATAAGCCAACTACGCTTTTTTCCTTTTTTTTTTTTTTGTTGTTGTTGTTATTGTTGTTGTTGTTGTTGTTGCTGTTCTTGTTGTTGCTTTCGGTTTTTTGTTTGTTTGTTTGTATTTTTTGTAATTCTTCTCCATCTTCTTCTTCTTTAGTGTTCCAATTTTTCTCGCATGCGCGTGTGCACGCTATTTTGTTCACAATGTGCATGCTGTATAAGGCTACAGAGTCTGCACACTCCATCTTTGAGGAGGCGCGCATGCGGGGAAATTTTATGTTTCCATAAGTCACGGGACATTGACATGACTTAAGGATCTTTTGACTGTGCAGACCTCACGTTCTGCGTGAGTATACACACGACAAGGGTCTAGGCTCTAACAGGTCTGCACACATGTTGGCCAGGGTGATTGGAGAAATCTCCATCTTCCCCACCAGGCAGGAGATACCCATGAAAGCAGTGTAAACTGTGCATGTTGCACGCACTGTCCCATGTGTTGGGTGATTTTGCGCACGTAAAAGATCCAGTCAGAACAAAGGAGTTGTTCTTGGAAAAATCGCGTAGAATCATTCATTTTCATAGATAAACGAACAAACAAATTAAACAACAACGACATGTACAAAACAAAACAAAACAAAACAAAACCACAAATAGAAGAAAATGGGGGAAATGTGGCGCAATGTCCTTTTGCCGGGGATAGCAATTCGTATTCCAAGTGAAAATATTCCGTTGTGACAAAACACACGAAAAATAAAATCCAATCCAAAAATCAATCACTATTGTGGATTGGTCAGCGCGAGGGACTAACGACCGGAAGATTTTGAGTCCCAGCCCCCACCAGTCACGTCAAAATCATTGTGAGATTTTACCGGCTACCCGAAGCTAGTGTGCTATTGGTTTGTTGGGTCATTGTCCTTGTTATTTTGTTTAAAGCCCAGCCAACTGCACACAGCCATATCAGGGCTATAACCATTTCAATAGAAACACAATACTTCAAAAGGAAAAAAAAAGAAAAGAAAATAAGTACGCATAGCAATGCATTCGCTCACATAATCCAGGGGTATGCCCCTGGCATTGACCACTTCGTCCAATTTTATCACACAGGGAATTTAAAAAAACATACCTGAATACAAATTCAAACATAACTATGGACACTAAATCATACATAAAAATGGGCCTAAATTACCTAAAATTGCTTCCGCATATCTCATTTCCCTAGAGCCAAAAATGCACTTAATACATGTACCCAATTATCAATCCTAAGAGAAAGTATGTAAGACTTTATCGAACACATGCAGGTGAATGGACCAGCAATGTACAAAACGATAGAAGAAAGAAGAGAAAACAAAGGAATAAGGAAGAAACAAAGAGAGTGACAGAAAAAAGGAAATTTCTAGCACAGAATTTTCAGAAGGTGGGGATATTATTTGCGCAGAACGAGCCCCCGGCATCCCTACTGGGGAAGGTTTGTTGGGACGACTGGGACCGCGCAGCCGAGTCTCATCCACTTCACGGATGCGTCACCGAGGGTGTTGCTCTCAAGTTTCCTTACCAACACCGCAGGTATTTGTATTTCTCGAGCCGAGTCAACACTAGTATCTAATATGAAAGAGAGGAAATATAGAGTACAGCACTGTGACAAAATCTCAAATAAGAATGGAGATCCATACTACCATCAGGGCTTAAAACGGGAGGAGGAAAAAAAACCCACTGAAACTAGGGGGGTCTGGGGGCATGCTCCCCCCAGGAAATGTTTTTAAAAACCAAGTGTAAATCTATGCCATTTCGCTCTTTCTGGACATAATTTCAAGAGATATTTAGTGCATGAAAATTGCTGTAAACACATAATTATTACAGGAAGATATATTTGGGAAAAGGGGAGAAGGGGTTAAAAACATAATAATAAAATGAACACTCGCCCTTCAACTTGAGTGTTTTACAGTTGTTCACCAATGAAATCTCACTTCTTGGGTTGCTCAATAAGTTTCACTTTTCAGGTTTAAATGATCACACAATATCAAGTTTGAAGTTGGAGCACACAAAGTCAGTAATTGCATCAAGTTCAGTCTCATATAACAGAGATCAACTTTTTTCTTTCTTTTTTTTTTCTTTTTTTTGACAAACCGAAATCGCGGAATTCCGCCCAGACGCGGAACGTTTTAAGCCCTGTACCATAATAATCCATCCTCATCGTTACATTATAATGACAAATTGTCCCAAACTCTGTGGTCACCCAAGTGGCATACTGTAAAGGGAGAGACAATACAAAACAAAACAAAAAACCAAATAACAGAGAGAGAGAGAAAAGAAGAAAAAAAATTAAGAAATCAGTTCAGACAGTGCAGACAGGCATAGCACTATTATACCTGGAAACAAGCGGGTTTTCTTTTTATCGTTGTGTCTAGTCCCAGTGAAAAGACCAGACAAACAAGTACAAGACTAATGGCTACCTGGCTGAACCTGTCTCTCAGTGATATTTGTCACCTACTTACTGAGTAGCTTTCATCGGCGATCCGGCCGACTTCTTCAGCGCAACTGCTGGGTTGAGAACTGGCTTCAGTGCGCACCGCCGTGAGCGAACTCACGACAATGCGTGAATAAGTGAGGAGTACACCGATGGCAGGTTGTGTCGGCCCCGGTCACAGTTGAGGGTGGGGTTCTTTGCGGCGATGTAAACTGCCTCCTTTACTCCCCTCTGGAACCATCTTGCTTCTTTGTCGAGAACTTGCACACTGTCCTTTTCAAAGTGGTGTTGGGTGTGGGTCAGATGTTCTCCCACTGGAGAGGACTCACGTTTGTGTTCTTTTAATCTTTTGTGCAAGTTGCGCTCAGTTTCGCCAATATAACTATGGTCACAGTCCTGGCAGTCTATCTTGTATATCACCCCTGATTTGTCCAATTTGTCTGTTTTGTCTTTGGGATGGACTAACTGGCTTCTGATGGTGTTGGTGGGCTTGGCGTGGACACTGACTCTCAACTTCCTGATCTTCCTGCTGAGAGCCTCAGTGACGCCGCTGACGTATGGCATGGAGACGTGCCCTCTCGAAGACTCTCACTTTCAGAGCTTGATCTCTCGGTCTGGCTCCTTGGCTGAGCAATCACTGACAGTAGGGGGAGGGGGGGGGGCATATTTGGCAGTGTTCTTCGTAAGTTAGATCACTTTCAGTTTCAGTTTTAGTTTCATTTCAGTTTCTGTTTCTCAAGATGACGTCTCCGCGTTCGGAATGAATTCCATATTCACTAACGTCACAGGTGTCATGTGATCGAAAAGATCCAGAATGATCACGGCACAAGCCCTAAGCCCGCACATAAACCCATGAGCTGGCCAGGTCCTGAGGTCATGCCTAGATAGTGCCATAACCCTGGGGTCGTAGTTGAGTGAGGTGACAGAGACCTCAACTTTTCCCGCGGCTAACACCATGAGGGTGGCGCCCGTCCTCTCTCCCTCGCTTCAGATTCATATTCATATTCACTTCTTTTTTTTTATTAAGACTTCAGAAAGGCAAGAAGGCTAATTGGTCTTCAAAGGGTGGGACCTGGGAAGTCAACCTATCTCTTCAATGTTTCATGCCAAGGCAGCCGGGCAATGCCCTGCTCTTCACAATTTTCAACTGCCGTGTGATCTTTAACGTGCGCTGCCAGAAGGCACTCGGGTCCGACTCTTCTTTCGTCCCCTTCCGAAGGATTAGACATTCAGTTCGATTTTCCGGTTAATTAAACTGAGGAGAAAAGTCAAGGCCTCTACAGGGAGCGAACCCTGGAACCTCGAGTTTACTTGTTGGCAGGCGAACGTCTGAACCATTCTGCCACTCTTCTTGGATCAGAACAGGCATGGCTGAACTCTGTCGAAGTGACTTGGCAGTAGTTACAGAGTTTCCTCTGTCGGCGGTAGGCACACTGCGCCTCGACATCGTTGGCTCCTGCACACTTCTTGGCTCTAGGATTTCGGCTGAACAAACATGGGTTGGTGGGGTGTACATGAGCTCGGATGGACAGCGTAGGAGCAATGTTATTAAATATCGGCGTGGGACAAAACCAAGGGAAAAAACATGGAAGTAGTAACAGTTAAATGCAAAAAAAAGCGAAGGAGAGGGACAGACCGGCAGAGATAGATAGACATACAGACAGACAGACAGAGAAAGAGAGAGAAAGAGTTCAAACTTCTGATGATTCATTTATTTATGCTATTGCCCTTTAAAAAGGAGTTGTGAAATACACAGACCACTTTCATCTATAAATGTTTGGTGAAATCTTGTAAATATTATCCATATACTCATACTACAAATAACATGAGAGAGAGAGAAAGAGAGAGAGGGGGGGAGAGAGAGCGAGAGAGAGAGACAGACAGACAGACAGAGACAGACAGACAGAGAGAGTGGAGGGGTGCAGGCAGATACTGACAGAGAGACAATAAGAGAATTAATACCATATAATTATGATTTACCTGGAAACAAATTCCTACCACATTGTACAACCACAGTCAGAACACTTAAGCACAGAATAAAATGTACCAAGAAAGTCATACTGTCACTGTCCTCTTCCTCCTCACGAGTCTGCTGAACCATCACACTCTGACTGTAAAACTTGCTCTGGTTTCTGGGACGGATACTTGTGTTCTACCATAGACATAGAAAGAGAGACAGGCGACAAGTTATGATTCTGCGACTGCACAGTTTGTGTCTGCTTCACTTCGGCTGCATGTCGCACACATCTTTCCAGGTGTCTTTCTTTCTTTTTATCTTTTTACTGAACTTTTTCGAATTCTTCCTCGTCACGTACAATGCCAATTTTCATATATCATCAAAACACCTGTTAATGTATAGAAACAACAACAAATTTATAGACATAAAGAAACACAGTACACAGACAAATAAACTGTACAGCAACAGGTAATGTATGAACTGAACGAAATCAACAATGCAAACATTTACATGCATCATCAAAACACCTATTAATACATAGAAACAACAACAAATTTATAGCACAAAAAACAGACTACAGAGACAGATAAACTGTACAGCAACAGGTAATGTATGAACTAAACAAAATCAACAATGCAATCCTTTTACTCTGCCAGTGTGATGCATACATACGAAGACAACCATACATTATCTAGAAACAAAAATTGTGTATATGAAACTGTTTGAATTCCATCTAACGGATCAAACAGCATGGATTTAAACAGTCTACTTGAAATGTAAGATAACTAACTACTATTATGTGGCAAGTTTAAATTTATGCTCTTCAATTTTGTGTTTATTTCTCCTCTCTTGTATGAAAAAAGAGCGGTAAAGTATTACTTATCGTATATTTATAACTATACATTTTAGTTAATATTACCATGAAACCAAAAAAAAAAACACAAAAACACTCCATTAAGACGATACTTTTCATTCGGTTTTAGATTAAAAGTCACCGGACAATTTACAGTCAACAACTTCTCAAATGTTTACCCAAACTGCACTGTGTGATCATATCTTTACACACACAAAAAATCTTGAAAAACTACACAGAGTATCGTTGACAATTTTCACTTCTTTCAAAATGATATTTGTTGCAATAATGGACAATTCGAATTTGAACCGTTTACGTTCGGTGTCCTTACTTTTTGTGCATTTTGATAAAGACTGTTTTCCTTGCATTTGTATATTGTCATTTGATATCAAAATATAATATTGTCTCGTGCCTTTCTGAAAATAGCTGACAGTTTTCAACACAAGAGTCGTTTGCAATTATCTATTTGTATCTATCTTGCTTTTTTATATTTTCAATATGAAACACCCGGCAAAACGTAATGACACCGATACCAAAATCTTTATTTTAAGGGGACTGCCTGATTCTGGTAATAGGGATGTGGACACAAGATCTGACGTCTCAAATGCAGTCCCATCCCATAATATAAAACTGGCCTGTCCACTGACCATCTTAATTCCTTATATTTCTAATAGATGAAACATATCCAACAAAAAATCATGACATTAATATCTCTTTCATTTAAACGGACTGCCTGATTCTTGTAATAGAGATGTGGACACAAGATCCCACATCTCAAGTACAGTCCCACCAGCCGATAGTATAAAACTGGACTGTCTTCTGATCACCTTAATGCTCCAATTATTCTGGTGGTTCCAGATTAGTGTTTCATATATTCCGTTTCCCTCTCACCCCAATCCCCTTCGTTTCAAGACCTTACCAGCCTACAGGGTTTTGTGCAGGCTTGAAGAGTCGGCAAGACAGTTGGGTGGAGCGCGTATGGAATTGCCAGAGTGCAACAAATCCCACTTGAATAAACTCTAACTTCTGCAAAGGGATTGGGAAGACACAGATCATTGATTTTTGTAGCAGTGAGACGTATTGCACACGCGCAGATTGGCCGTTCACATTGATCAAACGATGCCGTAATCTTCATGGGAATTGTGGAGTTGCCTGTCTCTCTTTACACCTCTCTGGTTCTAACAGAAATCGGCAGAAACGCAGGATACTGTTTCATTGTGGACCTTCTTGTTGTTGTTGTTTGTTGTTGTTGTTGTTGTTGTTGTTGTTGTTGTTGTTGTTGTTGTTGTTGTTGTTGTTGTTTTATTTGTTTGCTTGTTTGTCGTTTTTATTCCGTGGTCGCTACTCCTACAATGCACTCAATATAACACAAGTGGGACTTTAGTATGCGTGGCCGTCAATCTTACCCAACCAATTAGGCAGTCAAAACATCTTTTAGGGAGAGGGTTTTGCATGTGTGGCAGTCAAAATCTCTTTGGGGGAGGACTTTGCGTGTGTGACCGTCAATTTTACCCCGCCGATCATCATCATCAGGTGCCCTGCCGCATGGCGTTGGCGACCATGGACTTCCAACCATCTCTATCTCTCGTTGCCCCCAGCATCTCCCCCACCCTCCCCGTCCCCAGCCACTCTGCAAGTCCGTCCAGCATTTTCTCCCTGGGTCTAACTGATGCTCTTTCCCTCCAGCTTTCCCGTTGTGATCAGGTGCTCCAAATCCCCATTCCTCATAAAATGGCCTATAAATGTTGCCTGTCTTTTCCTAATCTTCCTTATGAGTGATCTACTTGTGTTTGCCTCCATCAAGACTGTCCGTTTGTTTTCTTTGCTGTCCATGGAACTCTCAACATTCTTCTTAGAAACCACATCTCGGCTGCCTCAATCTTGCTCTGGCTTTGCTTGCTGACTGTTCACGCCTCGTATCCGTACAACAGTATTGGTTCGATAAGACAGTCAAAATCTCTTTGGGGAGGGTTTCGCATGTGTGTCCGTCTTTTTTACCCCACCGACAAGGCAGTCAAAATCTCTTTTTTCCACAGAGTGCATGCTGATTGTTTTCCTGTTTTCCTAAACCCCCGAATTCTGATATGGTTTACAGAATTTGTAACGTGCGTATCTGATGTTCTGCATGCTTATAGACACGGAGGTTCTGACACTAGCAATTTTGAGCATATACTGACCCGGTAAATCAGAAAACTACCATCAATAATCCAAGCAGGTTCGAACTCATATTTTCTTGTTGAAAGAACAGTGTCCTAACCTGTCCATTACCGCGCCCGTATCATTACGTTGGAGGCGATGTTTATCCACAGCAATTTGTGCTTTATGAGCACCGACAAGATGTTGTAATGTCAATACGTATGATGTAATTATTCATCTATCGCTATCATGCACTGCTAGCGTCAGGTTACATGGACAACTGATTAGGGCCCGTCCTGGCACTAGGTCACTCGTGTGGACTTGTCAACAGGGTCACAAGGATGTACATATACATATACATACATACATACATCATACATACATACATACATACATACATACACACACATGCATATATATATACATACATACATACATACATATATACATACATACATACACACACATGCATATATATATACATACATACATACATATATACATACATACACATGCATATATATATACATACATATATATATATATGTATATATATATATATGTGTGTGTGTGTGTGTGTGTGTGTATGTGTGTGTGTGTGTGTGTGTGTGTGTGTGTGTGTTGTATATATGTACATACGTGAGAGAGAGGTGTGTGTGTGGGGTTGTATGTGTGTATGTGTGTGTGTGTGTGTGTGTGTGTGTGTGTGTGTGTGTGTGTGTGTGTGTGTGTGTGTGTGTGTGTGACACAGACACAGAGAGAGAGAGAGGAGACAGAGAGACAGAAAGAGAGAGAGAAGATAATGTTTACTTTTGTTTTCGATACGAGAAGAAAAACAAAGCAGAAAACAAAGAAATACAAACGGACAAAAACAAACAAACAAAAAAGAAAACAAGGGGGGAAAACCCCTATTTCCTGCTTTTCAACGTGATTCATTAGACCTGACTGTCATCTTAAAGACAGTATAACTTAACACCTCGTCCTGATTCGGAAAGGCCATAAATCAGTACATAATTGTTATTTTTTGTTTAAAGCCCAGCCGACTGGGTAGAGCCATATCAGGGCTATAACCGTTTCAAAACATACACCATACTTCAACATGAAAAAAAAAAGGAAAAGAAAATTAAGTACACATATCAATGCATTCGAGCACATAATCTAAGGAGATGCCCCTGGCGTTGACCACTCGTCTAATTTATCGGGGATTTAAAAAGTATTCCTGAATACAAATTTTAAAGTAACTACGGACACTAAAACGTACATAAAAACAGGCCTAAATTACCTTAAATTGCTTCCGCATATCTCATTTCCCTAGAGCCAAAAATGCACTTAATACATGTTCCCAATTATCAATCCTAAGAGAAAGTATAAGATTTATATCGAAGACATACAGGTGAATGGACCAGCGGAGCAGAAAAATGATATGAAGAAATGACAGAAAGCAAAAGAACAAGGTAGAAACAAAGAGAGTGAAAGAAAAGAGTAAATTTCTAGCACAGAATTTCCAGAAGACGGAGACACTATTCATACTGAAAGAGACCCCGGCATCCCCACGGGGGGGAATCAGTAGATGGAAAATCAGTCCACGGGGCTGTGTTTAGCTGAGGAGGATGGATTCCCCCGTCAATCCAATGGATAACCGGCCCTTTATCTCTTGATATAGGTCTTCATATAAGATACAAAACCGATCCCAGAGGTACATGTTCTTCTGAAGGTGTTGCGTGGGATGGAGTCCTGCAACCTTGGGTTCTGCTTCCGGCTGTCCGTCTTTTGTTAAATAGCAGCTGTTCTGTGCCGTTCAAATGTGTTCGTGTCATACGTGCACTCATGTTGCCAGTTCACACTGTTGCGGACAGTCTCTTCCCAGTTGATAGTGTTGGAAGCTATAGCTGATGAGCTTGGCCTACAGAGAATCCGACGATAGCATCGGTATCTCACAGTGAAACCAAAACGTTTTAAGGCTTCTTTGAGCAACATTCTTATAGCTACTCTTCATATACTTTGAGAGTGGTAGGACTTTAAACTCAACAAAACAGGAACAGTAACAGTTCGCCTTTACGTAGTTCTTGTAGTGCACTAGTGGCCTTCTCTGGTCATGATATCCTTGCTTCAGCTCTCCGCACAAGAAGCATCTTTGGGATGCAGTTGGGATCCAAATGGGTATCGTGTTTATAGTGCTTATAGCCCAGCCGGCCACTTAAAACCATATCAGAGTTAACACCATGTTAAAAACAACTCAAAGTCTAGTTGAAAAGACAATAGTAAAAGACAACAGTTGAAAATAAAGCACATGAATCGCCTTTCAAGTCTAAAATGCATATAAACAATTTTCTCTTACGTATGATCAAATAAGACGATATCTATTGGAACTCGTGTAAAAAGAACGTATGGAATGGAATCGTTTATTTAATGTCTGTTCACAATAGTGATTTTACATAGAGAGAGAGAGAGAGAGAGAGAGAGAGAGAGAGAGAGAGAGAGAGAGAGAGAGAGAGAAGAGAGAGAGAGAAGAGAGAGAGAGAGATGAGAAAAGAAATTGAGAAAAAAAGCGGGGAGGGGGGAGTGGGAGTTTGAATGTAAGATGGGGAAGAATTACAATTTGATAATTCAGAACAATGAATTGACAGTGTCAAATAATAACATGCCACAATTAATTAACTCTTCATAACAATCTACCAGCATGGGATCCCCATGGACTACCAAAATAATAAAATGAACGTGTCCTGTCCAGTGAAGCTGGCATTCGATGAGTCATCATCATCAAGCGCCCTGCCACATGGCATTGGCGATCATGGCCCTCCATATGCATCTATTCCTTGTTGCCGCAAGCACATCTTCCACCATCTCTGTCCTCAGCCACTCTGCAGGTCCGTCCAGTATTTTTTTCCCTGGGTCTATCTGGTGCTCTCTTTCCCTCCAGCTTTCCCGTTGTGACCAGGTGCTCTAATTCCCCTTTCCTCACAAAATGGCCTATAAATGTTGCCTGTCTTTTCCTAATCTTCCTTATGAATGATCTTCTTGTGTCTGCCTCCATCAAGACTGTCTCGTTTGTTTTCTTTGCTGTCCATGGAACTCTCAACATTCTTCTTAAAAAACCACATCTCGGCTGCCTCAATCTTGTTCAGGCTTTGCTACTTGATTGTCCAAGCCTCACAACCGTGTAACATTATCGGTTCTATATAACATTCAAGAATTCTCTTCTTGATGTTAATTGATAGGCATTTGCTGGTAAGAATGCTTTTCGTCTTATTGAATGCTGAGTAGAAAGTGTATGGTTGGCAATCCACACTTCTTCAGAGCTTGAAGGTTACATTCGATTCTACCATGTGACGTTGCAGATCTTGTGCACAGGTATTTGGTTGAACTGTTGCTGCAGTTGGATACGATGTTGGTAGGTAGACAGGATCTCGCTCAGAACATCAAGGCGCTTAATACTAGACTTCTGTACACAGCAACTTTGTGGCGAGTTTGATGCCATAGTCTTGCCGCAATCCTTTGGTCGGCCTTCCAAAGGCAGACTTAGCCTTGAAGATGCGCAGCGCCACCTTAGGTGGACGCTTTTGCAAACTACCACTTTCAACAGCTGTATGTTAACACGTAGAAACTGTTCTTCTTCTTTATTTTAATGAAGACCTAAAGAATTATAAGCAACAACATTTTTGTCTGTTATCCCACCACTCTTTTCACTCTCTTTACTTAGGAAATAATCCTGGGGGGGGGGGGGGGGGGGGGGGTTGTGTGTGTGTTTTGGCATGATATGAACAAATGAGTACGACAGTAAACCATTTGAAATATGAACTCTCTCTCTCTCTCTCTCTCTCTCTCTCTCTCTCTTCACGCACGCAAGACTCTCCCCCTCACTCTCTGTGTGATAAACTAATTGTAATACAATTTGCTTGATAAGAGTACTCTCTTCTCCTTCTCACTTAACTCCATGAAGAGTCATTGGGACGCCGCACTAAAGAATTGTTTTCGGCACATTCCTCCTGTCTTTGTCGGTTGTGTGCCAAAGCCTGGGTCTCTGCCAAAATGTAATACCGTTTGTCTGTATGGCATTGAAGTAGAGCTTGCAGTTCGTTGAAGAAGGATTCATTGCATTCGGACAATTCCATATGCACTCTCTCCAAATCTAACAGCAGTTATCTAGCAGACTTCTTACGTCATGAGCGGGGATTAAACCCAGGACATCAGATCTCGGGTCTATGGCTCTATCAGAAGACCAAACCCACAAAAATGCTCTACAGAGACCCAACACCCCACAAAAATGGCTCTATCAGAAGACCCAAACACCCACAAAAATGGCTCTATCAGAAGACCCAAACACCCCACAAAAATGGCTCTATCAGAAGACCAACACCCACAAAAGTCTATCAAAGACCAACACCAAAAATGGCTCTATCAGAAGACCCAAACACCCCACAAAAATGGCTCTATCAGAAGACCCAAACACCCCACAAAAATGGCTCTATCAGAAGACCCAACACCCACAAAATGGCTCTATCAGAGCCCAACACCACAAAAATGGCTCTATCAGAAGACCCAAACACCCCACAAAAATGGCTCTATCAGAAGACCCAAACACCCCACAAAAATGGCTCTATCAGAAGACCCAAACACAAACCACCCACACCCACAAAATGGCTCTATCAGAAGACCCAAACACCCCACAAAAATGGCTCTATCAGAAGATCCAAACACCCCACAAAATGGACAAGACGGCAAAAGCAAACGAAACGTGATACCCAGTAATTAGTACGAGAAAAAGAGATCCTCATGATTTTCCTGATAAGTAGAGCTATATAACAGGACAGCAAACAACGGTATTGCTGACATAAAATCATGAAATCGAAACCTGGAAGCAGGGAATGAAAGAAAGAGAAGAGAGAGAGAGATTGAGAGACAGACAGACAGACAAACAAACAGAGAGAGAGAGAGAGTGGGGGGGGGGGGGAGGCTGGCAGCAGGGCAAATATATACAAAAGAATAAGAATGTTCACAATATATTTGTTGTATTTGTGACCTCCCACCACGAAATCAGTCTTAACTAGCATTTTGAGATACACATATCACTGGAAAGTGTACATTCTGCTGATTATTTTGGTACTTGAATAAAGCTTGTACTAAAAAAAATGTAGAAGTTATGTATGTTTAAAGTCATTAAGTTGTATGACGGCCATTTTGAGAAAACTGCCTCTAAAGTTTTTGTGTGCTCTCCTACACATTTTCCTTAAATTTCTTTATTTAGTGGCTTTGACCCAGTTTGTTTCTAATTTTCGCTGTCATTATTTGAAAGGTGCACCAAAGAGCTTTTCGTCAGTATATTACATGTGCGGGTACTGTACAGGTTACGGGTCATAATAAGAGACAAAAATAGGTACTTTTGGTAGGAAATTGCATTCTTTCTGCTGCGATCAGTGCATTAAAATACCATTTTAAATTGGTTAATAATTGTTTTTCAAGAAAAAAATTTCTTTGGGGGATAGATTATAGTCTACAGAAATCAATTTTGAGAAAAAGTCAAAACACCCCAGATAGACCCTCAGTCACCTTTACAGCTCCTAGTGCTGTTCGACTGACTGAGAGTTAAGACTGATTTCGTAGTGGGAGGTCACATTTAAGTCCATATTCAATTTTCTTTTCTGTTGTTGTGTTTCGTTTTGTTGTTGTAGTCCAATGGATTTATTTACCGTGTGAATATCATGCTGTAGAAAATGTTGTCGCAGTACAGTGCAGTGCCGACTTTTTTTCAGTGTATGTAAATATTTCTATTAAGTGTGAAAGCGAATTTTTCCACAGCATTTTGCCAGGGACAACTTTGCTGCCATGGGATCTCTAATGTGTGCTAAGTGCATGCTGCACACGGGACTCGGCTTTAGAGAACTCTGTGTACATGCATGTGTGTGTGTGTATTATGTGAGTGTGGTGGGAGGGAGAGAGAGAAGAGAGAGAGAGAGACAAGGCAGACAGACAGACAGACAAATAAAGACAAGTCAAACAAGTGAAACCATAAAAATTTTATCAGTGATATTTCAATCTCATTAATTCTGCATTCATTTTACAATATTTTACAAAGAAAATATACTATTCACTGATCTCGATATACTACTTCGAATGTTAGTAATAAATATGAGTGTGTGTAGGTGTGCGCATTTGTGTGTGTCTGTGTGTGTGTCCATGTGCATATATGTGTATATGTGTCTGTGTATATGTGTGTATGTATAAGTGTGAATAAGTGTTTGAGTGTGTGGTGTGTATGTTGTGTGTGCATATGTGTACGCATGTGTGAGTGTTGTACGTGTGTGTGTGTGTGTGTGTGTGTGTGTGTGTGTGTGTGTGGTGTGTCGTGTGCGTGTGCGTGTGCGTGTGCGTGTGCGCGTGTGTGTGTGTGTGTACGCACGTGTGCAAGTGAGCATGTGTTTGTGAGTGTATGTGTAAGTATACTATGCACAGAGTCAGTCGGTAAAATGAATCACCAAGCAACATTTTTTTTTTTCAATTTGAAAAACTCACAGGTCAATTTGTGCACAACATCACTCCACACACATTTTACTACCAAGAAGCTGTAGTTTGTCATGGGATCATGCTTTCCTTAAACTCCCGTCACAACACACACACACACACACACACACACACACCACACACACACACACACACACACACAAAACGCACGCACGCACGCACGCACGCACGCACGCACGCACGCACCCACACACACACACAGTGACACACACACACAGTGACACACACACACACACACACACACACACACACACACACACACACACACACACACACACACACACTCAGAGACCTTCCTCAATCAAAACTCCAGTATGACAGTAAAACACACATACACGCATGCACTGTAGCACGCATGCACGCGCACACACACATATACACATACTCGCCTATGGAGTATCACTTGAGTAAAAAGACCTTAAATAAAAGAAATAAACATACAGAAACAAACACTATCCTTAATCAGAACTCCAGAATGACAATTCAGTCCAGTTTAAGCTGCTAACAGCCCAGCCGACCACTACAGGCATATCAGGACTAACACCACTCCAAGCCTAAATAAAAAGCCAACAGTCAAAAACCAAAACACATGATTTGCCTTTCAAATCCAAAATGCATACAAAGATCTTTCCTGTATGTAGGATCAAATAACTTGAAATCTGCTGATCTCTTGAAACAACTCGAAAATTACATTTGAAGTAACATCTCTGAACTTGTCCTTTAACCCTTTGACATTTGAAGTAACATCTCTGAACTTGTCCTTTAACCCTTTGACATTTGAAGTAACATCTCTGAACTTGTCCTTTAACCCTCTGATTCCCGCACCCTGTACAACAGCATCCTGCATTGCTGACCATGCTAGCAAAGCAAAAACTTAACCCTTTGATTCCCTCACCATAACCACCAGAAAACTTAACCCTTTGATTCCCTCACCCTATCCACCAGCTTACTGCAGTAAGCTGGTGGTTATGGTGAGGGAATCAAAGGGTTACGTTTTTGCAGTTGGTGGATAGGGTGCGGGAGTCAAGGGGTTAAGGTGTCTGCTGTATAGTGTATATTATTATATGTCTCACATCATGCCAGTCAATGTTGAGTGGCTCATCATGATACAGTATCCATCATGGTTCTCCATTATTCAAAAGGTATGAGTGAATATAAGAATGTAAAGTGTATGACCCGTGTGTAACTTATATGTAAACATACAAATGAGCATATACAACTACACTCTCAACAACAACAAAAACTCAAGAAAAACTCAACCACAAAAGGAAAACAAACCAAAACAAGTTGCCAAAATATAAAAACATCTCTCATTACAACTTCATCTAAGGATTTTCTGACAGAGAGCTTGCAAAGCCTGCTTGAAGTTTGGGCCCAACTACACAACAGAACTTTTTCAAATACTACAAGTTGCGTACAGTAAGTCACATCATTCATGAGATCCATGCTACAATCTAAGAACATGTGTGAAACCACCACTGCATGCAACGTTTTTTTAACAACAGCTGCAAGCAACTTGTTGCAAATCATAAAAGTTCACTGTGTGAACCGACCATAACCTGTATCACACTGATTTTCACAATTCTGATTACATCACTAAGATCTTTTTTTTTAAATCAACCATACAAAACCTTGGATAAAATCAAGTTCATGAAATCAAAGTCACCATTTCATCAATAAAATGATATAAGAAATAGGTTTAAAAACAAGAAAGAAAAAAGCAGATAAGCAACACATGGTTTTAAAAAAAGGGGAGGGGGGGAGGGGAAGATAACAATGCACTACAATTAATCAAACTGATATAGCAAATTAAGTAGGAGATGATCATGCCATTCTAAAATACTCCTTTTCTGTCTCTGTTCAGTTTGGCATATCTCGATGAATGTTATCACCATTCTGACTTTGACAATATGCTCCAGACTTCAGTGACTTGGTCGAAACAAATGACTCAAGCTTTGAAAATGACTATCCACTATTGTAAGCAATATCTGTACAGATATATTTTGACATACTGAACTACCATAACTCCCAAATTCATCCTCCCCGTGTTTATGCATGTCTATCTCACAAGCTCAAATCTAATCAAGATCTACTGACAAAACAACTGAGAAAATCTTCCAAACATAAAACTTTGTCTTCCAAACATACAACTTCATATGCACACACACATACACAAACATGTAAATGCACACATCTAGTCTCACCAGTGATCAATTCAAATCATTCTCACTCTCTGAAAATTAAAACTTAAGCAATTTAAGGCGTGTAGTGCCCTGGCAAACTGAAGAGGCAATGTCTTACTGTAAGAACTGACAATGATGATAGAGAAAATATTTTTTTTAAATTCAGACTGACAATGATGATAGAGAAAATATTTTTTTTAAATTCAGACAGTAACAAGAAGAATTTATTGCCATTTGATTGCACTGCTTCACAATACATTCTATCTTCTTTGCTCAACAAAAATAAATTTCACTTACATAAGTTGATAGTGTTTTTTGGTTTTTTTCCAAAACAGGGTCAGTCTCTACTTCATTCTTTCAACCCCTTTAAGTGTTTTTCCAATGTGTGTGTCTTTATTCAAGTACCACTCTAAGTTTTTACATGCAACCAAAAATATACCCGAGCAATAAATGAAAGTACAAAATATTAACACAAATGATATGTTACAGCAAGAAAACAAAAGTGTTGATAGCCATTTATTTCTTCTCTGCTCTATTTCGGGTGGACATGAATGAAATAATTCAGTCCCTTTCCCCATTTTTCCAAATAAAAAGTTAAGTAATAAATAAAGATAATGTGACAAATATTCTGTGCATTTTCAATCAATAGTATCATTTTTCAATGAGAAGAGAATTGAACCGACAATCTCAACAACCAACAATCTTAACTCAAAGTTAAGTAACAAAGGATTGGGGGAGGAATGTGAGATATTTCATTTAACATTAACAAGAACACGGTACGTACTAGATAGCAGACACACAAAGCAGTGCAAACCCAGTGCAACACGCATACACAATGCAACAAATTTCAACCATTTAAGTCCTCTAATATGGGAACATAAAACAAACAGCTTGAAAAATTAAATACCAACTCATAATTTTTTAACAGGAGTTTTTTTCAAGAGGATCTTTGGACAGTTCAATCAAATATTTTATCCAAACCTGCCTGTAAGTATTATGGCAGATTCCTTGTGCCTGTGCAAGACCTTATGCACTGACAAAGGTATTGAACTGGGTAAGAGAACAGGATATTCGAAAAACTAAGATAGCACCACCAGAATGATTGGAGCACTAAGACTGGCAGAGAACAGACCTGTTTCTTTGTTTTTTCTTGCAGACTGGGATTGAACTCTGCCATAGATCTTGAGTACTTGACTCTATTAACTGAGTCAGCCAGCATGCATAACAGGAAAAGATAAAAGTGTTGTGTGCTAGTATTTCATTTTCTCATGACAAGACCAAAAACTACAGTAGAGCCAACAGTCAGCAAGGAATATTAGCTCAACTGATTAGAACACTGCACTGATAATGTAATGGTCTATATTTTTTGGCTGGGTATTCTGTTCGTTTTGGTATTTTTTGCTGCTAATCTTATGCAATCCTTCAATGATGCTGATATTACACTGCTCATTCCAGCTGTTTAACACACAACCAGCATTGAACATTTTTCTTTTACTGTAAAAAAAACACTAACTGCAGTTAGTCACATGTCGAAGAAAATATTAATGTAAATTTTGGTGTTACGGTGAAATAAAGTGCAAGGGATGTTGTATTGCTTGGTTATGACACTGAAAACAAAAAAATGTCAAATTCTGCAGTTACATATTACCCTTTTATTATTGATAGCAAAAATGTGTACTGTATAATTAAGATAGAGAATATTCCTCCTTGCATTCCATTTGTCTCTGAGAAATGTTGTGTAATTAAACAACAGATATCTAATGACAAATAACAATACTCAACTATATCATGTCTGATTATATATCATCCACTTTATGTGTGTCCAAAGGTATTACAAATCTATGTGCGCATGTGCATACATGCTGTTGCTGCTAGACACATTATTATCTTTACTAGTATTACCATTATTATAAATATCAAACGATGAACATTCTTTGTGTTTAACCTAATACTCACTAGTTTTTCCAGACAAAAAAAATCAACATCATCATCAACAAACCAACATCAACAATCCCTGGTTCATTCAGTCCAAAATCCCAGTTCAAAACACCCAAGGGATCTAGTAATGTCAGGCTGACATGGTGCCACCCACCAGAAGAGATGTTACACTGCTGTTACATCACTTCAGTGCAGTGCAATAATGCCTGTTCTGCCCCAGCTTACCGAAGACACAATCTGTTAAGCCTCCTACTAACAGCTGTGAGTTTGACTCCCATGTGGGTCACATAATTTTCACATTCCAAGCACTCAAATGCCGTTTTGAGAAAGGTGCAACTGGATCTAGACTCTGCAAGTGAGATACTTGAACTCTTTCCAAAGGCAGAGTTGGGAAACAACTGTCATGATGTAGAACAGTTTTTGTTTTCTCATGGAAGATTCAATGGTTGAAAAGTGTTTTAATATCCTATTTTTCATCCATATCACATGACTGATCGTTTCAGGGGTGACCATAATCACATACACACACAAAACAAATGTTACAATCCATACTTTGAACTTCTCACGGTCATTGTGATCTAGAAGAAGTTTCAGTTGAAATAAAACTTGAAGCTCATCGAACATATGGTAGACTGTAACAACAATGAACACATATTTGAATATTGTCAAAAGTTCCCAAAAATTAAACTGTAACAATACTGAAAACATATTTGAATATTATCAGATGTTCCTGAAAATGTGCTCCATACATATTTTCCTCAAAAGAGCTGATTTAAAGCACTTCAGTGGTCCATGAACATTTGACCTTGGAGCTGTACTTTCTAAATATATGCTGTTTCAACTCCTCAACAGCCCATCGCTTTGATAAAAATTCCGCAAAAGATCCAGCCATAAAGATCTTAAAAAATGTTCTTCACATACTTTTTTTTCCGAAGACATGTATACCTCTCTGGTCGATCTGAAACAATCTGTCTTAATAAAACAGAAGACATACTAGAAATAAGGAAGCTGAAGTATGTTACATTGTGTATGTACATTTTACACGGGTAGTGTTTCTGCCTGTGTGTGTGTGGTGTGTTGTGTGTGTGTGTGTGTGTGTTGTGTGTGTGTGTGTGTGTGTTTGTGTGTGTGTGATGTGTGTGGTGTGTGTGTGTTGTGTGTGATGTGTGGGTGCATGTGTGTGTGTTGTGTGTGTGTGTGTGTGTGGTGTGTGTGTGTGTGTGTGTTGTGTGTGGTGTGTGTGTTGTGTGTGTGTGTGTGTGTGTGTGGTGTGTGTGTGTGTGTGTGTGTGTGTGTGTGTGTGTGTGGCGCACGCACATGCAAGCCTGCATGTACATGCTAGCATGCACTGCGTTGCGTAAGTATAGTTTTCCATTAGAATTGTTTCCATTAAAAATGAAATGACCAATCAAATGCTCTATCTCTTGCATATAAAGATTCAATGAAATCTATTTCCAACACATTAAAATCTCCTCTCTTGTATAAAAAAAAACCCTAGCATTTTGTACTACATTATTACAGTTCACAGTTAATTATATCAATGAATGTCAAAGACCTGCCACACATAATTAACTACATTAAGAAATAGGTCAACAACATGAACCAATCTCAAGACAGTCACACATAAATATAAAAATAGAGCAAAAATATAAGATAACAAACATACTCAAAACATGAAAAAAAAAAAAACCTTTGTTCTTGTCTTCTTGCTACAACTAGCAAAACAAGACACAGAAAAACATCACAGTTCTACAAAAACGTTATTTTTCTCTCATCGTGTCAGATTATGCCTGTGCGTGTCTGACACATCCACATCAGTGGGACACACACAGAGTTCTGCGCAGTCTTCACAGTGTGGGTGCGATGGTGGTGATGGCAGGTCTGGAGAGGGTCAGGCAACTAACACGAAAGGCACGAGGCTATCACCCCACCCACATCAAGACCCAAACTCTGACGTGTCTTCCGTGATGGCTTTGAACTCGTAGTGCCCACGCCCATCCATCTTCAGGTAGTACTGGTCAACATCCACAAACATGAATTATTAACAACATGAACATGCATATAACAATACATACTATTACCAGTATTTACCTTAATGTTACATATAAAAACAATGAGAAGAAATTGATCACACAGAACAATAAAACAATATTAAAACAATAGAATTGGTAACAATAACAATCATCATCAAATAAAAATACTAGTGGTTATAATAAAAATGACAATGATGATCAGCAGAACCACCACCGATTACCACAATCACCATCACTGTCATCATCATCACTGTGCATTTTGGATCATGATCACTGTGTGTTATTAACTTGCCAAAGACTCTGATGATCTAAAACCTACTACACACTGCCCCATGATGATAACAGGAATGGGAATGTAAACTGAAAGGAGGTGGATAAGAAAAGACAAACAAGAGATTGAAAAGAAAACCACCACCATTAGCACTATCATCAACGACCACCATCTTCAACCCTACTGTTGTCATTTCTGACTACAACAGTAATGCTAAACATTCTGAACATCCAAAAATTTCACATCATCATAGCTATTCTGAAAATTCGTCATGAATTCTGAGAACCTTCATGTCCTGCTCTCATGTGACCCCTGTTTCAGTGGATTTGGAAGTGTGTGTTGGAGGATCAAAATAAGCAGCATGGTGTTAATGACACAAGAGTGATGCAGAAGATGAGGTGATGAAGACAAAGAAAAAGAAAAACACAAAGCTAAACTATGCTGAGAAGTGGAGAGAAAGGGGAGAAATAAGTAAAACATCAAAACAGAAGAGGTGTGAAAACAAACAGCAATGAAACAAACATGAAGGAAAGTAGAGGAAAAGATGAGCAAACTTTTCCAACCCTTCCTTCTTGTCACAGTTTCATTCAAAATACTAGAGAATAACAGACAGAAGAAAGTAAGTGGAGAAACAACATATAGAGATACAAGACACCAATGGATAATCTTACCTCATGGTGAGTCCATAGGGATTTCCTGTGTGACACTGTGAACAGCGTGATGCCCACCTGATGACAACAACACAAGTTTAAGACACCACACCATTTAATGCACTTTTCTTCTTCTTCTTCAAATCCCATAAGCAGTGTGGTAATTGAGGGGCTTATGGGACGCAGCAGCAGACAGGATTTTCCATCTCTTAACTCTAGATGCAGCAGAAAATGGTTCATATAGTGAAATTGTTCCAGTATTTGAAGTATACCACCTTCTTCCAGATCACCTTGAAATATGATCTTTGACAGTGCATCAGGCCAGGTGATATGACCAAACCATGCTTGATCGTATTACTTCATACTGCCAGAAGCAGTTCCTGTGAGCCCACAAGGTGCTGAGCTTGTTCCGTAATTATTTATGGATCTTCTTGTTCAAGATGGAATATGCAGAAAATCCTTCCCAAAGACAAGTTCTATTTTGAGCATGTAACAAAACATCAAACAGGTCTACACACACCTCACTCCTACACTGATACAGAAAATGTTATATACTTTCCCTGCTGCCTTTTCCTCACAAACATCATAACACAACATTTCAAGTTGAATTGACATGTTTAAGTCAAGTTTTTGTACTCTGGTAACTCTCTCTGGAATATTCTTCCATCTCATCTAATCCTATCAAAACAGAGCAACATTCAAGAAAGATCTATTACATTTCACAAATAAACCAAAAATGTAATAAAGTGTGTCTATGCAGTTTTACTTTCTATTCAACCAAATACATATATTTTCTATTCACTGAATATGTAATATTGTTAAATAACCACTGTTCTCATTAGAATTATCTTTCATAAAACACTATACTGTTTTGAGTGTTTGTTTTTATATGAAAGTTATCTTATTAATGACAGAGTTCATAATACTACTAGTGCTAACAGTTCTTACATGTTTTAACATAATGCTCCATCCCTCTTTCGACACCTACATCCCTCTATTTTCTCAATACCTCTAATATTCCAATTTTGCATTATTATGATGTCTTCATGCTATAGTAATTGATTTGTGTTAACCCATTGCCTACCGCATTGACTGAGATCGACCGCGAAATTTGCGTTGTCTTAACCCTTTGACCCCTGCAGCCTGTCCAACATCATCCTTCTTTGTCAACCATGCTGGAGGAGCAAAAACTTAACCCTTTGACTCCCTCACCCTATCCACCAGCTTCCTGCAGGAAGCTGGTGGATAGGGTGAGGAAGTCAAAGGGTTAAGTTTTTGCAGTTGATAGATAGGGTGCAGGTGGCAAAGGGTTAATACCGGACCGACCAAGATTGACCACTGAATACCATGTCAACATGTTCTCCTTTCACTTTTGCATATCCCTGAATGCACTTGCGACAATATTGCTTCCGGTACTTCCGTTTCCGCTTGTTATTTTCCGGTTTGTTGCAAGGCAAATGGCGGAATAGTTTTGCTGCTGTGAATTTTCAAAGTTTGGGGATTTTTTTTTACGAAAATCTTGTTCAAAATGGCGGACGACGAAACTTTGCAGCTTCTGGAATCCATTTTCGGATACAATAATAATGAAGAAAGTGAATTTGAAGGGTTTTCTTTGGAAGAAATCCATAAAAGAGATGAGTCGGATGTCGATCTTGCCGATTTCGAAACCGAAAATGAAAGTGATTTGGGTGATGGTGACAGTGATGCAGAGTAGCCGCTTGCTGTTGGGCCAAGCGCCAAAAAAAGAAAAATTACAAAATCAAAGGCTGCTAGAGATGCAGTGACTGTTCACTGGACTGATATGGGTGGAGTGATGTCTTTGGAATTTTTTCATCATTTTTCTGCACATGGTGAGTGCAATAGTAATTTTTTATGGACGTTTCTTTGAGGTGTGTGCATGTTGCGGAGTTGCTTCCCTTGCCATGGTATTTTCATAGTCTTGCCGTACAAAGTTGCGTGGTAGGCAGAGGGTTAATATAGATGCTCTAACTAAAAACTATTATAGTGCACTCTGATTTATGCAGATCCTCTATAAGAGAAGGTTGGATGAAAAAAACAAAAAAGCATCCATGCGCTTATGCCACTATCCTCAAAAATCAAAACGTATTCGTATTCTTCTTATGTTCCTTAGATTTACACTAAAAACAGGAAACTGTACCTCACGGCTGTACTGATACATGAAACCCTCCACGTCTACACTGACAGCACTGGTGCACTCATCCAATATAGCAAACTGAGGTTTGTGGTAAAACAACCGTGCCATCTGAAACACACATCAACACATACACACACAAATATGATTTAAAGATTACATATACACACACACACACACACACACACGCGCGCGCGCGCGCACACACACACATTCACTCATTCACTCACTCACACACACTGACAGCACTGGTACACTCATCCAATATGGCAACCAGGCTTATGCTCACATTCGTGAGCTTTAATACAAATTTTGAGCTTTTATATTTTGTTGAGTATATATTACAGGCATCCAGAAAGAAGAGAACTGTAATAGTGTAATTTGGACAGGACAAAGGCACTGACCAATGTTCTTGTTGCGTGACTGGTCAGGTCTGGGGCAGTTAACACTACTGTGGTAAATTTCTAGATAATCCCAGTGACCAATGTTAGAGATAAAAGAAGTGATGCATCACCACAAACTGTAAAACCTAAATCTCTAGCTAAAAGTGTGAGTAGAGTGTTGGCACCGCCAACATGTATAAAAGTTGTCTGTACAAATACGGAGTATGTGTTCTCTGATTTGACGAGTAGGGCTTCTGTTTTGTCCTAATTAAATTTTGAGTTTTTCTTTCTGTCATCAAACCTTAATATCTAAGACACACTTCTCCATAACTTGGATGGTAGAATAATCATGTATGAAAGACAAGATTCAAACAGTTATATATCATATGCAAATGACTGACCGGAAACAGAGTGGTTTTTGATGAACAAAGAAAGGGTTATGTTTTTGATGAACAAAGGAAGCGGTTTTGTACACAATGTGAATATGAACAAATGTATTATCTTACATTATTATATAAATAATATGGACTTACTGCTACATGATACATTCGTCCAGGATGCCAAACAGGTATTTCATTTTTGGTAAGAAAAAAAATCTTAACTAGAACCCTAATGAAATCCCATTAGTTGGTGGGTCATCTCTAACAATAAACTATCCAAAGCTTTCAGAGATGTAATCCTAAAACAGAAATGAAACGAACACTTACAGCAATGCGTTGTTTCTCTCCCCCACTAAGAACATCCATCCAGTCCTGCACATAAAAATGTACAACTTTTCAGAAATCATGTCTACTGATTTCTACCAAAAACATATCAATATCAAACACTAACAGATGAACAGACACACACAAAAGATGACAAAGTTGAATCAGTTTAATAAACTGATTGCCCATGCGTGAAATGATCGCACAATTTCTTGCTGTTAGATACAAAAGTGTTCCCTTAAAGTAAAGATATGTGCATTGTTCTTACTGTATATCATCAATATGCTATTTCCATATATGTAGTCTTTGTCCTCTAGGGTAGGACAGTAGCAGTTGCCTGACCACCCAGCGTAAGCGATTATTTGTGACAGGTATGTGATGAACACTGCAACGTGCCAGCCAGGCAAGGGCAATATTTTCCTACCATCTGCTATGGAGACTTTGGTCATTTTAAGGTCTGTGGTTTTCCCCACCCACCTGGTCTGGCAAAGTTACAATTAATGATACCAATACTGATGATGTGCAAAGCGATTGGCTTAGTCAGGAGACCGGCGAATCAGAATGGGGCTCACAGTTTCTCACTTTCTCACTATTTGAAGACAGAAAATGAAAGTTGGACCAATGTCCATGGCCAGCAAAGACATTTGCACAGTCCCCCAAAAGAAATCTTCCCAACAAAGCTTTTTTTCTTTTTTTGGCATGTCGAGATATGGTTACCTTCAGTGTTCTGGAACTGAATGCCGTCTTCATTCACTTTGAGGAGATCCTGACAGAAAATGGGTACAACCTTAGACATGGGGGGGGGGGGGGGGGGGGTTGGGGTGGCTGAGGTTGACACAAGCTATGAATAGGCCATTACTGAGCTCCAAGACACCAGAAATGAGGGAGCAATTCCTGGTAGATGAGGACACGCTATAATGACTTTCCGAAGTACTGAAAATGAATGCTCATTATCCTTGTGCTGCCAATGTCCACAGCACCAGTGAACGAGGCTTTTCAAACAATGAAAAGGATCAATGACTGAAGAAGCAAGCTCAGTAAGCTTATCATCACTCTGTCCAAACTTATGTATAGATATACCCATTGAGGACCCTGACATTTACATGCCCCTGGCGTTGACCATTCTGTCCAATGTATCACTTTGGGGATTTAAAACCAAACCTGAAGACAAATTCAAAACATAACTAAGGACACTAAAACACATAAAAAACAGGCCTAAGTTACTTAAAATTGCTTCTACAATCACATTTCCTTACAGCCAAAAATGCACTTCATACATGTACACAATTATCAAATCCTTTGAGAAAGTATGTAAGACTTTATTGAACACATACAAGTGAATGAACCAGCAAGGCAGAAAATGATAGGAAAGAGATGACAGAAAGCAAAGGAGAAAGGCAGAAACAAAGAGACTGACAGAAAAGAGGAACATTCTAAAGAGAACAAGACGTGACAGAACCAAAGCATCAGTTTGCCACATCAACAGGTCATTAAAGAAAACAAAATATATATGGGATACCAACCCTGGAAACATTAAAATAGATGGATCAGATAAACAGCAAGACAAGCAATCAATACAAGATGAGACAACAAGCATTACAAGCCACTGACCTGTACAGATTCCCAGCCCCCTTCTCTTTGCAAGATGTAACCCAGCTGAACCTGTCAACACGCACACAAACAACTTACATGAATGTCATATTGTCATAAACACACAACCAACTTACATGAATGTCATATCGTTTATAAACACACAACTTACATGAATGTCATATCGTTATAAACACACAACTTACATGAATGTCATATCGTTATAAACACACAACTTACATGAATGTCATATCGTTTATAAACACATAACCAACTTACATGAATGTCATATCGTTATAAACACACAACTTACATGAATGTCATATCGTTTATAAGCACATAACCAACTTACATGAATGTCATATCGTTTATAAACACACATCCAACTTACATGAATATCATATCATTTATAAACACACAACTTACATGAATATCATATCGTTATAAACACACAACCAACTTACATGAATATCACATCATTTATAAACACACAGCCAACTTACATGAATGTCATATCGTTATAAACACACAATTTACATGAATGTCATATTGTTTATAAACACAAAACCAACTTACATGAATTTCATATCGTTATAAACACACAACCAATTTACATGAATATCACATCGTTTATAAACACACAACCAACTTACATGAATGTCATATTGTTTTTAAACACACAGCCAACTTATATGAATGTCATGCTGTTTATAAACATGTCAAGTAAAACATTCATAAATGACCGGTTTCCTTACAAAGGACTGATAGATGGATGGTGATGATGAAACACCAGACCAAGAGGTGTTCACATCTATCTTCCTCTTTAATAGAAGTGTCTTGTCATTTGAAGCGCTTTTCCAGATACATGGATTTTTTTCCCCTGAAATGTGAAGCCCTGATCTTGAATTTGTTGATTGATGTCCTGAACTTACAATTGTGCACCAAAGCCCTGAGTCTATATTTGCCTCATATGATCAAGTGTTTATTTACATGTGAAATACTGACATGGGAATTTGTTAAATAGCATGTATGAATATATGTTTGTCTGTTTATTTGTCTGTTTGTCCTTCTTCGTTGCCATGATTTGTTTTTCATTTTTGTTTCACGAATTTGTTTTTCATTTTCATAAAATGTAAAAAAAAAGAAAAGAAGAAAAAATGTGTATGTGCTTATACATGAATGCCTTCACATCATCATCATTCCCATCAATGCCAGCAATGTCAGCACCTTTCTGCTTTTCATAAATTACAATACTCCTAATGGTAAGGTTAAAAAGATGCATTCCACTCAAACCTCAAACTTGCATCAATTATGCATACAACATGTGTAACCTATCAGCATGAAACCAAAGCTAAGTCACTCAGGGGAAACAACAGCAAAGGCAAAAATAGGTAGCACCGATCAATCTCAGTGATTCTCAGTTTTCAGCAGATATGCATTCCATTAACACCAAACTTTTTGTAAGTACAAATTCAGCTTAAAAGTATCATCAAAATGTCAAAAATCAAACTTTTGTTTAATATGTACAGTCAAAATTTTGTCTTATTTTTTATATTTTTAATCAGATTGCTCGTTTTGACTGAATAAACATGCAGCACAACCCCATGCATAATCAATTTCATATGTTCAGTAGTTGTTTATTTTTTCTTTGCTCATTTTGTTCTTGGGGTAGGGGGTGGGTGGGATGCTTTGTTTAGCTTTTTGTTGTGTTCTGAAATTTGTTCTCTTAACTTTTCCCACATGATGATAACAGAAAAGAACCTGGAGTACAGTAGAGAAAACCTTGATGACTTACCAGCCAAATTCTAAAATTTACTACAAAGCAGAATTCATCCTAAAGCCATTATCAAGTTTGGTTTTTTTTTTACTGAACTTCACTGAATTAAGAAATACAAAACAATCATCCAACCAACCATGAAAATCTTGATGGGATAGGCTTGTCAACACACACAAATACAAGTGCACACACATGTCCCATTTTGTATATCCAAGATGATTTCCATTTTTAGAATGAAAGAAAGAGGCTGATAGACATTAGCAAACAGACTTTCTTTTTTTTTCTTTTTTTTTTTTTTTGAGGGTGGAGGGGGCTGCCCTATGGTGGAGGGGGCTGCCATTTTCTGCACTGCTCCTGTATTACCTCTATAACGCTCATTTCGGCTCTCCAACACACCTCCAATCCACCATACCTGAGGTCAACATGACAAAAGGGCATGAACAGGCACAAAATCTGGGACAATATATAGTGATGATGCTTGGAATTCCATTTCGAACTGAGATAGCGTGACAGGGCTGTACTCTACACTTACTGTCATAACATCTCCTGACCTCAAACAGATCAGCCATATACTGCACCTGCGATGTTGACAAGGAAATCTCAGCAAAATCCTCAAGTGTCTGTCAAGTGGATGAAACTGTCAAGTACCAGTCTTCCCCACAAGCCCATGGCATGTTCACTTCTGGTTAGAAGCTGGTCAGGCCTGAAAATACCACTTCTTTTCAAACTGATTGGGTTCAAACCAGTAATCTCCCAGTCAGTAGCCTGTTACACTAACTGCTTCTCCATGATGACTTGGAGAGAAGACTGTGTCCTGACACTCTTCAAAAACAACACAGACTTCTCCACTTTAGGATCTTCCAGTCGTAACAGCACCACACATGCGACTCTGAAGGTAAGAATTGCACATTACTGACAGATGTTAATTTACCTTATTCAGAATGTCAGCCAGTTCCTCATCTTTGGTTCCTTTCCTCATCTGTTCTTCATGGGAGTCAGGGTAGGTGACCTGGTCACGTAGAGTCCCAACTGTCATGTATGGCCTCTGTAATACACACACACACACACACAAACACGCACATGCACACCACACACACACACACACAGACACACGCACACACACACACACACACAGAATGCCACTTTATTTCTGTTCCAGAGCTGTTCACTTCAAAGCAGGAAGAAAACAATTACCACTGTTACATTATTTCTCTTCCATAGCTGCTCAAACTGTTCTTTTCTTGGCGTCATCATGTGCACTTTCGGGCAAAAATACTTGCCATTACCTTCCTCAAGTGCAGTGCACATACTGTGCAGGTGATAACAAAAATAAACTACTAGCAGGCATCAACAGGAGAAGACTAAAATACATTGGCCGTATGTCACACAACAAGAACAAAGACCTCATAACAACCACCTTTCAAGGAAAAACAGTAGCAAATAGGAAGAAAGGCAAGACTTCCAACTGCATACACCAAGAACATAACCAACATCAGTAGCCTAAATATTCAAGAAATTGTCCACAAAAGTTAAGACAGAGCGGCCTAGAGGGAGACGGTGGCATCCAGATGTGCAGCACCAACACTAAACCCCATGATGCCGACAGCTGAGAGCTGCTCAAAAGACAAAATACAAACACAACTACCACAACCGTATACATTCCTCTACTCTTTCACTGCAACAGCTGATCAGTCTTTAGGAGACTCAAGAAAATTATCAGAGCCACACTAACAACCCCCACTAACAGAATATACTGACCTGTGGAATGTAGAACAGTTTGCCCTTCTCTGGCTTTGTCAATGACCCACCAAACAACGGCCACAACTGAAACAATCGACACAATAACATGAACATCAGCACTGAAGCTGAAAACACACACACACACACACACACACACACACACACACAGAGTGGTTCTCACACTGCCATCATAACTCAATCCCTTACGGAACACAACATTCCATACATCTTTCAGGAATTTATGGTGTCAACTTCAAACACAGCGTGCAGTAATTCAATATGACCCAAATATCCTTTCATTGTGGTGGTTGCTAAGAAAAATCTGTCAGTGAATGTTCTGAAACATTTTCCTCTGTTTTCCCAAAACAAGAATTACTCACATGACACATTTAAGTTGATTTTTCCAATGATAACAATAACTTAAAACCATCAAAAATCAAGAATATCTACCTTCATGAGAATGGATCATAGACGTCTAGATGTCATCATGGAGAACGCTTATTTTTTGCATTTCATTCATAGCAGGTGTTCAGAGCATGCAGAAGCATATTTTCAGCAGTCTGACCATAGAGCTAACCATTAACACTGGGATCAAAGAGACTGCAGTGCTAGTGATGCTGAAGATCAAGGGGTTACTTATTCTCTTATCTCATCAGGTACAGGATTCAAGTTACAGTTTATGTCCTTGCCTAACTACTCTGAGACATATCACTGGCCACCACAGTTATACTGTTCTGTACAATGATTTCTGTTCTTTCACTATGACGCACCATAAACCGTTCATTACACATTTTTTCAGATCCCCACCCAATCCCCAACCAAAACAATACAATCAAACTTACCTCTCCCAAGATACGGAACAAGGAACTCTTGCCACAGCCATTAGGTCCACACACCAGGACATTCATTCCTGCTTTCACCTGTAGGTACACATAGTTCAATATGTATAATTTATATGTTGCAATGCATAAAAGTCACCTAAAATAATGGTAGACAGGCCTACACTGTGATCATGGAGACGTGTCACTAAAAAGGTACATGGACACATACATTTCTGCTGATAATCAGATGATCAGACCATTGTATTACAATCATCATGCGCTTCTATTCCATGTCACAATGTGGTTTTCCTCTTCCTTACATCAGCTTCAGGTTGCAATGGGGCAGACTGTTATTACTAGGAACATTTTTTTTCATCTTACTTTCAGCTGTCCCATTTCCTAAACCACGTAACTGGCCACAGAATCTGGGACACTTTTTCACAATGCTTTGATGATGATGGTAATGGGGATGATATGATGCTATCAAGTTCCATTTTGGATTGAGATTGCATAACAAGACTGTACTCTCTTTACTTTGTATCCTGGCATCAATCAGGCCTAAGAGGTACTGATACCTGCTGTATTGCTCATGAGATTTGAGCACTACCTTCAATGATGCCACTGCGAAGTGGATGAGACTTGACTATGAGCTCCCAGTCTTCCCACTGACCACACAGCACACTCAACTCTGGATAGGAACCGAAAACATCGCACAAAGATTTTGACAGACTGATGGGATTTAAATCCACAACCTTCCAGTCAGTAGTATGTTGCACTAACCACTGCACCAAGATAACAATCCACATGGAATTTAATTTCCTTGTTGTCAGTGAGCACTTTTAGTACAAAGATTTTTCTCATTCAGTAATTTGTTTAATGACTGTTTTAATAAACTGATTAAACACTCTTATTTGCCAAAATGGACATATGCAAATTGTGAGGTTCAGCATCAACAACACACACACATAAACAAATTCACGTGTATATCTAAGTAATGCTTGTTGTCTTAATTTTTTCCTGTAGAGAAAGGAAAGAATGTGAATACAATGATACAGAGATCTCTTTACATATCATTTAGCTTGGTCTATGCAGGCTGAAATGATAAACTACTCATATCATGCAGTCACAGACATGTTTTTTAAGTCAACACCTGATCTTGTCCATGATTTGTGCTTACCATATCTGATCCCTTCAGTTACTTAAACATATTCAATAAAATCACACTTTTCCCTAACCCCAACTTCTGCATGTTTCATCAGGAAGAAAATATCTCAATTCTCCTGGAATTTCAACACAGACTATGTATAATTATTTCAGCTCTAATCACGTTTCTTAAGGACTCTGTTCATTCTGGGGTTTTCATAACACACACAATAAAGTACACAGAACTGCAGCATAAGAAAAGGAACAATGGTTCTCACCTCAAAGCTTAACTCTGGGATCAGGATGTCTCCGTTTGGTGTCACTAAAGGCACTTTCTCAAACCTGACAAAACACAAATCATCCAATACATCTTAATTTTACCTGGTTTATAATACCGACACATCAGACAGGAGAATGCATTCATACTACAATGGAGATGGGGTTGCTACAACTCAACACAATCTAACACAAGTCAGTCCTGTTCAGAGTTATTCTTGAAAGGGGTTTTAAGCCAACAGCTGTGCATGTCATGAAAATGAGAAACTGATCCAGTAACCATCATATGACACATCATATCTGTAATGTCCTAAACAACATCAACTGTCAATGTCGCATGATAAATCAATCAACTATTTGGTTCAAATAACTTATCATTTAGTCAGATTATTGTCTAGATGACCATTCCCAGCCAAAGCCATTTCAAGAAGGTCAATATCATCATGTGTCCTGTCGCATGGCACTGGCATTCATGGCCCTCCATACAAATGTATCCCTTGTCGTTGCAAGTACATCTCCCACCCTCTCTGTCCTCAGCCACCCTGCAACTTTGTCCAATGTTTTCTCCCTGGGTCTACCTCATGTTTTTTTCCCTCCAGCTTTCCTGTTGTGACCAGGTCCTCTAATTTCTCTTTCCTCATAAAATGTCCTATGAATCTTGTTTTTTACTAATTACGATGACTTCAGTCTTCTTGCTATTTAGCCCCAGCCCTTTATTTTCATTTTCTATTTCTATTATATTCACAAATTTTTGCAGGTCTTTTTCGTTTTCTGCAATTAGCACGGTGTCATCTGCATAGCGTTTGTTATCATTTTTCCTCCAACCTTTATCCCAGGGCATTCTTCAAGGTGGACATCAAAAACACAAAATGGGTTCAACCGAAGAACAGACATGTGCATGTCACTTACTTGATGACATGGTCTTTGAAGATGAGCTGTCCGTTGCCAGGTTTCAGTTTCATGTTGCTTTCAGCTCCTCCTAAAGCACACAAAATCAACTCATACATGAAACTGTTTCAAAACATAAACAAATAAAAACAAAGAAAACAAATAGATTCAAACATATCTAATTGCAATCTGATTTAGATTTAATGAAATATTGACAAAAAATATATTATGCACGAAAAATTGTGCAAATCACAAATAGAACAAAAATTATAATTGCACACATTGTTAACATTTTAATATCTACTAGTTTTCTATTCAAGCAATCATTATGATATTGGAACAGAATGATAAGTGTGACAGCCAAGTTGATTCAACATCAGACTTTCAATGAGACTGAAGGTCTGAATTTAATTGAGCGGTGGGAAAAGGGTGGAGTTTCCACTGAGACTGAGGGTCTGAACCTCAGCTCAACTTAACTGGGTGGTGGGAAAAGGGTAGAGTTTCCATTGAGACTAAAGGTCTGAACTTAACTGGGTGGTGGGAAAAGGGTGGAGTTTCCATTGAGACCAAAGGCCTGAATTTAATTGGGTGGTGGGAAAAGGGTGGAATTTCCATTGAGACCAAAGGCCTGAATTTAATCGGGTGGCGGGAAAAGGGTGGAGTTTCCATTGAGACCGAAGGCCTGAATTTAATTGGGTGGTGGGGAAAGGGTGGAGTTTCCACTGAGACCGAAGGTCTGATTTTAATTGGGTGGTGGGAAAAGGGTGGAGTTTCCATTGAGACCAAAGGTCTGAATTTAATTGGTTGGTGGGAAAAGGGTGGTGTTTCCAACAAGACTGAAGATCTGAATTTGACCATGTTTGGATAGTGGCTGGTGGGTTAAGGGTGGAGATTGTTCTGTTCTCCAAAATATAATCTGCAGACCTGTAACTGCCTGAAACCCCTTCATGTTTATATGCATGTAGGACATACGTGCATGCTTACCAAACCAATCTTGGGGTACCTACAGAAACCTGAAAATATCCAGCATGCACCCTTTTTAAAAGGTGTACGACTGTCTTCATGGCTGGGTTACTGTTACTGTTCTTTTTGTTTAAAGCCAAGCTGGTTGTGCACCACCGTATCAGGGCTATAACCATTTCAAAACATAATACACATGAACTAAGAATATGCCCCTGGCGTTGACTACTCAGGCCAATTTACCACCAAGGGGTTAAAAAACAAATCTGAATACAACTGAATTTAAATTTAACTAAGGACGCTAAATCATTAAAAAAAAAATGGGCCTTACTTATCAGGAATTGCTTCCGCATATCACATTTTCTTAGAGCCAAAAATGCACTTACGACATGTACCCAATTATCAATCCTAAGTTAAGGTATGCAAGGCTTTACAGTAGGCATACAAATGAATGGACCAGCATGGCTGAAAATGGCCGGATCAGATGACAGAAACCAGAAGAACGAGACAGAAACAAAGGAAAAGAGCAAGGCAGAAACAAAAAGAATGACAAAAAATAAGATTTGTATAACAAAATTTCCAGAGAGTGGGGATACTATTTATACTGAAAAGGCAGGGTTACCCACTGAAAACAAAGTAAGCAAACTGTAGCAACATTTGCAAAGTGTGAGCCAAATAACCAGAACAATGTGCATATACATATTTATGAAAATGTTTCTCAGAATAAATCTTTAAAAAAAAAAAGAAAAAGGAAAAAATAGAAAAGAAGAGGAGTAGTAACAGACCTCTAGGTCCATTGGTGGTGACCATGGTTCTCTCATAGCGACCATTGTTGAGGTCTTCCAACACTTTCATCAAGTCAGTCACTCGTGCTGTGAACCTGTCACATACTGTATGGTCATGCATCAAGAAACAAGAACGGACCAGTTGCCATGGCAAAATTGTCATAACAGAATAATAACTTGGCAGTTGTGGGTTTGAATGTCATCAGTCTAAATCAGTATGGGTTATTTCAGCCTCAACCATCTCTAACCTAGAGCTGAGTGTGCTATGGTTCTCTGGGATGACAAGGATCATACAATCAAATCTCATCAACTTCATAGGATGCTGCTGAAAAGAAATGAAAAAAAGGAGGAAATCTAGTGGGGGTTTCAGAACATATTCCACTGGAACAATTTTTTTTACCAGGATTAAAATCTGTGCAAGCTGGCACATTTTCAAGCATGAAATCAGGCATTCAGAGTGCTCAAAAAAGATATTTTCTGCTTTATTTCATTTCTCTACATGCACATACTACATCGCAAACTATACTCATTACAAAAACAAACAAAAAAGAGGCTGGATATGAAAGTTTGGGTAGTTCACATAAATTTGCTGCAGGAATATCCTGGCTCAGTCACCTATCCTGAGCTTTCTGGATCTGTTTCTGGAAAATTTAGGTTCGGTCACACTGTGTGGTTTTGCTACAAACTTTAAAACAGATTCTCTATGTTGCAGTGGTTTTGTTAGCAGCCACCGTATCTTCACTGTCCCCCCCCCCTCCCCCCATCCACTACAATCTCCCAGAACTTTCAAAGCCACTTCTATCCAACTTATGTCTTGCCAGGTAGCTATAACTGCTGTTGGTGTTCCACAATGCTCTGTGACACAAAAGCTATATTACTAGAATGTACCAAATGAAAACCGACAAAGTTTGGAAACGAAGACAGCGAAGTTGTATTTTGAAAACTTTACTTTGAGATTTTATTTTTCCACGGAAAGGGCCTATATAATCCAAGGAAACTGATTCTTTCTACCCATGAAAATCTGAAGCTCAAAATAGAATTCCACTCCTGACTTTCAAAAACGTGTCACTGAGGACGTTCCTCAAATTTCAAAACCAATACTACAAGTGTCTGTAGCTCTCCAGCTTGGCATATACCAGGGTATGTTATGGAAGCAAGCAGAGAGTGCAGCCCTGTTTCACAGTCTCAAACCACAATGGAACTCCATTGCACCATCACAATCAGTCTTATTCTAACAGATGATAAAAACATTGCAACAAAATGAGAATGTACACATCGCAACAAACTGAGAATGTAAACTGATAAAATGCAATGAACCTTGTAGGCCGATACCCAACTCCACCATACTTTATAAAATGCAATGGTCCCTGTGGACTGATATCCAACTCCATCATACTTTATAAAATGTAGTGGTCCTGTGGACTTGAGAACCAACTCCACCATACTTATAAAATGCAATGGTCCTTGTGGACAGATACCCAACTCCATTAACTTTATAAAAAGCAATGAACCTTGGGACAGATACCCAACTCCACCATACTTTATAAAATGCAATGAACCTTGTGGACAGATACCCAACTCCACAATACTTTATAAAAAGCAATGAACCTTGTGGACAGATACCAACTCCACAATACTTTATAAAAAGCAATGAACCTTGTGGACAGAACCAACTCCACATACTTTATAAAAGCAATGAACCTTGTGGACAGATACCCAACTCCACAATACTTTATAAAAAGCAATGAACCTTGTGGACAGATACCCAACTCCACAATACTTTATAAAAAGCAATGAACCTTGTGGACAGATACCCAACTCCACAATACTTTATAAAAAGCAATGAACCTTGTGGACAGATACCCAACTCCACAATACTTTATAAAATGCAATGAAACCTTGTGGACAGATACCCAACTCCACAATACTTTCTAGCAATGAACCTTGTGGACAGATACCCAACTCCACAATACTTTATAAAAAGCAATGAACCTTGTGGATAGATACCCAACTCCACCATACTTTATAAAATGCAATGAACCTTGTGGACAGATACCCAACTCCACAATACTTTATAAAATGCAATGAAACCTTGTGGACAGATACCCAACTCCACAATACTTTCTAGCAATGAACCTTGTGGACAGATACCCAACTCCACAATACTTTATAAAAGCAATGAACCTTGTGGACTAGATACCCAACTCCACCATACTTTATAAAATGCAATGAACCTTGTGGACAGATACCCAACTCCACAATACTTTATAAAATGCAATGAAACCTTGTGGACAGATACCCAACTCCACAATACTTTCTAGCAATGAACCTTGTGGACAGATACCCAACTCCACAATACTTTCTAAAAGCAATGAACCTTGTGGATAAATACCCAACTCCACAATACTTTATAAAATGCAATGAACCTTGTGGACAGATACCCAACTCCACAATACTTTATAAATGCAATGAACCTTGTGGACAGATACCCAACTCCACAATACTTTCTAGCAATGAACCTTGTGGACAGATACCCAACTCCACAATACTTTCTAAAAAGCAATGAACCTTGTGGATAGATACCCAACTCCACCATACTTTATAAAATGCAGTGATTCCTGTGAACTTGATACCCACCTCCACCAACTTCATAAAATGCAATGATCCTTGTGCACTGATACCCAACTCCACCATACTTTATAAAATGCAATGATCCTTGTGGACTTGATACCCAACTCTATCATATAAATGCAATGATCCGTGTGCACTGATACCCAACTCCACCATACTTTATAAAATGCAATGATCCTTGTGGACTTGATACCCAACTCTACCATACTTTATAAAATACAATGATCCTTGTGCTCTGATACCCAACTCCACCTAACATTATAAAATGCAATGATTCTTACTGGATGGAGCCAATTACTCAGAAACATTGACGACTTGGCAATTGACTGACATCTTCCAGGATAACTGTATTCCATACTATGAAAATGATTCAACAGCCTATTATACCCTGCTCTCACTGCACCATCACTTTTGGTAGGTCTGGGGCATGCTCGCAAGCCAAAATGAGCAGTGGCAGAGCAGTGCTACAGAAGTGGGGCAGAGGATGGGGGAAACACTGTGTTTTCTCTGTCAACTTGTTCTTTTACATTTTTTGTAAACTTACAATTACCTGTGTGTTTTTTGTTTTTTTTTCCATTTGTGTCACCTGATTTTCATTCCCTTGTACGTCACAACAGGAAATGATTATGCAGAAAACAGCTTCTTCAGTTTACATGAAATGTTATGACAACCAATGAGTTACTTCGCACCATACATCATCATCATCATCATCATCATCATCATCATGTGCCCTGCCACATGTCGTTGGCGATCATGGCCCTCCATACGAATCTATCCCATGTCGCTGCAAGTACATCTCCCACTCCCTCTGTCCTCAGCCACTCTGCAAGTCCTGCACTATGCACCATGCACAAAACAAATCTTCAGACACCTTATTACAAGTATTCCAAAACATTCTAAAATGAATCAGTTTATTTTCAGAGAGGAACAAAGAGTCATAAATACTCACCCCGCCAGTCGCGTCATCTCTCTGCCAGCAAGCACAATTCTGCCAATAGCTTCAGCCATCTTCACCAGCATGCGTCCGCTCTTGTAATAATCCTTTCACAACACAACAGAATCATTCTTTTATTGCCTCAAGTAATGCCATTTTCACATCAATATTCAACAACCTGAATGTTAAATTTTACTGCGCAAAATGGCAAAAAGGAACCACCAATACCCACACAAAAGACAAAACACCCAACTGCATCTAGGAGATATGCATTAACTCTTAGCGTCTTCAACCGCGCGTATCCGCTAGTGCCGCCACGCCCCAAACCGCTAGTAACCGCTACATTTGACATACATTAAACAGATGTGTTACTAAGGAGGCTGGGGCTCTTCAGAATCGTGAAAGTCGGTTAACGACTGCCGCAAAGCGTTCTGCTTTCTGTCTGTTTACCACGTGTTCGCGCCATTTCGTCTGTTTTTGCATTTTGGTCGATTTTTTTCGGAGTTTTTGAAAGTGAATTTTTTCATCAAGATGGCCGCTCGTCGAGTTATCAACGATGAGGATTGTGATGATTTCAATGATGAATTGAGCAATGAAAGAGAAATAGGATTGGGTGAAGATCAACAGAGTGATGTTAGTGTTGGAAGCAGTGGGTCGTCAGAGCAGACGATCGATTACAATTATGAGCTTTCTGTTGATTCCTCACCTGAAGTTTCACCTGCTGAGTGGTCGGACACGGTCGTCGATCCCAATCCTTCACCTTTTCAACATGCTGTGGGCCCTACAGTGCCTCTACACTTAGATGCAAAGCCAGTTGAGTACTTTCTTCAACTTTTCCCTCGTTTTTTGCTTGCCATAATTGCTGTGGAAACGAATCGGTATGCTGTTCAGCAGGGAGCTGTCAACTTTGCTCCAACTTTTGAAGAGGAGATAGCCGCCTACCTGGGCATTCTACTGCTGATGGGTGTCAACCAGCTCCCAAACTATAGGTGCTATTGGAGTAAGAGGAGAGAGCTAAGAAATCCAGTTATTGCTGAAGTCATGACCAGAGGCAGATATGAAAAACTCACTCAGTACATCCACCTCAACGACAAAACCACCAACCCACCACGCACCAGCCCCAACCATGACAAGCTACACAAGGTTCGACCTATACTTGAAAATGCAAAGGCCAAGTTTTCCGCACATTACCTGCCACACAAAAACATCAGTGTGGATGAAGCAATGATAAAATTCAAGGGGAGATGCTCTTTCCTGCAGTATGTACCATCCAAGCCGACCAAATGGGGCATCAAGGCATGGGCGCTGGCGGACTCCGAGTCATTCTACCTCGTAGATTTCAATATCTACACAGGTAAGGAAATGGCCCAGCAAAATTTACCCCTAGGCACACGTACAGTCACTGATCTTGTACAGGGCTACTATGGCAGAAACCACCACGTCTATTTTGATAATTTTTTCACTTCTGTGGATTTGTTGGAGACGCTGCTGGCAAACAAGACCTATGCCTGTGGGACTGTCCGCCTGAACCGCCGGGGCCTTCCTGTCCCCATAAAGACCTGCAAGCTGAAGGAGAGTGGAGAAATGAAAAAAATGCAAAAAGGCAAAATGATGGCAGTGACTTGGTGTGAAAAGAAGCGCCAAGTCAGTGTTCTATCCACAGCCAACAAGACCGGCAACATCACCATCACCAAAAAAGGAAAACGCGGAGCACCAGATCGCACATACCCCAAGCCCATCGCCATCCAGGACTACACTGAAAATTACAACGGTGTCGATAAAAGTGATCAGCTCCAATCCTACTATGGGATTGCCACCAAGGCAAAAAAATGGTGGAAATATATGTTCTGGTTCATCCTGGATGTCACTGTCATCAATGCGTACATCTTGTACCGCGACGCTCCAGGAGGACCCAGACGTAAGCCATTCACACACCTTGAGTTCCACCTGGAAGTAGCCTTGGGGCTGATCAATGGATTCAGCTCCAGAAAAAGGAAGGCTTCTCTGGATGTCTCTCCCACAGCCCCAGTCATCAAAAAGCCATCTGTCCATGACATCTCAAAGATTGAGACAAAGAGAGGCATGAGAAACTGCGTGGTGTGTTCAAAAGGCCCCGACCGTACACCTGCAGGCAACAAGATCCAGACATCCTTTGAATGCAAGAAGTGTTGTGTGGCCCTGTGCAAGGACAGAGGCTGTTTTGCCAGGTTTCATAATTACCAGCACTAAGCTCTTCATTGAAAAATGACTTTGCCTGTTCATAATGTATATATTTACCTGTGCTCACCTGTACTCACCTGTGCTTACCTGTATAGTGTCCCAGATGTGTCCTCTGGGTTGTGACACCATAGACACATGTATATATATAGACATTCCCTATGAAGAATGCTATGATTCTGTGTAGTTGTTTGTACAAAATACTATGAAATATACTGTGTAGTGTGAATAAAAGGCGTTTCATGTGTCAGGATAATTACATGTGGATTATCTGTGGATTAGCTGTGGATTATCTATTACAAGGTCAGTGATCAACATGTTTTGTACTTGTGATGTTTCTGTGAGCATATTAGTGACTAAATTGTCTGCATGTTTACTAATATATACATCACACATGATTTTTTTTCAATCTTTCTTGAACATACCTGTTTTTTTTCTATTATTACACAATTAATCAAATTTATTACATATAAAAAATTTTATTTTGATGGGTATAAGGGAAACTAATATGAACATCATCATTCCATTTACAAAATTTCCAAGTTTCAAGGCAATCCACCCACAAACAAGATTTTAAGAATATTTTTAATGATGGTACTGCTTTTTAGCTTATTTCTGGCAAATCCTTATGGGACAGAAGGCTGGAACCTGAGAAATCAGTATGGGAAGTTAAGAGTTAAAAGACGTGTTTAACAAGAAAGAGAGAGAGTGTGTGTGTGTGTGTGTGAAAATAGAGGGAATGGGTGCCACCCTCAAGGTGGTGGCTCTGGGAAAAGTTGAGGTCTCTGCCACCTCACTCCCCTATGACCCCAGGGCTATGGAACTGTCTAGGTAAAACCTCAGAACCTGACCAGCTCATGGGTTTATGTGCAGGCTTAAGGCTTGTGCCATGATCATTCTGGATCTTCTCCATCACCTGGCACCTGTGATGTTAGTGCATATGAAATTCATTCTGAATGCAGAGACATCACCTTGAGAAATTAAAACTGAAACAGAAGCTCATATTACAAATCCTGATTTCAATCATCATCAATAGCACAGGCAATTAAGTAGACAGTCCATTTTCAAAGGTTTTAAGAGCAACATCAGTGTACATAAAGTAATGTATAGGTAATTTTCAACCACACAATGAATGGACACTGACCTCCAACAGTTCGCTGTGAGAGGAGGTCATGTGACGGGGGTGGGTGAGGTCCAGGAAGGGTCGACTGACAACCAGGTAGCCCACCACAGTAGCCACATCTGTGGACAGACAGCCACAATTTGATGTTTACAATCAATACACATTTGTGGACACAGCAAAAACTTCCTATCTGTCTCTACAATCACTGAAAGTCTATGATTTCACCATCTGACATTCATCTCTACAAGGACTGAACATCTGCAGACAAAACAACCTGCTATTTATCTCCACAATCACTGAACATCTGTGGACATGATAGTAACTCGATATTTAACTCTACCATCACTGAATGTCTGTGAACACATAACAATCTGACTTCATCTCTACAATCACTTAATGCCTGCGGACACATGGTAATAACTTGATATTTATCTCAGCAATCGATGAAAAACTATTCACTTTTGTCATGGCAATCATCTCCAAAGTTATTGGAAGTCATCCAGTTTAATCTATCCACCAGTTTCTTGCAAATTGCTGATGGATATGGTGAGGAAATGAAAAGGTTATCAATCCTCTCAATAACCAGTTTGCCATTTACTTCAGTCTGTGGTTTCAAAGCCTTTTCACTTTTTCACCCCATCCACTGTAGTGAGCTGGCCACATAATCTGCCATGATGGTAAAGTGAACTCAATTTTTCTCTCCTTCAACCTATTCACCAGCTTCCTGCAGAAAACTGATTCACAGTGAGAGAGTGAAAACTTAAGTTTTTGCAGCTAGTGATTGGATGAAGGAGGTAAAAAGGTAAAGTACATATCAGCTATGTTATAATTGAAATATACAAAACAATTCCATTTAACATCAACACCCATCTTAAAAATAATCAAGTCGCAGAACATGTTTACACCTAGCCAACCACAAAGGCCATCACAAGGCTCAAAAACAAAACAAAACAAAACAGGAAATGAACAATACAAGGTCATTTGTGGCCTTATCAATCAAATGTATAATGAGGTACAATCTGAACAGTATGCAGCTGGCCTGTTGCCACATCCCCAACCAAGCTTCAAAGTGCGTCAAACAAACTACGAATGGAAAAGCTGTTCATGAGCAGAGTTTCACACACAACTCTTTATTGCCTTCCACGCATTGATGTTAATGTGATATGGTTTAATATTGATTTAATTCTTGGTGGAAATGTTCCAGCTGTGGTTGATAGTCCAGATATTGCAGCACATACTGCTGCAGGGCACTCAGTATTACTGATCTGTACACAGCAATCTTAGTGGCAAGCCTGATGTCATGGTCTTGTTACACATCTTGGTCAATCTACCAACAGCAGAGTTGGATTCAGATATGCAGTATTACCTCTGCATCAAGAGATCCATAGCTACCCGCGTAGGAGACTTTGTCTCAGGTCTGCAAGCCACAGCAAAACAGTGGATGTCCTCATGTGGGTTTGCAGCCAGTACACAGTCATCTGTGAAGAGATATTCTTCCTGGACAGCTCGAAGCACTTTGACCTTGGCATCAAGATTAAAGAGTTTTCCATCTGAACAGAAATGGACGTACATCCCCCTGTCAAAGTTTCTGCATGCATCAATCAGCACTGGTGGAAACAGGACAGAGACGAATGCTGACTATTAGAATGCATCTCCATTTCAATCCTTCCTGCACTGGAAAAGCTTCAGATGCTATCCCTTCTCCTGCATCCTGGCCAGTATGCAAGAATTAACAAGAGCAATCACAGTCATTTTCAGCAATACCTATGTTGTATGAACTTCATCTAATTTTGGAATAAACTGGTAGAATTTATCAATCATCTGTTGTGTTGACCATGTTTATGGGATCTGGGATGTTTCCAAACAAGGGTCTCTGACAGAAACATGTCATGCAGGGACATTCGGGAATATTGTAAGGATGCCTTCTTGTGACAAGTTTTACTGAAGTAATAAAATGCTTTATACATTTCTAATTTTATAATCACATGCGATGAACACTGTCCATCTCTTAAATACTTCACAAACACGAAGGACACCGACTCACATTTGGCGATAATGTTGTCAAGGAAACCCATTTGTAAACGGAAAAAGATGAAGTGGCGAAGATGTTTTACCTGCAAATACAATACACAGCAAAACTTATCATGACATCTCATTTCAAACAATGGCATGTATATGTGTGTTTGAGTGTGTGAGATGTGTGCCTATGCATTGGTGTGTATGTGAGCAAGCAAGAGACGACTATGATGAGTGCGAGTGAGTGAGTGAGTGGAGTGAGTGTGGTGGTGAGTGGTGTGTGTGTGCGTGCGTGCGTGCGTGCTGCGTGCGGCGTGCGTGCGTGCGTGCGTGCGTGCGTGCGTGCGTGCGTGCGTGCGTGTGTGGTGTTCTGTGCGGTGCGGCGTGTGTATGTGTAAAAAGACATATCAGATCAGATCATTTGTTTATTTAGGCCACCGCACTGAATGAAAAGGTGTGAATTACACAATCGATTTCTACCAAAAATACTTTGTAAACCCATAAGCATTATTTGTCGATGCAAGCCAAACAATGCTACGATAAAACAAAAACAAAACAAATGCACGTCTTCAAAACATCCTCTTTCAACATATTTATATAAGAACATGGCGAACTTTTTCATTCTTCATTTCCTGTTGATAGCAGCAGTTATCTTTGTACAGACCTGTCTAGGAATGTTTCCATCCGTTTGTGGAAGATTCTTTTCTCGTGTTATCCAGACCAGAACACCTAGAACAAGGTAGACTTGATCTTCGGTGGCACAATTACACATTTAATGTCAAAGCATCTTCATCTGATGCTGTATATCTCTTGGAATGCCCAGCAATTTCTGACAACCACATCCAAAATAAGGCTTACATGTCAACTCCATTACAATCATTAACATTAGGACTCAACGCAGTACGACATTTACAACATTTTGTAAAAGGCGAATCTGTCACTTGTCTGAATGTGATCATTCCAGTCCTGCCATCAGTGATCTACCATTGTCTCTTAACTGACCTTAAAACTTCAGCATACTTAAAACACAAGACAGACACAGAGACAGACAAAGACAATGACAAAAGTGAGACATGATCAGACTATTTTAGACTTAGAGACAAGAGAGAGAGAGATCAACACAGAATAAGGCTACGTCTGTGTAAGCTGGAGGACATCTTGCAAACAGAAGCCCCAAACTATGAATACTATTAAAATGTAAAATAGTGCAAAGACATAAGTTGTTTATACGAAAATCATCTACATCATTATCATCATCATCATCATCATCATCATCATCAACATCAAAAAAAGGGAGATGAAAAAATACTAACCAGTTTGTTGAAGGTGGCAATGATGATATGCTGCTCTCTGCGTTGTCCTTGGTAAAAGGCAATCTCTTCACTAGAAACAAAACACACACACACACACACACACACACACACACACACACACAATAACACCATAAGCACACATTAACAATATACAAAGTTTAATAAACATACTTAATGTCTCTCTCTCTCTCCACACCCCACTCACTCACTCACACACACACACACACACACAACACACAAGCAAGTACGCACACATCAGACATTAACCACAAGCACACACACACTGACAGTAGGCAAAAGTTTGTAAACATACTGTGTCTCATGAGAAGCTGATTGGTAATGACTGCCAAAGGGATTATTTGGCATCGATTCTAACCTGTCTCACCTGTCGGCATCACCAGGTTCAGTGTTGGCTGCTGCACACCTAGACACCACCATCTCCCTCCAGGCTGCTCTGTCTTGACTTCTGAGGACAATTTCTTGAATATTTAGGCGACTCGTGTTGTTTTATGTTCTTGATGTTGAGATTGGAGGTCTGCCTTTCTTCCTTTTTGCCACTGATTTTCCATGAAAAATGGTTGCCATTAGGTCCATGTTCTTGTTGCGTGACACTTGGCCAACATATTTCAGTCTTCTCTTGTTGATGTCTAGTGTCCCCTTCAATGAAATTATTCAGAAAACGAACAAGTCAACTCTATCACTCCTTCAACCTATGCTTCCTGCAAGGAACTGTTGGACAGGGTGATGAATAGAAAGGTTTAATCCTAAACTTGCATACGGGTCTGACCTGTTTGTGATGAGTCTGGAATTCACGTAGCGGTACTCTCCCTCCAACTTCTGCTCAGTCACTGTCAAGCGTCCGATAGGTCGTCGTAACCTGTTAACACATCAACGTTCCTTCTTCATGAATGTATATGAAACATTATGGCTTTTGATGTAATCACAATCACACATTGTCAATATCATTTGTATCCGTCTTTAATCCTTGTCAACAAACAATTTGTTGTTTTTTAATTTTGTGTAAAAAAAAAAATGAATGTTAAAAATCTTGGGAAAAAATATTCCTACTCTACTGTTATCATCACACTTTTTTCTCTCTACATTTTATTTCTATCAATATCACATAAAAAGAATGGACAATTTAGTTCCATTGTAACACATACTCTCTTTCAAAATTGCATTTAAGCCTTTCATTCCAAACCTGAGCTAGAGCTCCAGTTGGGAGTTGCAGTATAACAGTTAGATATCTACCAATTTTCTTTCAGGAATGTACGTGTTCTCAGGCAACTTTGAGCAGCGAATGATATTCTGTGTTTCTGGTGTTACACATGCCCAGTTTTCTGTGTGGGGGTCACGGCTGCATTTTCCCAGCCATTCCATCACCTTTTAATTGCGAGCCGGCACCGGCATCGCCTGCGAGTACTATTTTTGTCCAGGCAGGGTCGACCAAAGTCCATATCACTGGCTAGCGTGCCTTTGTGTTCTGGCACCACTGATAAAGAAGGAAGCCGAGTGCAGTTTTCTGTGTGTATTGTGAATTTGTGCAATGATCTGGGGTATTTTCGTCACTTTACCTGTGTGCATTCAGTGCTGTGAATATTCATTGTCCTGAAGAAGTGATCTTTACTTTGTCAGATTACCTTGTCTTTGAAATTTGTTGAAATTACTAATGTGATGATCGACTGACATCTCCAGGTTGCTCTTTGTTCAGTATAAAGTGAGATTATTTTCGTAGTAGTGACGGAAGTATAGTGCAATTTACAATCTTTACATAAATTCCTCAGTTTTGGCAAGGTCTGATTCGTGGTCTTCAGTGCTTTAACTTTCTAAAATTAAAAAAAAATCGCTGTCAGCTGTTTGTTTTCATTCTTTTTTAGAGGCTTACATTTGACTAAAATCGGGTGTTAGCTGTTGCCTGACGAAGGCACGCGCTGCGCCGGCTATAAACTAGGCCACGCGCGTGTATTAATTAAGCCAGTCTTTATCCAGGGCAACCTCCGACACATCTCTCTCTCTCTCTCTCTCTCTCTCTCTCACTCTCTCACTCTCTCTCTCCATCTGTCTGTCTGTCTCTCTCTGGAGTTGCGTCTAACATTCATATATATATATAGTGTGTGTGTGTGTGTGTGTGTGTGTGTGTGTGTGTGTGTGTGTGTGTGTGTGTGTGTGTGTGTGTGTGTGTGTGTGTGTGTGCATGTGTGCAAGCACATACCTACACACACAGAGAGAGACAGACAGACACACACACACACACACACACACACACACACACACAACACACACATATATATATATATATATATATATATATATATATATATATATATATATATATATATATATATATATATATATATATGTAATATACCCACATTCAAGATAGTTTTTGCAGTGTGTACATAATGTACCATAGAACTTGGTTTGTGAGACAGCTGTATTACCTTGTTGAAGACACTGTATATAGTGGTTTGTGAGACAGCTGTATAATGAAGACACTGTATATAGTGGTTTGTGAGACAGCTGTATAATGAAGACACTGTATATAGTGGTTTGTGAGACAGCTGTATAATGAAGACACTGTATATAGTGGTTTGTGAGACAGCTGTATTTCCTTGTTGAAGACACTGTACAAGCTTGTATATAGTGAAGACACTGTATATAGTGGTTTGTGAGACAGCTGTATTACCTTATTGAGACACTGTATATAGTGGTTTGTGAGACAGCTGTATAATGAAGACATTGTATATAGTGGTTTGTGAGACAGCTGTATAATGAAGACACTGTATATAGTGGTTTGTGAGACAGCTGTATAATGAAGACACTGTATATAGTGGTTTGTGAGACAGCTGTATAATGAAGACACTGTATATAGTGGTTTGTGAGACAGCTGTATAATGAAGCACTGTATATAGTGGTTTGTGAGACAGCTGTATAATGAAGACACTGTATATAGTGGTTTGTGAGACAGCTGTATAATGAAGACACTGTATATAGTGGTTTGTGAGACAGCTGTATAATGAAGACACTGTATATAGTGGTTTGTGAGACAGCTGTGTATTGAAGACACTGTATATAGTGGTTTGTGAGACAGCTGTATTACCTTAATGAAGACACTGTATATAGTGGTTTGTGAGACAGCTGTATTGCCTTATTGAAGACACTGTATATAGTGGTTTGTGAGACAGCTGTATTACCTTGTTGAAGACACTGTATATAGTGGTTTGTGAGACAGCTGTTATTGAAGACACTGTATATAGTGGTTTGTGAGACATCTGTATTACCTTGTTGAAGACACTGTATATAGTGGTTTGTGAGACAGCTGTATTACCTGTTGAAGACACTGTATATAGTGGTTTGTGAGACAGCTGTATAATGAAGACACTGTATATAGTGGTTTGTAAGACAGCTGTATAATGAAGACACTGTATATAGTGGTTTGTGAGACAGCTGTATAATGAAGACACTGTATATAGTGGTTTGTGAGACAGCTGTGTATTGAAGACACTGTATATAGTGGTTTGCGAGACAGCTGTATTACCTTGTTGAAGACACTGTATATAGTGGTTTGTGAGACAGCTGTATAATGAAGACACTGTATATAGTGGTTTGTGAGACAGCTGTATATTGAAGACACTGTATATAGTGGTTTGTGAGACAGCTGTATATTGAAGACACTGTATATAGTGGTTTGTGAGACAGCTGTATAATTGAAGACACTGTATATAGTGGTTTGTGAGACAGCTGTATAATGAAGACACTGTATATAGTGGTTTGTAAGACAGCTGTATAATGAAGACACTGTATATAGTGGTTTGTGAGACAGCTGTGTATTGAAGACACTGTATATAGTGGTTTGCGAGACAGCTGTATTACCTTGTTGAAGACACTGTATATAGTGGTTTGCGAGACAGCTGTATTACCTTGTTGAAGACACTGTATATAGTGGTTTGTAAGACAGCTGTGTATTGAAGACACTGTATATAGTGGTTTGCGAGACAGCTGTATTACCTTGTTGAAGACACTGTATATAGTGGTTTGTGAGACAGCTGTATTACCTTGTTGAAGACACTGTATATAGTGGTTTGTGAGACAGCTGTATTACCTTGTTGAAGACACTGTATATAGTGGTTTGTGAGACAGCTATATTACCTTATTGAAGACACTGTATATAGTGGTTTGTGAGACAGCTGTATTACCTTGTTGAAGACACTGTATATAGTGGTTTGTGAGACAGCTGTATTACCTTATTGAAGACACTGTATATGATATCGTTGTTCCAGTGTGCACATCATTTACCTTAGATCTAGATTTCATTTACTTTTGTATTCTAGACTTGGAAGCACTTAGAACACTGTTAGGTGCACTATAATTGTAGTATTAATTATGTTATCATTATCATGATTATTAGTATTTTCATTACTTGTGAGACACTTTGTATATTCCTTTCAGTGTTTACAGAATCTATCCAAAAATTTAGTTTGTGAGATAAATGTATTATCACGACACACCTATATTGCCTCATCAATATGGAACTTAAAATATGCACCATCGTTTGGTGAGTGATGGAACTTCAAATTTGCACCAGCTTGTGGTTAGTGACAGAGAAGAGAAAAGTAATGAGGAATAGTATGCACTGCACAGTACATACACAGTATCCTCCATAATGTGTGGTTTCTTGGAGTGTGGAACATTTTCTGACCAATACCTGTGAGTATACACTTGTTTTGTGAGTGATAACTTGCTTGTGGATTGTGTGACTGTGTGTCTGTGCTTGTTGTACATGCATGCAGATGTGTGTGTGTGTGTGTGTGTGTGTGTGTGTGTGTGTGTGTTGTGTGTGTGTGTGTGTGTGTGTGTGTGTGTGTGTGTGTGTGTGTGTGTGTGTGTGTTTTCAAGCATGTATTTTCAAAATGCATGGTACATGCACATCATAGAACACTATGTACATGCAATGTAAGAGAGAGAGAGAGAGAGAGAGAGAGAGAGAGAGTTTTCAAGCATGTATTCTCAAAATGCATGTCACATGCACCACATCATAATTATAACAGTATGTAAAGCAAGAGAAAGAGAGAGAGTGAGTGTGTGTGTGTGTGTATGTGCGTGTGTGTGTTAAATGCATGTTACATGCATACCATATTATGTGAATCAGATATGTGTGTGTGTGTGTGATATGCGTGTTTTGATTTGATATTCTCTCTCTCTCTCTGTCTGTCTGTCTGTCTGTCTGTCTCTCTGTGCATGCGTGTGTGTGTTCAAATGCATGTTAAAATGTATAAATCAACTCTGTGTTTGTGTGCGTGGTGTGTTGTGCGTGTGCTGTTGGTGTGGTGCGTGGCGTGTCGTGTGGTGTGGCGTGTGCGTGGTTGCGTGTGTGCGTGTGTGAGTTGTGGTGTGCGTGTGCGCGAGTATATACGTTATGATGCATATTTCTCTGCCTACTGCATGCATCGTGTGGTGTGTGTGTTTATAACTGCTGTGCTCTTCCCGAGTACTGGAATCTAGGTCAATCTGGAGGCACATACCATGAACTTAGTACAAGTGGCCAGTGCAGTAGGCCTAACTAACACGCGCGCGCCCCTGCTTCGCTCACATAGATTTTGTGAGTGGCTCGCTATACGGCAGCGGGACGGGTGAAAAGGGTGTGGGGAGTGGAAGGGAAGGGGAAAGATGCGCGCTATTTATAGCCGGCAGGGCAGAGCCAGTGTTGCCAGAACTACGGCCAACCCAAGTATCACGGAAATGTGCGCCGTGGGGTGCAAACAGTTTCCGGAGCCAAAGGGTTAATATATATCTGGAACTTCACATGGCACAATTCTCAATATCTGCTTGAAAAACATGAGACACTGATACATCCATTTTTAATTAAATTTGATTCCATGGTAATCCATGTGTTGTGCAATCATTAAAAAAAGATATTTTCTAAATCAAATTTGGACAAAATGGATGGGGTTTTTTAATTGTTTTTTTTATCAAGAGCAAAAGCAAACATAACTTTCTGATTTTCGTTACCACTTTTGTAATAAGTCACCAAGATCACAGGAAGACAGCACTATGATATATATCTGTGAGAGTGTTATCAAAATAGAATTTAAAATGAAACAACAACAAGGGTAAAAACTCACCTAGTCAATACCAAGCCAGACACAGCCAGGTACAACAGCATATAGGCTGGTCCCTGTATCCAGAATAAATTCATTTTAATCCATTCTTCCCTGCTGCTGCATGGGGGATACACAAAAACAAAATAAGCACTGCATAAGGAAAATAAAAGCCTGAAATCTAATCAAGCATATCAGCCGTTACCTGCCAGATAGTCTATCTCAAAAGGAATCAAGGTGGCAGATATACCATTCTGGTCACACACCCTCAATATTCATCTAGTAATGCATAAACATGACACCGTTTTAACAGTCATTCAAAAACATGATATCTCATTGAGTTGGGCATAATAATTGGTAAGAGGTCATAAAGTGTTAATTGTAATAAGTGGGAAGTACAGGAGAGAAACACCATGAATTAACACAAGTGATATGAATGATCAGAATGAGATAGAAGAAAAGATTTTGCTTAGCTTGCCTCAAAGATCAATACTTTTGGAAAAGACAAAAAGATGAAAAAACCTCTGGGAGATCTACAGGACTGATCTCAGAGGGAAATGGAGATGACTTAGTGATACCCAAACGATTAAATTTGACAAAAAAACAGGCATTTTGTAGTTGTACATTCACGGACCTTGGTAGAATAATTGTCACTTTTAGCTTTCAAAATCATTTTCATAAATAAGGGTAGTCAAACAAGCCTGCAGAACATCAGTGGCGGTCCTCTAAACTTGAAGTTCATTCCCAGAATTTTCAAGATCATTGTGCAATTGCATATTGAGTTGGGATAAGCAGGTGTTCATGTAGTCTACATAACCCTTTGACACCCTCACACTACCAACAACTGCAAAAGCTTAACCTTTTCATTCACCCAGTTTATCAGGAATATGGCGGAAGAGGGAGTGAAAGAAATACGTGTTTTGCTATCAATGTGGATAAAGCAGGAATCTGGTGGATAGAGTGAGAAAGTCAAGACCAAGTTCACTACCTAAGAAAAAAAATATGCTATTCAATCACAGAAAAATAAACCAAAAAGCAAAAGCAAACGGAAAAAAAACAAAAAAAAACAGAAAAGCAGCAGACCAACCTGGGCTCCGATGGCTCCAGTCAGTTTCACGGTGTACAGTATAACATCCAGAATGGGCTGCACACACAAATGCATCTGTCAGCTGCATTGCATCAACTGCAAATCTCAAAGCATGAAGTTTGTTTCCCATCCAGAGTTTGTAGTGTTTACAAAACTCACTCGGTACCATCTGCAGAGGTTTGTTATTCATCACTCATGAGCTGTCAGTTTAAAATATTCAGTCAGTACCATCTGCACAGTTTGTTTTCATCATTCATGAACTGTTAGTTTAGAGCACTAAATGTGAGAGTTTAGAGTACTAAGTACAAACTGCACAATGTATTATTCATCACTCATGAGCAGTCAGTTTACAATACTCAGTCAATACTATCTGCTCAGTTTGTTTTCATAACTCATAAGCTGTCATTTTACAATACTAAGTAACAACAATCAATTTTCAGTCCATACAGCAGTTTGTTGTCAAGTCATGAACACATGAATACAAAAACATGAACTCTCAGCTTCATTGCTTGGAATATCATTAACTCTATGACAGCTGTGTGTTACAATGAATCAGTCCTACGTGTCATTATAATTAACACGCTCAAGTCAACGACTATAGCATAAATTCAGTAAATGAACACATTCAAGTCAGAGACTACAGCACAAATTCAATAAACAAGCACAAGAATGTCAAAGACTACACTACAAATTCAGTACATTAACACATCAATGTCAAATACTACAGTATAAATTCAGTAGATCAACACATTCATGTCAAGGACTACAGCACAAGTTCAGTAAATTAACACATTTATGCAAAAACACTACAACATGAATTCAATAAGTTAACACACCCATGTCAGAGACTACACCACAAATTTAATAAAAGAACACAATCATGTCAATAACAACAGCATGCATTCAGTAAGTTAACACACTGAGAACCTAATGATCATGGGTTCGAATCCCGGGTGTGCTACATTAAAACTGCCCTTCTCACTGTCCCATCTTAACGTCATTGTTGTTTTGGTGGTGTCAGTCTAGGATTAGATAAGTCCTCCCACCCCACTTCCCTGAGATGGTTATTCCTGTCCGACATATCACCTGAGGCGGGTGTCAACGTAATAACTGAACCAGATCAATCAATCAATTAAACCATGAGGAGATAATGTGAATTTTCAGTTTCTGATATCATACAGAATATCATGGTTGTGAAATAATCTTGAAAATTATGTTTAAAAAAACAATAAAAAAAAACTAAAACTCAATTTTTTTTACCTTGCTGAGATTAGAGTAGAGTTCAGCCACGGAATCACAAAACTTTTCCACATCTTGCGTCAAGAGCTGGTCAGCATTTGCAATACGGTTGTCAAGGTTACTCATCTTGTAGAATGTGAAACCCCTGTAATGAAAATCATTATGACTACTATCATCTGATGGATTATGTACAGCTGTTGACCAGGCAGACATTCATTTTCTGACAAGTGTTCTTTTTAAGGAAAGGTGAATCACATGATAGGACACAACAATACAAGATTTTCAGAACAAAAAGCAGGTTTTCAAATATACAGTATAGATGAGAAGACACAAATGGAAAACCTTCCTTGAACTACTGACAAAACACAAATGAACATTTTTCAATACACATAATACAAACCATAACTAGTACCCTTCTTGAACAATTGAAAGAACATGAAAAGTTTTGATATACGATAACATAGCATACTACAGAACTAGAATTATAAGTTTTCAAACGCAATGTATCTTCAATAATACTATAAACAAGACACATCTTATCATGATGAAGGTTAAAACTGCCCCATAACCCTGAGGCTAAAGGAGAGTGCGGTGGTAGAGACCTGAATTTTTCTTGGAAACAGCCGCAGGTAGTACCCATCTTCTCTTCCTCTCTCTCGTATCTTCTCAAAGTTTGAGGACAGTCATGTACCAACTACAACTGACCAGACTGGAGGCTGCATACACTAAAGTTTTGCTTCATAGTCAGAAAAGATATAGAAAAACATGAAAATGCATGCACAAAATATTAACACAAAAAGTATGTCCACCAAAATCACATGCATGACTTACCTCAAGTATCTGTTGTACAGAAACTGTGACAGGCGTGTGCGAAACCTTAACTTGAGCTCGTTGAGGCCATACTGAAATATGCACAAGCACAAACATTAAATGAAAAGAAAACTCCCAAAGAGAAGGCTGGGGAGAGAGAAAGACAGACAGAGACTGAGAGACTGAAAGTGAGTGTGCAAGAGTGTGTATATGCAATGCATGCCTCTTCTTGCGTGCGCATGTGTGTATTGTGTGTGTGTGTGTGTGGTGTGTGTGTGTGTATGTGTGTGTGTGTGTGTGTGTGTGTGTGTGTGTGTGTGTGTGTGAATGTATGAGAGAGAGAGAGGGAGAGAGAGTGTGTGTGTGTGTGTGTGTGTGTGTGTGTGTGTGTGTGTGTGTGTGTGTGTGTGTGTGTGTGTGTGTGTGTGTGTGTGTGTGTGTGTGTGTGTGTGTGTGTGTGTGTGTGTGTGGTGTGTATGTGTGCGTGCATGCATGCGTGCGTGCGTGCGTGCATGCATGCGTGCGTGTGTGCATGCGTGTGCGTGTGTCTGTGTGTGTCTCTGTGTCTGTGTCTGTGTGCGTGTGTGTGTTTGTGTATGTAAGTATGCATTTGTGTGTGTGTGCTGGCTGGAAAGTTATGGTAATTTGTTGGCATTATTATTGAGAACGAAGAAGGAATAAGGCTGAAATGCTTACCTTCAGCATATTGTTGACCACAGAAATCTGCAACCAACAAAATTTTATTTTATCAAGGCATACCAAGTAATACCCCACTGCCATATTTCATCAAATAAACTGACTACTGCCTAAGTCAGCACCTCATACAGCTGCCTGTTTTGACCTCTCATGAGGCCTTACTCAAAACCGCACGAGGTTGAAACATTGGCTACATCTGATACGGTCTTGTGAGAAGTCAAAACACAGATAACTAACTAAACAAGGGATTCCAGGATCAATTTATTTCATAATTTTTTCCAAGTTCAATACTTTCATTGTATAAAGTCTACAGAACAGTCATTAATCATCTTCAATGACTAGGAGGACACATCAAACTACGTACTGTTCAATGGGGTATTTTGGTTCAGATCCCCATTCAATAAACATGCTTACAATATCTTATAAGTGCATTAAGTCAGCGATTGTGAGACACCATATTAACTGCAAAATGCTTGAGCAGGTGGGTGAAAAGATGACCCCCGCCAGGTGCCACTGCTGCGTCTACCCCTATCCGCTACCAGTTTCAGTCAGGGTGGCTAGTGTCCTCTTTGTTCAAAAATAAATTTTAAATACTTTTCTTTCTAAAAATCACAACATCTGCAGTACCCTATCCAGATGATTAAATCAGAGTGTTGACTGTCAAATGTATTCAAAGATATTATCACCATTAAAGCATTAAGAAAGGCCAACTGTTCTCTCTTTCACAACCCTATCCCCATCCCATCACCTCTCTTTTAAGTAATTCTTGTTTCTTTTCTTGTTCTGTCCCCCTCCATATATATCAACTTTTCAACTATCCTTAGGTATTATTTCAAAATTATGAAATAATATTTCCAAAAAATACACAAACTAACTTATTCATTATATGCATGCTAATGCCCAAGACTAAAATGTTGCATTGGTCAGCTACCAATGCTGTGACTAGTGGGAGAACCAGTATCCAGACCTGCCAACCCTGACTTTTAAGTTGGAGTATTTGTCCAGGAAAAATGGAGTATTTTTGAAAATATTGGTGTATTCTGAGTGCGCAGCGCCGAAGGCGCAAGCTAACTAGGGGGGTCCGGGGCATGCCCCCCCGGAAAATTTTTAAAGAATTGGTGCAAATCTGTGCAATCTAGAGCATTCTGAGCCCAAAAATTCACTTTCTAATGGTACTTGATTTTTTTATCTTTAATTTTTTTTTCGTCGTATTTTTTATTAAGTCGGCGTATTGGTCGTATTTTGAGTAAACTGGCGTAATAAATACGCCAAAATCGTATGGGTTGGCAGGTCTGAGTATCCTTATCAACTTCCCAGGGGATCAAATCACAACTGTCAAGCATTCCTATGTGCAAATACTACACCAACTATTGGGGAGAAACAGAGGTACTCATACAAACAGCTCCATGATTCAGACTACATATGATACACAGTATCAAATGTCTTTCTCTCAGATGCCTTCTGTTCTCCAGGCCCTGGAAAATGACAAGTTCCCCAATCTGGCCAAGGCCTTCCAAGGCCTTCCAGCAAGTCAGAAGAACCAGAACAGCAGTGCTCCAATGGATCCCTGCCCAATAATAGGAAGCTAAGAAGACCAACCAGACAACAACATCAGTGCAGTCAGATCAGGAGCCTCATTATATCAGTCTTTAGGTCATGGACAGAAAAGTACAACTTCAGCCTTCTACCCAGACAGCAGGAAGTGATCGTGATGAAGCTCTCCATCAGCCACAGCCGGCCCAATGCCCATATGCACCGCACCTTCAAATTGATGCCATCACCATCTGCCCTTGAGATCAAGAGGACCAAAAAGTCTGAACATACACGGCAGCAATGTTACCAATATCAAGTGGAGTGACTGGAGACATAGCCAACTACAACTTCTCTGACCACAAGCTTCATAGCAACCAGCAGTAACTGGAAAAAACAACCACACTCATTACCATATGTGGCCTGACCATGTAGATGGTAAACAAAAGAACAAGAAAAATAACTGCCAATACATGTTTTAATTCATATTTCCCACACTGAAACTGTTAACTAATATAACAATACAAATCTGCTCGTGTGTGAATACATGCCTGGAAAACGTATCCATTCTGATCTGATCATAGCAAGTATACCTTATAAGTGAAAAAGTTAAATTGTAAACATACTGTTTTCATCTGATTATAAACATGTAACATTCTTTTCATTCGCATTTGCTTTCTTTTGCACGAACGCACGCACGCACGCACGCACGCACGCACGCCCCACACACACACAGCACACACACGCACACACACACACACACACACACACACACACATATACATGCATGCATGTGCACACACACAAACACACACATGTATACTTTTATGTTACTTTAAATGACCAATATTTATTTTTTGCACACACGCAAATGCACACAAGCATTCCTTTTTATGTATTCATGATCAAATTTTGGTGTAAAAAGAAAGACACAAATTAAATAAAGTTTTGTTTCATTTCATTATTTTTCATTATAAACAATATAAAACTTCTACTTACAGCTGGCATAGCATAAATGAACTTGAAAAGATGTACTTTGAATAGAGCCATGTCCCGCCCAATGATTGCACTGCACAAAAAACAAACAACAACAGTCCATGAATGCTATGAACACAACTTGAACAGTCACTAAGCAATCTACTGATCATAAACTGATAAAACTTCTAAACAATCCACAAACAATATACACAGGTCATAATCAAATAATGAATAACAAAGACCAACAACAAAAATTGAAACCATCAGCACATTGTGAAAAATGAATTTCTGAAAGAATGTGTATGTATTTCATTTATTTTTTACACCAACATAATGGGCATAATACATTCTGACAAATCTTGGTTAAACTAATTCCACACTAATCTATTACTGGATTAACACGGACAGAGAGAAACAGGTGAAGAGGAAAAACAACACATCCATCACTGACTGTGACAACTAGACACAGACCACAGATGTTGGTGGCGACATGCTGCACACATACACATATGCACACATGCACGCACGCACGCGCGCGCACGCACGCACGCACGCACGCACGCACGCACGCACGCACGCACACACGCACACACACACACACACACACACACACACACACACACACACACACACACACATTCCTTTGCACAGACCTACCAGCCACCTGTCGGACTAACAGTCAGGAATGAAGGAGAAAACTGCGTTAAAACTGGGAGATTTAAAAACAGACTACTGCAGCACTTTTCATGTTTTCAAAAACAAATTGTTTTCACACACACACACACACACACACACACACATGTACAGAGAGGTGTGCGTGCGTGCGTGCGTGCATGTGTGTGTGTGTGTGTGTGCACGAACACATGCATTTGAGTGCATGAGTAAGTGCGTGTGCATGAACTGTCAACATGTAACATTGTGTGCATCTCTGCCCAAGTCTGTGTATGCATATTTTCTCATAGTATCATGCAGATCATTAATATAATTCAGGCACGCTGCATATTCAAAACTAAACTTGAACACAAAATCCCTTAATCCTCTGTGTACTAACCTTTCTATGGCAGTACCATTCTGAATCATCCAGACATCAGCGTATGTACGTGCTATCAGAGAGGCTGCTACCAGCAACAAGTACCATGACTGTCACATACAAAAACTTAAAATCAATGCGTGCAGACATAAGCAAGTTTACATCCATACACATACAAACCAGTAACTATCACAATCATAAAGTGCTCTAAATAAATAATCATTATTCACAAAGAACTATAAGCAATACTTTTTCATGTATTTTCGTTTTCTTTTTTTATTCCTGAAATTTTGTATAATAAATATGGCTCACATTTACTATCAAAAGAAAAAAGGTTAAAGGTAATCCTCTCTTTTCTACATGAAATTTTTTTTTTTTTTTTCGTAATCAATGTCTGCAGGCTAAACAAATATGTAAAAATTCACGTATCAAAGGCCAATCACATAAGCAAAACTGACATATCAGTTTCACTTACCTCCACTGAAACCCATCCAGGTACCAGAATCTTCAAGATCTTTGCCAGCCTCCTGTAAGCAAGACACTATTATTGCAGTTGATGCTTCAGTTCATTCACACACAAATACAGGCATGACACACTCACAGTTATATATTGCAAATGATGCTGTCTCTGTTCCACAGGCCCTGAAGGATGACAAGCTCCCCCATCTGACCAACTGATGACATGAAGCATGAAATCCTGAACTTTTATGCCATATCATTAATTCTTTCACGACCACCAGTGCGCACCCCGGAAAGTTCCCAGCTGCCGGGCTGTTGGCGTTTGTTTTCTTCCCTGCTGACGCACCATTTTTACTTTTTTATTTTAGTTTACAGCTTTTACGACTGATTGATGGCAAAGTATTTGGTATTACCAGAAAGTTCAAAACGTGATCTTTGCGAGCATACTATTTTCAATAAGAACTTCCAACACTTACAAAGCACCACTACGACAAGAACAACGTAGGTCACAGATTATAAACCCAGACGCATGCTCACATCCCAGTAGAAACTGTACTGTGCTGTACTAAAGGAACCTTTGAAACTTCTCTCTCTTTCCCTCTCTCTCTCTCTCTCTCTCTCTCACACACACACACCATACACATACACACACACACACACACACACCCCACACACACACACACACACACACACACACACACACACACAGCAAGCGACTGAGTGAAAAAGAGAGAGAGTGAGAGAGAGAGAGAGAGAGAAAGAGCAGTCAACTTAGAAGGTAAAGCTTATAATAACTCATGAATTCCCACGCCTGGTACTAGTACCTAGCAGACAGTTTATCAAGGAAGATAGTGCAGACCTAACACATGGCATTGGAATTTATCTGGTCAAGGGGGTCACATTATTCCGTTATCAGTCAAAGTATCAAGTGTAAAGCTACACCAACTAAACGGACTCTGTCCCCTAGCTAAAACCTTCTGCTAAACAGTACTGGTAGTTGTTCCCAATATATTTTACAGTGAAAGCTGCCAGAATTTTTCAAAACTTGACCGGCACTATATGGCCAGTGCGTCTGTGGGGAACAAACGCCTTACCGGCACTGGGGGTGCAATGCGTCAGGAGGGAACTTTTTTGGCACTGGCTCTCGGCGGCCGGTGCGCCGCGAAAAGGTTAAAACCAGTCTGTGTCTTATGGCCCTAACAATCTGTGTCTATCTTAGCTTCTTATGGCAAGTGAATGTTCTGAATTATTTCAGTTCACACACATATGCATACTCTTATGGAAAAAGTATATAATGAAACAATAAACACTACAGAATATGATCAAATGCCTACCAATGAAGGAAATGAAGACTATTCTAAAGTTATTCAATACTTACGCAACAAACACCTTGTCCACAGCGGCCTTTTCTTTCTTGTGGTCATGCTGCAAAATTAATGAATGGAAGTTTTTTGTGTATGTCCATTTTTACACTGGTCACTTTCAACATTTATCAACAAAACCATGATTACCTTTTTGGTACAAGAAATTATTTACATCCAGAGCACAGATAATGTAAATGTGATGTTTTCTATGGCCTTGAAAACATTTTAATAATTCATTTATCAGATGATTTACTATAAGCTATATTTCCTTCCCTATGCTCATCTCAGTGGTTACATTTAATAATGAAGAATGTCTGGAATGTCAAATATTATTGTGATTTGCATTTAAATAGGAATTTCAAGAAGAAATACATTTCAAATTGTAATCAAGCCTATTACACAGGTTCTAAAGCAATATAATGCCCTTGAGCTATCTTAATTATCATAATAGGATAAGAGCCAGTCATGAGACCACAAGAAATCTAAAGACCTCAGGGCCAACAGATGCAATGGCCTTCTCTTTTGTTCACTTTCAGCAGCCAACACTTGCCTATTGCTATCTGATAACACTCTTTCGCATTTCTTCACATGCATTTCAGCAGATTTGAGACTTATAACTGACCCACATTAATATCATTAACACACAAGCATCCTGACATTAACTGTACAAGAAATATGAGGAAACAGATGTCATATCCAAAGTCCGAAGTGTTGTAACTTATGTTGGTCTAGTATTGATATTTCGAAGTAAGTAAATTTATAATTATATTTAAACTTCCAGAATTTGATCTGAATAATATGTAAAAAAAACAAAAAACAAACAAAAAAACAATAATATTCGAACCAGCTACACCACTGGCTTGTCAACAGAAATGAATAAACAAATTCAATGGGTTATTTACTGCAATTTCAGAAAGACTAGACCATCCTTTTGTAAACCCATCTTTTGTAAGCACACACTTTACAACAAATTATAAGCGACATTCACACAACTGTTTTTATGAGAAAATACAGTTGATAAACTGCAAGTGGTGATGTGTACACTGTTGACGGAAAAAGAATCAGTAAACACATGTTAGTTACAGCCTTCATAAACAACAGTACTATTGAATGTTTGCAGAAGAAATATAATTTATACAAATGTTACGGCACCTAGCACTATTTACAAATGATCATTTCACAGTTCAGATTTTGGTCTTACAGCATAACAGAAAAATGTTGAATGCAGGACACTCACCTGTGCAATGACAACTTTGATTTCTTCCTCAGTTTTGCTGAAAACAAAATCATAACACATACTAATAAACAAACAAATTAATTAAAACAAACAAACAAAACCAAGATAGTGGATCTGTACTATTAAGCCCCCTTTTTGCACTCACGAATGTGCAATTAAACAATATTTCTGAGCCACTATGCATTTCAGCTGATATGAAATTTAAGGTTCTTTTACCACTTTATAGCTGGTTGTAACTGTTATAGTTGTTTAAAGCCCAGCCAACAACACAGTCATATCAGGGTTTAACCATCTCAAGACGTACACCATACCTCACTGGAGAACAAAAGACCACCAGGAAAAAAAACTGGGTACATGATCATGTTTACACATAATCTATTCTAAGGATATGCCCCTAGCATTGACCACTCCGTCCAATTCATCACCTGGGTATTTGAAAAATCAAACCTTAATAGTAATAATACAAATATAAACATAACGAGGGACATTAAAAGTGTGTAATATACATAAACAGGCCTAAACTACCTAAAAGTGCTTTTGTACATCGCATTTCCCAAGAGCCAAAAATGCACTTAATGCATGTACCCAATTATCCATCCTAATAGAAAGTACGTAAGACTTTATTGAACATGTACAGATTACCTAACCAGCAAGACAGAAAATGATAGGAAGAAATGACAGAAAGCAAAGGGGCAAGGCAGAAACAAAGAGGAATTTTCTAGCACATTTCCAGAAGATGAGGATACTATTCATACCGAAAGAGCCCCTGGCATTCTCATGCTGGAATGGTTGTGACTGTTCTGTAGTTCGTCTAATCAGTTTATACAGCTGTCTTGGTTGTGACTATATCATAGATCTAATCTATGCTATTATATCTAAGCAGACACTGCTGCGAATGGCCAGAATGCAAAACTGAAGCTGACCTCTTAAACTAATCAATATAAAATTAAAAACCAGCATGAAAAATAAACAATTCTCATGATGTCATCATATACATGGACGTAATCTGTCACCCGTCAGCATCATCAAGTATGATGGTAGCCACTGACAGCAGATATCACAACAACTGTTCTCCGTTTACTTGGAGTTGGATCTTAACTTTTCTGAGCCACATCAAAGACTTTCAAAGCACTTATGTTGGTGGTGATGTTCATATAGGAGCGGGTGATCTGCCCGGATTTTTTGGCCTCAACTTTTCCTTGTAAAACTGTTATCAGTAGGGCTGTATTGGTGTTGTGAGTTGCATGGCCAATGTATTTCATTTTTTTCTTTTGTTGATTTCTGCCAGCAAATGTTGGACTGTGAGTTCATTCAAAATGCTTTCATTTGTTATGTTTTCAACTGCTCAATTTGAAGAAGCTTCCCGTAGAACTAATCTCTGCTGCTTCAATCTTATTTTCATCTGCTTTTCAGCATGTCCAGGCTTTACTGTTTTACAGTCATACAGAATTAGTGGCCAAGTCAGACATTTTATAATTTTGATTTTAAGAGCTGTTGGTATACTTCTGTCTTCCACATGCTATTGAACAAGATCATTTTCTGTTTTCCTGTCTTACTTTTCTATTTTGATGTCTTTTATACAGATGCCATCATAAGCTTTAACTATCCAAAATATTTAAAATCACGGTCATTTTCTAATGCAGTCTTGATTTGAATATCTCCATACACACCATTTTCTTCTCCTTCAATGCACAATATTTTTGTCTTCTTTGTATTGAGATTTAGACCTGCCCTCTTGCCCATTGCATCTACTCTGTACACAGTTCCTTTCATGCTTGTGATACTGATGTATGGGTGACCCCATAATAAGATAAACAATAAACCCAAAAGGTGCATTGCTATGAAACAGTTCCATTTTAGTTTAGAAGCTAAGGAAGACTGGCTAGAAACAAGATGTAAAGAAACTGAAAACCGATACAAAGCAGACCCTAAGTTCATACACATGTACAGAAACAATGAAGAAATTACCCACAGGAAAAAAGACATGCACATCAACTGGGGTTTAAAATCAAAAGACGGTATGATTATTATGAAAAAATACAAAATATTAGACAGATGGGATAAATACACTGGAGACCTTTTTGACAATGACAGAAAGGAGGAATATGTCATAAGAAAGAATGCTGAAGGACCACCAATAATGAAAAATCATGTTAAGACACACAAGGAAAAGATCCAGGACCAGACAATATTACTACTGTAAAAATGACTGAGGCTCCAGAAAAATTTGGAATTGAAAACTGTTTAAAATCAAAAGATGGTATGATTATTATGAAAAAAAAGGCAAAATATTAGACAAACTGGATGAATACACTGGAGACCTTTTCGATAATGACAGAAAGGAGGAGCACATCATAAGAAATAACACAGAAAGACCACCACCAATGAAAAATGACATCAGAGCAGCACCTAAAAAAATGAAACAAGGAAAAGCTCCAGGACCAGACAATGTTATTACTATAAAACTGACTTAGGCTCTAGAAGAATTCAGATTTGAAAAATAAGTCCTCCTAAATTAAGTATATGACACCAGGAAAAAAACGTAAAGATATGTCAAAATCAATTTTCACTGCACTTCTGAAAAAAAAGACTGGGGCTATAACATATGAATTCCACTGTACAATCAACTTGATGAGTCATGTAACAAAGATTCTGTAAGAATAATGATGAGGACAAGGAACAGAATCAAACCAGAAAGAGCAGAAGAACAATGTGGATTTGTTGATGGGAAAGAAACTATTAATGCCATATAGACATTCAAAGACCTCTCACAGAACAAGCAATTAAGTTGAATACAGATTTTTATATGCTTTGTTCAATTGTTGATTATACCAAGGCTTTTGATCGGATAAGACAAAATTAACTGATCAACCAACTGGGAAAACTTCAATGTGGATGGAAAAGATATAAAACAATAGGCCTAAGGAATATATATTAAAGAACAAACAATAACAATAAGAGTAAAAACTGATAAGCCCTCTTCAAAACATCGAAAGAGGAGTTCGGCAGGGATGCATTGTCACCAGATTTGTTTCCACACTCTACGTTGAAACCTTCATGAGAAACCTAGACGAATGCCCCGGGATAAAGACTGGAATGAAAATGATAATCTTTCTTATGCAGATGATACCATTCTAATTGCAGAAAATGAAAGGGGGAAAAAATACAAAAACTTGTGAATACAAGAAAAGGAAAGCAGAAATAATGGGCTTGAGCTAAATAATAATAAAAGTCTAGTAATCAGTAAAAACCAAGAAATCCCCCCATGTATAATATTAAAAATAACAACAAATGGCACAACATTGAGAAAAGTTATATGGAACAGTCATCTCACCAGACAGCAGATGCACATTAAAGATATCCAGCAGGACTGGCCAAGTTAAAACAGCATTCAAGAAAATAAAAAGCATTCTTATCAACAAAAGCCTTTCAGTTAACATCAGGAAGAGTTCTTCAGCGCTACATAGAACCAATACTGTACTACGGATGAAAAGCTTGGGCAATCAACAAGCAATGTCAGAACAAGATTGATGCAGCTGAAATGTGGTTTTTAAGAAAAATGGTACAAGTTCCATGGGCAACAAAGAAAATGAGACAGTCTTGAAAGAAGCAAACACAATAAGAGCATTAATGAAGAAGACTATGGAAAAGCAAGCAACATTTTTAGGACATTTTTTGCAACAAGAGAAATTTGGGCACCAACTACTAGTAGTAGTACTAGTCACAACAGGAAAGCTAAAGGGGAAAAGAGCACCCTGTTACATGTAGACCCAGTGAGAAAATATTACAGTTTTGCACAGTGGATGGGGGCAAAACAGGCTGGAGATATACTTGCAGCCACAAAAGATAGATTTGTATGGAGAGCCATGGTCACCAATGCTATGCCCATGGCACATGTCTATATAATGATGATCAAAGGTTTTTGACCGGGTTAACCACAGTCTGCTGATCCACAAACTCCAACGCTATGGAATACAAGGCTCCACTCTCACATGGATCAACAGCTTCCTTAAGAATCGATGCCAAGCAGTTGTAGTTGACGGTCACCACTCCTCCTATGTCAGCGTTAGGTCAGGAGTCCCTCAGGGTTCCGTGTTGGGACCTTGTTTATTCCTGGCCTATATCAACGACCTTCCAGACAAACTGACGGCACTGGTAAGACTATTTGCGGATGACACAGCGGTGTACAGGGTTGTAGTCAACAGCATACAACAAGACCAGCTACAGCAAGACCTCCAGCACCTATCAGAATGGGAGAAGAGCTGGGACATGCTGTTCCACCCTGCAAAGTGCATGTCTATGCCAGTCACCAGGAACAGGAGCCCGCTGGATCACTCCTACGTCCTGCACGGCCACAACCTGGACACCGTCCACACAGCCAAATACCTGGGCGTCACACTACATCGTGAAATGACATGGGACACCCACATCAACGAGACGGTAAACAAAGCTAACCAAATGCTGGGTTTCCTCAGGCGTAATTTAAAGATCAGCTCCAGTTCCATCAAGGAGAAGTCGTACAAGGCGTTCGTGAGACCCCTTCTTGAATATGCATCATCAGTATGGGATCCATACACACAGAAGAGCATAGACAAGTTGGAGGCCGTTCAGAGACGTGCCGCCCGTTTCGTGCTCAACCGATATCACAACACATCAAGTGTCAGCCGATTGATCGACCAACTGGGATGGCCATCTCTTGAGCAGCGAAGAAGAACCACACGCCTGGGGTTCATTTATAAAATCCACCATGGACTAATCCAGTGCCCAATTATCAGGAGCAAGCTAGTCCCACCCCCACCACGACAGCGCCGGACCCACCACCAGCAGTTCTGCCTCATCAACACCAGAACTCAGTACAGAGGTGGCTCTTTTCTACCCAGGACTGTTGGGGACTGGAACCATCTTCCCAACGAAACAGTAGAGGCAGCAACAGTCGATGCTTTTGTGTCGCGAGCCTCCGCCCAACAGTGAGTTTCTGGACACCACGTGGCCCTTTCGGTAACGGATTTCAGCAACGTCTACGGACAATGAGAATAGTGAAATGATCGGAGCTTACGAATGGACTGTGTCTACAACACCCCCCCTTTATGTGCCGGAATGATCATCCTCAATATCGTGGACACCAAAGGAAAGAAGAAGAATGATCATGAACCACAACTGCACACGAACAGTTTCTCCAACACATTGTATTATCATTGTTACGATTGTAGTACCTTCAACTGCACTGAAACAGTGAAAGTGAAACTTAGAGTTTTCAAAGGATTGACACTTAACCATTTTAGCATAACCTCTCATGATTCAGTTGCATCACTGATTTCGAAATGACTTACCCAATTCCTGAGTTCACAAACTAGGCTAACACACTAACACAGTAATAGTATCGTCTGCAGGATCAAGGTCCACCTTCCAGTTCTGTGAGTTCAGCGTGCACAACAACCCTCGTTTCTATGCGCATGTTTGATTCATGTGAGCTATGTACGTCAACTTAAGTACAATGTACATCCATTATGTCCAGAAAATTTACCAACCCTTTCTTTTGTTGAGCTGTTCTTGTCATATGTCGGTAGGCTAAATAAAAACCCAACCCCACCGCTGTGAACACAGCTGAATTCCTCGGCGTTAACTTGCTATGGGCAGCCATGATGTCTGTGGTAATTTTAAAGTATGGATCGTGTTGAGCTTTTATGTGTGTTAATTTTCCTAATAAATGTTAAAATGTTGAATGAAGTCTTGAACTTATTATTGTAAACGACCCGAAAAATATTTCATCAATTTAGAGTATCAGAGCTGTGTACCACACGATTTGCCACTCCAGCCATCATACGACCCCTGGCGAGATCAGTCAGATACAGGTCATCAGGGGTCATGATTTTCTAACACAGAGATCTTTGGTCTGATGACCCTAACTAGCACAAGCTTGCGATTTCTTTGTTCCCATTCCCCACGTCGCTAGAATGGTTGGAAAAGGTGCGGTCATTATTTCAATATTACAAAAAAATAATAATCCACATGGGGAAAAAAATCACATGGACGGTTATATCAACAACAGTTTAGTTTAGGTTAGCATAGCAATAGGGACATAACACATTAGCCGTTTGGCTATTTCAAGTCCCATCATTTTTATTTTTATTTTCCAACACACGTAGCCAAGGTTTGTCGTAGGCCCAATTCTTTTGATGATTCATTCATCATATTCGTATTTGAGTTCAATGTAATGTTTCCAATGGTCAAGCTGGTTTTTAAACGAGTTTGTGTTTTGTGCTCTTATAATTTCGATTGGTCATTTATTCCATACATGTGCAATTCTATTTGTAAAATAAAACTTTCTAGTGTTAGTCTTGCAATATTCGATAAATATTTTATCAGTACTATTTCTCGGTTTGTCATAATTTGTCAGTTTAAAAAATTGTGTTCTATCTATGTCATCTATATTGTTAAAAATCTTGAAACTTTGGATCAGATCTCCCCAATTCTTCTTGCTTTTAAACTGGGTAAATTGAGTAATTCAAATCTTTCTCTATATGAATAATTTTGAAAACCATGAATTAATTTATTAGCTCTTCTTTGTATCTTCTCTATCAATGCTGACAGTCTTTTAAGACGTGGAAACCAAATAGTATTAAAAGGTTAAGGTTAAAGGTCCCATGGTCAATATGGCCGTAGGGGCGGTGAACTGTTAAAGATTCACCGTGTCTAGGGCACGGCATTATGAAAGGCGGAGCCCATCCCTCTCCTTTCGCCTTTTTTTTTTTTTTTTTAAACCTCCCCCGACCGAAGTCAGGTACCCATTCACTGCTGGGTGGACAGAGGGAGTTTTCAGGCCGGAAAAATCGAACCAGCGTTTAGCGGGTTCGAACCACCGACCTTCCGCACCGCAGACGAGCGCTCTAACCACTCGACTACAGGCCCCCCTAAATAGTATTACCATACTCCAAATGAGGCCTCACTAAGCCTTTGTACAAATATAAAAATGTCTCCCTGTTTATGTATGAGAATGTTCTTTTAACAACATTTTGAATGTGATTATCAAATCTGAGACTTTTATCAAATATTACTCCTAAATCTTTTTCTTCTAAACATTCTATTATTTCATAGGTAATACCATCGTTTATCATAGAATATTTGTTACAAGGGTTACTTTTTCCTAAGTACGAGACTTTACATTTTGAAGCATTAAAGAAAAGATTCCAAGTTTCTGACCAATTGACCAATGTATCTAAATCCTTCTGCAAGATACTATGATTAGAAGATGTATTGTATATTTTAGTGTCATCTGCAAAGATCTTACAAAAACTTAATTTTCTGAGGTAAGTCATTTATAGTAAAAAGAACAGGACCAAGTATACTCCCTTGAGGTATACCACTCAGAACATCTTATATTTAGAGTAATCATTTCCAACTCTAACTGTTTTTTTGTCTTTTAAAAAGTCTCTAATCCAAGCTAGTAACTTACCCATAATTCCATAATAATGCAGTTTGATAAGCAATCTTTCATGCGGAACAGAATCAAACGCTTTTCTAAAATCCAAGTAAATAAGATCTATATTCTCTCCTTTATCCAATAGATTAGTAAAATAATTCTACTTGTAATAACTGGGTGATGCGCAATCTATGTTATCGGAAACCATGCTGACATTCTGTGTAAAGTTTACTTAAAGTCATGTGATCAACTATAACATCCCTGATTATAGATTCCAATACTTTGCATGGTACTGAAGTTAGGCTAACTGGTCTATAATTACCAGGATCACTTTTTGTACCCTTTTTGAACAAAGCTGTGACGTATGAATTCTTCCACTCTGTAGGTACTATTTCCCTTTCCAGTGATTTATTAAACAATATGCTGAGTGGAACAGATAGTTCTTTGCTCAATTCTTTTAAAATCCTCGGATGAATATTATCAGGTCCTTGAGCCTTATTTACATTTAACTTCTTTAACTTATGTTCAACTGCCTCAGGTGTAACTACCAAATATGTTATTGTTTTGCCATCTAACCAGTTTGCTATATTTATAGATGGTAGATTTTCTAAGTTCTCTTTTGTAAATACACTAGCAAAAGCCTATCCTTGTACAACAACAACAACAACAACAAAATGAAAATGCACACATAATGATGTCAACATGAGAAAGAGAATAACTGTAGCGTTAATTTGAGGGGGTGGGGGGAAGAAATGCACTCACTGCTTTGTTTCTCGTTATGTATGCAAAATCTGTCAAATACTGGGGATGATAAAATGATCCTGCTCATATCTTGACAGGGCAATTTTTGTTTTCTTTTATCAAACTATGTAAAGCTTTCATAAGACTACATTCGGAATATAAACCCTCAGTGTGGTATCTTTATTTGAAACAGTAATCAGCAGGTATTGAATAGGTATAATGTTAAGCTGTTTAACTAACTGAATGCCATGATTTGTTATACAAGGATAGGCTTTGATACTTAACAAGAAACGTCATCCTCCAGACAATCTCCGTCAAAGCTACTGACGCGACAAGATAGCCATTTCATCAAAGAGGGACTGTCCATGCACTGCATGACCCATTCGGACCCAATCATCAGTTGTCTTGTTTACAAACTAAATGGCAAGGTGGGGAGGTGACAAACCCTGGGACAAAGCCACACAACGCACACCAACCAGGTCCAGCCCAGGCACTACTGGACCATCAGAGAATGGAAGAGGCCTTTCTTGCCTTAGGGGCCTTCATCTCTCTATTGGCAGCCCGCTCAGCCACCAGCTTGCCTAGCTGCCAGCTTTGTTCCCTTTACTATAGTCTCGACACTTATTAGTTGGAAGCTCCCTACGTTGCTTAACTACAATCACTGAGGATGTTCAAATGGCTGTGAAAGTGATCAGGCATGATGCTCTAGACACAGCCCATTTTGCTATTCAGCTAGGTCCAAGATCCCAAGTTTGCTGTCTTTCATAAGATCACACTCCGATTATGGAACCATAGTATGGTATCTTTATTGGAAAGGCAATCAGCAGCTACAAAAAACAAAAAAACAAAAAAAATGCATTGTTGAGTTACTAAACCAACTGAATGCCATGATTTATCATACAAGGATAGGCTTTCATACTTAAAACTGCTATCACTACAGGAGAAAAGAGTGAGAGCTGATTGAATCAAGGTATACAAATCTTTCCACCAAGTTCGGGGTACAGAAAAAAATGCATTGTTGAGTTACTAAACCAACTGAATGCCATGATTTATCATACAAGGATAGGCTTTCATACTTAAAACTGCTATCACTACAGGAGAAAAGAGTGAGAGCTGATTGAATCAAAGTATACAAATCTTTCCACCAAGTTCGGGGTACAGACTTTAGCGAACTTGTAAGATAATAATTCTTTAAATAACCGGAAATGATGAAGGAAAAACTTTACCAAGAGCACTGTAATACTGATAGCAGTAAACGTGGGTTTGCTCACCATGTTATTTCCCTGCCTTAAACTTGTCCCTTACATAAATACGTTTAAACATTTTCCAGACCAAGATAAAATATATCTCCTTCTTCTCTCTCCATGTAGAATCAATGGGATACAGTGCTAAAGAACTGATCACCAGATTCCCCCAGCTCTGTTAGTTGTATTCTGAAGCTTTGATCTCTATTCATTCTGCAATGTCGTCAGTTGACTGTTTTCTCTGCCTTCTTTCTCCATCTTCCTCACCCAAACAGTTCGCTGGAGGATTGATTTAACTAGACCAGTGGATCTTGTTACATGGCCACACCAATGTACCAGTAGTTTTCTTTTCTTAGCTGATGTCAGCAGATCTTCATATGCTCCAGTGTGCTGCTTGATGGTTTGACGCACTTGTTTATCCGTTATATGATTATTGTAGGCCTATCTGGTGTGTGATATCATTTGATAACAACTCATTTCCATGGCTTTGATTCATTATCTAAAGCCGCTGTGAGGGTCCATCTTTTGCACACATACAGGAAGATGGAATATACCAGTGCACGTAAGAACCTGGTCCTGTGTTTCATAGAAACGTTCGTGTCCTTCTATGCCAGTTTCAGGCTGGACAGTCCTGATGTTGTTTCTGCTGTCCTTAAGAGGAGTTTTGGTTTGGATCTCTCATTGCTAATGATGGATCCTAGCTAATGAATTGTTGAACAATTCCTAGCTTCAGTCCTTGGATATTTATGTCAGTATTGATGGCAATGTTGTGGCTAGACATCAGCTTGGTCTTCTTGGCGCTGATTTCTGTGCTATACCTTGTCGATGTTTCATCTATTCTTTTAACAATTTTGTTGGGTTCTTGCTCATTGCCTGGCTGGCCATTAGGTTCATTTCTGAAGTGGAGGTTCATGATGTTTATTTTTTTCTCTCTCCAATGCTGACTATGCTATCGCAATCTTCAAGTGTCAACCATAATGCCTTCCAAGAATATGTTGAAGAACATCCCAGGTAGAAGGGAGTCCCGATGAACTCAAACTGAAGTATGGAACCACTTTCCAATAGCACCCTGTATAAGTATTTTGCCAGTTACTTTGGAACATAATTGCTGGATGGTGTGGCTTAGCTTTTGCCAATATTAAATTCCTTCATTGTGGCTCATAGTGCCTCTTGATAGACTTTGTCAATTGCCTTCTTGAAGTCTATGAAGATGTTTCAAAAGATGTTTGATGATACTTCTGCCCTGTGGAATCCGGCCTGTTCTTCCGTGGTATCTGCTTGTAGCCATTAGTTATTCAAAATGATTTTGAACATTACTTTGCTGGTATTACTGATCAAACTGATAGTGTAATAGTTGTAGTATTCCCGGGAAGGGTGATGATTAATGATTGGGTCCATGGCGTGGGCCATTCACCTGTCTGCCAGATCTTGTTGCAGGTGGCAGTTTAGTTTTTAATCACCATCTCTCCACCATGTTTCAAGAGTTCTGCAGGGATGTTGTCAATGCCTTCAACCTTACTACATGTCAGATACCTCACTGCTGCACATTTCAGGTATGCCTTCTTCACTGCTGTTACAACTTCTTCACTGGAATTTCCTTTGCTCTGTTGTACAGTTCAAGTCCACTTTTTTATGATGTCATTCACCCGTGCAAGACAATTGCTGTCTTTGTCCTATATGGTGCGAACATTTGCTATTGTTTGGTCAATTCTTTTACAGTCTTTAAAGCTTTCTTTGTGTCATTGTAGTCAAAGCTCATCTCACTGATATACACATGCATATATGTTTACTGAATGTGATGAATTAAAATCATCCTTGTACTATGTAGAATTGTGTAAACTGTATTAAGAACAAACTTAACAGCTTATTGCTGCTTCTAGTCCTCCAGCTGTGACTGTGTCAGTGTCTTTGCTCCGACATAATTGTCTCACATTAATCTCTGCATATTCACTTTCTTTTCTGTGACCGGCACCTCTTTTTCTTTGTCTTCCATCTGTCTCTATCACTTGTTGCCTCAAGTATCTCTTCCACCCTCTTTGTCTTAAGCCACTCTGCAAGTCTGTCTAGTATCTTCTCCCTGGGTCTACCATGTGCTCTCTTTCCCTCCAGCTTTCCAATTGTGACCAGGTGCTCCAATTCCCCTTTCCTCATAAAATGGCCTATAAATTTTGCCTGTCTTTTCCTAATCTTCCTTATGAATGATCTACTTGTGTCTGCCTCCATCAAGACTGTCTCGTTTGTTTTCTTTACTGTCCATGGAACTCTCAACATTCTTCTTAGAAACATCTCGGCTACCTCAATCTTGTTCTGGCTTTCTTTGTTGACTGTCCACGCCTCGCAGCCGTACAACAGTATTGGTTCTAAATAACACCCAAGAACTCTCTTCCTGATGTTAATTGACAGGCATTTGTAGGTAAGAATGCTTTTCATTTTCTTGAATGCTGTTTTGGCTTGGCTGATTCTGCTGGCTATTTCTGATGTGCATCTGCCATCTGGTGAAATGATCGTTCCCAGGTATTTAAACTTATCAACCTGTCTCAAGGTTTTCTGCTGATCACAGTGACTTCAGTCTTCCTGCTGTTTAGTTTCAACCTCTTACCTTTGCTTTCTATTTCTGGTATATTCACAAGGTTTTGTAGGTCCCTTTCACTTTCTGCAATTAGCACGGTGTCATCTGCGTATCGAATGTTGTTTATCATTTTTCCTCCAACCTTTAATCCAGGGTCTTCCTCTAGGTTTCTCATGATGTTTTCGCTGTAAAGTGAAAACAGATCTGGTGACAAAACACAACCCTGCCTGACTCCTCTTTTGATGTTTTGGAAAGAGCTTATATCGTTTTTTATTCTCATTGCAGCTGTTTGTTCCCAATAGCCTACATATTTCTGATTATTCGTAGATCTTTTCCATCAATATTGAGTCTTTCTAGTTGGTTGATCAATTCTTCATGTCTTACCCGATCGAAAGCCTTGGTGTAATCAACAAGGCATAGATATAAATCCTTGTTCATCTTGATTGACCTCTCTATGATAGTTCTTAGGATGGATATGGCATTAATAGTTCCTTTCCCTACCACAAATCCACACTGTTCTTCTGCTATTTCTCTTTTGATTCTATTCCTTGTCCTCATCATGATTATTCTTAATAGGATCTTGGTTATATGACTTATCAAACTGATTGTGCGATGGAGTTCGCATTTTATAGCCCCCGTCTTCTTTGGAAGTGCAATAAAAATTGATTTTGACATATCTTTGGGGATTTTTACAGTGTCGTAAATTTCATTTAGGAGTGTTATTTCTTCTATACCAAATTCCTCCAGGGCTTCAATCATCTCTGTAGTAATGTTATCTGGTCCTGGGGCTTTTCCTGGTTTCATCTTTTTCAATGCTGCTCTAACTTAATCTTTCATTATGGGTGGTCCTTCAAAGTTCTTTCTTGTAATGTGTTCATTTCTGTCATCTTCAAAAAGGTCTTTAATGTACTCTCCCCATCTGTCTGATATTTTGTCTTTTTCCATGAGAAGCGTGCCATTTTTCGATTTTAAATAACCAGTTGATGTGCATGTATTTTTCCTGTGGACAATTTCTTCAATTCGTCTGTAGGCCTACATACCCTGAGGATCCGTTTTGTGTCTGTCTTCTATTTCCTTGCATTTTGTTTTCAGCCAAGCTGCCTTAGCTTCACTACATCTATTCCTGATTTCTTTGTTTATCTTCCTGTATATCTCTTCGTTTCTCTTTGCCTTCCTCCTTTCCTCCATCAAGCCTAAAATGTCTTTTGTCGTCCAGTTCTTTTTTGCTTTTCTATCTACTTCAGGGATTTCTTCACAAGCTTCATTTATCGAATTTCTCAACTTTGTCCATTGTATATATATACACACACACATATATATATAGGCATATACATATATATGTATATATATATATAAATATGTGTGTGTGTGTGTGTGTGTTTGTACTTGCTGGTTTGTTTTACATACCATTCAATAATAGTCTTTGGTTTCTGTTGAAGTCCCTTTCATATGGTGGTCACGTGAGAAAGGAAATATTTAGTAGGCCTATGTTTATACTATTACTCTTAGAAAACAATTATTTATCTTCTGGCCATCCCTTTCTGCAAAAGTTTTATGGTAATGTGCCAATAGAGAAATGTAGGCTATTACAGCAACTTGTTGTCTTTGGTTATGAGTATTTGTTTTGGGCGTGAGCGGTCCGGGTTTCAAATCCCCGCAGAGTTCTATATATTTTCGTGGGTTTTCTGGCTCTGTCGACATCATCTAACCTGCAGCCATTCTTCTTTTTCTTGTATGAGCTGTGAACATGTGATCCAGTATCCTAATTTCAGTCTCAGCCTGCAGCATATGTTTAAATTGCTTTTTTATTTTTTTCTCTTCGTGTTTGTGTGTTTTCTAAAGACGTTTTATTTAGGTGTTGTTATGTAATATGATTGTTGCTCTTATCTTCATATGTAGTCATGACAATGTAAATTTTGTTACCATTGCTTTTTTTCTCTCTTTATGAGTTTTTGTGTGTTTTCTAAAGACGTTTTATTTTGGTGTTATGTAATATGATTGTTGCTCTTATCTTCATATGTAGTCATGACAATGTAGATTTTGTTACCATTGCTTTTTTTTCTTCTTTCAATGTTTTCGATGTGAGAGTGTGTGTTGGATGTTTTTACCCCCATGGGTATGCAATTTTTTGCTTATTTGTATGTTAGCATGTCTTTATCATATTCTGTAAATATTTGTTGGGTGTTGCATTCCTGTCATATTCTGACTTATGTTGTGCACATATTCTTTTCTACTCTGTGTGTACTCACACACATACGCAAATAGTGACACCTGTCTTGGCCCACATGCATACACACAATAAAAATACAACTGCATGTTATGTACACACAAAATGTTTTATTTCCAATGTTCTTGCATGACAGCTGCCATCAATTTGGAAAAACAAACACAAAAGCACAAAATAATCTAACCCAACACAACACATGACAAAGCCCCACCAATTACTTCATTATCTCATAACTTTAAGATTCTCTTCGCTCTCACACACACACACACACACACACACACACACACACACACACACACACACACACACACACACACACACACACACACACCTCTCTCACTCACAAAACAATGCCCACATTAATTCAACTCTCATGCAACAAACAAGCAAACAAACAAAAACATAAAACCCCAGACACTCATACAACTCTCAATCATACAACTTTTGTACAAGAAATGGCCCAACATGAAAGGAAATTAAAATTTCCGACTGCGGATGATTCCAGCACGGATACCAGTCAACTCCCCTCTGTATGCAGTCTTGGGTGGCTTGTAATCTCGCACCTGAAAGATCAATCAATCAATACTTATTACGATCATCACACTCACCATCATCATCATATTCATAATTCAAATGGTGATGAACAGAAGATCAGTCACTGAACATGCAATCATTTTCTTGTGGTAAACTTTCAAATCCTTCAAATCAGGATCATCATCATCATCATCACCATTCTCCTCCTCCTCAACAAATAAGATGCTCTCAGAATGATTCATGACTGACCCCAAACAAAACACAGAAAACAAAAATAAAACAACAAACAAACAAACAAACAAATAAAAGAAATGAGGTGCTCTATGTATATGCACACAATGAAATCTATGAAAAAATTTCCAGGAAAAACTCAGACAACAATCCAACAAAAAAATACATGCCAAATCCATGAAACCTTACATAGTGCATAAGCATGGTTACAGGAGATGCATGCTATGATAATGCACAAACATTTGATGTAAAGGAACACACAAGCAAATGTAAAACAGTACCAAAAGTGACTAACCCATATACAACACACAACACCAAAACTTCACTATTGAAAATGCAAAAAATGATGTGAAACTAGCCGACAAACATGCAACTGACGCGCGAGTATTCAGACAACAGTTTACAATTAAGTATGGTAAAAAACTTGTCACATAAAAAAAAATGAAAAAGATAATTAGAAGGAGAGTGAAAAGAATGTGGTAGGTAGAGTATGGCTGAAATAAAAATGAGAAGAGACTTGTGTGTATGTTTTATTTTCGTGGATCAAGAGTGGAGGGTGGGCTAAGGGAATGAGGGAGATGTGAATGATCAATTGTGTAGGCGAAAGGAAAGGATGTATGTGTGTGTGTGTGTGTGTGATGGCTTGCTTGTAGAGTGGTTTCTATGACATCAATCTGTGAGGTGTTGGTATAGTAATACTACGCTCATAAAAGGAAAGGGTGGGCAGACTCTTTTCAACTTCACAGGACAATGAAGAAAAAAAGATTTTTCATTACAATGTAATCTGTTTCAATGACAGAATGACACAAACACAGACACAGAACTATGCTACGGAAGACTTCATGCCAGCGTGAAGGGTTTAAACACAGGTTTAAAGCTTATGCCACAATCACTTTGGATCTTATCTATCACATGGCATCTGTGCATGTGGAATTCATTCCGACACGGAGATGAACCGAAGTTGTCCCATAACCCTAAGGTTGTAGGCAGTGAAATAGCAGAAATCCAAATTGGAAAAAAACAACATTTTTTCTTGCTTTTTATTTTTTTCTGATCTATCTTCTGCACCACTCCAGTATCAAGGGCCACTCGTTTCAGCATATCAACACACCTCCAAACCCATCAAGACCGAGATCACAGTGACACTTTACCAGATCACTGGTTTTGCACAGGTTCAAAAAGTTTGCCTGATAACTGCTGGCAGATTAAGGTGAAACACATAAGAAACTGTTCAACTGGAACGAACAAACTCCAAACTCCAGTATTCACCACTTACCTGCCCCTTGCGTCGGATGAGTGCACGTCTGTACTTGTTACGGTGTTTGACACGGGATTCTTCAGTTCCTTTTTCCTGTGTGCCACCAACCCTTTGTTTTTCTCCATCTGAAAATACAGGCATTGTAGAGTTACACTTTGGGTGATTCCCATACACAAAGAATATGTGACCCATTCTCATAGACAGGGACATAAGTTGTTCAAAAGCAAACTGAAATGCAGCCTCAGAAAGGAGGTAAGGGACTTTGTCACACACCAGTTAACCCAAGAATCTGCATGTCAGTAGTGCTAACCATATTTTTCAAGAATTCTGAGCATCTGTCAGGAATCATTCTAAAGTAATAGGAGACCAATATGGAATCCCAATATAGCGGGTATTCAGTGGCAATTGGTGACCAATATAAAATCCCAGTTTTTTGATGAAAAAACAAAAGAATAAAGAGCTTTACTATATACCCCTAACTTGCTTTTCAAACATTTGTTAACTAAGATGAATGTTGTTTTTAAATTTTGGTGCAGTCTAAAGAAAATACATGTATGGCCTTGTCTGTCTTGGTGCTCTTCATTAATATTAATTTGTGAAGGCTATGGTACTGTTAGGTGGTCCTATGGTAATATGGTAAGCTGCAGTTAATGGTTTGATTCAGAGACAAATGATACTTTAACAGAATATCAACTGTTTATGTTGTGTAGAGTCCATATGGCACAGACAGTAATTTTTTCACCCATATGAATATGGGAAGTCCAGTTCACACACTGAACACTGGGCTAGTAGGAAGCTCATCCAATGTTATTGTTATGTTTGTTTAAAGCCCAGCCCACTACGTAGAGCAACATCAGAGCTATAACCGTTTCTAAACATACACAATACTTCAACAGGAAAAAAAAAAAGGAAAAGAAAATTAAGTACACATATCAACAATTCGTGCACATAATCTAAGAATATGCCCCTGGCATCAGCCACTACATCCAATTTATCACTCAGGGGATTTAAAAATCATATCGGAATACAAATTTAAACATAACTAAGGACATTACAGAATATATACAAACGGGCCTAAACTACCTAAAATTGACTCTGCGTATCTCATTTCCCTAAAGCCAAACAATGTGCATAATACATGTACCCAATTATCAATCCTAAGAGAAAGTACGTAAGACTTTATATCAAACACAAACAGGTGAACGGATCAGCAAAGCAGAAAATGCATATGGAGACCATCGTGACTCTCCAATCATAAACCCATGACACCAAAGACCCAGCTTGAATTCACCTCAAGCACAGAAAAGGTAGAGTAAACAAAAACTGAGGTCACTCTGAGATCAAAGCAAGAAGGGCCAAAGAATTTGGGACAATTTTCACAATGCTGTAATGTGATTTCATGAACATGGGGACGATGATCATTATGCTATGGAGTTCCATCTAGAATTAGCTCTGCGTGACAGGGCTGCAAGATTTTTATATCTCTATCAAACAAAATTAAATGACATAACACTACCAGACCTGATAGGTAATGGCTCTCCTCATCTGCTCATCATCTCCCTCTGCTGTGTCATCATTGTCGAAGTTCATCTCAGTGTCGTCCACATCTTCATCTTCTTCATCCTCCTCAAAGTCTTGCCTGAAACAGGAAGATAACATACTACACACTAGACTGGACAGTATGTGTGCTTTCACAGACCCACAATTTCAAATGAAATAAAAAAAAAAGACAAGAAAAGAAAGAAAATGGCTATATGAATGAAAAGAAAACAGAACTTTTAATTAAAAAAAAACAAACCGCCACCACCCCCTAAAAAACTTGCAATACAGCAAAAATCTATAAAAGTGAATAGAAAACAGCCTTTACTTTAAAACAAAAGTAACTCTCCTCCAATAAAAAAGGCAGCACTGCAACAAACTATGCAAATAAATAGCAAACAAAGCTATATTTGGTTTATCAGCTGAAAACATTGTGTAAACTGCAAATTTTGATCAGAACAGAGAATACTGAGGCTACATGATCAGTTTTAGTAAATCAATGTAATACTTCTTTATCAATCCCAAGCTCAGAAATCTTAAAATCAATAGCAATGTTATATATAAGTCAGTTAAGCATAGATTATTGCCATGCAGTTGGAATTGCATTAGGTTACAAACAAGAAGGACATGACCATATAGTATCCCTAAAAGTAAAGAAAAGCAAGGCTTATCAGTACAATCTTTACACCACACCCACTTACCATCATGCCCACAAAGTCATTGAAGAAATAAACAATAAGCCTAAATGCTTTCCTGACATGGTTCCATCCCTTCTGATTTTGAGAAAATAATCACCAGTTCTACCGAAAACAATCACCGGTTCTATGGAATTGGCACTTGTGTGATATATTTTTGCATTTCACTGATGTACTCGACACGCTGCCAAGACTTCTCTCTTTACAGATAAAAGGCAGCCAAGTTCATTAATACGTATGCGTTGTAAAGGGCACAACTCTGCTGTCATCTCCATTCACAGAGAATCAATCCGTGCAATCACTTGTTTGATTATATATGCACTCGGACTTCTTCCTTTCCATATTTCTTCAAACTCAAACAGTCCCAACATTTCACACAGATTTTATTCTGCATGAACAACAAAAACAAAATTCAAACACTTTTCAAGTAGGCCTACCCTGTTGCAAAATCCTGTTTATAAAGGACTTTTCAAGGCCCTGAAATAGGCAGCCCCAAAAAGAAGGACTTTGAAAGACTTTAAAGGACTGTATGAACCATGTCTGAAAATAAGATCACAAAGTATGCGGCAAGTCGGATGTCTCACAACATAAGCAGGCATGACCTTAAGAAACATGAATAGAAATAAAGAGACCCAACAGACGGCTGGAATATCTGTCAATCATTACAAATCACAATGGTGGATCAAGTGCTTTGGTCCTCTGACAAGATGCAAGTCAATCAGCCAGCCCTCAAGTATACAACACACGGCTGCATTTTCCCAGCCATTTTGCCACCCTTTAGTTGTGAGCTGGCGTCGCCTGCACATGCTATTTTTAGCCAGGCAGGGTGACCAAAGTCCGTCAGTGTAGCGCGTCTTTGTGCTCCCGCACTAGTGATAAAGGGACGGGTAAAAAGGATGTGGGGACTGGAAGGGAAGGGGCGCGCTATTAATAGCCGGCAGAAAGTGGCCAACTAAAGTATCTCGGATTTGTGCACCGTGAACAGTGGATACTTGGACCTCAGAGCTAAAAAAGACCATGGCAACACTGGACAGATGGAGTAACAGATATACTCCATATCTACAACATGCCATTTTGCCAGAGGCAGATATATTCTACATCTACATTATGACACTGTGCTAGGCTTTCCATCTAGCTTCAGACTGCCAGCTTCACTTCTCCATGACACCTCCTAGTAAAGATAGATGGAAAAATAAGAAAATGATCATGGCATAAAATGAACCAAACAGAGAAAGGAAGACATGGTCTAATGGATGAATGAATTAGTATCTGTAGTTACAGCATTTCACAATAAAGTCAACATCCACAGTTAAGTCAGATGGTTACGGTGTTATGTTGATAACGCATGGGTCATGGGTTTGCCTGTCAGGGTGTCCACAGGTCTTTTATGCAGGCTGATGGGTCTAATGTTAGTGCCCTAGACCTAAGACCATATGTCTCAAGTTTTAATCCCACTCTAGAACATACAACTAGCTTCTTCGCTACCCAACTGAATGTTCCAATCATAACATACAAGTGGCTCGTTCCCTACTCAACTGAATGTTCCAATCATTGTGGTTGTGTCATGCGTTTCAAAGATCTAGTTCCGGTCCTCATTTCAAGACCTTGCCAAAGCACAGGTTATTTTGTACTGGCTCAAAGAATCTGCCAGATAACTATTGGTAGATTTGAGAGGAGCAGATATGAATTTGTCCAAGCGAGACGAATCCCGCTTGAACAAACTCCAAATTGCAGACTCCAAAGGTTCCAATCAACAATGTGACAGACACAGACACAGACACAGACACATACACAAAACATACATGCAGTACGTACACGACTTTCTGCTTTTTAGCCGAAGGGCCTTCATCAAGTCTGGTCTTGCGTGTTTTCTTCTTCCTCTTGGTCGTGGTGCTGGTATCTGTGTTAGGGTCATGAACTGTACTGGTTATCTTCCCTATTTCCAGACCCTGACGTTTTCGCTCCAGTATTTCATCAATAACTGCTTTCAGTCGGTTGTCCAGAGGCTCCAAGCGCTTGTAAAACTAAAACATGGACCAAGGTCATGAAATGAATATTGTCAACTGGCATCCTCATGTTTAAAAATATGATGGTGGACCTATTCTAGAATCTCGACTGTACCATGAAAATTAACAAAATTAAAACAGCACAGCTATCTACAAACCAACAATGTTACAGTATTATTTACACATCAGGAAAATTTGTTATATTCATGAAAAAACGGAATATGGATAAAAAAAAAAGGGAGGCAGATGATCACAGGGAAAAGTTAGATATGAGTGACAAACATAACTGATAATTCTATACAATGAAACAGTCACTGGGTCACAATGCTGAGGGTTTTTAAATTAATGGTAGATATGAGTGACAAACATTACTGATAATTCTATACAATGACACAGTCACTGGGTCACAATGCTGAGGGTTTTTAGATTAATGGTAGATATGAATGACAAACATTACTGATAATTCTATACAATGAAACAGTCACTGGGTCACAATGCTGAGGGTTTTTAGATTAATGGTAGATATGAGTGACAAACATTACTGATAATTCTATACAATGAAACAGTCACTGGGTCACAATGCTGAGGGTTTTTAGATTAAGTGTATGTCTATTCTTACACAGAATAATAGAAACATGAAACAAATTCCTGGCAATTTGTGAATGTGAATTTTGACACAAACATAAGAACAAAAGTAGTCTGCATGCGCCTCATCTAAAGTTTATTTCAGTGTATATGCCTGAATATGTGACATTTTAAGCATTGAGTAGTGTTTCTTTTGTAAGTTAAAACATCAGAAAGTTATAATTGTATAATTCATATTTGTTTAAAAATGAGCATGCACATTTTGATACAGGTGTATTAATAAATACTGTCTGTGACTTATGCATAAGCATATTTTGATAGATGTATATTAATAAACATTGTCTGTGAATTATGAATTACATCTGTGTGTACACACACACACGCATATATGTATATATATATGTATGTGTGTGTATGTGTGTGTGTGTGTGTGTGTGTGTGTGTGTGTGTGTGTGTGTGTGTGTGTGTGTGTGTGTGTGTGTGTGTGTGTGTGTGTGTGTGTGTGTATACATATACATATTTATGTAATGGCCTTTGTAAAAACTATATATTTTGCATGTTGAAGTTTAGATCCTGTGATGCAACTGCGAGTATACTTTGCAGATAATAGATGTCTATGCATTTTATCTAAAATGATTAAAACAAGTTTTCTTATCAATCAAGAAAAAAAGTCTGAAAAAACAGACTACCCCAAATAATGTACCAGTCTACACTGTTTTTATTTTTGCCAACCAAATCTTTTATCTGTGTATCTTCTGTTATCTTTTATCTGTGGTATTTTTTTGTTATCTTAAGTATTATTTTGTTTTTACTATTTTAGTTTTGCTTTTCCATCTCTTGCTCAACTTTAATGGATTTACAATTTTTTGTTTACATGTTTGTAGGTATACATGTGCATAAGCATGTGTGTGCTTGTGTGCATTTGTGTGAGTGTGTGTGTGTGTGTGTGTGTGTGTGTGTGTGTGTGTGTGTGTTGTGTGTGTGTGTGTGTGTGTGTGTGTATGTGTGAGTGTGTGTGTGCGCATGAGTGTGAGCATGCATATATGTGCATATGCAAAAATGTGCACATGTCATACATGTATGTGTATGTGTGTGTGTGTGCACATGAGACCTGTTTTTATGTCAAACAATCATTAAACATCTACGTACATTTTGTAGTTCCACCAGACGCTTCAAGACAGGATGGAAATGTAGACGAGGAGTTTGCTTTATCAAGAAATATATGTAGAATCCTCCACATATCAAATAGCTGGAAACAAAACATAATGAAAAACATCATCAGAATGTACTTGTCCAATTTGCAAAGAGATAAGCAATGAATCGTCTGCATATCAAGAGCTGAAAATATACCACATACAATAAAATGTATGCATTCAGTGGGATTACAAGAAACGAAAGTTAGATTAGTCCCACGAAGAAAAATGTTCTGCAATCATCAGATGATTTTGTGTAATCCAAACTTTCCTACTTAGCCCAAATCAACTGAGTATGAACTGACCAATGTGGGAATTACGTACAATACTTTCAGCTGCCTAAGGAGATCTAAAACAGGCTTAGGTTTTCCTCACTGCTTATTGCAAGTACTGTGACAATTTTTTTTCAGAAAGTTTTCTGTCATGACTGATTTACATGTACCATGCAAAATTGATGCTTCCCTCACAAGCTGCCTTATAAAAAGTGGTCTTATTGTTATTGTTATTGTTGTTTAAAGCCCAACCGACTGCATAGAGCCATATCAGGGCAATAACCGCCTCAAAACATACAAAACTTCAACAGGAAAAAAACCAAAAAACTAAGTACACATATTAATGCATTCGTGCACATAATCTAAGGACATGCCCCTTGCGTTGACCACACCATTCAATTTATCGCACCCGGGAATTAAAAAACACACCTGAATAGAAATTTAAGCGTATCTAAGGACACCAAAACATATATAATAACTTTGTGAAACACATACAGGTGAATGGACCAGCAAGGCAGATGATGATAGGAAAAAATGACAGAAAGCAAAGGAAGAAGAAAGAAACAAAGAGAGTGACAGAAAAGAGGACATTTCCAGCACACCATTTCCAGAATGTGGGGATACTATTTATACCTTAACCCTTTGACTCCCGCACCCTGTCCACCAGCATCCTGCATTGTCAACCATGCTAGCAAAGCAAAAACGTAACCCTTTGAAGCTGGTGGATAGGGTGAGGCAGTCAAAGGGTTAAGTTTTTGCAGTTGGTGGATAGGGTGCGGGAGTCAAAGGGTTAAGAACCTCCAGCATCCCCACAGGGGGAAAAAGTGGTCTATCAGCTCAGTCGGTCAGAGAGCCATGCTGAAAATGTAATGCTATACATTTACTTACTTGGCAATGATATGATATTTCATCCGCACATAGGTTGCCCCAAGACCAACCATCTTGCCTTCTTTGACCAAGCTCATTAGTGGGATGATGCGCTCCTGAAACTCCTTCATCTGGAAGTGAAAAGAGAAATCAGAAAACATCAAGGAATACTATCAATGATGAATTTTTTCTTCCAGGTCCATTGGAGATAGAGCAAAAAAATTCATCATCATTTTGAAAAGCAATGTTAGATGGGACTAAAATCAGTGCTTTTAGGACACTAGTCTTTCAACTGGAAGGTCCAGCTTCAAACTTGAAGGTCCAGCTTCAAACTTGCTTGGGTACCACCTGGTGGGTAAATGGCGATTCTTCTGATCTCTCAGATCAGTATGTATGTAGACCTGTTTGTGCCTGAACTTCTTTATGTAAACGTACACAGAAAATCGAACATGCAAGTTAAAGATGCTGTAAGTCAAATCAGCGTTGAAAGATAACAGTCAACAATCGTGAGATACTCACAGTTAACAACAAACATATATCTGTTTCACAAATTAAGCTACATATTTTATGTACTCTAATCATGACAGAAGTACTGCTTCCAGTTCTGTGATACAGTTATTACCCTAAAACTGACAGCAAGGTTATTGTCAGATTCAAAATGTGGAACTAGTGTCCATGTTCTCCATGCCTTTGGCTGGTGTTTGTTCTCAGGTGGGAATCATTGCACTGAGACAATATCAAATGTGCACCACACAAATCTACCAGCAGTTACATGGCAGGCTCCTTCAGCCTGCATAAACCCCTAAAGAATTTGTCTAGAGCACGGAAATGCTGTCTTGAGAAAAGCTGAAACTGTAAAAACCAGACACATATGAAAATAAAATGAGAATGAGCGTTTAAATAATGAACCAAGACAGGTACAAGTTTCTGGTCAACAGGCCTTTGTTAAACATACACAAAAGACAACAAAGAAACAAATTCACCAGATCCAGGACACAAGCAACAGATCAACTAACTTGCTTGATGTTTTCAAAGAGCAGAGTTGTTCTGTCATTGCTGTCCTAAATCTAGTGAATTTCTTTGTTGCTTTTCCTGTAAGCTTAACTAAGGCCAGTTAACTGAAAATCTACACTGGTCTTGTTTTGTTAATCAAGTTTGCATTCTCACTCTATTTTCATTATTCAGTCCGAAGCCTTCCAGCAGGCCAGAACAAAAATGGTAGCCTTACAGTAGATATCCACTCACTATAGCATTCAAAGAAATCAGACGATAGCTGAGCTAGCAAAAAGAGTCCATGCAGACCAACCAGACAACAGCATCAGCTTCAGCAAGATGGGGAGCATCATCCTTAACCTCTTCCCTGCTGACCCCGTGTCTACTACAGGGCTGTTTTGACATGTCCGTATGCCCGTAACCGTGTCTGCCACGGGGGATTTTCTTCATAGAAATTTCGGGGGAAAAAAATGGGAGATAATACAAGAAACTTGGCCAACCTCTTGTAGAGATGTCAAAGTGCAGTTTTTTTTCCCTTCGACCATTCGGAGATTTGAATATCAGTTAGTATGATTAGCATCGGAAAGTAACGAACCCAATAATGTGATTCAAGATGGCGGAACAACTGCCTATTCTGTCTCTTCCTCCATTGTGCTACAGCCAAGAACTTACTGACTGTTGCATAGAAAAATATTCACAGAGAGTAATAATAGTAAGAAAACCTTTTCACTTGATGTTTATTATATACAAAAACCAAATTTTGCTCTGTTTTGTGTGGTTTTATGCGCTACTGTGGATGTATGTATGCTCTGAAAGCACTTTTTTTTTTAAAGAAAGAGACTCACTATATCAGCTCTAATCATAGTATTTTTCAACCAAATCAAATAACTATGACATTAAGTCATAGCCAAAGGTCTATAAAAAACATGCCAAAAACTGAAAATATATCTTCGTAATGAATGAGCAGTGAACAAATTAGTGAACATACTGGAAAAAAAAGCAAGATTTTGTCCCGGCAGACAGCAATGCAAAAGGCCACAAATACTGTGGCAGGGAAGGGTCAACTACTACTACCTTTTGTTCAGAGAACAGCAAGTGGTTCTGATGAATCTCCACGCTGGCCACAACCAGTTCAACGCCCATACGAACTACATATTCATAACAACGCCATCATCAACCTGCACCTGCAGTCAAGAAGACCCAACAGCTGAACACACATTACATCAGCAATGTCACCTCCACTGAGGGGAGAGGCAGGAGAATATAACTCCTCAGTCACTGCGCTCAATGGCAACAAACAGGAACAAGAAAAAAACAGCCACATTCACCACTAAATGTGGCCTCAGCATGTAGATTATCAATGAAAGAACAAGAGAAGATTCAGAATGAAACTATCAGGTTAAGTGGTTCGAAAATGACTAAAAAGACTGTTCCCTTTTTTCCACCTCATACCCACAGACAGCTTGAGATTTACTGTCTCTCATCATTTGGTGTACAAAGTCAAAGTCATGAAATCTCTTTTTTCATTCAAAAAACAACACAAAAACAAAAACCAAAAAACCCCCAACTTGTCCCACCCTTACAATCAGTACTTCTCAGCTAAACTCTTTCAAGATACAAAAACAAACATTATCATACACACATGAATGAAGAAAGCAGAAGTCATGCCACACATTATGTCTATTTGTCTTCATTGTGACATAATGAAAAATCAAGACCGTAGGGTGTCATACATACCTTCAAATTAAAATCGTTGGCTATTACAGCATATTCTGGGTGCATTTCTCTCAGCCTCTGAAAACAAAAAAATCTCATGATTTAATCTGCATACTACCAACTATTACCCAAAAGCAGTGTTCTGATTTTAGTTCTTAATCCACCATTCCCTCAGCTCATATTCACAGCCTGCCTGACAAATAAAAACCATCAAATAAACTGTTATATGAAACAGAACATAGTTTACCATTTTGAAATGACTTCTTTGTGTTCATTAAATCACAAATTATACGTGAGCTCATTGGAAAGACTGGGACCACACAGATGAGTCTCATCCACTTCATGGATGCCTCATTGAGGGTGTTGTTCAAATCCTCTGACCAGCACAGCAGGTGTCTGCATCTCTGGGGCCTGGTTGATGCCAGAATATATTATGAGAGTAAGCGTAGAGTCCAGCCCTGTCATGCAGTCTCAATCCTAGATGGAACTACCATCTTGATTATCATCCTCACTGACATCATCACCATCTCATTGTAAACAAGTGTGCCAGCTTATGTGGCCATTAAGGTGGCACAGAAAATGGAGGGGAAAAAAAAAAGGTGAGAACAAAGGCAAATCCCTGAGTGCGATGATCCTTAAAAATTAAAAAAAAAAAATTATGTGTGACTGTGTTGGGCACTGCTAAAATGTTAATGCTGTAATAATAACATAGTCTGTTCAAGTAGGATTCACTGCATTTGGACAATTCCATACGTCCTGCATCCAAACCTAACAGTTATTATCTGGTAAACTTCTTGAGCCTGTGCAAAACCCTAAGGTCTTCAAATGGGAAGGGGTAGAGTCAGACATAAGACAACCAACTTGATCAGAATAACTGGACCATTAACCCTTTGACTTCCGCACCCTATCCACCAACTGCAAAAACTGAACCTTTTTACTCTCTCACCCTATCAGGAAGCTGGTGGATAGGGTGAGAGAATCAAAGAGTTAAGTTTTTGCTTTGCTAGCATCGTTGGCAACACAGGACGCTGGTGGACAGGGTGCGGGAGTCAAAGGGTTAAGAAGGGCAATAAACGGCCAACTCTTATGCTGTTGACTGACACTGAACTCCAGACATCAGATCAACATAGCCAGCAAGCCTGTTATAAAACCTGCAACTTGCCTGAGGGTCAAATCCATGATCCCTGCATTATTGGCATGGGACTCTATCCAAGTGAGCAAATGAGGCCATAAAAAAACTGGCATGTCTGAAGGCTGGACCCACGAACCCTGCGTTATTAGCGTACAAAATTCAAACCAGCTGAAATCCAAAATAAGTGCGACCGTCTGTGTTCAAGCAAGCAGGAACAAGAAAACATGAAAATAGAATCAGTACACATATCTAATACAGATGTATCAACTAAGCATTCTGATTCAATTTTCATGTTTTTCTGGTTTTCAAACCAGCTGAGCTAAAAAGATCATGGGTTAATGCTGGAACAATACACAATTAACAGAATGGACACAAACTGTGGGAATAAAAAAAGAAAAAGAAATGTTCAACCAAAAATCAATTACTTTCAAAATAAAAAGAAGAACGCAACTTGGAAAAACCCCCCAATAAAAAACAAAACAAAAACAGTCAAAGGAAAGAATGTACATTTTAATTTTCAAACTACTTCAAACATATATTCCCCACATACCTCTAACTCAGTCCCATCAGGTAGTCCGGAGAAGTCTGTCTCAAGCTTGACCTTCTCATATCCATCAAATCCATTCTGTTGCAGAAAAAAAAAATTCCAGATGAATAACGAAGGAAAAAAGACATGAACATTAACACTTAGTTTTATACACTTACACAAAACAAAACTACAAAACTTTCTACAGGAAAAGAAGGAAGAAAGAATGACATGTAAAATAACACTAGTTCTCTGCATTCACATACAGAAAAGACTGAAAACTTTCTCCTTCTTGATCATTCACAGACTGATAATTGGTGACAGTAGCCAATATGGATTGGGAAGGTAGGTAATTGCCTAAAAGCACATGTGAACAGATGTTTAAAAATGGTGAAAACTAGGTAAATATTTCTAAACCATACGGTGAAAACTAGGTAAATATTTCTAAACCATAAATTCTTGTTTCTGAAATATTAGCGATCAAACTTAAAACTGGTCTTTTGTGAACCATGTACAGATGCATATCAAAATTGGAATTTTGTAAACTATATACTGATTAATATCAAAATTGGCTTTTTGCAAACTACATACACATTCATATCAAGACCAGTCTTTTGTAAACTAAGTACAGATTCAAACTAAAATCAATCTTTTGCAAACTATGTACAGATTTATTTTACCATCAGAATTTTTTTGCAAATTAAGAATAGACTTACATCACAATCAGTCTTTTGCAAACTATGTACAGATTTACATCACAATCAGTCTTTTGAAAGCTACATACATATTTATATCATAGTCTTTTGCAAACTATGTACAGATTTACATCACAATCAGTCTTTTGAAAGCTACATACAGATTTATACCATAGTCTTTTGCAAACTATGTACAGATTTATATCATAGTCTTTTGCAAACTATGTACAGATTTACATCACAGTCTTTTGCAAACTATGTACAGATTTACATCACAGTCTTTTGCAAACTACGTACAGATTTATATCACAGTCTTTTGCAAACTATGTACAGATTTACATCACAGTCTTTTGCAAACTACGTACAGATTTATATCACAGTCTTTTGCAAACTATGTACAGATTTATATCATAGTCTTTTGCAAATTATGTACAGATTTATATCATAGTCTTTTGCAAACTATGTACAGATTTATATCATAGTCTTTTGCAAACTATGTACAGATTTATATCATAGTCTTTTGCAAACTGCGTACAGACTTATATCATAGTCTTTTGCAAACTGTGTAGATTTATATCATAGTCTTTTGCAAACTATGTACAGATTTACGTCACAGTCTTCTGCAAACTATGTACAGAGTTATATCACAGTCTTTTGCAAACTGTGTACAGATTTATATCATAGTCTTTTGCAAACTGTGTAGATTTATATCATAGTCTTTTGCAAGCTATGTACAGATTTACGTCACAGTCTTCTGCAAACTATGTACAGAGTTATATCACAATCAGTCTTTTACAAACTATGCACACATTCACATTAAAAAAAAACCTTTTTATTTTACAAGATATGTACAGATTCATACTTAAACCAGCCTTTTGCAAATTAAATACAGATTTATACTAAAACTGGTCTTCTAAAAACTATGTACAAACTAATTTCTGAATTGGTCTTTTCCATGCTATGTACAGATCCATATTAAATCCAGTGTTTTGCAGACTATGTACTGATGCATATTACAGCCAATCTTTTGGAAACTATGCACAGATTAACATTAAATCTGTCATGCAGATTAATATCAAAACCAGACTTGTAATCTCACAGGCTACAGTCCGCAATGCTGGTTAATGGCAGAGTGAAATCTCTAGGAAAAAACACCAAATTAACTAATGAGTATGAGTGAGCAAACATGTGACACATCACATGTGTGCATGTGCTTGAGAACGAGAAAGAAAATGTGTGTTTGTGCATCTGTCTCAATGTCTGTGTGCATAAGGTAATGTGCTTCATTCTGCTGCTTTTGAGATTATCATTCTTACCTCATCTGATTTTGCCTTCTTCTTTTTGTCTTTCTTTTTCATTTTCTTCTCAGTCTGAAAGTTATGAACCATACAAATTAAACAAACATTATTTATGCTTGAAGAAAACAATGAAAACTTAAGAAAACAACAAATTAAACTGCAAACATAAAACTTCTGGCCACTGAAGAATTTCTGTAATTTTGAGGCATTATGGATGCATTTCCTGATGGCAAATACAATAATTCAGTAACATTTCCTCTGAAAAAAAAAAATTCCCTCTGAAACTAGGAATTCATCTGCTGAAATTAGCGGATCCGCTGAGAGTTACCCAGCCTGAATGACACTGGCCATTCCTTTGGATCTGTCAGCCATGTGGAGAGGAGGGACTTGCTACAGAGGCTGGTTCTCCAAAGCACGTTATCCACGCTTACACCCTGGAGATGACATCAACACTGCCAGCAACACCAACAATTAGGGTGCATCTAGCAATGTTGCCCTGAAGGAAGGAGGCCTACAACTACCACTACTATATGATATGCACAAAAATCCCTAAGAGTGGAAAACATTAACATGTTTACCTACCAATTCTTTTAGTTTGAATGACACAACGAAGGACCATGCTTCATTCTGTGCAAAGGCTAAAGATAAAATAAAAAATAATAAAAAAGAATTCTTCCAAATCACAAATATATCAGGACATATATCAATCTGTATACAACACACACATGAACAAAACTACATTCACATATGACTTCGAACAGCAACCTATGGTATTTCTTTAGCTGAAGTTCTTACCTCAGAATCGGACAATTCCTTTTCCTCCACTTTCTTTGACTTCTTTTTCTCACTTTTCTTTGACTTCTTCTCCTCTGTTTTCTTTCTTTTCTTCTTTTCTCCTTTCTTCTCCTCCTCCTCTGTCTTTTTCTGAAAATAAAAATAGTATAAATACTAATCCAAGCTGCATATTAGCACTTTCAGGAAACTTGTGGCAGCACAGCACAAACATAAATATGTCTCCTCACACACACACACACACACACACACACCACACACACACACACACACACACACACACACACACACACACACACACACACAGCTATATTTTTCCTGTACCCTGCCATAAATTGTGTTTTGATTATGCACACTGGCCCCTCTGCCCATCCCCCCCTCCCCCCTATTTCTTTCTCTTTTGTGTGTGTTTTTGTTTCAAGCAATGTTTTCCTTAATGCATGTATGCACATTGCTTGATGCAGACTGTGCAAGTGTTATGTTGCTGCACAGTCTGCACACTCTGTTTTTTATGGACATATAAGCTGGGTGTTGTCATGTTTCCATAAAGTTTACAAGCCACCCAAACACTTGACAAAATACCATACTTTTAACAGGTAGGGCATATAATCCGCTGACGACGAATGAGCCTGTTGCCGTTTTTCAATCTCTAGCATCTCCTTCTCCTCCAAAGCTGCACTGCCAGCAGCATCCTCATCCCCTGACAGGATGATCTTCTTGTCTCGTACGTCACCGCCAAAGAACCATGACCTTTCTGACCCCCATGCTCTAGCGTCTGGCAAAGCTGCACAAGCCAAACAAAATGAATTATGAGGTATGTCTAATAGATAATGAGACAAAAATTGACAGCGGTATCAAATATTATTTGATCTGAATTCCTGTTCGTGGTAAACTACATTTTCATTTTGTCTATTTCAGCAACAAGTGGCAACATCATATCTGCCATGCTTTGGCATTTCCATGAAATCAAAAATGGAAAACAGGAAAGAACCAAACATCTAGAAAACAACCCCCCTGGTGGAACCATGACACAAGAGACTGCCTGGAAAGAAAAACGAACTGCTGTAAAAGCCTGGCAAAAACACAGAAGAAGATATCGCTCAGACCATGATAGCATTAGAAAAGCGGACGAGTATAAAAGAAGTATGGACGAAAAAACAGAGCAGTTCAAAACCATAGCCAGAAAGCAAAAGCCAATAAATGGATACATTTCTGTGAAAGACTCAGTGCTGATACAACACAGTCACAATTCTGGCAATTCTATCAACAAATGGAAGGGAAAACCACAAACATCACAATACCAGATATCACCAACACAGATGGAACCATGTTAAGAACAAACAAAGAGAAAGGACAAGCCTTACTACAGCGTTTCATACAACAGAGTGACCAGAAAAATCTTGAACAGAAAAGAAAATTCATTTTGGACCTAAACAAAAAACTGGCACAGACTGGACTAAATGATGAAATAACTGAACAAGAAATCCATGAACCACATGCACGCTGTAGAAAAGACAACCCCTAGTCCAGACAAGATTTGATACTTTGACATCAAAATGCTGTCTGAATATGAAAGAACTGAATTGTACACCCTCTCTCAATACAGTTTTGAGAAAGGTCAGGTTCCTAAGGACTAGACACAGAGCTTCCTGAAAGTCTTACCTAAACCAGGTAAAGATCATCGCAGACTAAATGGATAGTGCATCCTGACTATGCAAAATGTACTTGGGAAACTGATGGAAAACATAATAGCAAAGACATTAGCAAGAGACCTAGATGACGGGAAAATATTCCCACCTAATCAAGGAAACTTTAGAACAGGAAAAAGTACATGGGAAAACACAGCTGCCTTTGCTCACAAAGTCCACGAAGGTTTTCAGAACAAAGAAGAAACTATATCTGTAACCACTGACCTAGAAGATGCGTACAATAAAGTACAATTCACATTACTCATGGAAATACTTCAGCGATATGGTGTCAGCATGACAGTCCAAGTTCATACTGCTTATAGTTATACTATAGCCAAGCATGACAGTTACAAGATGGATTGCTGCTACACTCCTAGAAAAAAACACTCCTTGGGACTCCCTCAAATATCACCACTTTCTCCTATTCTCTACAACATATACTTCTTTATAAACAAAAGGCTTGCTGACCTAAATAACAACGGACCAGCCTGTATCCTCACTTTTACTGAGGATGGGACGACTCATCTAGAAGACAGGTAAAAATGCATCAGAAAGAAACAAAGTAGTCCAAGAACAGTTAAACAACGTAGATCGGTGGTGTCAAGAAACCGGATCGGCAATCATCCCCACCAAAGCACAGGTACTGTTCTGCACCCTTGACAACAAAGCAGCGAGTGAAAAAAGTCCATCAGTTACGTTCAGAGGAACCAACATCCAGTGAAACTACGTTCAGAGGAACCAACATCCAGTGAACTAACAACTTACGCTACCTTGGAATCAGTTTTGATAGAATGCTAACCTTCAGAAAACATGTGGAAACCACTACACTCAAACGTAAAAGAGGCTTTTCAGTCCTGAAAGCAATGGCGGCTAAAGGCATTGAACATCATCTCTTTCAACTAAATCAAGCTGTAATACTGAGTGTCATCGATTATGGACAGGGCCTCACTACATTGTCACAGACAAATCTGCTAAAACTAGAAAGAATACAAAATGAAACAATAAGAGTGATCTTCGGAACCACACCAAAGACACGCCCACTGAGACTATGCAATACCTGCTTGACCTTCCTTCAATACAGTTGAGACACAAAACAGAACAAGTAAAGGCACGTTTCAGGGCATTGGAGAACCCAGAAACACAGTAAAAGCACATTTCAGGGCAATGGAGAACGCAGAAAACCCACTCCACAAGATTGTCGGAACAGCAAAAGGCAACAGACTCCAACATGGAAAATCATGGATGGGACAGGCAAAAGACTCCATTTAGCATGTGTGTCAACTGACAGAACTCAAAGAGACAAAGGAATGGGAAAAACATCCAAACTTTTATAAATTCAATTAAATGTTGCTCAAGTCTCAGACATTGAAAATTCTTTTACTCATTATGGTGCATCTCTTAATAGACTGCGTACGCTCTTTCAAGTGTCACAGTTCTAAATAAAATCCGGCAGTGGTGTAAACAAACAAAAAACAACAACAACAGCACTCTCAATCAATTGCGCACACTCTATCAAGTGTCAGAGAAATGCACTCCGATAGTGGTGCAAACAAACAAACAACAACAACAACAAATTTTTGAAACTGTTATCAGTAGTTTGGGGGAAAGTGCACCCAGGTGCAAAGGTGATTATTTCTCTTTCACATAAATCTAAAGTAAAGTTAGTGCTAAAGTAGTAGCACACGCGGCACATTCAATGCCATTTTGTAGCTGTGACCAAATACATATGATATACAGAGAGAGAGAAGAGAGAAGAGAGAGAGAGAGAGAGAGAGAGAGAGAGAGAGAGAGAGAGAGAGAGAGAGAGAGAGAGACAGAGACAGGAGAGAGACAGAAGACAGACAAAGAAGATAAAGAGAGAGAGAGAGCAGAGAGAAAGAAGAAGAGAGAGAAGAGAGAGAGAGAGAGAGAGAGAGAGAGAGAGAGAGAGAGGAGAGAGAGAGAGAGGAGAGAGAGAGGAGAGAGGACAGAGACACAGAGAGAGGGACACAGAGAGAGATATCTGAAGAACTTACCCTCATCTTCAGCATCCTCCTCCAAATCACTGCCCAGTTTCTTTTTGTTTTTATTTCGTTTGAGTTGACGCAGCTGCTGTTGCATCTGTGCAGTTTCTTCATCATCATCACTTGACTCCTCCAGGCGATATACCTCCTGTATACACAGCAACAGCATTTCAAAGTTTAAAAGAAAACATACTTCCTATTGTTACTTTTTCAGTCTCACCTGTCGGCTTTACTGTCAGAATCATCAACAAAATGATATTTTATACATATTTTCTACCCTTCTCCTTTGTGAACATCTTTTATACTGCTAATGTTCTAATATTTTTGTGAGCATTTTTATCAATGACACAACACACTTCTACTGATCATAGTTTTGGTGTTGCATTTGTTTGTTCATTTGCTTATGACAATAAACAGTTAGCAAGCAGTAAGGGAACTGAGAGGGTTAAAGACAGACAGACACACAGAAAAAGACACACAGGTAAAGAGATAAGAGACAGAGAGACGATGATAAATTTGTGAATTGATAAAAAGAAGACGGACTCATGAGAGCTAATTATTAGTTAACTGGTCAGATTGCTGTGACATATTTTGATTTTCTATGCGATGTTTAATGCATAAGACCATGAGCGAGAAATAAAAACTAAAAAACAACAACCCCCCCCCCCCCCCCTCCCCCAGTAAAATGCAAACGGCTCCTACTCAGAGTTAAACATAGGACCACAAACTGAGTCTCATTTACCTTACAGATGCAAGACTGAGAGTATTGGTCAAATTTACTGACCAATACTGCAGGTGTTTGTATCTCTTTTACTGACCAATACTGCAGGTGTTTGTATCTCTTTTACTGACCAATACTGCAGGTGTTTGTATCTCTTGGAACTGGCTGATGCTAGGGCATTTTATGGAAGTAAGAAAAGAATGCAGCCCTATCACAAAGTCTAAATCTGAAATTGACCTCCACAGAATTATCATTATCCTATCCATTATCATCATTAAAGCACTGTAAAAAAAAAAAAAGGTCCTTCAGGTCCTACTCTGATAGTGACTTCAGTTTTGGTGGGCTTGAAGGTGTGCTGGGGAGCTAAAACTGAGTGGCATTGGGGGTGAGGCAGGTAGTGACATAGGAGCAGTGCAGCAGATAAAGAAACAAAGAAAAAACCCAACCAGTAAATTAAAAGGCAAATTCTTTTACTTATACCATCAAGTACCCTGCAAGCGCCCAGTACCCAGTATCTAGTATATAAATGCCAACCCCCCTCCTCTGGATCAAAAACCCTGCATATGGTAAAGTATTTAGTAAATGCCCACTTCCCACTTTGGAAAATCCTAATACAATGTCTGGAATTAACGATGTCGCAGTTCAAACTAGTGACGTCTTTCAACTCTGATCATCATTTCTTTTACAGTTTAAACATGGAACTTTAAGGTTGAGAATTTCCAACATGTCCCGAAATAAGTCCAACAGCAATGAATTCAAGCTCTCAGCTCTTGAACATCTGGAGGAATTTTAATTTGATTCACGTAAGTTTGAAGCAAAAGTATAGCTGTTGATCTGAAGTTTTATTTAACTAACAACACACACACACACACACACACACACACACACACAACACACACACACACAACACAACACAAACACATGCACACACACCTCATGCACAAGAACAAATACACATCCACACATACTCTTTCTCATTTACAGGTTGTTGTGTGTGTGTGTGTGTGTGTGTGTGTGTGTGTGTGTGTGTGTGTGTGTGTGTGTGTGTGTGTGTGTGTGTGTGTGAGTGTTTGTGTATGTGTATGTGATGTGTGTGTGCGTGTGCGTGTGCATGTGTGCACGGCGTGTTTGTCTGTGTCGGTCTCTGTCTGTCTGAGTGTGTGGATAAGCGAAAATGGGACGGTCTTAAGAAAATCAACTGTCCCTGAGAAAGGCCTTGGGATACTGGAACAACTGCGTCAATTGTGTGCAAAGGGGGGATGGGCAATAACAAGGTATTTTATGGTTTCGTCTATAAAACATAAACTATACTTATATTCACCTCATCTTCAGTAGAATCTGAAGCCTCTTGGTGGTCACTCTCCAGAAGTATCTGAAATAAATAACAAAGAACTCAAGCAAAAACTACATGTATGTATGTATACAAAATGTTAAGATTATGAAAATATAACACAAAAACAAGTACATCTAGATACTATGTCAAACACCTGTACAGGTGAGAAAACAACGAGCAAAAATTCTCTCTGACTGTCTTTTATCTCTCTCTCTCACACACACACACACACACACACATACCCACACACCACCTGCGCACACACACATGTAATAACATAACTATGGGTGCCACAGAGCTCTTAATGGTGCCACAGAGTTCTTAGAAAAGGAGAAGCAGAAATTGTAAAAAGCACATGTATGAAGCCTCACAACTATTAAAATATGATATCACTGTCCTATTTTACAAAGAAAACTGTCAGTGACATTTGTAACCCCTTATCTTAATGAAAATACAATAATACAAAAATATGCACTCAAAAGCTCAACACGCTACTCAACATGCACATGTATCCGGAGTTTGGAATTTGTTCAAGAAGGATTCATTACACAGACAATTCCCATACATCCCATCCAAATCTGCTAGCAACTGACAAGCAGACTTCCTGAGCCATTGCCAAACCTTGTGCATTAGAAAGATCTTGAAATGGAAAGGGGAAGCGGAGAGAGAGACCTATGAGACGGCAGCTGGCACCATCAAATAATGGAAACATTAAGATGGGTAATGAACAGGCAATTTTTAATGTTGCCAGATCAAATGGGAATGAACTTGAGGTATCAACTCTTCATTGCACAGTTCTATCAAAAGAACAACCACTGCATCATACTCCACTGCTCAGTAAATTAAAAAACAGTCTTCCTAGAAGAACACACCACTATTTGTTGTTATTTTAAAAAAAAATCTCTATCCTCATGAGACATTGTAAAGAAAATGAAGTACAAGTTTAAAAGGTTATTCATAAGCAAATACTATTATAATATTGGTACTGACAGTGATAACTGATATGTTTACCTGGACCATTGATCCTGTGTCAGTGTGTGTCTGTGCGTATGTGTGTATGCATCTGTGTACATTATATACATGTATGCATGTGTGCCTGTGCATGTGTGTGTTTTCATACAGTCTGTGTGTGTGTGTGTGTGTGTGTGTGTGTGTGTGTGTGTGTGTGTGTGTGTGGTGGTGTGTGTGTGTGTGTGTGAGTGTGTCACACTGTGTGTGTGTGTGTGTGTGCATGCATGCATGCGTTTGTATCAAAGACTTATAACTAATGTACACATTTTTGTTCCTTAGTAATATTCCTTATGATTATGGAATGATGGTACTAACACATTAAGAACTATTGTATTACAGGTGACTTACTTCTAATTTTCTGTTATTTTCCGTTTCTATTCTTTGTGAACTGACACTATTAATAACAGCTATACTGCTTTAATGTATACATGTACCCAATATCGCTGTTCCTCCCCCCACCCCCTTTCCTTTTTTCTTGCTTTCTTCTTTTATCATTACATGAAACATAATAATGATATATTACTAGATGTAAAGTGCATTGAGTATGCTTTGATACAGAATGTTTGCGTTTTATAAATGGACTAATTTTCATCACTATTAGTAATTATCAAATACCTTGTCTTTTTGTTTGTAGAAGGTCTGGATTTCATCATCATATTCTGAGTCTGATTCAGAAAAAGCCACCCTTGGCTTTGGCAAGCTTTTAGGCTTTCTCCTGGAACAGATCAACACAGGTCAATGTCAACTTTTCAGTAGGTCTCAGCATCAGTACATATGACATCCAAGCATCACTGAGGTGACAAAAAACTGCTTCATATTATACATACATCTCAGTAATGCTCATTTTCTTCTTCAATATTTGAGCATGGCCATGTTTTCAAAGATCAATCTTGTGCTGTGGATAAAGAATTTAAGGACTGTGATCTTGAACAATGTCTAGATGCCCAAGCAAATGTCAAGTTTCTTTTTACTTTGGTGGGCACCCCACCATATGTTAACATTCTTGCTCCTTTTTCAGGGGTATGCATGTTGGTGGACACTGACATGGTCTACACCACAAAATCTTAATTTAATGTGCATATTACATGTTTTGCATCTGCAAAGGGTTCAGGAACCAGCAGATCTGAACATATATAAATTATCCTGACCTCAGAGACTGGAAGAATCTCCACCCTCAACTGTTCTGGAATTCCAACCTTCTAAACAATCTGGTATTGCACACATCATCCATGCACTGAATCTGAATTAACCAAGCTGTTTAATTAAGAACAAACAAACAAGCAACATTTTCGACTTTCATTCCACTGTCAAACAACAAAACATAACAAACAAAACAAGCAAGCAACATTTGCAGACTTCTATTCCACTGTCAAACAACAAAACAAAACAAACAAAACAATGCAAGCAACATTTGCAGACTTCTATTCCACTGTCAAACAACAAAACATAACAAACAAAACAAGCAAGCAACATTTCAGACTTCTATTCCACTGTCAAAAAACATACACAAACAACAACAACATTAGACTCAACGCAAACAAAAAAACACAAAACAAGCAAGCAACATTTGCTGACTTCTATTCCACTGTCAAACATCAAAACAAAAGAAAAAAAACAAGCAACATCTGCTGACTTCCATTACAATACACTGTCTAATAAATGATGCATGTCACCTACAATCCATGCATACTGAAACCATTTTTAAGAATTTTTTTTTGCTAAAAACCATCACAATGAAAGATGTTTCACAATGAAGCATGTTGTCAAAGAAAATATCTAGTGATTCAAGACAGCTTCTTTCCTAAGTAAAGAAAGCTGTGGTTAATACATGACGTAGTGTTTAATGGGTCTACAAAAGCTTCCTTAAAATCTCTGAAACTATCTGAAATTCTCTTAAGCTGGTCTATATATTGGTCACATTGTTTTTTTTCTTGCTGTGATTTTATCAATCACTAGCAGAAAGTAAACTTGAAACACATGAAAATGAAACGAGAAAGATTATTTAATTCACAAAACAAGATGGGCACAAACTTTCAGCAAACTGGCCCTTCTCAAGCACACACAAAACACAGCACAGAAACAAGTAAACAAAACCTAGGACAAAAACAACAGTAAAGGAACGTTTCCAGTACCATGGGTGGAGACATGAATCATGATACAAAGAAAGTGTACTGATACTTGATAATCAGCTCTGAAACAAGTTAGCTTTCCTTTAACCATACCCTGTAACTTAGGTTGAAATAATTAACCTTTCCACAATGCTGCCTCACTACAGCTACTATGCCCTGTGCACTCTGGAGGCAGGAAGCAGAAATGCCCTGAGGACACCCTATTTTGGTCATTTTTAATTTTATTTAATTTTCTTGAACAGGCCATAAAAGCTAGCTTATTCAAGTTATTGATGTTAGGACAACTTTTGCAGATCATTCTTTTATCTCCCTGGTGAAGTAAAAACAATTTCTGTAAAGATTCATTTAGTTAATGTTTTGTGCTTTTGAAAATGTCAACGTAAGTGTGAAAATCAAAAATCCCAAACAGCCACAGGAGATTCATACATAGTATTATTTTCAGCATATGATGGCCAAAAACTGTAAAAAAAAAAAAAGACATAAAACTTAAAAGACAATATTTCAACATTTTAGAACATAGTGGTAACATCATAATGGTGTAGGCAAGGCAATGTCTCGAAAGACAAAGGGCTGCAAACCACATGTTTTGGCAGCTGAGAAAACAGGTACTTGCGGAAATTTGCGAAGATTTTTCACCCAGGTGGTGCATCATCTTCTCCATGTCGCACTGTCAGTGTCAACCTTAGCGTCGGATTCACATTGATCAGGACAACTTATTTCCAGCTAAAAATCTGGCTCCAAGATCGAATGATTTGTTGCCTGACTACCCGAGTGAAAGATGTCACTGTCAGTGACGCTCGCACTTTGTTCGTCTGCTTCAACTTCGTCTTCATCTGTTAAATATGCGGGATCGTTGTTGTTTTCTGTAACATCATCCTCAAAATCTTCCTCTTCAGCACTTTTCTTTAGTTGCTGCTTTCATAATGATCAATGTCTAGATCATCTTCAGAACCGGCCTGCATGATCAATTCTGCTACTTCGGCGGCCGTGAAAGTTGTAAGACTAGCCATGTTGTTTACTGTTGTTTGAACGACGCGGGTAACTTGAAGAGACAAAGCATCGGGGTTCCTTGCTTTCAACACAAATTAACCAATGAAACTGTCCCCTCTAAGTTGAAAAAATAGTATCAGATGATGTAGAACTAGAAGGGTTCCATTGTGTAGTTTCTACAAGCTGTGAGGGAATTTCCAATGACATACTGACGCAGTTAATTTTAGAACAGGCGTCGCAAGGATTCTCACTATGTGTTCACAACGCCATTTCGGCTGTAGCGAGCAGGATCGCTACATGTCCTGACGGAATAGGCAGGCGTAGCAACGGTTCTCGCATCATGTCACGAAAAGCTTAATACATTATCATCATTACTACAAGCAGAACTTTTACTGTTTTGAATAAACATTTCCAGATGAAACTTACAGAAGAGCATGTTATAAACATTTAGGTCTTTATCATTTTTTTTTAACACAGTTGGCCTATATTGATGGTATTCATTAACAGTCTATAATCTGTTAATAAAAACTTAATTTCTATGTTACCAGGAAACTTGGGACAACACTTTTCGGTGAAAATTCCAGCAATTTTATTTCATTAAGCGTTTTAATTTTCAATGGTTTTTCTACCACAGGCACAGACTTTCAAGACAGTATTTTAATTAAGTAGGCCAACTGACTATATTTATATCATCTACCTATTCTCTCTCTCTCTCTCTGTGTGCGTGTATGTGTATGTGTGCGTGAGTGAGTGAGTGAGTGAGTGAGTGAGTGAGTGAGTGAGTGAGTGTGAGTGTGTGTGTGTGTGTGTGTGTGCGTTTACAAATATCTACCTACTACCTAGTTTCTGGACCGCATCCACACAAGCCGACAAGGCAAGTGACTGAAGTGGACAAAGCCTGTCAGTTCAGCACATAACTTAGTACATAGTCATTGTCAATCTCATCATCATCATCAGGTGCCCTGCCGCATAGCGCTGGCGATCATGGACTTCCATCTGTCTCTATCTCTCGTTGCCCCTAGCATCTCTCCCACCCCCCTCATCTCCAGCCACTCTGCAAGTCCGTCCAGCATTTTCTCCCTGGTGCTCTCTTTCCCTCCAGCTTTCCCATTGTGACCAGGTGCTCCAAATCCCCCTTCCTCATAAAATGGCCTATAAATTTGCCTGTCTTTTCCTAATCTTCCTTATGAGTGATCTACTTGCGTCTGCCTCCATCAAGACTGTCTCATTTGTTTTCTTTGCTGTCCATGGAACTCTCAACATTCTTCTCAGAAACCACATCTCGGCTGCCTCAATCTAAAATGAATCTCGTTCTGGCTTTGTTTGTTGACTGTCCACGCCTCACATCCGTACAACAGTATTGGTTCTATATAACATTCAAGAACTCTGTCAATCTACATTTCATATAAACTTGTGTACTCACTTTGGCATTTTGTTTCTCAAACTTCAAAGACAGAAGGCAGACAACAACCAATACTACTTTCCGATCACTCAACACGCGTGTAGAGTTTGGTGAAAGTAACCGGAAACGGAAATCTATTAATGTCTTCTTAGCAAAATGATCTGCAAAAGAGAACATAAACGATTTGTGCCGACGAATAGAGGCGTGTGCACTGAAGGTAGAGCATCCATTCGTGGCCTTCGCGAAATTCTTCGTGAAGGCCACGATCCTTTCCACACGCATATATAATATGTAAATAAAAGTCAATGCTACAATCTTACGACCATCTCCCTCCATTATATTTTGACGTAGATATAGAAAACAGGAAAAGGCTGTAGGGACTGCTCATAAAACACAACAACAAACACTGAGGGTTGGGAATCAATTCCCCAGACATGAACACGTACCGTATTTGTGTATATAAATCTGTGAAGATTTTTTTATTGTTAAAATTCTGTTTGATTGGTTTTCTCTCAGTTTCAATTTTTAGTAAAATTCACGAATTGAATAATATTGAAAAAAGTATGCTTATTTCATATCGGTATTTAAATGTGATCATTCATGATTTTATCTATTTATTTACCTTTTTGTTCATTTTGTTTGTTTGTTTCTCACTCGTTTCTTCATTTGCACATGTGCTTGTTTGTTTGGTAATCTTTCTCTGATAAGCTCTAAATATCAACCCCCTCATTTCCTGTCCCGCATGCGCACAGCTATACGAGATTGAAAGTAGATTCACACCGGAAACCTTCTGTTTGGGTACTGCAATATTTTGGCCCATTGTCGTTAAATACGACTCAACTGGATTTTGGACACCAGTTTAAAAAATTGTCAACATATACAGAAGTATACTGGCAACATGTTTCTCAAGCCATTCCGCGTGAAAACGCAAACAACCGTCAAGGGATCAGACAGGTTATGATTCGACTTTCTCTGTCAGTCAGTGCTATTATAGTATTAATTAAATAACTGTCGGTAGGCCCTGAATTCCTAATAAATATATTTTATATAAATATGTTCCTTTAGTTTTTGTCTAATGAGAATGAGAATCAGACTGAAGTCTGAAGTAAGAACTAGAAGGACTGATTCGGTGAATACACACACACATTCTCAAAAGCAGTACAATTTTTTAATCAGGTGATTCACTGGGTGATTGGGTATACTGTATCAGTGTATGGGAGTGTGTATTCACATGTGTGTGTGTGTGTGTGTGTACACACACACATTCGCCTGAATGTGGGTATACCAGTGCAGTCAGATTAGTTCGGTTGCTTGATAACTTCAAAAAATTCTATAGATTGCAGATCAGCTCATTTCATGGATTGAATTATTATTTATGTTAATGGTTGTGGTAGGGGTGTGGACATTTGCTTTTAGATAATTTTGTTTTTACATTTGGGTGTATCTTGCATGTTGGTATATCAAATTTAATGTGAATGTGTTACATATATGTGTTTGAATTTCTTGAATTTCAATCAACAAATAAACACAACACCCACAAGTCTGTAAGTGTAACTTCATTGCGTTGCCATCCACATAACATTGAGAACAAATTGAATATTGTTGCTTGGTAATATTGCATTTATGTGGTGATTGGACCTTTGCTTCAAATCTTTTTTCTTTTTTCTTTTAGTCTTTTTGCTGTTACTGTTAGTTATGTAAACTTTAGTTCATGGCACTACAATTTTTATAGGTACTCCAAACTGATTTTTAAAGTCATAGAAAGTAAAAATAAAATTGTGTATTCTTACAGAACTTTTTTTTCTGATTCCAGTGATATAATTATTTTTATTGTGCCACAATTTATAAGCAAGTTATGATTTTTTGAATAATTTATTTTTGGTACATATTTTCGTACACCTCTCAAATTAGCATAAATGTCTTATGTTTTCACATCTGAATAATTGAATATAAAGCACAAAGTTTAACTTTCTTGCTAGAAATCTGACCACTATAACATATAATGATATATTATTAGCTGAATTTTTTTCCAGACATGTCATACCATTTATAGCCAATTGATGAGCATATCAAAAAAATAAAATAATGCTAAATTGCATCCACAGTTTCATGACGCATGTAAATGTTAATTGAGTAAATCATGAAACATTCATATCTCAGCTCAGAATTGACCCACAGAAAAGTATTTTATATCAGTGGAATCTGCAGAACAAGTAGAATTGAAATATATGCCTTCACAGGTGATCAGACTATATATATATAGATGCTGTGGTGGAAGTTAGTGTTGGGAAATTCTGGTGTAGGCTGAAGCAGTGCTGTAGACGTCAGCCACCTGCCAAATTCTGTTATCATTGCTGACTGGTAGGTTATTAAAGTCCCACTGGAATATGTACTGAGCACTCATATCAGCCACATCTTCACGTCTTGGCCATCTGAAAAGGTCTTTTCAGTCATGCATCTGTTCCATGAACTGGATAGTACCTTTCTCACCATTCTTCTTCACCTCTAGGATTTGACCAATGAAGCAATTTTCATTGTAGAAAACGGCAACCCACTGACCTTGAGTAGTGAAATGAAAGGGTTGCAACTCTGATGGTTGCTTGTCTTCATCAGTTCCGGAAGAGTCTTCAACTTTTTCCAAAGCACTGGGACCAGTAAGGGATATTTCATTTTCAGAGTCTTCCACATCAGTCCGATTTCAACAGGAGCAGTATCTTCAGGCAGTGACAGATGGCTTTCAGTTGATTTTGCAAATCTTTTAGGGTGCCAGTCAGCCTCAATGTTTCTTTTTTCATAACAACAGATTTTTGGTGGCGAATTTCATCCCTGACAATTTTTTTCATTTTGGCAATAGATTCTCCAATTCTTTTATGTCTTCTGATAAGGTGGATGACATCATTTCTTCTGTGACATGGCCCACCATGTGCTAAGACAAGCCTGATGAGATCTGCCTTCTTCTGTGCCAATTTGGCCCCCTTCAACTGCTTCAGCCTCTTATTTTCAAGTAATTTTTCTTTTATTTTTAAATGGTCAGTGTGTTCTTGTCTTCTCAATTTTTCTCTGCTACAGAAGTGTTCCAAATCCACAATAATTTCCTATGTAAGACTCGGAGGTTCGGATGACTGTGTTGAATTTGTTATATCATGGGAAATAAGTTGTCCTTGTTTGAGTCCACGCTTGCTCAAAGACAATGACACAAAGTCAAAGTTGACAGAAGTTTACAGAAAAGAATGAAGTTCTTTCTCCTGCAAACCACCTTTAGCCATGTGAAGATATTGATGAGGAAAGACAGGCGAAAAAGTTGGTTAATCTGGTAAGTGGACAGCCCAGTGGCATCAGTTTGGAGTACCTACTACAAAGGGAACACATCACAGAATGCAGCAGAGCTAGTTGCCTACAGTGTCTCCCTATCCATGTCCTTGCAGGGTCCATGAACCTGAGGCTGTCATTCAACAGCAGCTCACTCTGAAATGATTGTATTTTGTGAAGTAAAGGAGAAGCTGAGAAAAATTATAAATAAATGAGGCTTTTGAGTAGAGTTTGTTTTTAAATCCACTGAGTTTCAACTAGAATAGTTGATATGTTGGCGCATGTGACTCAAGATTGTCAGTGGGTTTCAGGAATTTGATCATCTGGTCAGTTTACCTTTACACCATGTGTGTTTTTCATGTGTGTGTGTGTATGTGTGTATTCGTGTGTGTGTGCATGCACACTTCATTTCATTGTGACGTATCTTGAATTTGTGTTCGTAATAGTAAATAAGAAACTGGAACTGCTACAATCACAACTCAGCACGTGTATGATTTAGGTGTTTTTTTTCAAAATTAATGTGAAAGTGTCTCTCCCATCTGTTTCATCTGAATTTTTTCTGCTCAGTCAAGTGGAATGTGTCATTCTGATTTTCAGAAAGAAACTACGAGCAGACATTGAGCGGCAGTATCCAAGTCTAAGCAGTGCTGACCTTGCTGACCTGATTCCTAACAAAGGGGACATGACCCAAGTGAAGGTGGAAGCCCACTCTGATGAACACTTTCTTATCTACTGTTGCCAGAAAACCCCTGTTTTCTTTGAGTCCTTCAAGAAGTTTTATCCCACAGGTACAGTTCTTTTTAATTACTTTTATTGTTTGGCATCCTATTACAAATGAAGGCGTAATTTCAAGCCATAATGAGGAGTGGTCACTTGTCGCATGTCACATTTTTTGCAACATGACATACAGATTTTGTGACAAACTGCAGCTGAAGTCAGAACACATTAAAATAGAATGCAAGCATGTAGTAAGTTAACAAATCAAGGCCAGTGTAAATGTTTGGCAATCACAAAATATAGCAAAGCAATAAATTCGCATTAGTCACTGTGGCTGTGCGGTTATGTATTACACTACCGACTGGAAGGTAATGGGTTCAAACCGCCATCTGTCCTAAAAAAGTATTATTTGAATTTTTTGCCCTGACCAGCTCCTACCCACAGCTAAGCTTGCTATGGGCACATCGGAAAGATCGGGACCACACAGTCCAGTTTCATATATTTTCTAATTACGTCATCAAGAGTGTTAGTCTGTTACTTAGATTTCCCTACCAATGCTGCAGATGTTTATATCTCTCAGTTGACGTCACACGGCGCACAAATCCGAGATACTTTAGTTGGCCACTTTCTGTCAGCTATTAATAGCGCGCCCCTTCCCTTCCACTCCCCACACCCTTTTCACCCGTCCCTTTATCACTAGTGCGGGAGCACAAAGACGCGCTACACTGACGGACTTTGGTCGACCCTGCCTGGCTAAAAATAGCACACGCAGGCGACACCGGCTTGCAACTAAAGGGTGGTAGAATGGCTGGGAAAATGCAGCCGTGGTCAGAGTATATCATTGTAGAGTACAGTCATGTCACCGGTCTCAAGCATAGATGGAACTCTCCATTATTAGGGCATTGTCAGTCATTAAGCCATTGTGAAAAGTACAGATGCTAGGGCTCTTCATGTCCTGATTTCATAGTGACCTCAGTTTTGATTTCATTTACTGCTTCCATAATTGAAGTGAATTCAGTTTGGTGTCCTGAAGAAAGAGGCTGCTTTCATGTTTTGTGTCAAAATATTATAAATTATGATTAGGGAAAATACAGAAAGAAAAATGTTGTGACAGATAATGTAGAACATAAAATCTGTCAGTTTTGGTTGATGCTCATATCATGGACAGTGGAGATAAAATATCTTTTGAGAAATCCATTTACCTCATGACAAAATTAAGAAAAATTTCAGGGCTTTTTTCTGAATGCTTTTGTGTTTTGATGTTATTTCTTCTTCTTAATGCTTTTGTGTTTTTTGTGTGTTCCAGTGTACACCTTGTGGAAGTTTCCAGACATGTTGCCAGTGTTTACCACATATCCCCCAGTATATCATAAACTTCTGAAAGGAGCAGGTTGGTTTGCAGATTATTTGAGACCTGTTCTCAGGAAAGGGGACATAAGTGGATTTTTGGAGATACTGACTTTATTGGTATTGCTCAAAAGGTATGACGTTAAATTACACAGACTATCTCTGTAGGACATAAACTGTAGAAGTTGTGTCTACTTGAGATGCTACGTGTTATAATCTTTGTTTTGATGAAAAGAAGAACATTCACTTCAGATTTTCCTCAGCAATCACTACTAATGCTGACTTGTGAATTCTGATCAGTTTATTTTGATCTGCTGTGTGTAGAAGAGCACTCAGAACTTGATGTCTTTATTGTGATGGGGCTTTCCTCAGGGCTGTTGTGGCGCTGGCCTGAAGTTGCCTTCAGAAAATTGGGGCGAATGGATACTTGTCATTTTTGTTAATTAGCATCTCTGATTATACATAAAATTACAAGACATTTTGCATATGTATGGTGAAATGATTGGGAAATATGAATCTGTCAAAAAAAAAAGTCTGTACGTTGAAGTTCTCTTGTTGTTGGTTTTTTTTTTTTTTCATATACAATTATTGAGTGAATTATCATATCCATCACTGTGTTATGTCAGAGTCACTTTCTGCCACTGAAACTTAATTTTCACCATTGCCAGGGTTGTTGTCATCAAGGTCAAGCAGTTGCATGATTTCCTCATGCTTGAGACAATGATTTCTTGCCATTTTTCATTTTCAAATTGGCTAAAAAATTGTTCTGACAGCGAGAGAACCTCAACCAAACAGTAACAGAAACAAACAAGGGAGATAACTCCCAGATTAATGTAAGGAGAATTTGAACCAGTTTTGTACCTTTCAGTGAAAGTATGATTCTTCTCGTCCGTGGAGGTTGCTGGCATGAAACAACTATCAGTGCTTCCCGTCACGCATATGTTAAGCTTCAAAAAGTGATATGTTGAATGCTAGGGCTCTGTAATAATTGAGTTGTGGTGGTGATATGAAAATAGTTTGTTTCAAGCAATTTCAGTGAAGCATTGCTTATGGGTATCTCCATAATTGTCTGCTTTTATCATTATTTTTTTTTAGGATGGATTTCACTGTGAAACTTATTGTGCATCCAGTTATGATAGTGCAGATAGTAAAGTGTTGAATTGGTTATTTTACATCAAAGGATAGGTGTCGACAGATAAAGAGCAGCATAGGAGCACAGGGAGAAAATCGTGGAAGATATCAGAAAAGTGCTAGATTGATATCACCATCCTCACACAACTATCACAATCCTCACACAACGGGCAGTTCAGACAGCAAGCTTCTTGAAGTTTAAAGTGTTGTTTTAATCTAATAATAATAATAATAATAATTACAATATTTATACAGCGCAAAATCTTGATAAAATCAAATCTAAGCGCTGATCTCCCTTCTCCGTGGTGACAGTACAGTACAGTGCAGTGTCCTGACAAGTGGCATAGAAGAGATCTTGACACACAGTATGTGGTGGCCGTTAAGTTCTGAATATTTACATCACCAAGGAAGATGCATTAGGAAAATTATTTGTAGTCTCATGAACATGAGATAGTGTGTCCTGTGTACCATATTCTTCTATCCTTTGGTGAGGGGAGCATTAGCAGGCCAGCCCAAGAGAAGACATCCAAGAGATTTTAATCCTAGTCAGACAGAAGGTCTAGATGTAGTTCAAAGATCAGAGCAGGAGAAAGGACAGAGACAGGGCTTGAGAAAGCCATAGAAAAGCTCTGTTTTGTTGTTTTATACTTTCTCTACTGCATGCACAAAGACAGCGCTCTGAACTTAACCAGCAAGTCATGGTGGATTATGTTGCTGCATAATATATCATCCATATACCTACACCTGCCACAGGTGAGCTCAGTGACTGATACATCATTATGATAGAGAAAGACTCAAAGAGGGATGGTGGTGATGGCTGTTGGCATCACGTATGTATCAGTCATTATTGAATTTATTTCAACAGTGCCGTTACAGTTTAAACTAGACAAAAACTTTTGTGATGGTGCATGTGATAAAGTGAAAAGTAAATTATATTCATTTCCTTCCATTGATAATAGCCCAGATTCTTCCACATTTATGGTCTGTACCAGTATATGTGTGCATGCTAAGTTAAACTGTTTGAGGTAAGTGGTTTTTTATTTGTTATAAGATTTGTTAGTTGGTTTCCATACTTTTTTTAACCTTGTTTTTTTGTGTTTTTTTGTTATCAGCTTGTTGAAAAAAATTGTTAAGAAATGTGAGTCATGTTAGGTAATTTAGAGAAACATTCCTATGTTTAGATTTAATGTTGCCTGGCGTTGAAGTGAAGGGAGAGCACCACCCCAAGATGTTTGGCAATCTTCAGAAAGGAGACTTATGTCTTGTCAGACTAAAGGGAAACAGGTATCTAAGTTTTCTTTTTCTTTTTTTCTTTTGGATTTTCTTGTGTGAGAGTGATTGAGATTGAAGTTTGTGTGTGTGCGTGTGTGTATGTGTGTGTGTGTGTATGTGTATGCATGCATGCATGTGTGTGTTTTGTGTGTGTGTGTGTGTGTGTGTGTGTGTGTGTGTGTGTGTGTGTGTGTGTGTGTGTGTGTGTGTGTGTGTGTGTGTTTCTACCTGTCTGTGTATCAATGACAAAAAGATGTTAGCAAGATTTTCTGAGTTGTTTCTGGATGGATCTTTACTAGATTTGATTCATAGGTGTAGATAGGGTGAGGAAATTAGTGATTTTTGTGTTGCTAGTATGGTTGACAATGCAGGATGCTGATGGACAGGGTGCAGGAGTTAAAGGGTTAAGTTTGGAAGTCATGATCAGGATCATTCAGACCTAAAGAATGCCTAAAATCAGCACTGCTTCAGATGGATGTATAAACAGCACTTTCTCAGTAACTTTTTACCATATGATTTTATATTCAGTTTTCACATTTGTGACTGTCTACTGATTTCTTTGCTTCATGTCAAGTTTTATTGTATTAAATGTTTCTTCAAGGTCACGGCAATCTTGAGAAGTACAATGTTTGGATTTTGTGTAATAATTTTTGAATAAAAAGGGAGGTTGTTAGAATGGCTTAACTGTCTTGTTATTGATGCCATCAGAGTAAACAGTCTTTGTTTAATATTACTTTCAGAGCTCCTGTGTTGTTGGGAGAAGCGTTGCTGTCAGGAGAAGATATGTACATGTCTGCCATGAAGGGAAAAGGAGTTCGCACAATTCACATTTTCCAGGACCACTTGTGGTGAGTTTGATTATAGAATGATAATGATAATGACAACATTCATTTGGACTCACTGCATATTACACTTTTATAGACACAGAGTGTAACGTACGCACAAGCACTGATATGCCGGACATGTGTATGCACACATGCATGCTCACATGCTTGTGCACGCACGCAGGCACGCCCGCCCGCACGCACGCACGCACGCACGCACGCACGCACGCACGCACGCACGCACACACACACACACACACACACACACACACACGAAATTCAAGATGGCGGAGACACCTAACTAACAAATTTTCAGCTGTCGGAGAAAACGTGTAAAAGGCCCAATATGACAAAAACGAGAAGAGGCCGCCTTGCCCAAAAGAAACAAGAAGACGCATCAGAGGGCAAGGCTGATGGAGAGAAGATATCGTCCAGTGCCGCGGGAGCAGAGGCTGAAAAGGACCCGAAATCGACAGTCGCCGAGTCTGACGCTAGGCCTAACGCTACATCTGGTGCACCGACCACGACTCCCACTGACACGCAGAGTGGGACAACCTGCACAGCACCTCTTCCCAGCTCGGCGGACTGCGTGAGTACGGCAGAACTAAAAAACATCATACTGGCTCTGCGGGACCAAGTCAATTCTCTGGAAAAGACGGTCCTTACTCTACTCACTACCCAGCAAAAAAAGAACATCACCATGACAACCCGTAACTGTCACACACAGACGGATCTACATGACACACATCCCACCTACGCTGAGGCACTGAAACAAAACCACACAAGCAAGCAGGACGACAAACAGACCCGAAACCTCAAGGCACCAAAACCCAGCAGCAAAACTAAACAGCAAGCAACAAAAGTGCCTGAAAATAAAATAAAAACCAAGAAAGAACAACGTCATGACGTCATACCAACTAAAGACGTCATTTCGCTTCCCAAACATAGGCCTACACCATCCCGTTCTGAAAATATTTCAAAACAACATAAAAAGACCCACGATCTTCCGTACGTTCTCACTGTCCACGACTCTGTGTTGAAAGGTGTCAACTCAAGAAGACTGGGACGATCTTACGGTTTTGAAGGAGACTCGTGCCCTGTGAACGACCCTCATAACATTAAAAGCTCATTAGATATGGCCTTTTCCAAATTTGATGATTCAGCAGACTGTATTGTTTTTCACTGTGGTGTGCATGAATTGAACAGCAAAGATCTCCCTGCAACAACCAAACATCTCGCTTCAGGCATAAAAGAAATAGCACAAAAACATCCAAAATCTAAACTAGTCGTTAGTAAGGTTGCCCCTGTACGGCAGGCCCGAATGGAGGTTCAACGAAGTCTGTTCAACGCTTTTCTATCTGCTGAACTTGTTGATATGAAAAATATTTCTTTTGTATCACATGAGAACCTTCGTACCACTCAACAATTTCTAAAAGACGACATTCACCCCACCACCAGAGGAAGTAGCATCATTGCAGGAAATCTTGGAAGACACATTCGAGACCTATTTTGGGAGACTCCAAGGAGAACATCAAGATCAAGATCATCACAGCTACACCCTTCCAGATTCTCCAGAGGACAGTACCACCCTTTTGACAACTACACACCATGGTGGCCGTATAATATGTTTTGAAATAACAGTATTACATATACAATACTTAATGTTCATGTCACAGGACTTTTTCCTCGTCATCTCTGACATTTCTTCTGCTGAAAATAAACAATAACTAGGTTTTAGTCCGACTATCAAGACTCGGTCAGACTATACACTCTGTACATTTGAAGACGTGAATGCCATTATTTTGATTTTTGGTTATTTGTTATCCCTTGTAATCTATTATCACCTTTATAAGTTATTCGTACGTTGGACTATGTAATTTTCTTTTTATTGATTTTGCTACAATTTTGTTTTCTTTACTTCGTAGTCTAAGTAATTACGTAATTTTCTTTCTGTCCAGTTCTCCTGGACACAGAAAATCAAAGTATTCATTGTTATCGACCATAAATAACAGTTAATAGAAAGTTGGAGATTAACCAATATCAGCAATGCGAAAACAATCCCAAGTCAAGTTTTTGCAATGGAATTGTAGATCCCTTTCCACCAATTCGGCTTACTTGGAGCATTTCCTAGCATCAAATAGGTGTGAAATTTTGATTCTACAGTCGATGAATGTTGTCGCTACCAAGCTTCCCAATTTCCCCAATTATTATTATCCTCCAGTCTATGAATGTGGGAATCACGGGAAGAAGGTATCCACCGCGATTTATATACTCAAAGAGTTACAATATTGCTTACTTAATTCCCCAGTTTTGAAATCAAGCGAAGATTTGCATGCTTGTGCTGCCACTGTCCAATTAAGCAATTCTCTAAACATTAACGTTTTGTCAGTCTACCTACCAACAGGTCCAAATGACCACAACACAGAATGGCTGCGCACTATCCAAGATCAGCAGCGTGGTAAATGGCTAATAGGTGGAGACTTTAATTCCCACTCCCCATTTTGGGAAAAGAACTGTTCTACTGTTACGAGCAATCGTTTGGTAGAAAATATCGTTGATAGTTCGCTTTACCTTCTAAATGATGGTAGTGTCACTAGGATCCCTGATGTTTCCAAACACAGGGCGACAGCCATCGATTTGTCTCTAATCTCACCAGAATTAGCACCATCCTGTACCTGGGAAACTCACAGAGACACTTTGGGAAGCGATCACCTACCTATCATCATAACCATAACTGACAAAAACATCAGGATGAAAGACAGCTCTCCTGAAATTATTCCAAAATATAATTACAAGCGTTCTGACTGGTCCTTATTTCGAACTGCTCTAGCTAATCAAGATTACAGACATTATGAAAGTGAAAATGTAGACATTATGTTTTCTAAATTCCAAGAGTCAATTTTAGCCGCTGCAGACCTATCGATTCCGAAACTCAAATCTTCTAGATCAAATAATCGATTGGGTAATGTTTGGTGGACAGAGGCATGTGAGAAAGCAGTTCAATATAAAAGGGAGAAATTCAAAATCTACATCAAAAGCTGGAAACCTGAGGATCATGTCGAAATGAAAAAAGCTAACATCCAATGTAACAAAATCATTGCTGAAGCAAAGAAAGATTATTGGGCATCATTCTGCACAAAAGAAATTTCAGATTTCAAAGATTTCCATAAAGTCTGGACGAAAATGAAACAAATGAAGGATGGAACCAACTTACCTAGGTGTCCGATAATGATTGAAACATGTAACACATTTCCTTCAGACATGGACAAAGCAGAAACTTTTGTGGATCTGTTCGCCAAAAACAGTAAAGTTGAAGGTTTATCTCCTGACTGCAAACATCACAGAGAAATGGAAGATTACAACCCAATCTACACTGATCCAGTACCACAGAATGATCTCTGGTTTAATTCTCCAATCACCTTAGAAGAGCTAAAAAACACAGTACTGTCTCTACATAACAAAAAGAGTTCGGTAGGTGTTGATGCAGTTTCGACTGAAATGATTAAACATCTCCCTGAAAACTACCTTATTTTCCTACACAAAATTTTGCAGAAATGCTGGGTTACTGGAACTGTGCCACAAATCTGGCAAAAGTCTATAGTTATACCAATCTTAAAAACAGGAAAATCGAAAACCGATAAAAACAGTTACAGACCTATTGCTTTAACGTCCCACACAAGCAAACTAATGGAAAGATTGGTCTTAAACAGACTTTTACACTACTGTGATAAAAATAACGTTATTCCGGTAAACCAGGCAGGTTTTAGAAAAGGAAGATCCGCAGTTGAGCACCTAGTTAAACTTGCAACTCAGATCAAACAACAGTTTGCCCGCAGAAAAAGTGTTTTAGCTACTTTCTTTGATGTGAAAAAAGCTTACGATCAAGTTTGGCATAAACGTTTATTGTTCAAGCTAAAATCTGTTGGTTTATCGGGCAATATGTTCAATTACATTAAATCTTTTTTAGCTAATAGAACAATTCAGGCAAGAGTGGGAGCTAGTTATTCTTCTTCACGATGCCTCGACATGGGGATTCCACAAGGTTCAGTGATAGCACCTATTTTATTTAATATCCTTATACAGGATCTTCCTAAAGCTCTTTCAAATCGTGTTGTTTTAGTACAGTACGCTGATGATATATGCACTTGGATGAATATCACTTTAAAAAAGACAACTCCACAGAGAACGCGAAATTACATCAGGAAGTTGTATCAAATTGATCTTGATAATCTTGGAAACTATATGTTAGAAAATGGGCTGTCGTTGTCAGCAGAAAAAACTAACATGATGCTGTTTGATCCTGGTGGTAACTCAAATAACTTGCCTATTTTCAAATTGCTTGGTGAAGTGTTAAATTACAAACAGGTCGTAAAATTCCTGGGAGTTTACATCACGTCCAAATTAAGCTGGAATGTCCATTTTGATTATATTTTAACAAAAGCGCGAAAAACCTTAAATTTTCTAAAGATAATAAGCAAATTACCCTGGGGAATGGATACAAATGTACTGATTCATCTGTCAACAGCGCTGGTCAGGTCTAAATTATCCTACGCGCAAGAAGTTTTCTTCAATGCACCCAAATATTTACTAAAAAAGATTCAGAGCTTGGACTGCAAAAGTCTTAAAATTGCACTAGGTGTACCAACTCATGCTTCTACTCTGGAAACGTACAAAGTTGCTGGAATTCTACCTTTAAACAACCATCGTGAGTTAGCTACAGCAAAGTTTGCAATTAGAACTACTTCACAAGTGGATAATTTTGTGAGCAAAGAAATTAAGATCAGGTCTGATACTGACTTTCCAAAACGAGCAAAAAACATTTCATCACAAATTACAGCCGCAACTTACATATCTTGCCTGATCAAACAGTCCAACATAACAATGGATGAAATTGCTGAGAAACCAACGATAACGCCTATCCCTACATGGGAAATGCTAAATGCCACATTTGATCTCGATTATGCAAAAGTTAAAAAAGATGATAATGTCAACATTACGCTATCCACAGCTTGTGAACACATCGATGAAAAGTACAGTACCCACCTCCACATTTTTACCGATGGGTCAGTCTTAGCAAACCAGAGCGCTGGAGCAGCCTTTTATGTTCCAAAATTTAACATTAAAAAGTCTTTTTTCATTGGGGCAAATGTATCTATATACAGCAGAATTGGTCGCTGTTGTTCAAGCGTTGCATTATTTAATAAGCCTTCGGCCTGTGTCATTCAAAGTAGTTCTCTTTGTTGATTCAAAATCTGTATTATATGCCTTACAGTCTTTTGATACAGACACAAGACCTGACTTAATTATTGAGGCAAATCATCTAATACATTGTTTAAAGATAAATGGTTCGGAAATCAATTTATGCTGGGTGCCTTCTCATGTTGGTCTTCATGGCAACAACGTAGTTGACAGAGCAGCTAAATCCGGTGCCCTCCATTCTGAAAATTCCATAGAATTACATGTTAACACCTCGGTAAAAGAAGCTTACAACTCGCTAGAATTAGCATCATGGATTCGATTTCATGAACATTTAAATGAAAAATTTGTGTCTCAAAAAAGAATCAAACTTTCAGTTCAAAATATCTGTAAAAATTTGCAGTATTCCTCGTTATATCATTTGAGATTAATTGTTATGACATATTTTCGCATTCAACTGAACACTTTGAAAACAAAATATTGTAACAACGTTTTATGTATTTGTGGCGAACAATTCACATTGTATCACTGTTTGTTTTACTGCAGAAAGCTTCGTTCCTTTTTACCAAAGACGTTTACACAAGGAAACTATCTTGAAACGCATTTTAAAGAAGTAGTATCGGATCAAGTTTTGTTAGTTAAAATTTCAGAATCATTGGTTCACAGTCCTGTTAATGCGTTACTTTAAGATTATTATTATAATTATGATTATTTTTGTTTTGTTTTGTTTTTATGACGATTTTTCTTTTACATTATTGATGTTAGCGTTGTTCTAGTTTCATTTCTCTGTTCATCCATATCCTTTTTCTTAAGACCTTGCCGCTTCCTTTTAATTTTTTTTACGTCCCTTACTCTGTTCCCCTCTCTCCTCCACACCCCCCCCCCCCCCCTTATTTCATCCTCCATGCCATTTTTCCCCGTCTAATATCACTTATAGTGAAAAGACGTTAAATCAAGCAACGAACGAACGAACACACACACACACACACACACACACACACACAACGAAGGCATGCAGCACTCATACATGCGCACACGCACCCATGCACACACACATATGCAGCACACACACACACAAACGCTAGAATACACAAATGAATGTATACTAACATAGTCTAACCACACTGACGCATATACATATAGACATAGAAATTTATGTGTAAGAATATTTATACGGTGCCAAATGATATGGGTTGTTAGAAGTGACAGTACATGCTGGTGGAGGAGAAAGACATGACAGTACATACTGGTGGAGAAGTATTTCTGATATCCGCAATGGAAGGCACAGATGAATAGGTAAAGTCTTCAACTGACTTGAAATGAGAAAGCTTAGGCAGATTCCTCAGATTATCACTTCTCTTCTCTGTTCTTCAGATTATCACTTCTCTTCTCTGTTCTCTTTTCTCTTGTGGTGAGTTTGATAATGTTATAATGAAAGTAACACATCTCTTTTCTTTTTTTCTTTCTTGGGGTGGGTGGGTGGTGTAAGTGTGCTATTTTCCAAAAAGATTGTGTGGGAACTTATGCTTCTGTCCCTGAGTAGTAAAGACTTTTGAAGTTTGTTTATATTGTATATATGCTCTATTATTTTCCATTGCTTTTATTCTTGCTTTTATTGCTTTTATTCTTTCTCCCCGTTTATAGCCATGCGTGTGTGTGTGTGTGTGTGTGTGTGTGTGTGTGTGTGTGTGTGTGTGTGTGTGTGTGCGTGTGCGTGCGTGCGTGCGTGCGTGCGTGTGTGTCTGTTTCAGCGCTTAGATTTGATTTTGTCGAGATTTTGTGCTATATAAATATTGTAATTATTATTATTATTATAGAAGCATTGTTTCTATTTGTATTAGAGAAGATTTGTTAAGACTGATTTGTGGCATGCTGTATGTGTGTGCATGTTTGTGTATGCGTGCGTCTGTATGTCTCTCTGATTTGTGGCATGCTGTATGTGTGTGCATGTTTGTGTATGCGTGCATTGTATGTCTCTCTCTGTGTGTGTATGCGTTCATATGGAAAAGTGTATTTGTATTGTACATGTATGGTACTGTTTTCTTTTTTTCTGTCATATCATGCTTACATTATTAATTTATTGTTGACTTCTTTTTTTGATACATTACATATTTTGTAAAACGCAAATTGCTTAGGACCTTGGTTCCAGGGATGTTGGCTATATATAAAAAGCAAATATAGTGTTGATTACTTACCTTTCAGTATATGATTTTCGTTACATGATTTTAAATACTTAGGGGCAAGATCATGAAATAATTGCAATATGATTTTTAAATTGTTAGTTTTCCTCATTATCTGTCTGTTTCTCTTATACCACATGCATGCACACACAAGCATGCACACACATGTACACACACACACACACATACACACACACCACACACACACAAACACACACATGCACACACACATACACACACACACACACACACACCACCATTCACCATAAATCATTTGTTGTCAGGGTAACCTAAAAATTGTACACACAATGCACACACATGTACAGATGCACTCGCACACATATACAGTTGTATATACTCACCCTCCAGGTTAAACGCTCACACACACACACACACACACCACACACACACACACACACACACACACACACACACACACACACACACACACACACACACACACACACACTACACACACACACACACACACACACACACACACACACACACACCACACACACACACACTCTCTCTCTCTCTCTCTCTCTCTCTGTCTCTCTCTGTCTCTCTATTATTTAAAACACATTCCATGATGAAATTGATTTTCCTCATCAGGGAGCTGGGAGACAAATCAGTACCTCCTCAGATTCCAGAAGATGCCTCTGATGTCGACAGCGACGATGATGGTGATGAAAACAATGATACTGAACATCCAGCACAAGATGCAGAGGGAGTGTGTCAGTCACTGGAACAGTTGAACATGGAAGAGAAGAATGTAGAGGAGGGGGTGTGTGATAATGGTAATGATGGTACAAGCAATGATGATGGCAACATCAATGGTGATGGTGCTGTAGCTGCTGATGGTGGTGCTGGTGATGATGACGATGAGGGAGCTACTGGGGGAGAAGCTGTTGAAAGTTCTGGTCCAGGTTTGTTTTGTCATTGCTATATTTTTTTTATGTATCTTTTCATCTTTGGTTTGAACGTCTTTTGTTCATAAATGTGTGTATCACCCCAAAAGTGATTGAAATGGCATACTCTAGGACTGGCCAACAGACTTGTGTGGTCCCTGTTTTCCCAGGAGTTTGGAGCTTTAGAAGACTGGGACCACACAGTTGAGTCTCATGCACACTTCACAGATGTGCCATTGAGTGTGTTGCTCAAATTTCATTACCAGTAACACAAGTGTCTGTTTTTCTCATGACTGTCTGATGCTAGGATATATCATAAAAGTAACAGGACCCATGGAATACAAAGCTGATGACAGAATGATTGCAGCAGTGAGATAGGCAGCTAACAGTATAAGCCTGATCAGGAAGTATCTCTCTGTCGAAACAACTGCAAAACTCGTTCTCTCCTTCATAATGTCTCGCATTGACTATTGCAATTCACTCCTGTCTGGTCTTCCTGCCTCCACCATTCACATCCTGCAGCGCATTCAAAACAATGCTGCACGCCTTGTACTAAAAAAGAAAAAAGCTGACCACATATCTCCTCTCCTGGCACAACTTCACTGGCTCCCTGTATCAAAGCGCATACAGTACAAACTAGACACCATGTGCTACAAAAGCCTCAATAACGCAGCCCCCGATCACCTGTCAAGCCTACTTGAGATCTATGTTCCCTCATGTACCCTCTGCTCTGCCTCCGATCCTCTGACTTTTCGCTTTCCACGCACTAAGCTCAATACCTATGGTCCACGAGCCTTCTCTGTTTTTGGTCCACTTTCCTGGAACAAACTTCCTCTCTCAGTCTGTCAGCAACCTACTTTTGTCTCCTTCAAGTCCCAAGGCCGCTCTCAAAACTCACCTTTTCTCCTCTGCATAAAATCCTGACCTCACTCAATCCCCTCTGCAGCCTGTCTCCACTCGGAGGGGAATCACATTGTAATATATAATTGTATATAATATGCTCTCTATAATTTTCCATTGGTTTTATTCTTTCTCCCCATTTATAGCCGTGTGCGTGTGCGTGCGTGTGTGTGTGTGTGTGTGTGTGTGTGTGTGTGTGTGTGTGTGTGTGTGTGTGTGTGTGTGCGTGCGTGCGTGTGTGCATGCGTGCGTGCGTGTGCGTGCGTGCGTGTGTTTTAGCGCTTAGATTTGATTTTATCAAGATTTTGCGCAATATAAAATATTGTATATTATTATTATATTAACAGTTTCAGGCAGGGATTGGTCTTGAGATATTGGATGTTTAGACATTGGCTCTGTTACAAGGGCTCCTAAGCCCAGGTGACTTTATCATATACAAATGCAACTGTCCAAGAGTGATGGTTTGGTTTAGTGACATCACTGTATTCAAAGATTTGATGTGCAGACAATATGGATGAGCTGTTGCTGCGATGTTTCAAGTGGGCTATTAAGGGCAGGGTCAGCAAGAATGATCTTCCTTTGTTAACATCAAACCTGCTGAAAGGTCACATGCAGCCTTTTTGGTGAGTGATCAATTCAAATGTCATTTTTGTGTGTTTGAGTCAGTGACAGCTGACATAAGAAGTCTGTGTGTGTGTGTCACAACATGGTTTCAGTTTCAGTTTCAGTTTCTCAAGATGACGTCTCCGCACTTGGAATGAATTCCATATGCACTAACGTCACAGGTGCCTTGTGATGGAAAAGATCCAGAATAATCATGGCACAAGCCTTAAGCCTGCACATAAACCCATGAGCTGGCCAGGTCCTGACGTCCTACCTAGATATTTCCATAACCCTGGGGTCATAGGGGAGTGAGGTAGCAAAAACCTCAACTTTCCTGGGGCCAGCACCACGAGGGCAGCGCCCGTCCCTTCTCCCTCGCTTCAAATTCATATTCATATTCATTTTTTTTTTTAACCAAGACTTCAGAAAGGCAAGAAAGTTGATTGGTCTTCAAGGGGTGGGACCTGGGAAATCAGCCTATCTCTCCAATGTTTTATACCAAGGCAACAGGGCAATGCCCTGCTCTTCACGATTTTCAACTGCCATGGGATCTTTAGTGTGCGCAGCCAGAAGGCACACAGATCCGACTCATTTTTCGTCCCCTTCTGAAGAACTAGATGTTCAGTTCGATTTTCCGGTCAAACTGAGGAGAAAAGTTGAGGCCTTTATGGGGAGTGAACCCTGGAACCTTGTGTTTAGTTATTGGCAAGCGAATATCTGAACCATTCTGCCACTCTTCTTCCCACAACATGGACACTTGAGCACACAGACTGAGCATTTTGTGTACTTGTATATGAGTTTGATCCATCTTTCTATTTATATTGACTTTAGAGAGATTATATCATCCAGTATGAGCTTGTTAGACCAATCGTAGCTTCACCAGAGCCCTGTTAGCAACATTGTGTCTCTTTCGACCTCCCGTGACATTTCCATTTGTTGCATGTTCATCCCTACCCTAACATACCAGTGCCAAACATAGATTCTGACCAGTCCAAGCCCCTAGAGCACAAAACCACCACCTGTGAGATAAGTTATCTGAGAAAGCTGTGAATGGGAGCAGATGCGACATGATCAGAAAATCAAGATATAGAAATGGGAGTAACAACAGAGCACCATCATATTCATCAACAGAGAGCACCATCATATTCATCAACAGAGAATTAAGTGGTATGGTCATCTTACCACAATGCAATTGCACCAGCTATCTCAACAAGCGTATACAAAAGATATCTGGATATAAAACAAGAGGCAGACTAGGGAAGACATGAATTGATAGTGTGAAAGAGATCTTGACAGCTCATGATATTTCTCCATTTCAGACCTTCCAGTTCACTGCTAACAGTCATCTTTCTACACACAATACTCAAGATGGTACAAGTGGACAGATAAAAAAAAAAGAAATATTTGTGTTTGGTTTGAAAACTGAGTTAACAAAACTGAGATAAAAGACAATCTGTCATGGAAATCATAGTTCCAAATGAAGTGTATTTGAAATGGAGGTCTTCCTTCAGTTTGTGTGTTACTACATAAAAAATGTGTATCACCCAAAACTTCATTGCTGAAAAAAATGAAGTATATTTTCATAATCATGTGTGCTACATGTTGTGGCTGGCTGGCAGAGAGCAGCAGTATTCATGTATACATATTACTGCATGCTTGGAAGATTCAGAATGGGTGAATTTTATTTGAAGATTCTATGAATTCAGAGTTTTTTTCAAGAGGAATTCATTGCACTCGTAAATTTCCATGTGCTCCACCAAAATCTGCCAGCAGTTGCGTGCGAGACTCATTGAACCTGCACAAAATCCTGTGTGCTGGCAAAGTCTTAAAATAGGAATGGATTTGGATGGAGGAGGATACAGGACCTGTGAAAGATGAGGCTGACATCTCCAGCATGATTGAAGCATTAAACCTTTGACTCCTGCACACTATACCCCAAATGCAAAAACTTAACCTTTGACTCCCCACCCTATCCACCAGCTTCCTGCAGGAAGCTGGTGGATAGGGTGAGGGAGTCAAAAGGTTAAGTTTTTGCTTTGCTAGCATGGTTGACAACACAGGATGCTGGTTGACAGGGTGTGGAGAGGTCAAAGGGCAGTAACTGGGACTAATCTGATCTTAACCCTTTGACTCCCTCAACTTATCCATTATATCTGCATCATCATCATGATACAGAAACAAAAACTAACCCTTTGATTCCATCACTCTAGTTTCTGAGCTTCCTGCAGGAAGCTGGTGGATTGGGTGAGGCAGTTAAAGGGTCAAGTTTTTGCAGCTGGTGGATAGGGTAGGGAGTCAAAGGGTTAAGCCTACAGTTTAGTTAAAAGTACCAACCAGCCTGCAGTTTATGACATAGGAGCTTTTTAGAATTTCAGAATGTTGTTAATTTGTTCCATGATAATTGATCAGGAGGTAATTATATGGCTGGTGGTGAGGCATTTCTGCTCTGGGTCCTACCTAGCACCCTTGTGTATTCTTGATAATATACAATTACTTAATAGGAAAATCCCCTATATTGTGTGTGTTATGTATATATATAATAATAAGTATATCATTGCGTATATAAATATTGTTGTGTGTGATACATAAAAGTATGTATAATTATATGTATGTGTGTGTATTGTATATATATATATATATATATATATATATATATATTTATGTGTGTGTGTGTGTGTGTGTGTGTGTGTGTGTGTGTGTGTGTGTGTGTGTGTGTGTGGGCTTGCACCTTTCCTGATAAAAGCATGATTCATATTCAGGAATTAGTGGATTTAATGATGGATCCTGCCATTATTATATCGTATCTTGCTTTCAGTGCCCCTGGAGTACACCTGGATGTAAAGAAATCGTCATACAAAAAGGTACAGTGTCTGTTCCTCATGCCTACTTGGATGAAGAAAGAAGTTTCTCTGAAGTTTGTTCCCTGTGTTATGAAACTGGTTCATCTTCAGTATTGGAAGACGACATAAAATTTGAAATTCATCAGTTGCCTGAGAAACATCAATGTGTAATGCTATCACAGAATCTGGATAATGTGACTCACAGTTTCATGTTTTCTACATGAAAATTAACTGTAAAAGAGAACTATAAAACTGTTTGTTGTCAGTAATGATTGTGTGATTATAACAATATTCTTTCCCTTTTTCCACTAGGTAGACATCCTTCATTTTTGTTGTTTCTTTGTTGGTGTCCCTTTTTTGTTTCATGTTGACTGTAGAGAGGTATGTTTTTGTCTGTACATCTGTGACGAAAAGATGGGAACAAGATTTTCTCAGCTCTTAGAGCTGTTGATTGTGCTGGAGTTGCGGAAGTTAAATTCCAAGGTGTAGAAAAAGTTAGAATTATTTGACCATCATGCTGTCCTTTTCATTTGGAAAAAAAGGGCTGAATGGTGCCATAATCCCAACTAACCCTTCTGTCAACAACATCATCAATTTCCTCTCCTATCTCTTATCCACTCTGCACTTGTCAGCTGCCTCGGTTAAAGCCCACAGTCCTCTATCTCCACCACTCTGTGTCAAATTGGTGGCCCCTTCCTTGAGGATGCACCCCTTCTGCGAGACCTCTCCAGAGGCATATCCTTATGGCAAGCCTCTACTTCTTGCAGAACACCCACCTGGGACCTCTACCTTGTTATAGGGTTCCTCAGAAGTCCACCTTTTCACCCCATGCAAGATATCTCTATCAAAAACCTTTACAGGAAAACCATCTTCCTCATCACACTCGCTTTGGGCAGGTCCCGCAGTTCCCATTGGATCTCAGGTGTCATTAGCAAGGCTGATGGGGCTTGGGGACAGCAGCTTAACCCTGCAAGCTCAATGCCCATGAACTATAGCCTCTTCCACAACTTTCTATCACAACTTCTTCTTACATGAGATCCTGGTCTCTGTTAACTGATGCTCCCTTGGAAGGTTCATCTCATTCTACCTCAGGGACATCTCCCAAACCTAAACTACCAGTACAGGTCCCACAGCGTCACTTGCTCTCTCTACCCCAACGTGTCACCTCTTCTTCCAATCAGTAACAGCCATCGTCACCCACCAACCAAGTAGTATACTGTATACTTGAAAGGTATGGTTATGTCATCATCATCATCATCATCATGTGCTCTGTTGCATGGGTGGTGATCATGGCCCTCCATATGAATCTGTCCATGGTCGCTGGAAGTACAGCTGTCACCCTTTATGTTCTCAGCCACTCTGCATGTCTGTCCCTGGGTCTACCTGGTGATCTCTTTCCCTCCAACTTTCCTGTTGTGATTAGGTGCTTTAATTTCTCTTGCCTCATAAAATGTGCTATAAATGCTGCTTGTCTTTTCCTGATCTTCTTTATTAGTGTTCTTCTTGTGTCTGCCTCCTTCAAGACTGTCTCATTTGTTTTCTTTGCTGTCCATGGAATTCTCAACATTCTTCTTAGAAACCACATTTCACTTGTCCATTCTCTTTTGCCTGGCCATGATTAACTTGGGAATATGCGATGGTGGTTTCCTGTTGCCTTCCATTGATTTTCCATCAGGGGCATAGTTTTGTGTACTAGGAAGCTTAGTTCTTGGTCAAATTTGATTTTGTATCCACATCAATGACCTACTCACTACACATAACGTCAAACTCTGTGGAATATCATCTGCATTTTGTGAAGAAAGATGTTGTCTAATATTCAACTTTGGTGTTATCTTTTGTCTCGTTCTTGTGCATATTTTCTGCCCTTTGTAACTCCTGCACTGGGAAGCAGCAACTTTAGTGCTGCATCAGTTTTATTTATTTATTTATTTTAAATTCTTTGACCAGTTTTCCAAGTTCCTGCATCAGATGCAGAGTGAGGGTTTCATCAGACTAAAGGAGATTTCAACAGGGGTTGATGCCATCACAGAGATCAACAAGTCACACAGAGAGTAAGTTTTTTTTTTCTTTCTTTCTCTCCATGTGATCTTTTTCACTCCTTCACCCTATCCACCAGCGTCCTGCTATATCTGTCTTAATAGCAGATAAAAAATTTGATTTCCTCTTTTCTGACACTGTCTTTGTTTGTTCCTTGCTCCTTTTTCTGCCTTGCTGGTCCATTCATCTGTACGTGTTCTGTAAAGCCTTACATGTATACTTTCTGTTAGGGTTGATAATTGGGTACATGTGTTAACTGCATTTTTGTTTCTAAGAAAATGTGATGTGCAGAAGCGGTTTTAGGTAATCTAGGCCAGTTTTCATATATGTTTTTGGTGTACTTAGTTGTTTATACATTTGTATTCATGTTTGTGATGAATTGAATATAATGGTCAACACCAGAGGCATATCTTTAGATTATGTGCATGAATGCATTAATATATGTACTAATTTTCTTTTTGAGATTTTTTTTCATGGTCACTGAGATGTGTGGGATGGCCCTAAAACAGCTCTGCACTGTCAGCTGGGCTTAACTCTTTCACTGCCAAGTTTCCCCAGAAACAGCACTCCTCAGTGCCAAGTATATATTGCAGTGCAGTATGCATTTTTAAAAGCTTGTATTTCAAAGACAATTAAAGATTTTACACTTACTTTTTTTACTGTGTAAAGGGCAGATGTATTTATATATGAATGCTTGCTTATGTTTATGTGCTTGATTGGTTATTCCCCAGATAATCTTATTATAAATAAAAACAAACAATTTTTTCATAGGGTTTAGTAGTTCTACTACTGACCTTATTTCGTGAGTTGTGCGCCAGATATCATTATAATAAATGAGGAAAAGCAATGGAAAATCTACACACAAAGTCAGCTATTCGGAGTGGTAGACAATGCATTCGATTAGCAGCCATTTTGGAGGAAACGCTTCGGAGAAAATGTGACGTAAATTTGGACAGTTTACAAAGCCACACTTCGGCCTTACTGCTGAAAAACTAGGTTGCTGGGTAAAGTTTGAAAATAGCACAGTCGCCTGCATTCATCAGTGGAGCTGACAGAAGCTTTGTACCCGCGTGAAAAGTTATCGTTTAACATGACTCCTCCAAGTCGCACAAATGCGACCATGGCGGTCATACAGGAAGTCGCTTGATTGCGACCATGGCAGGAAAAGAGTTAAAGTGATGATAATGATAATGATAATAATCCTTTCACTCCCTCAGGTTATTTTGTAACCACTAGCTTTTTCAGGGTGAGGAATTGAAAGGATTAAGTTTTTGCAGCTGATGGATAGGGTGAGGGAGTCAGAGGGTTAATCTGTTGTTCCGTTGTTGCTTTTTTTTTTAAGGGGAGGGGGATGTTTTGGTATTTGTTTATTTTTGAACAAATTATGCAGGTAAGATCAGCACTTTTATAATTGTAACTGGTTTACGTACAGTGTCATTAAAATCAGTGTCCTCAATTGTTAGTTAACCTTTTGAATACATCAGTCTGTCTAGTAACTTTCTACAGTCAGTTGTGATTGTTATGATTTGTTGGTTTGTTTACCTGTTCGTTTTGTTTCTTCAGGGCATGGTTGGGTAAATGTCTTGATTGTAATTCTTGTTTTATTGATCGTTTATAGAATTTTTTTTATTAAAGAGATAGAAATTGTGGAACCAGACTGAAGTGGATAATTTCATTTTGTAGATGTAGAATACTTTAACTGTAATTATATGGAATCTCTAGTTGTTTTAATTGTTTTATCTGTGTAGACATTTGCATCTGCACCCATTGATATGAACTTATTCTGTGTGTGTGTGTGTTCGTTCTTTGATTTAACGTCTTTTCACTGTAGTGATATTAGACGGGGGAGGGGGAGGGGAGAGGGAAGAAAAAAAAAAAAAGTAAAATACATAAATGTGTGCGTGTGTGTGTGTGTGTGTGTGTGTGTGTGTGTGTGTGTGTGTGTGTGTGTGTGTGTGTGTGTGTGTGTGTGTGTGTGACCTCACAGATTACGGGGACTGGAAATACCAGAGATCCACACAGAGGAAGTAGATGGGGACGCCACAGATATAAAGTTTGATCCCCCTGAAATCAAGGAAGTGTTGTGTGTTACTGCTGCCGTGCTACCTCTTCTGTCTCCTAAAAGATATACGTAAGTTTTGTCTCTCTTTGGTTGGCAGTGTGTGGTATCTCTGATTTTTGTTTTTTGGTTTTTCATTCTTTTCTTCATGTCATTTCTCTCTCTCTCTCTCACTCTCTTTCTGTCTGTCTATCTCTTTCTTTCTTTCTGTCCATTCCTTCCTCCCTATTTTCTCTCTCTCTCTCTATCTCTCTCCCCCCCCCCTCTCTCTGTGCTGATTGTGTTCCTTGTCACTTTCTCATTTACTTATTTTGGTAGCATATTTTTCTGTACCATGTCAGTGACATTGCTCACACACTGCCCATCTTGCCTCTGCACACCTCATCAGACTAAATCACCACTGCCAAGTTTCAGGATCCAGCATTGTCGAACTGCTGTGGGACCACCTCCGGGTGAGACACTATACTGCTGCTGGATCACTATGATGGAATTCAGCAGTGTCTGCTCTGATCCAGCTTATTAATAACCCTTTGACTCCCGCGCTCCATCCACCAGCTGCAAAAACTTCACCCTTTGACTCTTTCACCCTATCCACCAGCTTCCTACAGGAAGCTGGTGGACAGGGTGAGGGAATCAAGGGATTAAGTTTTTGCTTTGCTCGTACGGTTGGCAATGCAGAACGCTGGTGGACAGGGTGTGGGAGTCAAAGGGTTAAGGGCACTGCTTAATTAACCCTGTACTAAAAACAGTAGTTGCTCCTTTGGGAAGCTAGACCAAGTGGGTAAACCCCAGTAAGGAAACAGCCACACCAACACCAAAGACTGACGTGAATTTCACTCAAGCATGGATGTGACAGAAGAAATTGAACTGAGGTTACCCTGAAACCAGTGCTCAAAAGGCCACAGAATCTTGGACAAGCTTTTTCATTGTCAGGAGGTCACACCAGAATAATGCTGTGGAGTTATATTTCTGATTGAGATGGTGTGATGAGCTGCATTCCACGCTCCCGTATACAAATTATACCAGAATAAACTAGGCCTAAGAGATACACACATCCATAGTTTTGGTCAGGAAATTTGCCCCAGTTTTACCAACAAGCCCATAGGATGCTTAACTCTGGGTAGTAACTGGATAGTGCTGAAAATTCCACAGTCACTAATTGTGCTACATCTGTTATCTCCTAAATGATATAAAAATAAATGTTGTCTGTTGCAACGACTGAGTCACCATCTGTTCTATGCTTTTCCTCAGTACATGTGGACTTGAGCTGTTTGCTTGAATTTGTTGACTTTATGGTAATTGTGACTGGCCTGTTTGATGTACTTAATTTAAAGACATCGGTTTGATTCATTTTCAAGAGAAATTACTGGTCTATTGTTATACAGAGATCAAAACGTTCAGTTTTTATAAAATTTTAAGTCTGCATGTATGTGTGTGTGTGGGTGTATGATAGCTGTATGTGGATATGTGTGTATGTATGTGTGTGAAGTTCAACTGTATGCCTGTTTGTGTATGTATGTGTGTTTGCTTATCAACCCTGCAAGGCTAAGTTATAGCATTGTCAGCACTCCAACCTGGCTGTTTTTCACAATGCTACTTTAGGGAAGGATTGCTGCACTGAACTTCTGATATCTCATTATCCACTCATGGGAATTAGAAAAAAAAATATATAGAAATGTGGGAAAATGGTAGTTTCATTCTCAGTATGAATTTCAGTTATTTTGATAAATCCATGTAGTCTCACCTCCACTTTCAAAAGCCTCAGTTGAGATGGACAGCTGTAGGATTCCTTCCATGCCAGATTAAAAGTCAATTTATCTTTGAAAACGACAAGTTTGACATTCAGTCATATTTACCCTTGTTTTTCACAGAATTTCTGTCACTTTCTGCATCAAAAATTCCTTCTCTAGTTATGAGATATCCTAATCATGTCCTAGATATTCTAGTCATGTTCTAGATATTCTAGTCATGCCATAGTCAGTAGATGTTATTAGATACCTCTTAGCACTTGCTTGGCAGTGAACTATTGTCTGTTGGCCATGGTATTGAAAAAATGTATAAGTCTACTGAAAATGATTCAGGTAGTGTTCTTTCTTTGTTGACAAATTAATGAACAAGGAAGACATCAAAAGTTGTGTCCCTTCTGTAATTGCTTGCACATTATGTAATGATAAAAAAAAACACATTTTAGGATGATTATGAATGGGTGCATGAGCACTGCATTGGAACAGGTATGTAGAGTGGTTCTGCTTTGTTCACGCTGTGCTCAGACAGAGAGTACAGTGAGTTTAACATAATATTGAATATTTTTCTATGTGTATGTTAAAAAAAGATTCAGTATACTCATTTTCAGAATGGCTGACCATAGCATGTATATATATATGTTGCAGAAAAGGTTCTACGCTGACTCCTCAGGAACTACGACAGCTAGTGACTGAATATGTCAAAGCTGAAAACTTGCAGGAAGAAGGCAGCAGAGAGTAAGTCAGTGATCTTAGTGTCTGTTTTCTTCAGTTCATAAGTCTGGAGTTTGTTCAGGAGGGATCCATCACACTTTGGCAGTTCCCTATGGGCTCCATCCAAATCTTCCATCAGTTATCTGGCAGACTTCTTTACCCAGCACAAACCCCTATGCTTTGGCAAGATCTGTCACCACCAGAATGATTGGAGCATGAAGATGGGCAGTGAACAAGCCAATTTTTATGTAGGTGGGATTGAATAAGATGGGCAGCGAACAAGCCAATTTTTATGTAGGTGGGATTGAACTAAGATGGGCAGCGAACAAGCCAATTTTTATGTAGGTGGGATTGAACTAAGATGGGCAATGAACAAGCCAATTTTTATGTAGGTGGGATTGAACTAAGATGGGCAATGAACAAGCCAATTTTTATGTAGGTGGGATTGAACTAAGATGGGCAATGAACAAGCCAATTTTTATGTAGGTGGGATTGAACTAAGATGGGCAATGAACAAGCCAATTTTTATGTAGGTGGGATTGAACTAAGATGGGCAGCGAACAAGCCAATTTTTATGTAGGTGGGATTGAACTAAGATGGGCAGCGAACAAGCCAATTTTTATGTAGGTGGGATTGAACTAAGATGGGCAGTGAACAAGCCAATTTTTATGTAGGTGGGATTGAACTAAGATGGGCAATGAACAAGCCAATTTTTATGTAGGTGGGATTGAACTAAGATGGGCAGCGAACAAGCCAATTTTTATGTAGGTGGGATTGAACTAAGATGGGCAGCGAACAAGCCAATTTTTATGTAGGTGGGATTGAACTAAGATGGGCAGCGAACAAGCCAATTTTTATGTAGGTGGGATTGAACTAAGATGGGCAGCGAACAAGCCAATTTTTATGTAGGTGGGATTGAACTAAGATGGGCAGCGAACAAGCCAATTTTTATGTAGGTGGGATTGAACTTGACACAGAAGATCTGAACTGAAGGCTGTATCAAAATTTTTGATTGAATTTGTTAAGTCTTTACATCGACACCTACCTCAGGTGATACGGCCAATGGGGATAACCATCCCAGGGAAGTGGGGGTCTGGGGGACTCATCTAATCTTACACTGACACCACCAGAACAAGGATGATGTTAAGATGGGACAGTGAGAAGCCCTGTTTTAATCTAGCGCACCCCGGGGTTTGAACCCACAACCATTAGCACATGAATCCAACACTCAAACCAACTGAACTACTGGGGTCTGTTGTATCAAAAGAGCCAGCCAGCTCACTAAAGAAAAATGTGTCCTGCATGAAGGTTGAACTCAAGACCCCTGTATTATTAGCATAGCACTATGAGCAACTGAGCTAACAGGGCCAAAAATGTGGCCATGACCCCTGCATTATCAGCATGAAACTGACCAACTGAACTAATGGGGGCCTCTCTCGTGTAAAATACCTGTGGCTGACCTGATGATTGAATGCACAATCCCTGCATTATCTGTATGGCACTCTGGGGGTCACCACTGAAGAAAGTTTCAGTGAAATACATCTTTTATTTTCTTCTCATGTGCTTTTTAACATTACTGTTTTATTTTCTCGTGAATGCTGACAGTCCTTTTGATTTACACTATTATATTCTTTTTCTCTTTTGTTTATTGTTGTTTTCTAGAAAAGAGATCGTGTTTGAAATGTTCTTTGCATTTATTTTCTTCTTTGTGAATGCAGACGTTTCCTTGTCACTTTTTTTTGGGTAAGATGATTAGTTTAAGTTTAAGTGCTGCTGGTGTGTGTGTGTTGTAATATAGCTCTTCCTCTCTTCTTTTTATCTGTTTCTTGGCTGTTTTTCTCATCTCTCACTGTCTGCCTCTTTCGTTTGACTGTTTTATTAGTCATTTCATTTCCATTCCCGCCTATCTTTCTCGCAGTCTCTGCCTTTCTCCCATCCTTCTTTCGAGCACGTTGAAGTATCCTTCCAATCCACCCCTCACCCCATCACCTTCTCCTGTGTCTATCGACCCCCACCTAGCTCTGCCAACAAACTCACCACATCCATGTTTCTCTCTGACTTTGACCAATTGCTTGACCACTACTGCCTCTTACCTGGAAATCTCATCATTCTAGGTGATATCAATGTCCACTATGACAACACTCACCGTTATGACACAAGACATATCATCAACTCTCTGTCCAATCATAATATGACTCAACACATTTCTGAACCAACCCATCAAAAAGGTCACATTCTTGACTGGATCATTTCTCGTGATCATCACAATTCCGCTACTGACAACTGCTTAGTTCTTTCTACCCGTCTAACTTCAGCCCTTCCATCTGACCACTCTGCAATTCTCTGTTCTCTCGACATTTCTCCTCCTTCCCGTACCATGCGCACAGTGACTCGACGCAATCTCAAATCTATCGACCTCTCCACATTTTCATCTGATGCCTCCCGTCTCCTTTCTGAAAAGTCACATAACCTTGCCGATGAATTCTATACTACTCTCCACCATCTTCTGGACACTCATGCTCCAGCCACAACCCGTCTTTTACCTGACCGCCCCCCTACCCCCTGGCTCACTCATGAGATCGCCTGTGCAAAACGTGCCCGCCGCAGAGCAGAGCGCCGCTGGCGCAAATCCAAACTCACTGTACACAGGCAACTTTTCCAAGCCTCTAAAACAAAAGTATCCACCCTCATTGCATCAGCAAAAACAAGCTATTTCCAAACCAAAATCCTGAATGCCTCTTCTTCAAAAGAACTCTTTACAACCATGAATCATCTCCTTGGCACACGAAAAGATTTACCTCTCCCAACAAAACATACAAATGAAGAACTCCCATCTGTATTCTCCAACTATTTCACCACCAAAATACAAACTCTTCGTGACAGGCTTGACAGGACACCCTGTCAACCATGCCCACCTGACCCTTCCTTCTCTGGCACACCTCTTACTACTTTTACCCCAGTCTCACAAGAAGAAATTCTCAACACAATCAGATCCATGTCGTTCAAAACCTGCGAACTGGATCCTCTTCCAGGTTCTGTCTACGCCGACTGTCTCCCTACTCTCCTCCCATTCATCACTGACATCATCAACACTTCTCTTCAAACTGGAACTGTCCCAGATTCTTTCAAGTCTGCTATTGTTCACCCTCTCCTCAAGAAACACAATTTAGATCCAAATGAACTGAAAAATTACCGGCCTATCTCTAATCTCTCTTTCTTGTCAAAACTCCTTGAAAAAGTCGTCCTCAACCAGCTGAACTCTCACCTGTCTGCCAACAATCTCCTCAATCCTTTCCAGTCAGCCTACCGCCAGTGCCATAGCACTGAAACTGCCCTACTACACATTCTCAACAATCTCCTCCTTGCAACTGATACTGGCAAAGTCTCTCTCCTCACACTCCTTGATCTGTCTGCAGCCTTTGATACCATTGATCATGGTATTCTCCTTTCTAGACTTCATCATACTTTTGGCATCTCTGACATTGCTCTGTCTTGGTTCACTTCATACCTATCAAACAGAAAACAAACCGTTCTCATCAATGGCACTTACTCTCAACCTGCATACCTGACCTGTGGTGTTCCACAAGGATCTGTCCTTGGCCCTGTTCTTTTCACTCTTTACACCTCCCCCCTGTCCACCATCACCAACTCCCATTCTATAAAACACCACTTCTATGCTGATGACACCCAACTTCAAGACAGTGACTCACCTGATAATATACAGCGCCTGTTGACTCGCACCACTGAGTGTTACTCGGACATTAAGAACTGGATGACACACAATAGACTTCAGCTTAATGACGACAAAACAGAAGCTATCCTCATTGGCACCCGTCAGAAACTTTCTCAGCTGCCTCCTCTTTCTCTCCCATTATGTAACACATCAGTCCCAATTTCTGATTCAGCTAAAAACCTTGGTGTCTGCATTGACTCTACCCTCTCCATGAACAACTTTGTTTCTCAAACTGCCAGATCCTGCTACTATCATCTCCATCGTATAAAGCTGATCAGGAAGTATCTCTCTGTCGAAACAACTGCAAAACTCGTTCTCTCCTTCATAATGTCTCGCATTGACTATTGCAATTCACTCCTGTCTGGTCTTCCTGCCTCCACCATTCACATCCTACAGCGCATTCAAAACAATGCTGCACGCCTTGTACTCAAAAAGAAAAAAGCTGACCACATATCTCCTCTCCTGGCACAACTTCACTGGCTCCCTGTATCAAAGCGCATACAGTACAAACTAGACACCATGTGCTACAAAAGCCTCAATAACGCAGCCCCCGATTACCTGTCAAGCCTACTTGAGATCTATGTTCCCTCACGTACCCTCCGCTCTGCCTCTGATCCTCTGACTCTTCGCTTTCCACGCACTAAGCTCAATACCTATGGTCCACGAGCCTTCTCTGTTTCTGGTCCACTCTCCTGGAACAAACTTCCTCTCTCAGTCCGCCAGCAACCTACTTTTGTCTCCTTCAAGTCCGCTCTCAAAACTCACCTTTTCTCTCCTGCATAAAATCCTAACCTCACTCAACCCTCCCCTCTGCAGCCTGTCTCCGCTCGGAGGGAATCACATGGTTATAATATATAATTGTATGCTATGCTCTCTATAATTTTCCATTGCTTTTATTCTTGCTTTTATTGCTTTTATTCTTTCTCCCCATTTATAGCCATGCGTGTGTGTGGGTGTGTGTGTGTGTGTGTGTGTGTGTGTGTGGTGTGTGTGTGTGTCTGTATGTGTGCGTGCGTGTGTGTGCGAGCGTGCGTGCCTGCGTGTGTGTCTGCTTCAGCGCTTAGATTTGATTTTGTCAAGATTTTGCGCTATATAAGTATTGTAATTATTATTATTATTATAACACATGTTTATAGTAATAAATTCTGTGCCTTCGCTAAATGAGGATTGCAGCTTGAAGATGTTCACATTCTATATCTACACAACTTATTCAATGAAACTGGTGTACATGAACTTGGATAAATAAGTGAGAGACAAGGTGCTGTTTTTATCTGGTATGCTTATTTGTCAGACAGGTGAAGCTGGATCCCATTCTGGCAGAACTGGCTCTAACCAGAAATGAAGGAGACAAGTCCCATCTCACTTGGAATACTCTCTTCACTAGGTAAGTTGATGAGAATGATAGTCAGATAGGTAAGATGTTGGACTTCCAGTCAGCAAGTTTGTGATCAGTTCTGCCTGCGTACCTCTGCCTTTTGGATAAAGGATGGAGATTTTTCCAGTATCCCAGGTCAACAAATGTGCAGACTGATTAGAGCCTAAATCCCGTTCTTGTGTAGACACATGCAGAACATCAAGTATACACATTTAAGATCCTGTAAGCCATGTGCGTGTCCTGTATATTATGGAAATCTGAAAACAACTGTCATGTGTTTCCACTGCAGACAGAATATGCAGACTGTGCAGCAGTATACATTGCTTGCCCCCTGCCACCCCCCCCCTTAAAAAAACAAAAAACAGAAAAAAAATGAAATAAAATAAAATAAAGGAGAATAAAAACAGTAAGTTTTCATTTTGCTGAATATAGTCTGTTGTTAATCCTTTTGACTCTTGCACCCTGTCCATCAGCATCCTGCATTGTCAACCATGCTAGCAAAGTAAAAACATAACCCTTTGATTCCCTCACCCTGTCTACCAGTTTCCTCCAGGAAGCTGATGGATAGGGTGAAGGAATCAAAGGGTTATGTTTTTGCCGTTGCTGGATAGGATGTGGGTGGCAAAGAGTTAAGTCTTTCTAGTGTATAAGATTTATGCATTTAAAGACTAAGAATTTTGGCTAAGAATCGGTGTATTTCTGTGCACAACAACAATGCAACTTATAGTCTCTTTCTGTGCACCGCAACTATGGAACTGTCTTCCCAAAGAAATTTGTCATTTACAGCTTTTGTTTCTTGAAGACAGCTTTAAAAATTTACCCAGTCAAACGATTACTCGTGATTGTCTCACCTCTTGCTCCTCTCTCCTTTTTTTCCTTCTGTCTGTATTGTACTCATATGATTGGCTGTGAGAGATAACACTGTTGTGTATATTTCATCAATTTGTTGGCATACCTGCGTCAGTGTATGTGTATTCGCCAGCATGAGTAGATGTTGGTTTGGATGTTTGTGTCTGTGTCTGTATCAGTGTATGTATACTATTACTTCCCTAAGACTTGGTTGAGGTTTATGGGATTACCTTGACCTTTTTAAAACTGTATTACTTTGTTTACCATCATTACTTTTTTATCATTTTATCTTTTAGTTTTAGTCCTTATTTTTCTCCGCTCTCTCTCATTTCCTTCTCTGTCTGTCTCTGTCTCTCTGAATCTCTCTTTCTCTTATTCTCTCTCTGTCTCTCTCTTTGTCTGTCTGTGTGGCTCTCTTCTTATCATTTTCTGCCTTGCTGGTCTATTCACCTGCATGTGTTCTGTAAAGCCTTACATACATTCTCATAGGATTGATAATTGGATAATGTATTAATTGTATTTTTGGCTCCAGGAAATGTGATGTGCAGAAGTAGTTTTAGGTAATTTAGTGCTGTTTTTATATATGGTTTAGCGTCCATAGTTATATTTAAATTTGTAATCATATTTCAGGGCTTAAAACATTGCGCGTCTGGGCGGAATTCCGCGATTTCGGTTTGTCAAAAAAAAAAAAAAAAAAAAAAAAGGAGCAAGGCATCCATGATCGACTTGCAAGCATTCATAGCAATGGCGCACAAGTTATGGCCCCTGATTTGCCCCCGGACCCCCCTAGTTTTAGTGTTTTTTTCCTCCTGTTTTAAGCCCTGATATTTGTTTTTTAAACACCCTGGTAAGATTGGATGGAGTGGCCAGCACCAAGGGCATGTCCTTAGATTATGTGTTTTCTTTTCCAAATTCTTTCCCCACTGAGGAATTGTGTACATTTTGAGGTGGTGGTAGCTCTGATATGGTTCTGTGCAGTCCTACTGGGCTTTAAACAAAAATAACAATAGCAGTAACAGGGAACTGAAGCGACTTCTTTTGTTTCTGTCACATAGCAGATATGGAATCATACATCTGTGATGATGCTTTATTGAGATAATTGAAATAGTACAAAAATGAAGTGGTATCACATCTGGACTTGAATAATCATATTGAAGCATGTCATACTTACTTATCATTGTCACTGTTAGTTCTGATTCAAATGATCATCTGAATGAGCTGAATGAAGAACACAAAGACTGTAGAACCCAGAACTGACTTCTTTGATAATATTTTTCGAAGAGAGGTTTTAAAATACACATTTTTGAAAATTGTGTTCTTATCCAGAAGAAAACTGTTTTTCATGCAGAATGTAGCCATGCACAATAGTTTTATCAGCTTTTGTTTTCTAGCACTGAGAAAGGTGCTTGCGCATGGGGTTAAAAATCAATAGTTTCTTCAAAGGAACAGTTGCAGACGATCACTCAACATCCAGTCTGTGAAGCAAAAAATATCTTGTCAGGTCTGAGAATTGAACTTGGGACTTCTCATGTATTTGGTAGGTGCTGTATCCCACAGAGCCACCGCAGTGTTAATAATTCTTTTTTCTTTTACCCTTGAGAATTGGTGGTCTTTTTTTGCAGTGTATCATTGTTGCATTCTGAACACTGAAATTAACTGTTCAGTTGACTCTTTTTTTTTAAATAACTTTTTTTTTTCAGGATTTGTGATAAAATGCAACCAGGTTGCATGATCCAAGTTGCAGGCAGAGCCCCTGTACTGAAAAAGGGCAAGTTACCTGCCATCACTTTCAAGGTGGAACAGAGGGGATCCAAAAAGAAGGTAGTGTTAACTGACTTGCACACATACACGCTTTGTATACTTAGGGTATGCTTATTTGCACTAACTTGAATACTCTCATGCTTTGCATGTGTACACACACACACACACACACACACACACACACACACACACACCACATCACACACACACACACAATCATATGCATATTTCTTTCCATAGACACATGCACATCTGCATACACATTCAAAGCAATTCACACAGACACACAACACACACACACACAACACAACACACACACACACACACACACTATATATATGCATACCATACCAGCATGCATAACACATACTCATGCATATGCACATGCATATTTCTTTCCATAGACACACACACATCTGCATACACATTCAAAGCAATTCACACAGAGACACAGACACAGACACACACACACAGACACACAGACACACACACATATGCATATACACATACTCATGCATGTGCACAAGCATTTTTCTTTCCATAGACACATACACATCTGCATACACATTGAAAGCAATTCACACAGAGACAGACACACACACACACAGACACACAGACACACACAATATGTATACACACATACTCATGCATATGCACATGCATATTTCTTTCCATAGACACATACACATCTGCATACACATTCAAAGCAATTCACACAGAGACACACACACACAACATACACACAACATGCTATCACATGCTATTTCTTCATAGACACATACACATCGCATACACATCAACAGCAATCACACACACACACACACACACACACACACGCACGACCAGACACACACACACAATCACACACAACACACACACACGCAAGTATTCTCAATCTGTGTAAACACAGCAGACTGCATGCAGCACCACACCACACCAACACCGCACCACAACATACCATACCACATACACAGTATACGCACCACCCACACCACCACAAAACACCCACACCGTACCAGACCACATACACAACTACCACAGCATACATACCATGCCACATACACAGTATACTGCACGCACCACACCACACCATGCCACAAACCACGCCACATACCACACCGCACCACACCACAGTATACCACACCACATACAAAGTACACTGCACCACACCATACCATACCACACACATAGACACCACCCCATATACACAGCACACTGCACCAACACACCATACATCACATACACAGTACATCGCATCACACCGCACCATACCACACCCACATACACAACATACGGCTGCATACCATGTCAATACACAGCACACTGCATGCACCACAGCAAGCTACATCACACAATTAATCCATTCAGAAAATAATAAATATTTCTGCAGTCTACCAGGCAACAATCCATTCACAATGTAAATAATATTTTTGCAATCCATTAGGTAACATTGATTCAGAACCTGGAGACGTATGGAATTGAACCCTCGGCAGTTTGCCCAGTTGATACAGCGTAAGATGGCCTGCAGTGCCTCGGCTGTCCACTCAGAGCGACAGAGCGGTGGAATGGATGTACAAGTACAAGGGAACCAGACAGAATTTGCTGTTCAACAGTTGTTAGGTCAGTTTTCTGTATGTGTTAAGTGCTCAGATCCTGTATTGTACAATGAAGGATTTGTAGTGAGCAAGTTATTGTTGTTAAGGAGTAATGTTTTTGTTTCCTTGTTTTGTGTTAACACTTCTGCTCGATGAGAACAAATTAACCCTTTGACTCCTGCACTCTGACCACCAACTGCAAAATCTTAACCCTATGACTCCCTCACCATATCCACCAGCTTCCTGTAGGATGCTGGTGGATAGGGTGAAGGAATCAGAGTGTTAAGTTTTTGCTTTGCTAGCATGGCTGGTAATGCAGGATGCTGGTGGACAAGGTGTGGAAGTCAAAGGGTTTACCAGGTCTCCATCTTCTTTGATTCTATATGAATACCAGAATATGAGCTGATGGACAAAAGAAAGAAAGGGGATTAGAGAAACAATAATCTGAGAGTAGCTATTTTTCTGAGCTAATGTGATAAATTCTACACAGATCTTGGAATTAACATTTGATAGAGGCGTTGAAAACAGAAGTTTCTCATGAATGTGCTATATACTTTTGTCCGTAAACACACACACACATATATATATACAAGTCACTCATAGTCTCAAGTCTCCTCTATGGGTTTGAAACTTGGATGCTGCTTGCTGACTCGAATAAAAAAAAAATTCCAGGCCTTTTTAATCAAGTGCCTGAGGAAACTGCCTTGCTTGTCCAACCTCAACAGTAAGAGAGGGTATGTATGGAATAAGATAAACTCCTTGATGGGCCCATAGAACCTGCATCTGACAAATGTGAAACACAAGCATGCATGGTTTGATCATGTATATATTGGTAAATGAGTGGGTTCTTGGATGTACCCCCAGAACGTTTAGTCCTTCTTAAGAAGAAATTCAGACGTTTTAGAATGTGACATAAACTAGGCATCAGGACTGAAGAAGCAATGGCAGCAACTGATCAGAATGTGGAGAAATAGCGCCATCAGTTTCACCACCAAGTACAAACACTGTACAAGTCACTCATAGTCTCAAGTCTCCTCTGTGGGTTTGAAACTTGGATGCTGCTTGCTGACTCGAATAAAAAAAAAATGCCAGGCCTTTTAGATCAAGTGCCTGAGGAAACTGCCTTGCTTGTCCAACCTCAACGTAAGAGAAGGTATGTATGGAATAAGATAAACTCCTTGATGGGCCCATAGAACCTGCATCTGACAAATGTGAAACACAAGCATGCATGGTTTGGTCACATCATCTGCCATGCTACACTGTCCAAGACCATCTGTCATGGTACACTGTCAAGACCATCTTCATGGTACACTGTTAGGAGGCTGTCACTGATGTTGACAGAGGAAGAACTGAATAGCGAAAATCAAAGACTGAACCAATCTCTGTATGCCTGAACTGTTTGTCGCTGCATGTCAGACACAGATGGAGGATCCTGTCTGCTGCTGCATCCCCCGAGTTCTAGCAGCGATCAGTTGATCAGGGGATTAGAAGAAGACACCAGATTAACAAAATGTTTTAACCCTTTGATTCCCTCACCCTGTCCACTTCCTGCAGGAAGATGGTGGATGGGGTGAGGGAGTCAAAGGCTTCAGTTTTTGCTTTGCTAGCATGGTTCACAACCCAGGATGCTGGTGAATATGATGTGAAAGTCGAAGGGTTAATTGTATCAGAATTTCACACAAGATCTACTGGAATATGAGAACACAGGAGCTTTTGTGGTATTGTTTTAATAAGTGCACCTATTTTTGTTCACAGGAACGTACCAGATTCCACGCAAGTACGTAGAAGGTATGGAGAACATAAAGAAGTCGAAGCGCAGATGACCACAGTGAGATGACAGTCCTCCCTTCTTTCATGTCCACGTCTGTTTTTGGCAAACCGTCCTGTCTGCTGCATGTTCTGTCTTGGGGGTGGGGTGCTTAGGTGGTGGGTGGTGGGTGGGGCGAATTAATTCTGCTGAATGAATTTAAACTATATTTCTGAATAAATTCAAACTGTATTTCTAAATGAATTCAAATTGTATTTCTGAAAGTTCTCTCCACCCTTACATATTATTTCATGGACAGTGGCTTTCACCACGTATTCAGCAGTGAAGGATCTTTTCTGAAGCTGGAACTGAGAAAACTTGACAATGACTGGGTGCCGTCGTTTTCTAGCTTTCAGAGTTCTCCCTTTAGCGAAATATGCACTGCTGTTGGATCTATTAATGATGGTCTTCAGTATGAGCTGCTTTAACCCTTTGACTCTTGCACCTACCCACCAACTGCAAAAACTTGACCCTTTGACTCTCTCACCCTATCCACCAGCTTCCTGAAATGGATGAGGGGAGTCAAAGGGTTAAGTTTTTGCTTTTTTAGCATGGTTGACAGTGCCAGATGCCGGTAGACAGGGTGCAGGAGTCAAAGGGTTAAATTAACATTCACAGAATACCTCCCAGTGACAGCAATGATTCCATCTCATGAATGAGACCAAGTGAACATCAGCTACCTATGTCTACTGCTGACTCATAGAATATATGTGCAGGCTTCTGGTGTCCGTTTTATCGCATTGAACTGTTGTTTTTTTTTTTCTATACTAGTTAACATGGTGAAGTTGTTAGCGCAACAGACTTCTGACTGGGAGATCATGGGTTTAAACTCCCATCAGTCCAAAACATTAGTGTATAATTTTTTTTGGCCCATCCACATAATTAATGCATCATTGAGGACATTCCTCAGATTTGCTGACTGACACCACAGGTGCTGAATCTCTTGGGTGTGGTTGTTGATAGCAGGAAATGTTATGAAGTAAACATATAGAGTACAACTTACTACACAGTCTCAATCCAAACAGGAACTCCACAGCATCATCACTATTATCTCCACTTTCTTTATTATAGCATTGTGATAAATTATCCCAGAATCCGTGGCCCTTCATGCCCTGCCGTAATGGTGACCTTAGTTTCAGTAGGTTTGGAGGTGTGTTGGAAAACTGAAATGAGTGGTGTGAAGGTATTGACACAGGAGTGGTTCAGAAGATGGACCAGTACAATGGAAAAAAGAAAAAAATTCCATCTCATGGCATTTGTGGTGGGTCACATAAACAATTTGACAATGAATTGAGTTATTCTTGTGGATTGGTGCCTTCTTTAGCATACTGAAACAAGGGAATTAAAGATAAAACTGTTGTGGAGACCACCTATATGCCCCCCCCCCCCCCATAACTGCCGTATGTTAGTCCAAAGATCTTGAAGTACAGTTATCCCAGATGTCAAAATTTGTGTGTGTTGGGGAGTTGTGAAAATAAACGGTGTGGAAGAACATATGTGCTTGTTGGACTTAAAATCAGTTTTTGTGTGTATGATCTCACATTATTGCAAAGACTTCTTACGTTAATAAGCTACATAGAGGACGGGTGCAGTGGTCGAATGGTCTTCTATTTGGAGTTTGTGTTCAAACTGCTAGGGTGCCATCTGATTGTAAAGCGTGGAGATGGTGTTGGAGATTTTTTTGATCTCTCAGATCAACATATGTGCAGACATGCTGGTGCCTGAACAGTCATCATACACACACACACACACACACACACACACACACACACACACACACACACACAGAATATCATGTATGCATGTTAAAGATCCTGTAAACCATTCACTGTTCCGTAGCTTATGGAAACATGAAAAACTCCACCATGCATAACCCTGAAAAAGGAGTATGACAGGATTTAAAAAACAACAACAACATCAACAACAACAATGGCTATGTACATGAAAGCCCACTCTTATATTCAATGCATGTGAAAGTTGCTGCCCATGAATGAAACAACAACATCATTCGAAACAACAACAACAACAGCAACAAAACCAGAGCTAAATGGAGGTAAAAACAGACTGAGAGATAGTCACTACACAGTGGAAAAATGGCTCGGGGAATGTTGCTAGTCTTTTGATGTCAGGATTTCAAAAAGAAAAAAAAAAAAAGAAGAAATTTGAGTAAACTGCCCCTTAGAGAACACAAAACTAGCTATGGACACAAGAATCAATTGAAGTTACCCAAGGCCATAGGGTTTGTTTCCACGCAGTACCTGTGTAGGAGCATGTTTCCAGGATTGGTCTTCTATCCCATATGAAGATCCACACCAAACGATGAGGACCAGTAATCCTATCATCAACTGGACTGACAAGAGAATCCAACAGAACAATGACAACAACAACATGAAGATCCACACCAAACGATGAGGACCAGTAATCCTATCATCAACTGGACTGACAAGAGAATCCAACAGAACAATAACAACAACATGAAGATCCACATCAAACGATGAGGACCAGTAATCCTATCATCAACTGGACTGACAAGAGAATCCAACAGAACAATAACAACAACATGAAGATCCACACCAAACGATGAGGACCAGTAATCCTATCATCAACTGGACTGACAAGAGAATCCAACAGAACAATAACAACATGAAGATCCACATCAAACGATGAGGACCAGTAATCCTATCATCAACTGGACTGACAAGAGAATCCAACAGAACAATGACAACAACAACATGAAGATCCACACCAAGCAATGAGGATCAGTAATCCTATCATCAACTGGACTGACAAGAGAATCCAACAGAACAATACGACAACAACATGAAGATCCACACCAAAGCAATGAGGACCAGTAATCCTATCATCAACTGGACTGACAAGAGAATCCAACAGAACAATGACCACAACAACATGAAGATCCACACCAAGCAATGAGGACCAGTATCCTATCATCAACTGGACTGACAATAGAATCCAACAGAACAATGACAACAACAACATGAAGATCCACACAAGCAATGAGGATCAGTAATCCTATCATCAACTGGACTGACAAGAGAATCCAACAGAACAATGACAACAACAACATGAAGATCCACACCAAGCAATGAGGACCAGTAATCCTATCATCAACTGGACTGACAAGAGAATCCAACAGAACAATGACAACAACAACATGAAGATCCACACCAAGCGATGAGGACCAGTAATCTTATCATCAACTGGACTGACAAGAGAATCCAACAGAACAATGACAACAACAACAATCTATTTCCCATGCAAGCATGAAGAGTGATTGTTTATGCGTGCTGCCCAAATCTGCCAGCAATTTTTGTCTGGCAAATGATTTTATCCTGTGCAAAAACCCTGTGTGTTGGCAAGGTCTTGAAATGGGAGAGGAAATACGGGATGGAACACATTGAACTCAACACCTTTAAAGTGACTGAAGTATTAAAATGGACAGCAAACAAACCAACTTTATGTCATGGGCTGGGTTTGAACTAGAGATAAGGATTTCGAGTCCACGGATCCATCAAAAGAGTCCACCAACCCTGGACAAGACAGTTTACTAACAAGTGGCTACGATACCCACTTAACTTTACATGGCCATCCTCCTCACTGTATGCCACGCGTTTGTGGACTCTTCGGTGGTCAGTGCAAAGCCAAACTATCGTAAAACACTCCACTGTTGGAGTGTGAACACACAGCTTAACATAAAATTCAAGGTCAACAAAACCAGAGGACTTGAGAATATTACGAGCACTAGTAGTAGTAAGCTCAGCCAGAGACACAAAGAGAAATTCAGAGACAGGGAGAGGCAGATAGGTAACATATTCTATGGCACGTGATACGTGTCTTGTCTCCATGTAGTAACCCATTGCACAACTGCTGCACAGGCTGAGAACAGCATATCTACAGATTTGTTGTGATTTGTGTTTGTTTTTCTATTCATCTATTATTTCTATTTCATCTTACTTTATTTCATATTGTTGTTTTATCAGTATTTATTCTAATTGTTCATATTCTCATGTCATTGCATTTATGTCATGTTTTAGTCCATGTTTTTATTATCCGTTGTTTGGTGTTTGTGGTCTGTTTGTGACCGTGCGTTTGCGCTTGACAAAGGCCGGTTGGCCGAAAATTTGCGCTTGTTTTGTCCTGTTTTGTTGAATACGCGCTTACATTGGTTTTCTTGTTCTTCTGGTTCCTGTTTGCTTGGGCGCGGGCAGTCACACTTCTTTTGGATCATGTTTTATAATAGGAATTGTGTTTCACGTCGATGTGAGAATAATGTATGTGTGGTGTAATTCTGGTGTAAGCACATTTTGATTTATAAACTTGGATTGATAAAGGAATATAGAATTGAACTGAAATAAAAAAAAAAAAAACCACTGATTTTTTGAAAGCTTTGAGACGTATTGCGTGTGCACAAACTGACTGTTGATGTGGGCGAAAAGAGACGTGATGCTAACGGAATTGTGCTGTTGCTGGTCTCTCTGCACATGTCTCTGCTTAACGACTTCGGACTTACAGCATTCTGCTGACAACGTTTTTACCCAACTCAACACATGGGAACTAAGCCACACTCACCACATTGTACACATGTACCACACACATAGACCCACAAGGTTAAGAAAAAAAAATGTTATTCTTCTCTGTAAAATGTCTAGGATCTTGACAATTGTCGTCTTTTGTCAAATCTCCATTCTGTGCCTAAAATTCATGAAACATTTATGTTCTATCCATTTCAAAACCACTTAACCCTTTGACTCCCGCACCCCATCCACCACCAGCAAAAATTTAAGCCTTTGACTCCCTCAACCTATCCACCAGCATGTTAGCTAATCTTCTCAATGTTTCAACTACTTTTGATACAATTGACCATGACATTCTCCTGAAAAGACAGCAAAACAATTACGTTTAGGCTATACTAGTAATCGGATTTCTCTGGTCTTTTTTCACTTCACTGGTCGCACCCAATCTGTGATTATCAGCGGCCAGTCTGATCTATCTGTTCTGCAGAATGGTGTACCACTGGGCTTACCATCATTTCCTGTTCTCATTTCGTTGTACACTATGCCTCTTTCTGATGTTATTGGCCAGAATGCTTGTGCCTTTCACAAGTTTGCTGATGATACCCAGCTGTAATAAGCAGTCTCCCTTCTGACTTTCCCTGTAAAAAATGTAATTTAAATGACCCTATATTTCTTAAGTTCAAAACGGATGAATGCTAACAAATTTCAGCTGGTGAAAGCAGAATGAAACTTATGAAACTTTGCTTTTAACCTTGTCCACGGATGCTTTTCTGATTGTTGATAAGGATAAAATCTGTGTCTGTTTCTTAATTCTGTTTCTTAATGTGAAAAACCATGGTATTATTTTCATCCAATCTGTTCATGCACAAATACATATATTTATAAAGTTGACAATTTCGAACTAAGAAAATGTTCTCGATCAGAGCCTTCTTCGCCCATAGTGCTACAATTCAATTGGTCCGGTTAGTCCTCACAAGTTGCCCAGACTATCGCAATTCCCTTCTGCCAGGTCTTTGTTGTGCTGAGCTTAAACATCTTTACAGAATCTAAAACAAGGCCACCATACTGGTTTTCAGAAAATGCTGGAAAAATGTCACTTCCTTCTCTTCCCTATCATCATCATCATCAGGTGCCCTGCCGCATGGCGTTGGCGATCATGGACTTCCATCTGCCTCTATCTCTCGTTGCCCCTAGCATCTCCCCCACCCTCCTCGTGCCCGGCCACTCTGCAAGTCCGTCCGGCATTTTTTCCCTGGGTCTACCCGGTGCTCTCTTACCCTCCAGCTTTCCCGTTGTGACCAGGTGCTGCAAATCCCCCTTCCTCATAAAATGGCCTGTAAATGTTGCTTGTCTTTTCCTAATCTTCCTTATGAGTGATCTACTTGTGTCTGCCTCCATCAAGATTGTCTCGTTTGTTTTCTTTGCTGTCCATGGAACTCTCAACATTCTTCTGAGAAACCATATCTCGGCTGCCTCAATCTTGCTCTGGCTTTGCTTGTTGACTGTCCACGCCTCGCATCCGTACAACAGTATTGGTTCTATGTAACATTCAATGACTCTCTTTCTGATGTTAATTGATAGGCATTTGCCTCTATACATGCTACACTTAGATACCGTGGCAGGACTGTCCAAGAGACGACATACATCCTCAGTGATCAACTTGCTGTCTCCTCTGCAGACATGCTTGCGTAAAACTGGGACTAGTGAAACGTGTTGATATATATTTTAGAATTATATATATACGTTTTAGAATTAGGGAAAAACTTGTCTCATTTACCTTTTGCCGTTTTGGTAACTCGCTTCTTGTTAACCTCGTTGGTCCTCATCCCTTTACACCTTGTTTCCTTCGCTTTGATTGTGACAAAAAACAACAACACCAACAAAAACCAATAACAAACAAACAAACGAAAAACTGAGGATCCCTACAAAGAATCTGGGCAGAGATTATTCTCATTTCAAACATTTACTATTTGGAACAATTTTCCACCAGATATCCGAAATGCTGTTTCTATGGTGTTTTTTAGATCAGCACTGACAACTTACCTCTTCGAACCAGTTTTACCTCAATTACGTTTCTGCAGTTATTGTTAGCATTTTTCTGTGAAATCGTAGATGTTGACATGTGTGTAATAAGAGAGAGATAGGCTGCTTGTGGAGAACAGGGATGGCATATAGAGGGGCGAGAGAACTTGTGTATAGTCTTAAATGTGTTTTCATTTGCCTTTTCCAACGTTTTACCAAGGTCCATAGAATGATGTATGTATGCATGTACTCCGAAGTGTGTATGTATGCATGTATGTATCTGTATGCGTCCGTGTATTCATGTGGTGTATAGAACTCTACGTACATACAGGGGGGGGGGGGGGGGGGTGGCAAAAGTAGGTATACAGTTATGAAAAAAGAAAACACGTACAATACTCATTGCATTTATTACAAAAACAAATGAATATTGTATATACATGCAATAACAAGCACAGCCTTAATCCCTCAGATACTCAAACTGCTTGCCGTCGGTATTCACACACTCCTCTAATCGAGAGCAGATTTAAGCATCATAATAATGATGTAATACTTACTGTATACCTACTTTTGCACCCCCCCCCCCCCCTGTATGTATCTATGAATATACTGCTTATATACATGCAATGCTTAGAGTGCACTTTGTGTCCCAAGGGGAAATCGTGCCATGTAAAAGCATTGTTGATGTTTTAGTTTGAGATTGCACAGTAACGAGTCTATTGGACCTCTGTAAGCTTATAATACACTATATATCCGGAATTATTCCTTTGCGTTCGAGCCTAGTCATGCCTCAAATGGTCAGCGTTTAACCATCTCAGTCATGTTGCTCAGATGTGTGTAAGCATGTTGTTCTTGACAAAATACTGTGAATGGACCGGGAATACAGACAAGCAGAAAGGAAGAGGTGTAGGAAGGCGAAAAAACAACAACAAAAAACCCGGCAGAAACAAAAAAGATGACTAGAAGTAGAAAAAGAGGAAATTTCCAGCACAGAATTTGCGGAAGTGGGGAATACCATTTATACTGAAAGAGCCACCAGCATTCCCACAGGGGGACGTCCAGAACTTAAACTTCAGGATCTCACAGGAAAGCAGAGAGGGCGGATAGGGAAAACCTACCAAAACATAGCTCGTTTTGAACCAGCTATTTAATAGAGTTTGTACATCCTTGACTGGACACCACCTAAATCCACCCCCCCCCCCAGAACCACCCACTAACCTCGGCCCTCACCCCCCCCCCCTCACTGCATGTTTCGAGATATCTTCACAACTCTTATGCATCTTTGAACGGCCTACTGCCAAAACCCACCACCACTATCTCCACCCTACTAAAACTTTCTCCTCTTTTAACTCCCGTACATAAATCGGGTGTGTCAGCTAGCTGATTGACCCAACCAACCCGTTAACCGAAGGCCAGTCAAAATCGAGCCCTTGACCAGTGGGATGACGTGCCTTGACCCTTCCAGCACCACAGACCGCTGCCCGTTGCCAACACTAGAGAGCGCGGGAACGAAACACAGCAACCAGACGACAGAGTGAGAAAGAGCGCTTGTGCTTCCGCCCGCCACACAGTCGCAAGAAAAGCCGACCTACCTAATTGTCTACGTACCCGTGCGATATAACGGATCATAGCAGTCCCCAGCTTCAACTTAGCTGGAGTGAAGTGTTTTTCCCTTTATGTGTATCATGTACTAGCGGTATTAACGACCAGCCAACATGCCGAAACTAGGGAGAAGGGTAAGTGTTCAATTGTCGTCTGCTTGTGGAGACTTTTATTCTTTGAATCGTTCACTGTGTTTGAATTGAATGAAAACGCTGATAGAACACGTCCGGTTTTTAAGTGCTCTGTTTAATTCTACACACAGGAGACCCCTCTTAAAGAAGAAGAAGAAGAAAAGAAAAAAAAAAAAAAAAGGGAAAGAAAAAATGCGTGACACGTTTTCTTTTTGTCTTATTGCTTGAAGCTAAGCTTGGCAAACCATGAGAAAATCCGATTGAGTAGTGATTATTGTGAAATTAATCAGGATTTAAACTTGGTGCCAAGTACTGTAGCATGAACCATGCCAAACTAACCTAGATCATTTCTGGTGGTGATCATGTTTTGGTCACTTGCTCATTTCAAACTATTAGTAAATAATCAGGTACAATACACATATCTTGAATAATTGAAGCTATTGTACACTCATCGTGGGGTAATACATAATTTTGATGAACTTTTATTGGCAGTTCGTTGTTTTTTCTTTACATTTGTGTCTGCTTTGCTTTCCATCCTTCCAACTTGACACCAATAACAGTAACGACAACAATAATGATATTAAATAATAATAAAACAGCAATAATAATAGTTAGGCCTATTACTATTATCATTATTGTCACGTTCAGACGTTTTAATTTTCTTTCTTTTATGATAGATGCGTGTATTTTAAGTAGATGTAAGAATGACATGTGTGTAGTGCGAGTTATGTGTGTACATATGCTGATTTCCAAAATTGAATTTAGTAAAGGGAAGAGGGGAGGGGGATAATCAAATTTAGTTGAATTCAGTGAAACAGAATTGAATTGCGACTGTTCATAAATGTTCCACTGAGCAGATACGTTCCTGAATATCGACTGTTCTGAATAGAGACGATCTTTATCAAGTTTGAATCATGGCACACAGGCTATTCAAGAGGTCTTAGAGAAAACCACATGCGCTTGTTCCATCTTGATTTTCTCTGCTTATGGATTAAATGATTAAACATGTATAGGAATGTCATGTACTATCAAGTCACGAGTGGCTGCAAGAAAGAAAGAAAGACTAAAGAAAGATGAAAAGAACGAAAAAACAAACAAACAAAAAACCACCAAACCAAAACAAAACTATAAAACTTACCGTCATAGTAGTAAGCTGGTGAATAGGGCGAGGAAGTGAAAGAGCTAACTATAGAGTTTAAGCTCCAGATTGGTTTTATTGTCAAAGTTCCATTATTTAGGAGGATGATAATGATGATTTAGCCAGACAGTGACTCTTCTTTCCTCTTCTTCTTTTATATGTCCGTTTCTACCATATTGGGATTGTGGAGAAATAGAGCTGACGGTCAGCGAGTGGAAGGTCTGAAGAGAAGAAATGCTGTGTGGCGTCAAAGGTTTCCTCTACAGGGTCGACCCCAGGTCTTCCTTGGTCTGCCATCTGCTTAAAGTCTTTTTGTTCTATGCTCGTTGAGCCAGCTAATGGGGTAGCATGCTGATCAGATGACCAAACCACTTTATCCTTTGCTTTATGAATGTGATGGTGGACTGGTGTTGCCCCGACCATTTCTCTGCTCCATGGGTTTATGTGCAGGCTTTTAAGGCTTGTGGCATGATTACCATACACATGGTGCCTCTGACCTTAGTGCATAGGGAAATTGTTCCGAGCGTGGAGACGTCATCTTGACAAACTGAAACAGAACTGAAACTTCTCTGATCTTAGTGTTTCTGATCGTGTGATATCTGGACGGTCTTGGTAAGATCCCTTCTCAGAGAACGCACTTCATCATCATCACTCATCATCAGATGCCTTTCCGCATGACGTTGGCGATTATGGACTTCCATTTGTCTCTATCTCTTGTTGCCTCAAGCATCTCTTCCACCTTCCTTGTCTTCAGCCACTCTGCTAGTCCGTCAAATATCTTCTCCCTGGGTCTACCCGGTGCTCTCCTTCCCTCCAGCTTTCCCGTTGTGACCAGGTGTTCCAATTCCCCTTTCCTCATAAAATGGCCTATGAATGTTGCCTGCCTTTTCCTAATCTTCTTTATGAATGATCTACCTGTGTCTGCCTCCATCAAAACTATCTCGTTTGTTTTCTTTGCTGTCCATGAATCTCTCAACATCCTTCTTAGAAACCACATCTCGGCTGCCTCAATCTTGTTCTGGCTTTGCTTGTTGACTGTCCACGCCTCACATCCGTACAACAGCATTGGTTCTATATAACATTCAAAAACTCGCTTCCTGATGTTAATTGATAGGCATTTGTTGGTAAGAATGCTTTCCATCTTCACGTACGGTAAAATCTGTGCTCTAGGGGTTTGGTCAGGGTCCAAGTCCGGCACTGGTATGTCATGGTGGAGATGGAACAGATGAGCTTGGGTTTTTTTTCAGTAAGGATATTGGGACGTTTCAGGAGTGGCTTACGGTTTTTGTGCTTTGTATCTGCTTCTATGCTAGCTGAATGGGTAGCGCAAACTATGTTAAATTTGAGAAGTTCCACAACATGGGAGATAATTCCTACGTGACTCTCAAGAGTTATGTCCTTTGGTTGATATTATAAAAATTCTCCCTGCTTCCCTCTTATTTCTTTGGTATTACCTTTATGCCTTGGAAGCAACCCTGTATATGTTCTGTCTTGTCTATGTGTGTGTGTTTGGTCAGTTCAAGAATAAAAGACTATGTCAGTCTTGAACATAAGACCAATATATTGTATGTATTTCTCTCCTCTCTCATAGTTGTGTGCAGGGTAGTTGCAGAGTATAAAGGTAGGCTTGGGCGCTCCTTTTTGGAGGAGTGTTCTGAGCTTACGGTTTTTGTGCTTTGTATCTGCTTCTATGCTAGCTGAATGGGTAGCGCAAACTATGTTAGATTTGAGAAGTTCCACAACATGGGAAATAATTTCTACGTGACTCTCAAGAGTTATGTCCTTTGGTTGATATAAAAATTCTCCCTGCTTCCCTCTTATTTCTTTGGTTTCAGGAATGGGTTAAGTTGATAATTGACATTGTTTGCTTTCTATGTTCTGGTTTCGATCCTTTTGAGTCTTCCGTCTTCTGTGGAAACGCTCCCTTGCTATTTGAATTCACTACGTTCATTGCCTTTGATGTCGATGAAGGCTGCTTGATATTCTACTGACATTCATTGTATTTTTTCGCCGATGCTGATTTTCGTGTTTAATTTTCACAATCATTGTCCAGGTTGGTTGTATGCTCTTGAGGGTTTTTTTTTCTTTTTTGTGCGCTAGGCACTGACCGTCTGCAGACAACGTCTCACTCAAGATTCATCCGAGCTTGCCTGTCTGAGTCTTGTGCGTGTAAACTAAGCAATAGTGATGATAGGACACAAACACTGTCTTGCTTGTTGACTGTCCACGCCTCGCAACCGTACAACAATATTGGTTCTATATAACATTCAAGAACTCGCTTCCTGATGTTAATTGATAGGCATTTGTTGGTAAGAATGCTTTCCATCTTCACGTATGGTAAATCTGCTAAATGTTTTCAAACTAGTGACTGAGTCTTTCTGGTGTATGGACCGCACGTACGCTGTTTGTGAAGATGACTATAATAATGACTGGTTGATTGATCTTCATTTTCCAACAGTAAAGACGATGATCCAACGCGACTGTGTTTGGTAAATTATCCATTTCTGTCGTTGCTAAAAATCTACTTGAATTGATGATACTAGAATAAAACAAATGTAAGAGTAATGAATAAGACTAAGGAGGAAACATCGAGCTACTGCCTTAAAATATTTCAAACAAAAAATATCGATAAACTATCCCCCCTCCCTCCAGAATTATGGAAGAATGTTGTGTGTGTGTGTGTGTGTGTGTGTGTGTGTGTGTGTGTGTGTGTGTGTGTGTGTGTGTGTGTGTGTGCGTGTGTGTGTATGTATGTGTGTGTGTGTGTGTGTGTGTGTGTGTGTGTGTGTTAGTGTGTGTGGTGTTGTATGTGTGTGTATTTAATCAGACAACGTATAAAAGCGTAAAAGAGGGATTCATAGTTTGCATTGACTGTCTTGTTTTGGAAGTCGTTCCTTTTCTTTCGTGAGTGTGTGTGTGTGTGTGTTGTGTGTGTGTGTGTGTGTGTGTGTGTGTGTGTGTGTGTGTGTGTGTGTGTAGTGTGTGTGTGTGTGTGTGCGTGCGTGCGTGCGTGCGTGCGTGTGTGTGTGTGTGTGTGCGTGCGTGCGTGCGTGCGTGCGTGCGTGCGTGCGTGCGTGTGTGTGTGTGTGTGTGTGTGTGTGTGTGTGTGTGATTTTGATTTACAAGCTTTTGAGCGTGCGTGTGCGTGTGCGTGTGTGTGTGTGTGTGTGTGTGTGTGTGTGTGTGGTGTGTGTGTGTGTGTGTGTGTGTGTGTGCGTGTTTGTGTGTGTGGTGTGTGTGTGTGCGTGTTTGTGTGTGTATGTGTGTGTACCTATATGTATCATGTGTGCGGGCGTGTGTGTGTCATTTTGTTTTACTTGCTTTTGAGGATAAGGTTATGGCTGCTTTCTCTTTCACTGTTTACTTGTTTCTCACTTTGACTCCATCAAAATTCAAAATCAGGGACTCCCAACAACACTACCCCACGACTACATCTTTTCAGAATGTACCTCTTTGTTTAAAATTAAGTGAACGTTTCATTTCCACTTGATAACAGTATAACTGACCTAGTTGTGTGTTTATGTCGTATTATGTTATGTTTTTGTGCCACTGTTCTAGTTTGTTTTTTTTTTTCCATCGAGATTTTCTTCTCTATTGCTTCCCTTTGTTGTTGACGTTGCTGCTGTCCTCCTTCTTATTTCATCATTATCTTTTTGTCAACATTACTTACCATCGTGTTCTTTTTATTCCTTTCATTATAATAATCATCAGCAGCATCTCACCCCCACCACATCGTCATCGTAAGCGTCATCATCGTCCACTTCTTATTTCCCAGCTGTTACTTTCCTCCTTCTTCTCCTCTTCGTCGTCGTCATCGTCATCATCGTCATTGTCATCTTCTTCATTGTCAACATTGTTATCTTCTTCCTCTTCTGTTACTTTCATCATCATCATCATCATCATCATCATCATCATCATCGTCGTCGTCGTCGTCGTCGTCGTCATCATTTTTTTTAAAATAATAATATCATCATCATCATCATCATCATCATCATCATCATCATCGTAGTCGTCGTCGTCGTCATCTTCTTCTTCTTCTTTTTCTCACCTGTACTCGTCATACTCTTCTTTAAAACAGAGTAAGATGGGAGACTGGAAAGCTGGTGTTTTATCGTAAGATTGATAAATCAACCTAACTTGCAGAAGCACGTCCTGGGAAAGGTTTTGGTTATATATATATAATATAAAATATATATATATATATATATATATATATATATATATATATATATATATTATTAAGTAACTTGAAAAACAAAATCACAGCAGTAGATACATTCCACAGATTCTACAAAACCGAAAAGTATCCTCCTTTGTCTCTCGATCAGTCTTCCTCGACTTTTTCTCGCTGTTCTTTTCTGTTTTAAATGCGAACGCGCACGCGCACGCGCGCGCGCGCACACACACACACACATACACACACACACACGCACGAAACACACAAGCACACACACACACACACACACACACACACACGCACGCACACACACGCACACACACACTGTCTCTGTCTTTTTCTATGTTTAT
>CM060313.1:72739790-72764790 GCA_030674185.1 Monoplex corrugatus
CTAGCTTTTATCCCAAAAAGGTGAACATGTTAGAATGGCCCAGCCATCTCACAACTTGATTGATCTTATCATTTCAGTCCCACCCCTCAACATTAAAGTTGGCTTCTTCTTAACCCTTTCACTCCCACATCGTATCAGCCTGTTGCAAAAACTTAGCCCTTTCACTCATTCACCATTTGCTTTATCCTTTCACTGCCTCAACATATCTACCAGCTTCCTGCAGGAAACAGAAGTTGGTGGATGGATAGGGTGAGGTAGTGAAAGAAAGGGTTAAGGTTTTACTTTGCTTCATGGCTGACAATGCAGGATGCTGGCGGGGTGAGGTGAGGGAGTGAAAGGGTTAATGCTTTAATTCTAATCGTGGTATGAGTGCTCCATAGGTCCCCTTTTCCCTCCCACTTGTTCAAGACCTTGCCAGCACATAAGGTTTTATGCAGGACTTGATATGGAACTGTCCACATGCAGTGAATCTCTCCAGAACCAATTTGTTTTGTTGTTGTTGTTTGTTTTGTTTTTGAAAGTGTGTGGACTTCACTTGCTTGAGGACTTCCGACACTCTTAAAATTCCGTTTTCACTGTTGTCATAGACTACCATTGTCTTCGCTTCATGTCAAGTTTTAACCGTCAGACGCTTGAGAATAACAAATTCTGGATTTTCTATAGTAATTGTTGGATGAAATGGGAGATCGGTAGAATGGCTTGATCATCTTGTTCTAATATCCGTTTAACGGCAGAAAAAGAAACCAACGCCGAACGCGCTCTAACCCCCGTGGGCCATATTCAGCTTACCCGAACCTCAACACGGGATTAGGGGGAGGGGAAAAGTGGCCATGATTTCAATCTTGGCCTTAGGGTACTCTCCCTACTTGGTAGCGCTAGCGTGTAGTGTTATACAAGGTCAATATTGAAGTTGACACTTTCAGGGAAGTCTCACTATCGTTCCTACTTGGTCAACAACAGCGACGATAACAACAACAACAACAAAACAATGACTGGCACGATAGTCCAGCTTGGTAAGGTTTATCGGGCTTTCAATGGGAAGGTGTGAGTTTGGCCCTGCCTGGTAGGGCCCTCGTGGGGAAGGGGTGGAGATGTTTTGTTCTGCTTAGGTCAGCATATGCACGGACCTGCTAGCGCCTGATTCCCTTTCGTATTAGGCCTATACGCACGCAGAATAGACAACAAAGCAAAGAAAACAAAAACAATAAAACCAAAAGCAAAAGACAACAAAACCCCGCACGTTTTAACCCCTTTGACTCCCGCACCCTGTCCACCAGCATCCTGCTTTGCCAACCATGGTAGCATAGCAAAAACTTAACCCTTTGATTTACCTCATTAACCCTTTGATTCCCTCACCCTATCCACCAGCTTCCTCCAGGCAGGAAGCTGGTGGATAGGGTGAGGGAATCAAAGGGTTAAGTTTTTGTAGTTTCTGGAGTTCCATGGACAGCAAAGAAAACAAACGAGACAGTCTTGGTGGAGGCAGACACAAGAAGATCATTCATAAGGAAGATTAGGAAAAGACAGGCAACATTTAAAGGCCATTTTATGAGGAAAGGGGAATTGGAGCACCTGGTCACAACGGGAAATCTGGAGGGAAAGAGAGCACCAGGTAGACCCAGGGAGAAGATACTAGACGGACTTGCAGAGTGGCTGAGGACAAAGAGGATGGAAGAGATGCTTGAGGCAACAAGAGATTGAGTCAGATGGAAGTCCATGATCGCCAGCGCCATGCTGCAAGGCACCTGATGATGATGATGAGTTTCTGGATAGGGTGTGGGAATCAAAGGGAGAGTTAAAAATCCTGTAAGCCATGTCAGTATTCGATGGTTTATGGACACACGAAACTATTGAAAACGCACAAGCCCCCCCCCCCCCCCCCCCCCTTCATCGAAAACGGATTTTTTGTTTTGTTTGTTTTGTTTTGTTTGTTTGTTTGTTTTGCTTCATTCTTTCGCCGTCTTCATGGCCAGGATACATCTTGCTATGAATGTGGCCTTTTTTCCTAACCATTTTCTATGTACTGCCATGGAGGTTGAGGCCCACGACCCGGCGCTGCTCTGCCTTGAAGGACCTCACTGAGTGATCACTGGCAAACTGATAGGAAATATATGTTTAGTTAAACTCATGTCGTATAAGCCTGATCAGGAAGTATCTCTCTGTCGAAACAACTGCAAAACTCGTTCTCTCCTTCATAATGTCTCGCATTGACTATTGCAATTCACTCCTGTCTGGTCTTCCTGCCTCCACCATTCACATCCTACAGCGCATTCAAAACAATGCTGTACGCCTTGTACTCAAAAAGAAAAAAGCTGACCACATATCTCCTCTCCTGGCACAACTTCACTGGCTCCCTGTATCAAAGCGCATACAGTACAAACTAGACACCATGTGCTACAAAAGCCTCAATAACGCAGCCCCCGATTACCTGTCAAGCCTACTTGAGATCTATGTTCCCTCACGTACTCTCCGCTCTGCCTCCGATCCTCTGACTTTTCGCTTTCCACGCACTAAGCTCAATACCTATGGTCCACGAGCCTTCTCTGTTTCTGGTCCACTCTCCTGGAACAAACTTCCTCTCTCAGTCCGTCAGCAACCTACTTTTGCCTCCTTCAAGTCCGCTCTCAAAACTCACCTTTTCTCCTCTGCATAAAATCCTAACCTCACTCAACCCCCCTCTGCAGCCTGTCTCCGCTCGGAGGGGAATCACTTTGTTTTAATATATAATTGTATATGATGTGCTCTCTGTGGTTTTCCATTGGTTTTATTCTTGCTTTTATTACTTTTATTCTTTTCTCCCCATTTGTGGCCATGCATGTGTGTGTGTGTGTGTGTGTGTGTGTGTGTGTGTGTGTGTGTGTGTGTGTGTGTGTGTGTGTGTGTGTGCGTGCGTGCGTGCGTGTGTGCGTGTGTGTCTTTTCGGCGCTTGGATTTGATTTTGTCGAGATTTGCGCTATATAAATATTGTAATTATTATGTATGCATGTGCGTACGTATGTATGTATGTATGTATGTATACGCTTAGATTTATGTATGTATGTATGTATGCATGTATACGCTCAGCTTAGATTTATGTATGTAAGTATGTAAGCATGTATGTATGCATGTATACGCTCATATGTATGTAGGTATGTATGCATGTATACGCTCAGCGCTTAGATTTGATTTTGTCAAGATTTTGCGCTATAAAAATAAAATATATTATTATTATTATTATTATTATTCTCGTCTGATAAAGATGACCGCGAAGATATATGCGTCGTATTGTATGATACCATGGTTTGTAAGAAGGCGTCTGCAGACCTGGCGCTCTCTGATTACGTCCCTTTGAAACAGAGTGTTACTGTCTTCAAGGCAGAGTTAATGCTAGGCTCAGCTGGATGCGAGTGTATTTCCCTCCTTTTTTTAAATTAATCTACAAAGTTACTGCACACACATGAAATTGAAATTTGGCATACATGTGCATTGGGCATTACTTTACAAAAGAGAAATGTTTCTTTATGAACTAAATGTACATATCGGTTCTAACAATTATTTTTGCACATTTTTTTTTTTCAAATAAAGATCTATATTTTGGTGATGTTTCATACATTCAACACTGCAGATTTCAACCAGTTGATGGGTATTCTGGCAAACTGATAGAAAATATATGTTTAGTTAAACTCATGTCGTATCAGTTTATTCATATCTTGTGTGTGTTTAAACTTATGTGTGTGTATTGTATATGCGTGCGTGTGTGTATGTGTTCGTCTGTGCATGTACAGTCTATCGCATGCAGGAATATGAACTATTGCATAAAGGAATATGAAGTCTGAGTTCGAAGTGATTACAGAAAAACCAAAACGAAACACGAAGAAACGAAATAAGACAGAACACAACAAAATGCACGAAACACATCATCATCATCATCAGGTGCCCTGCCGCATGGCGTTGGCGACCATGGACTTCCAACCATCTCTATCTCTCGTTGCCCCCAGCATCTCCCCCACCCTCTTCATCCCCAGCCACTCTGCAAGTCCGTCCAGCATTCTCTCCCTGGGTCCACCTGGTGCTCTCTTTCCCTCCAGCTTCCCCGTTGTGATCAGGTGCTCCAAATCCCCCTTCCTCATAAAAAACGAAACACAACAAAACCAAAACAACAAAACAAGCACAGTACACAAGTCAGCTCACGAAAGCCCTGTGATACCCGGCTTCTGCTGACAATACCAGGACCATTAGCAATACAACGGGCACAAACGGTCACACAGTCAGCTGGCAGAACAAATGCTAAACACCGCCACACATCCATCGCATACACTAGGTACGGACTGTTTGTTAATGGATAGCCTACACTGGGAACTTAATGATCCAATCTTCTGACCGCGTCAATTTCAGGTTGTATGTAGAACACACAATGTACATGTTGTGGCATGTTAGGCCTTCATTTATTTACATACAAGCGCGCGCTTATACACTCACAGACATAACACTAACGCATACACTCAACTTCACACACAACACAGAGGCACACGCACAAACAAACATACACACGCGCGCAAACACAGACACAGACACACACATACACATGCACACACGCGCACGCGTGCACGCACGTACACACACACACTCAAACACACATAGCGGCTCTCTCCCTCACAACACACACACACACACACACACACACACACACACCACACACACAAAACACACACACATACACACACACACACATACACACACACACACACACACAGCGGCTCTGTTTCTCTGTCTCTCTCACAAACACACGCACGCACACACATGCACACATACATGTACACATACACACACAAGCATGCACACACAAAACAAAGTGCAATCCGATTCAGCTCAGTACAATTGTTTAGAGGTCATATGGCATTGAAGGCTCACGATATTACTGTATTTGCGGAGGACCGAAGTTGGAGGTACCAGGCCTGCAGACGCCTTTCTAACAAACCTTGGTGCCATGCAGTGAAGGCTCACGATATTACTGTATTTGCGGAGGACCGAAGTTGGAGGTACCAGGCCTGCAGACGCCTTCTAACAAACCTTGGTACCATGCAACATAACGTAAAACTAAAAGTCAAGGCGGTTATCTAAATCACACGAAAATGGCGCTTGCCCTTTGAGGTCTTTTAAGGATGTTGCCACTCGATGTCACGTGCCTCAACAGGACTCACCCTCAACTCAAACCGATGCCTTCACTATTGTTGTTAGTTTTTGTTTAAAGCCAATCCGACTGCACAGAGCCATATCAGGGCTATAACAAAAACATGTAAAAAAACAACAAAAAAACGGGCCTAAATTACCCAAAATTGCTTCCACTTATCACATTTCCTTAGAGCAAAAATGCACTTAATACATTACCCAGTTATCAATACCAAGAGAAGTATGTTAGACTGTATCGAACACATACAGGTGAATGGACCAGCAAGGCAGACAATGATAGGGAGAAATGACAGAAAGCAAAAGAACAAGGCAGAGACAAAGAGAGTGACAGGAAAATAGAAAATTTTCTTACACAGAATTTCCAAAAGGTGGGGATAGCAAATTTTATACTGAAAGACCCTTCAGCATCCCCACGGGGGGATGCCTTCACTGACCTGCCCGCGTATTGCGGCGATGTCGCTTCCATCAAAAAGGAGTTTGAAGTTTGTTTAAGTAGGGATTCATCGCATTCGGACAATTCCATATGCGCACCACCAAAACTTGCCAACAGTTATCAGGCACAGTCCCAGAACCTGTACAAAACCTTATGCGCTGGGAAGGTCTTGAAACGGGGAAGGGGGAACAGAATCTATGAAACAGTAAGGTGACACGACCAGAATGATAGAAACATGAAGATGGGCAGCGAACAGTGCAGCTTTTATAATGTTGCGGGCTGGGATTGAACTCCAGAGATCAGATCTTGTGACCACGGCTTCAACATCAGAACCCAACTAGCCGCATACAAAAAACAAACAAACAAACAAACAAAAACAAAAAACCCACACACACAACAAAAAACAATAACGACAAAAAACCCCAACAACAAACAAAAAACAAAAATAAATAAATATATAAATAAATAAATAAATAAATAAATAAATAAATAAATAAATAGAATAAAAATAAAGAATAAAATAAAAATCTACAGCTTCACTGACTGTACGGCTCCATGGCTACCAGCAGAGGCTGGAGGGGGTTGGCCATAGTCGCTATGAGATATGACCTGACCATGTCGACAGGGGACAAAAGCAGAGTGGCATTGGACACGTTTCGACTGTGTCTGCTTTGTACTTGGTTGTTACTGATGTGTTCAGTTTAAAGTTAGAGAGTCAGTCACTTCATAGCCAGCGTAGACGACAACACGTTGGCACACACACTCACAAATACATATATACACAACTTATCACACATGCTTGAGGCAACGGGAGATAGAGACAGATAGAAGTCCATAATCGCCAACGCCATGCGGCAAGGCACTGATGATGATGATGATGATCACGCACACACATGTACATACACAAAACACCACACACACACACACACACACACACACACACACACACACACACACACACAACACACACACACACACACACACACAACACACCGCACGAAATACACACACGTACACAACACACACAACACACACACAAAACACGCCGCGCACGTATACATACACATACACACACAGACACACACACACACACAACACAAACACGCACGCGCTCACGACAAACACATAAACGCACACCACAACAACACACAAACGCACGCGCACGTACAAACACACACACACACACAACACACACACACACACCACCACCCACCACGCACACACACACACACACACACACACACACACACACACACATACTACATTCACAACATCACCCATCCACAACCATAATAGTGGATTTACTTATCCAAACAAGCCATACTTATCAACTTTAGAAGCGTCTAGACTTAGACCGTTTTTGTGAAATCGTTGTGAATGTGTGTGTGTGTGTGCGCGCGCGCGCGCGCGTGCGTGTGTGTGTGTGTTTGTGTGTGTGTGAGTGAGTGTGTGTATGTGTGTGTGTGTGTGTGTGTGTGTGTGTGGTGTGTGTGTGTGTGTGTGTGTGTGAGAGAGAGAGAGAGAGAGAGAGAGAGAGAGAGAGAGAGAGAGAGAGAGAGATGTGAATTAATGATGAATTCAGTTATCAAAAATGTTGTAAGCACATAAACATTATTCATAAATGTAAGCCAAACAATTTTCCAAGAAACATAACGTAGCAATAAAACAAAAATGAAACAGATATATACATGTAGGTCCATTTACGAAATATCCTTTATCCTTTCCCGTGATTGATACGGCAATATCGCCAAAATTTTCATTAGTTTTTCATTTCCTGTTGAGAGAAGTAGAATTACCTTTATCTTTGTCTATCTATCTATCTATCTATCTATCTATCTATCTATCTATCTATCTATCTATCTATCTATCTATCTGTCTGTCTGTCTGTCTATCTATCTGTCTGTCTATCTATCTATCTATCTGTCTGTCTGTCTATCTATCTATCTATCTATATCTATCTATCTATCTATCTATCTATCTATCTGTCTGTCTGTCTATCTATATATCTATCTATCTATTTATCTGTCTATCTATCTATCTATCTATCTACCTATCTATCTATCTACCTATCTGTCTGTCTGTCTGTCTCTATCTATCTACTGTCTGTCTGTCTATCTATCTATCTATCTGTCTGTCTGTCTGTCTATCTATCTATCTGTCTGTCTGTCTATCTATCTGTCTGTCTGTCTATCTATCTATCTATCTATCTATCTACCTATCTGTCTGTCTGACTATCTATCTATGTATCTATCTGTCTGTCTGTCTGTCTGACTATCTATCTATCTATCTATCTATCTATCTATCTATCCATCTATCTATCTATCTATATCTGTCTGTCTATCTGTCCGTCCGTCCGTCTGTCTGTCTGCCTATCTATCTATATGTAGCCTATGTGTGTGTGTGTGTGTTTTTTTGTAGCTTTCACAGAGAGAGAGAGAGAGACAGACAGACAGACAGAGAGAGAGAGAGAGAGAGAGAGAGAGAGACAGACAGTCAGACAGAGAGAGAGAGACAGAGAGAGACAGAGAGAGACAGAGACAGAGAGAGAGAGAAGGGCAGAGACAGAGAGAGAGGCAGAGACAGAGACACAGAGAAAGAACGTATTATGCTGGAACCTTGCATGTACAGCTGTCTCTTTGAACGTTAATACCATTCTTTTTAATCACAGTACCACGCTAATAGCCCACAATACCTACATGTAGACAGACGAGAGGCGGGCAGAAAGGGAGCAAAAAGAAAAAAAAAAGGGTCGAGGGACATGCAGGCAGGCTAGGGCTCGCTTCTGTCTGTGTCGAGTGAGCGAGTAAGTAATACCTGGTGTTTGTAGTGGCGATTTGGGGGCCTTCAGCTACGCAGATTAGATGGTAATGGTGTTTGTAGTTCTCCGCTAGGCTGTGTGTGTGTGGGGCTGATAATGAGAGAAATGTGAAGCACCTAAAACTCTTACTACAGTGGTGTTGCTTTGTGTCGTGAAAGTTGAGGACAAGGAGGATGGTCGGGTGGGTGGGTGGGTGGGTGGGGGGAAGTGGGCGGTGGGAGGGGGAGGGGTAGCTGGTTGGCGGGGGTGGGTGGGTGGGTGGGGGGAGGTACTGGGAATACTAACTGAATGAGCACTAGCAAGGGTGAGATTTAAGAAAATACCTTGGAGTTAACACGGGGAAAAGGAGGGAACAGACAAATGAAAAAAGTAAAACAAACAAACAAACAGATAAAACAATACAAACACTCCTCCCATATTAAAAAAGCCACAAAACACACAAGAAACAAGCTTTTCTAAAATTCCCTATTTACACCAAATTTTTTTTTCAAAAAATCTAGATTTTGTACTTCTTAATGTCATTGTGATATTGAAGAAGCCTTCGTCGAATTTAAAGAGGGGGAAAAAAAAAGAAAAAGAAAAGGAGAAAAAAGAACACGCCCATTTAGGAGAATAGAAGACTGTAACAATAGCGAAAAAAGATTTCTTTTTACAGACGTTCTCTAGCAAGTCAGCTCACACACCTTTTTCAAATAGTGCTAATTTTAGCCTTTTTTCCTCCTTGTCTGTGTGACCTTGACCTTCCAAACTTATGCATTTGTGAGTCCTCAACAGTCCATACTTTTAGCCAGTAATTGGTAAACATCCGCACATTGAAAGCTTAGAAAATCTTTTTAACATGATTCTCCCACAGAAAGATACACATGGACATCAGGCACACCTGTCCACCAAGATACCCAGTAACACTTTGGGTATTTTACCAGAATACAACCCCAGCAGCTGGCTCAACAAGTATGTAAAGAATGTGTGGATTTAAAGCAAAATTGAGGCATCTGAAATGTGGTTTCTAAGACTGTTGAGAGTTCCATGGGCAGCAAAGAAAACAAATGAGACAGTCTTGAAGGAGGCAGACACAAGAATATCGTCAATAAAGAAGATTAAGAAAAGACAAGCAACTTTTATAGGACATATTATGAGAACACATGGTCACAATAGGAAAGCTGGAGCGAAAGAGAACACCGAGTAGAGCCAGGGAGAAAATATTGGACGGCCTTGCAGGGTGGCTGAAGACAGACAGGGTGGGAGATTGGGAGATGTACTTGCAGCGACAGGGGATAGATTCGTGTGGAGGGCCATGGTCGCCAACGCCAAGCAGCAGGGCACATGATGATGATGATGATGATGCTGATGATGCTGATGTGGATTTAAAGAGAGAGGGAGACTAATGAAGACTTGGATTGTAGGCACAAAAGAGTCGGTATTTCTCTACTTCAGGGTTTCCGGCTCGCTGCAGATCGTCATCTCTTTCTCCTTGCGATAATCATGATGGATACAAATAAACAGATAAAAGGAAAAAAAATTCAAATGAGGGCCAGACCAAGGAAGACGTGAAACGTTGGCGTGAATGAGACCTTGGCATCACACAGCGTTTCTCTACTTCTGGGCTTCCACTCACTGCCGACCGTCAGTCCTATGTCTCAACGAGACCCATGATGGTACATGTGGACATATAAAAGAAGAAAAAGCGGAGTGCCGGGTACCAGCAGGGTTGAGGAGCAAAGAGGGACAGAATGCTACCAGCTATCAGGAATGAGGATGTAGGTGAAGAGGGAGATAAGCTGAACGCTGGCAAAGTGGTCGAAACGATTGTCTTTTCATGGTGTTGGCAGTTAGGACAGGAAGTTCTTTAATACGCATTGTGATTCTTTTTTTCGCGTTTTTTTCTTTTTTCTTTTGTTTTGTTCCTGTTTGCTTGAAGGCGGGCAGTCACACTTGGATTTCTTTTTTAAGTGTGTTCGAAAGGAATTCATAACACTCGGACAGTTCCATACGCTCTACGCTTAGATCTGCCAGTAACTATCTGGCAGACTTCCTAAACCTGGCAAAACACTGTGTACTGGCAAAGTCTTGAAATAGGGACGGGGGAAGGGGAGATAAACGACCAATGAAATATTCATCTTTAGCCACCAGAATGATGGAAACACTAAGATATACTAGTACTAGTAGTAGTCCCCAAGACACGTTGATCGAGACTACTGTAAGAGGCAGAGGAAGTTCACTTCAACAGACTATCACATCGTGAAACTGCTACAGATGTAATGTTATCTGTGCTGCAGGTGTTGGGTCAGTCAAACTGTGTTAAGGGCCGGGTGTTGACAGGTGATTGACATCAAGTGTAGGCCTTCACCTGCCCGGCGCTAAACGGAATGTTTAAACAGTCACCATTTTTTTTTACCATAAAAGTCACCACTTTTACTATAAAAGTCACCATTTTTACTACAAAAGTCAATATTTTTTACTATAAAAGTTACCATTTTTACTATAACAGTCACTATTTTTAATATAACAGTTACCATTTTTAATATAAAAGTTACCATTTTTACTACAGAAGTCATCATTTTTGCTATAAAAGTCATCATTTTTACTATACCATTTTTACTATGAAAGTTACCTTTTTTTTTTTACTATAAAAGTCACCATTTTTACTATAAAAGTTACCATTTTTACTATAAAAGTCACCATTTTTACTATAAAAGTCACCATTTTTACTATAAAAGTTACCACTTTTTACTGTAAAAGTTACAATTTTTGCTATAACAGTCATCATTTTTACTATAACAGTTACCATTTTTACTATAAAAGTTACTATTTTTACCAAGTCGAAAATATAACATATTTGTGAATGGGCTGTCTGGCTCTGTTGAAAGAATCGTCCACTCAAGATCTCCTGTTCTGAGTTCAATTCCAGCCTGTATCATTGAAACGGATCTGTTTGTTGCCCATATTAATGCTCAGCTGATCGTTCTGGTGGTGTCAGCATAACGCTTCACAGGAAAGTAAACTTCAGACTCTCTTTTGGAAGGTTCTGGGTTCGATCCACCTTGATACCTTCACCTAGTGAGTAAAGGGTGGACAATTTTTCCGATCTCCCATGTCAGCATGTATTCAGCCTTGCACACCTTCGTGTGCAGAATATCAGACATGCACGCTAAAGATCCTATACATGTAGATCAAGTCAGTGGCTTCTTCTTCTTCTTCTTGGCGTACGCTGCTACACAATCATCTGAGTCCGGGCGATGAATTCAGCCGTCTTTTCCAGCTCCTTTCTGCAGCCATGGAGTTTGGCTGTCAGAGGAGTGTCTGTCGGCCACACGTCCTGTCTTGCCACCTGGTGAAGGGGACATCATTGGAGTATATGCTCCGTGGTTTGGTCTTCTTGACCGCAGGGCCAGGTTGGGGAAGGCGCCAGCTTCAGTTTGCGGCACATGTGGCTGTTCAGCCTATTGTGACCAGTGCGCAACCTCACCAGGGCAACTTGCTGCTCTCTAGACAACAGGTGGTAGTCATCCCTGTGTCGTCTCGGCATGGAAAGCGCCCTGATGATGCTCCTCTTCTCACTGTAGCTGACGTTGTTGTTAGGTTGTTCTTCTCTGGCTCCCTCCTTAGCAAGCATATCAGCTCGCTCATTCCCGGAGACTCCGCAGTGGGCTGGAATCCACTGCAGAACTGCTCTTCTGGTTGTGGCATCCTGGTGCAGAGCTCTAGACAGGAGGGGGAGCGTGTTGTTCTGGCATGCCTGCAGCACAGAGAGGGCATCAAACAAGAAGACAACTTGTCTGCAGTGACAGTCTGTAGCCTGAATCATGGAGCCGCCTGCATGAGTGCTTCTGTCTCAGCACGGTAGTTTGTACAGTGTCTTCCAGTGGCGACACTTAAGTCAGTGGCTGAATTGTATAAACATGAAAACACCCAGCAGGCACACCAGCCGTAGACGGAGTGTGCAGACTTATCAGCAACATACCCTCTGCACAGTGTATGTGGCAAAAAGAAGGTGTATATACACATCCGAGAAGAATCAGTACGATTTAAAAGGGGGGGAAAAAAGCTCCTCGTTCTCCTCTTCTTCCTCATCACCCACTGTTCAATGTTCTCCTTAGGAACTGAAGGTTCTTGAATTGTCACGTAAACTAAATCAAAGTGGTTGCAGGTGATTAAGTAAACGGGAACCAGAAAACACACACACACACACACCACACACACACACACACACACACACACACACACACACACACACACATACACACACACACACACACATACACACACATCAATCGAATGGGAACCAGAAAACACACACACACACACACACACACTCACACACACACACACACACACACACACACACACACACACACACACACACACACACATACACACACACACACACAAACTCACACTCACACACACACGCACACAGAGGAGCGAGAGAGAGAGAGAGAGAGAGAGAGAGAGAGACAGAGACAGAGACAGAGAAACAGAGACAGAGAATGGGAACATGTATTCAATATAACGAAACAAGACAAACCCAAATTTTCGGCCAACTGGCCTTTGTCAATCATCCAGAAAAGATAGCAAAGGACATATTTTTACACAAAATTTAGGAGAAAAGTAGAAAGACTTCCCTGAAGTTTCGTAAATTTAGAGGAAAAAAAGAAAGACTTCTCTGATGTTTTGTGCTCGACGAAAGCAAGACCTGCTGTTATGCCCGTAAATTTTGTGTATTACGTTCTTTGTTGTCTTTTCTGTACGCTTGACAAAGGACAGTTGGCCAAAAATTTGCGTCTGCCTGGTTTTAGTGTATCAAACACTCGTCCTATTTCCTTTTTTTCTGGTTCCATTAAACGAGTTTGCTTTCTAGTGCCTGTGCTGAACTTTCTCTTAAGATGACAGTGGTCTTTAGTGTGTCGAGTTACCAGATAAGAGACAATGACAGTCAGCTCCACGTATTCCGGGATGACGGGTGTTAGAGGCGATAGTGCCGACGATCACCACACACTTGAGACATAAACCTGGTAATTTGTCATGGGGGTATTTATCATACAGTGGTCGCTCTCCCTCTCTCTGTCTGTCTCTGTCTGTCCGTCCGTCCGTCCGTCCTCCGTCTGTCTGTCTGTCTGTCTGTCTTTCTGTCTCTTTCTCTCTCTCTCTCTATATATATATATATGTATACAACACACACACACACACACACACACACACACACACACACACACACACACACACACACACACACATATATATATATTAATTATATATATATAATATAGAGAGAGAGATGTGTGTGTGTGTGTGTGTGTGTGTGTGTGTGAGTGTGTGTGTGTGTGTGTGTGTCTATTCGTCTGCCTGTCGGTCTGTCTGTCTCTCTGTTTCTGTCTGTCTGTTTGTTTCTGTCTCTGTCTATCTGCTTGTCTGCCTGCCTGCCTGCTTGCCCGCCCGCCTGCCTGCCTGCCTGTCTGTCTGTCTGTCTGTCTGTCTCTGTCTCTCTCTGTCTCTCTGTTTTGTCTGTCTGTCTGTCTGTCTGTCTGGCTCTTCTCTCTCTCTCTCTCTCTCTCTCTCTCTCTCTCTCTCTCCATAGTCACTCTCCGCAGTCTTCAAAATTGTAGGGATGAAATGCCAGCAGAAGGGCTCCCGTGTGAAATTGACACTGGCTACTTTCTGTTTTTCTCTCTATTTTCTTTCATTTGTTTTGTTTTGTTTTTGTTTGTTTGTTCGTTTTTTAAAAGATAAGACTAAGACATAAGTGGTTATAGTGGTTATATACAATGCACAGTGAGTCTATCAGTTTGGAGAATATCACCACACAAGAACGGTATACACACATACTACTACTGCTACTACTACTTCTAATTATTATTATTAATAATATTATTATTATTATTACTATTATTATTATTAACAGTAGTAGAACTATTAGCACCAGGTAGACCCAGGGAGAAATTGCTGGACGGACTTGCAGAGTGGCTGGGGATGAGGAGGGTGGGGGAGATGCTAGGAGCAACGAGAGATAGAGATGGTTAGAAGTCCATGGTCGCCAACGCAGTGCGGCAGGGCACCTGATGATGATGATGATGAGTATTATTATTATTATTATTACTATTATTATTATTATTAACAGTAGTAGTACTATTATTATTATTACTATTATTATCAAAGCATAATTAAACTTGCATCACAAGATTTAAACTTAAACATTGTTGTAAATAATCAGTACTGTCATTTCTTTTATATATCAGCATGCATTTAAGAAATGCAGTTATTTATCCAAGAACATGAACGTAAATATGATGGACAGACATACGCTGGAACACCACCCAAACAACCAACACACAAACATACACACACACACACACACACACACACACACACACACACACACACACACACACACACACACACACACACACACACACACACACACACACACACACACACAAAGGTCCTTCCCTTACCCACCACCGGGGGATGCCTGGGTTGGTAGTTCTCTCTACATCTTCAATAAAACAGTCAGTGTGACCCGGCACCAGAAGTGTTCCCCTGTGAGATTTATCCAGGCTTTTTAAAAAAAAAAAAAATTTGATTGATTTATATACTGAGGCCGGTTCCCTATGAGAGAACACCAACAATGATTACTGTCGCATTCTTTGGGTCTCAGACCTGGTTGGCATAGAGACAAAGCTATAATGCCTTCTAACATGATTGAACTGGTTCGAACCTAACTTTAAAAATGCTCAAGATTGTGGTTGGGGAAGGTAAAGCTATGAGGAAGACGAGATGGGCACCACCCTGACAATTCTGACCATGAGGAAAGTTGTGTCGTGTTGTCATTTGAGAAAAGTTATATTGTGTTGTCATTTGAGAAAAGTTATATTGTGTTGTCATTTGAGAAAAGTTATATTGTGTTGTCATTTGAGAAAAGTTATATTGTGTTGTCATTTGAGAAAAGTTATATTGTTTTGTCATTTGAGAAAAGTTATGTTGTTTCGTCATTTGAGAAAAGTTATGTTGTTTCGTCATTTGAGAAAAGTTATATTGTTGTCATTTGAGAAAATTTATTTTGTTTCGTCATTTGAGAAAATTTATGTTGTTTTGTCATTTGAGAAAATTTATGTTGTTTCGTCATTTGAGAAAAGTTATATTGTTGTCATTTGAGAAAAGTTATGTTGTTTTGTCATTTGAGAAAAGTTATGTTGTTTTGTCATTTGAGAAAAGTTATGTTGTTTTGTCATTTGAGAAAATTTATTTTGTTTCGTCATTTGAGAAAAGTTATGTTGTTTTGTCATTTGAGAAAAGTTATGTTGTTTTGTCATTTGAGAAAAGTTATATCGTTTTATCATTCCATAAACCAGACAACTTTTCTTGCGGAGTAATAAACTTCTCCACAATTCATTCTCCCTTTTTATTATCTCAGAATGTCTTACTACATGCCACCCTTTGCGACTTGTTCATTGTCACTCCTCCCATCCCCTTTCACAGATCACAGTAGTTTACTACATGCGCGATACTGAAGTGGGTAAAACGTCGAACTTTCAATTGAAAGGTGTATTCGTCTGTCGTCGTCGACAATGACCATGGCTTCATTAAGTTGCTTTGAGTCAGTGTGTCCGGAGGTGACTGATCAATCCGATCCGGGCACGGAAGTAACGTCCACAGGTTGGACATCTGTGGTCGGTTACTGTGGTTGAAGGGTTTGCAGCCCTAGCTTTCCGTGCAGCTCGTTTTTCTTGTGCAGATTGGATACGAGACACTTCTGAAGTGGTACATCCGGTTTCGATTCTTCTACGCCAGACTGTACGGTCAAGGGCAAGGTTTTCCCAATTCTCTCAGTCTATGTTGAGGGACTTTAGCGATGCCTTCAAGATGTCTTTAAACCGTTTTCTCTGGCCTCCAACTGTTCTCTTGCCGTAGAGGAGTTGCTTCGGAATTCTGGTGTCAGACATCCGACGATACACATGGCCAGCCCAGCGAACTTGACTCTTTTGAAGTAAAGTGTGGATGGAGGGGAGATTGGCTCTCTCTAGTACTTCTGTATCAGGGATCTTCTCTTGCCATCGGATATTGAGAATCTTTCTGAGGCTTTCGGTGTGAAAATGATTCAATTTCCTTGCGTGTCTACTGTAAACAGTCCAGGTCTCACTGCCGTAGAGGAGAGTGATGAGGACCGCCGCTTTGTACACTTTGAGTTTAGTTGTGGCCGAGATACCTCTTCATTGAAAGGTATGGGTACAGTAGAGGGCAGAAAAAAATGTCCGATCTGTCATGCCAACATATGTGGAAACCTGTCAGTGCCTGTCCTCCCTTCATGTGTATACTCACGCAGAACATCAAATATGTGCGTAAAAGATCACATAAGTTTTGTCAGCGTCTGGTTACTTGCGGAAAGATGAAAACACCCTGCATTCACACACACCGAAGACGGCGTATGCAGACTGTGCAGCGACGCATCGCTTGAACGGTGTGGACATATCGACGCGCACATGCATCTAAGAAAAACACTATAACACACACACCCACGCACGCGAGCACACATACAAGTACACACACGCACACATACAAGCACACACGCATGCACAACACGCTCACACACACACACATACATACACATACACACACTCAAATACACACACACACCAAATACACACACACACACACACACACACACACACACACACACACACACACACACACACACACACACACACACATACACACACACACAAAACCACACACACAAAACTAGCTTACTAGATCAAGGCACACTGAATTGTCATCATAGTCCGATAGAATGTGACATTGGATATATCGAATAAAACATCAAGTGTTCAATACACCTCTTCTTCGTAAAAGGTGCCCAAGACTGAGTCTAATCCGATTTCTCAAGGTGCGGTCTTTGTATTGTATCGAGGGTCATCCTTTGTGAATAAAAACGTACCACAAGGTGCCAGCTTCCTGCATCAAGGACAATGAGGCCTTTGTGGCAACGGACGAGTGAGAAGCGCGAAGAGATGATTATTCAGTGTCAGAACGTTGTATAGGTCTTGCTGTGGGAATGGGAAAAGAGCTATCTAGGTTAATCCTGTCGTTTCAGTATGTTAATCTTTTCCGAGAGATTGATTCCCTGCGTGCTGGTCTCCGTCTGATTTTTTTGCGCTTATACTGGGCTGTTTTCTTCAGATCACGGCTTTGTACCAGTTGAATTAGACGCTAGTTGACATGGCGAAATCTCGAAAAACGTGAGATCTGAAACAGTCAACTAATTTGTTCAAAAGTTTATTCAAAAAGATTACATCGCACTTGGACGTTTCCATATGCGCTCGGCCCAAGTCTGAAAGTGATGGTCTGGTAGACTTCCTGAGCCTGCACAAAACCCTCTGAGCTGGAAAGTTCTTGAAATGAAAGTGGGGGAGGGGGTGAGAAGGAAAGGGGTGCTGTGTCAAGTAAGCTGACACATCAGAATGATTTTTTGGCGTTAAGATGGGCAGAGAAAAGGATAATTGTTTGTGTTCCGGGCTGAACTCAAAGACATCAAATCTTGATAATATGGTTCTATCAAAGGAGCCAGTGACCCCGCTAAAAACAAAACAAAAAAGAAAAAAAGAAAAAAATCAGAACAAAAACAAAAACAAAACAAACAGAACAGACAAACAACATCAACAAAAACTAAACAAAAAATCTATTTAGGGGAAGAGAAGAAATTTGAGGTATGGCTTGACCATGTCAACGGTTTCTGTCGTCCGACTTGAAAGGAAGGAGAATATGGTATGGCTCGGCCATATGTGTGTCGCTTCTTTTATAAAGAGCCGGGAAGATCCCCTGACAAAGACGGCGACGTACAAATCGTGGCCCTCTGTCCTCTCTGTGTAGAGGCTGACAGAGCGAGAGGATTTGCGTTTGTATTCAGATCTCCTGTCTGTGTAGAGGCTGATAGACCAAGAGATTTGTGTCTCCTTTCATCAGGGCAGTGATCGTTGTGTGTGAGTGCAGTAGGGCGTGATGTGAGACTCAGTGCTTGGCGTGACTGTCTTACCTTTTTGTTTTATTTTCAACCGACTTTTTCTTACACGTTGTCGTCAAATTAGACTAACACTTCAACTTTTCACTCCAACACTCTTCTTCTCTACCAGTTTTTTTTTTTTACCAGTTTCCAAGAGCTAGTGATTAACCATATGTCTAAGACGCGAGACATCTGGGTTCGTATCACGGATCGGATAGATTTTTCTCTTCCCTCCCCTCTCTACCCTCCTACCCCAGTCTTTCCATTAGATCTTAATCACGGACTGGATAGATTTTTTTTTTGGTCTCCACTGTGACACCTTCCCCCATCTCTCCATTAGATCTTAATCACGGATGGGACAGAGATTTTTTTCTCTCCCCTTCCCCCTTTTCTCTCCCCTCCCCTTCCACCCACCCCCACCCCCGATCTTTCGATTAGAAGGTGGTCTGAAGTGCTAGTCGCTCGGAATAGATGTTAACGACAAACAAATGCCTCGCCACTCTCGGGACACTCACCTCCCAAGCTCCCGACGCCAATCGACAGTCATTTCTTCATGCAAAGGAGCACGTACTGGGGAAAAAAAGGATGTTATGGGAAAAAGCATGTTAAGGAGAAAAAAAGCATGTTGTGGGAAAAATGCATGTTACAAGAAAAAGAGCATGCTATGAGGAAGAAAAGTATGTGATGGGGAAAAAGAACAAAAACAAATTACGTGGTATGAATGTACAAAATTTGGTCAGCATTGGATAAAATTCATTTGATGTCAAATAAAACTCAGTTGCCATTGTAGCATGCCAAATCAGTGTTTGGTAATCTTAATTTTTTCAGTCTGGAGTGTAACGATATCCGCTGTCAAATGAATACATTTCTCTCTCTCTATTTCTCTCTCTCTACCACACACACACACACACACACACACACACACACACACACACACACACACACACACACACACACACACACACACACACACACACACACAACATATATATATATATATATATATATATATACATATGTATATATGTTTGCTTTCTTTTCTTTTCTTTCTTTCTATAGAGTTTTTCGTTTTCAGTTGTACATTTTAAATGATGTGGAAATATAATCGGCTTTGGTTCAAAATTGTAGATTGAAAACCTGTAGAGTTGTTCATTTCCTTTTAAATGACGTGGAAATTATAACTGACTTCTGTTCAAAAGTGTTGAATGAAATTTGAAGTGTTCTTCGTTTTCTCTCGTACGTTTGAAATGATTCGGAAATTATACGTGACTTTACCAGTGTATAAAATTGCTGACTGAAAAAACTTAAAGCTGATCGCTGCAAGTAAGCTGTAAAGTAAAAACTGATGATCGTTGCTTTCATTGGTAAAACAAAGTTGTACGCTTGGCAACTCTCGTGCTTTTACAGTAAGATCCCGTCTATGGCCCAACAGTCAACAGTCAATAGTCAAGCATTTAACCTAAGCACACGGTCTTGGTTTTTAGACTGCTTGATCCTTGGTACACACAGGCTGAGTGGTCAGTTGGGTAGGGTGGGGTCTGTCAGTCCCTGATTGTGACAACTTTACACAGTGATCTCACATTACGCTGGTTACATATCCCGCTGTGTTAGTGTATCGATGTAACGCTTGTCTGATTTCATTCCCAAACGCTTGTCTGATTTCATTCCCCAAGCGGACGGCTCTCATGACATAACCACGAAAAGGAAGCAGAAACCGTGTCTTACAGGTTCAGTCATGTCTTACAACTGAGTGGTCATTTAGTGGTTGACAGCACATACTCCAGAATGGACACATCCTGAAAAGTTCAGGGTTCGATACCTGATCGGACAGGTTCTTTTCCTTTCTTTCTTTTTTATTTTGTTTTTCTGGCCCTTTTCACCAGACTGTAGGTGGCGGTGTGGGTGCCAGTTTTTCTTATGAGAAAAACCAAGGTTGCAGGTGCAAGCATCGCAGAAACAAAAGTGTTTGCCCGTGGCAAAATTGTGTTTGAAAAACGTCACCGTCCTTGGTAAACAAAAATACACTCATGGAAAGAGAAACAAAGAGTGGCACCGTACTGTGGCGACGCTCTTTTCCTGAAGAAAGCAGTTCGAATTTCATCGGGTAAATCCATTGTAAAAAGAAATTTGGATTTTTTTTTCAAGTACAACTGTTTGGAAAGAAACACCGATACCAGCTTATCAACCGATAACAGTTTGTAGGCAAAACAGAATCTTGCTCAAACCAAACTGGAAAAAAAATGGATACATAAATGTCCACTTTACACTGACTGACAAAGGAAATGAAACCTGTTCACAGTAACAGTAAGACTTGATCTTTCATCACGATCATGAGTTTGACGTTTGGAGTTTGTTAATCAAAGAGGGAGTTACTGCACTGAGGCATTTCCGTATGCGTTCCACCCAAATCTGTCAGTTGTTACCTCACAGACTCCTAGAATCTGTCATCATCATCATCAGGTGCCCTGCCGCATGGCGTTGGCGTCCATGGACTTCCAACCATCTCTATCTTCGTTGCCCCCAGCATCTCCCCCACCCTCCTCATCCCCAGCCACTCTGCAAATCCGTCCAGCCTTCTCTCCTGGGTCTACCTGGTGCTCTCTTTCCCTCCAGCTTTCCCGTTGTGACCAGGTGCTCCAAATCCCCCTTCTTCATAAAATGGCCTATAAATGTTGTTTGTCTTTTTCTAATCTTCCTTATGAGTGATCTACTTTTGTCTGCCTCCATCAAGACTGTCTCGTTTGTTTTCTTTGCTGTCCATGGAACTCTCAACATTCTTCTGAGAAACCACATCTCGGCTGCCTCAATCTTGCTCAGGCTTTGCTTGCTGACTGTCCACGCCTCGCATCCGTACAACAGTATTGGTTCTATATAACATTCGAGGACTCCAGAATCTGTAGTGTGAGCAAAGAACTGTAACTGAGTATGCAAGTCTATAGCCCGCGGCAGGTGCCTGATTCAATTTTAAGGGTTAGCTATCAGTTTTGATAGACCCGTGGACTCAATATCTCACACGTCGAGTTCAGTCCTATCCCGCAATATAAAAGTTAAGATTGTTCGCTGCTCATGTAGCAGGCCTCAATAGCTCAGTTGGTTGAACGTTGGATTCGCATGCTAATGGTTGTGGGTTTGAATTCCGGGGTGCGCTACCTTAAAACTGGCCTTCTCACTCTCCCATCTTAACATCATTGTTGTTCTGGTGGTGTCAGTAAAGGATTAGATAAGTCCCCCTTCCCCCACTGGTGTCAGAAAAGGATAAGATAAGTCCCCCTTCCCCCACTGGTGTCAGTAAAGGAATAGATAAATCCCCCTTCCCCCACTTCCCTGGGATGGTTATCCTCGTCGGCCATATCACCTGAGTTTAGGTGTCGACGTAAAAACTAAACCAAACCAAAAAATAAAATGCCCATGTATGTGTTGCAATTATTCTGAATGGTGTCAGTATTTCTCAAGTCCCGTTTTTTTACCCTCCCACCCCCATTTCCTTCCCCCCTTTTTTTTTCTTCTTCACGATCTTTACATAGGTTCAAAAAGTCTGCCAGATCACTGTTGGCAAAACTGGGTGGAGCGTGGCTATGTGCAATGACTCTCATAAGCAAACTCGAGACTCGAGTCTATAGTCTTGACAAGAACAAGGGGGACAAGTCCAGTCACTTCACCGGCGTCGCCGTTATCAAGGAGGCGTGTTCGATCTGTGTTAAGAATCAATCACTTATCCAAGTTTTCCTGCCGATTGTACGCCGAGACCTCTTTCTGTTTGTCTGTAGACCTCTTTCTGTTTGTCTTAGACTGTAGCGGCGCACTGTGGTCCTTTCACCCGCCTGCCGCTCACAAAACGGCCAAAGCGGTAATTGATGTTGATAGATTGCTGCTGCCACCTTCCGTCGATAACCAGGTCACTGTTTGAAGGGAGACTACTGGTGCTGAAAAAAAAAGGGAACGGTGGAAATTTGGCTGGTGAATGCGAATTTGTTTGCGTTAACTTCAACTCTTGAACTGGTACAAAGAGGGTGACAAGTGGAAATTTTGCTGGCAAACGTGAACTTTGGTAACCCTTTCAGCGATCGTGTCGTAGATTTTGTCACCGAGGACACAAGACTTCAGAATGTTGATATTACTACAGTTCTACGTTCCATTTGCACTAGTGGTTTTTGTTTGTTGTTGTTGTTGTTTTGTTTGTGTTTTTCTTGGTTTGTTTTCTTTTTGTTGTTTTGTTTGTGTTTTTTTTCTTGTTTTGTTTTGTTTTTGTAATATTTTTTTAAGCGTTCCGATATTTCTTGTCTGCATCTATGCACTTTGTTTTGCCCACATTGTGCTGATGGTATGTTACTGCGCAGTCTGCATACTCTGTGTTCGGTGAGAGTGTTTTCTGAATGTTTTCTTGTTTCCGTAACCAACAAAGGTAGACCCAGGAGAGAATGCTGGACGGACTTGCAGAGTGGCTGGGGATGAGGAGGGTGGGGGAGATGCTAGGGGCAACGAGAGATAGAGATGGTTGGAAGTCCATGGTCGCCAACGCCATGCGGCAGGGCACCTGATGATGATGATGATGATGACCAACAAGCAATGACAAGACTAAGAAGATATTTAACGTGCATATTTAGTAAATTCTGCGTAGTATACACACGAAGGGAGTTCAGACACTGACAGGTCTACACACATGTTGACCTGTGAGATCGGACAAATCTCCATCCTTTTATCCACCAGGCGGGAGGCGCTGCTGCAGGATCGAACCCAGACTTTTGATCGGAAGTCCAACATCTTACCCACCGAACTACCCTCGCCTGTCCTATGGTGCTGTAAGGAGGAGACAACTGGACATTTCGCTGAGAAGTGGATTTCTTAACACTGACTGTAACTCGTGGTCTCACGTGATGTTAAACGTTAAATTTAACGTTTTTCTTTCAGGGATAATTGAAATTATGAGTCATACTTGAGAGCACCGCATATTTTGTTTCATTAAAGTGGCCAGGACAATCAGTATTGTTATTTTTGTTTAGAGCCAATTTACTGCGTAGAGCCATATCAGGGCTATAACCGTTTCAGAACACCTGCAAAACTTCAACAGGAACAAAAAGGAAAAGAAATTTAAGTATTCATATCAATGCACTTGTGCACGTAATCTACGGAGACGCCCCTGGCGTTGACCACTCCGTCCAATTCATCGCACAGGGGACTTGAAAAAACAACAACAACAAAACAAACCTGAATACAAATTTAAACATAGCTAAGGAACCTTCAAACATATATAAAAACAGGCCTAAATTACCTAAAACTGCTTCCGCGTATCTCATTTTCCTAGAGCCAAAAATGCACTGAATAATGTACCCAATTATCAATCCCAAGAGAAAGTACATAAGACTGTATCAAAGATATACAGGTGAACAGACCATCAGGTCAGAAATTGACAGGAAGAAATGACAGAAAGCAAAGGAGAAAGAAAGAAAGAAAGAGAGAGAGAGACAGAAAAGAGGAAATTTCTAGCACAGAATTTCCAGACGGTGGGAATGGCCAATCAGTTGGTTGAGCACCATACTGATAACGCAGGGGCTTAAAGGAGAAGAGTGGCCGAATGGTTCAGACGTCCCCCTGCCAATAACTAAACTCGAGGTTTCAGGGTTCGCTTCCCGTAGAGGCCTCGACTTTTCTCCTTTGTTTGACCGGAAAATCGAGCTGAACGTCTAGTCCTTCGGAAGGCGACGAAAAACGAGTCGGACCCGTGTGCCTTCTGGCCGCGCACGGTTAGATCCCATGGCAGTTGAAAATCGTAAAGAGACAGATTGATTTCCCAAGTCCTATCCCTTGAAGACCAATCAACCTTCTTGCCTTTCTGAGGTCTTGGTTAAAAAAATGTGAATGTGAATATGTGTTTGAAGTGAGGGAGAGGGATGGGCGCTGCCACATAATGCTGGCCCCGGGGGAAATTTGAGGTCTCTGCCACCTCACTCCTCTACGATCCTAGAGTATTGGAACTATCTACAATGTAGGTAGGACCTTAGGACCTGGCCAGCTCACGGGTTTATGTTCAGGCTTAAGGCTTGTGCCGTGATCATTCTGTATCTTCTCCGCCACATTGCACCTGTGACGATATTGCATATGGAATTTATTCCGAGCGCGGAGACGTCATCTTGAGAAATTGAAACTGAAACTACAGGGGTCATGGATTGGAACCTCGGGGGGCCACAAGTTCTTTGTCTCAAGACCTAGCTGGCAAATCGAATTTGTAGCAGACTTATAGCTTATCCTGTGATCATTTTGGATCTTCTTCTCCATATAGCATTTGTGGCGTTGGTGCATAAGGAATCTATTCCGAACACGGAGACGCTGTCTTGAGAAACTGAAATTGAAACTGTGTCATTAATGATTGGCTCTACTGATTGAATTAATGCTATTTGTCTGTTGCTTATGTATCTACCGAAGCAGCAGGTTGCAGGGCAGGATTGAAACCGAATACTTGAAAAAACAAAGTCATGCACACAGCGAGAAAAGAAGGCCAAGAACATTCAAACATTCAATTGAATAATAACAGACTTAGAAAATGTCCAGCATTTCAAGTATCTAGGATCTGTAAAAGGAAATGACGGCTTCT
>CM060313.1:72769790-72814790 GCA_030674185.1 Monoplex corrugatus
TTTTGAAACAGACAATGTGATTGTGTGTGTATTTTTTGTTTTGTTTTTGTTTTTTGGTGTTTTTGTTTGTTTGTTATAAAACCCGGATTAAAAACCACAGTCTAAACGCACTGTGCTAGTTGTCAAACCTGCCTATCTTAAAAGGTATACTTTTTGCATGTATCAAACCTTGCTGTTCGAAACGATTAGTTTTTGGAGAGTGTCTACAATAAAACAATTATGATATGTTTGATAAAAGCATAGTCACTCTCAAAGTCCTGTCGGGACAATATAAACAAACCGTTTTTGAGTGCACATATCACATCTCTGCAACATTTTCTCAAGTCACTTGAGGCAGAAGACATATAACACAGCTTCAGGTTTGGTAAAACAGGATCTGTCTTTATCTTTTGACCCTGTCTTAATATAAAGTTGTATTTATACAAAATGCGATGATAAATCGACAGCAACATTTCTAATCAAAACAAATTATGATGGTGGTGGGCGGAGCTGTTTCTGTGACTTTAACCCTTTGGCACCCGCACTTTGTCCACCAGCATCCTGCATCGTGAACCATGGTGGCGAAGCAAAAACTGAACCCTTTGATTCCCTGACCCTATCACCCTGATAGGGTGAGGGAGTCAAAGGGTTAAGTTTTTGCAGTTGATGATTAGGGTGCGGGAGTCAAAGGGTTAAGTGCCTTGTGTACATATGTGTGAGACAGCTCCCCCCACCCCCCATCATCTTTCCGAAGGCCAGGTCGGAAAACGTACCTAAAACGATTTCAAATGACTGATCTGGTGCAGGATCTAAGAATTTTGATGGGAAAAACTGAACCATCTTTCTGTGAATGACATTGTAGGTAGACGTTTGATTTCTTTTGAACAATATTTATTTTATATAAATTTAACTAAGCAAGCGTACTTGTAATTTTGTAACAAAATGAACGTGTTTACGATGTGTACAATACACTAAACTCGAATTGATTTTTTTTACTACTCCGTGATAAGTCGTCGACAGTGTACAACCAGATAAACTCTAATTGACTTTTTTACTACTCCGTGATAAGTCGTCGACAGTGTACAACCAGATAAACTCTAATTGATTTTTTTTACTACTCCGTGATAAGTCGTCGACAGTGTACAACCAGATAAACTCTAATTGACTTTTTTACTACTCCGTGATAAGTCGTCGACAGTGTACAACCAGATAAACTCTAATTGATTTTTTTTACTACTCCGTGATAAGTCGTCGACAGTGTACAACCAGATAAACTCTAATTGACTTTTTTACTACTCCGTGATAAGTCGTCGACAGTGTACAACCAGATAAACTCTAATTGATTTTTTTACTACTCCGTGATAAGTCGTCGACAGTGTACAACTAGATAAACTAACTGATTTTTTTTACTACTCCGTGATAAGTCGTCGATAGTGTACAACCATGTACACTATCTGACTATTTTGTGATAATCTTCTTTTGTGTCTGCAATGATAACAGATAGGTCTACTTATGTACTGATAGATTTATCACTTACACCGTGACAAATTGTTGAGCAACAGTGTTGACTTCTGCAGCGTGGGATGGAAAGTGTCTGAGCTTTTCCTGTATCAGAGATCAAAGCAGTTTGATTAACCCTTTGACTCCCGCACACTGTTCACCAGCATGCTGTATTGCCAACAATGCTAGCAAAGCAAAAACTTAATCCTTTGATTCCCTCAAAGAGTTAAGTTTTTGCAGTTGGAGGGTAGGATGTGGGAGTCAAAAGGTTAAAGATATGGGGGGGGGGGGGTGATTGGAAAGAGAGTGAAGAAGTATGTAGTAGGCAGGATAAATGCTACTTATTTGTCTCTCTCTTCTCTCTCTCTCTCTCTCCCTCCCTCCTTCCCAATCTCTATCCCTCTCTCCCTCTTCTCTGTGCGTATGTGGATCAGGGATGGAAGATGGACTGAGGGAATTAGAGCGATGGGACGATAGATCAGTATAGAAAACAAATGGGAACTGTGTATTGTGTCGTCCGGGGATGGATTTGAGGGATATAGTTGTGTGGACTGTTGGGTACAGTCAATTTGTACTGGGGGCGGGTGGAGGGTATGGGCTGGATGGGGAGCAGGAGTCTCCACCTTTTATTTACACCAGGCAGAATGATGTAGGCGAATTGAACCCAGGACCCCCCTCTCCCCCACCTCCTCGATTGGAGGTCTGATGTTTACCCACTTGATTACCGCGCCCGTCGATTAAGTATAATTTTATACTAAATATACTTCGGCAACTTGCTGGTGAAGCAGCCCATAGAACGTGTCTTTCAACTGATGCCACATCACGTGCTCCTTCGATGCATAATATTGATAAGTTTCTTGGCACCTCCGGCAGTCAATCTTTCTCACACATCGTCAGTTGGACAGTTGGACCATATCTCTAAAAGACTCTCCCCCCTCCCAAACTCGTGCCTCATCTCTAACCTCTTGAACCCCCTCCTATCTTAGACATGGAATCTACAAGACGTCGCTCTCCTTCTTCAGTTATAAGACACGGTTCATCTTCAAAACAGTCCCTAATCGTGAACACGCTGGGACGTTGATATACAACAAGAACAAGAACAGCTCCGCATCAGTAGTATCTCATTGCTGATTTTATCGCAGATGAGCATGTTGACATTGCTTTTATCACAGAGACATGGCTTAACCCCCTTGGTCACGAACCTATACATGCTAGCCTCACTCCGAGTGGTTACAGGCTTGCTTCTTTCCATCGCTCATCCCGAGGTGGCGGTATCGCCATCCTCTACAACGACTCACTCCATTCCCGCCTATCTTTCTCGCAGTCTCTGCCTTTCTCCCATCCTTCTTTCGAGCACGTTGAAGTATCTTTCCAATCCACCCCTCACCCCATCACCTTCTCCTGTGTCTATCGACCCCCACCTAGCTCTGCCAACAAACTCACCACATCCACGTTTCTCTCTGACTTTGACCAATTGCTTGACCACTACTGCCTCTTACCTGGAAATCTCATCATTCTAGGTGACATCAATGTCCACTATGACAACACTCACCGTTATGACACAAGACATATCATCAACTCTCTGTCCAATCACAATATGACTCAACACATTTCTGAACCAACCCATCAAAAAGGTCACATTCTTGACTGGATCATTTCTCGTGATCACCACAATTCCGCTACTGACAACTGCTTAGTTCTTTCTACCCGTCTAACTTCAGCCCTTCCATCTGACCACTCTGCAATTCTCTGTTCTCTCGACATTTCTCCTCCTTCCCGTACCATGCGCACAGTGACTCGACGCAATCTCAAATCTATCGACCTCTCCACATTTTCATCTGATGCCTCCCGTCTCCTTTCTGAAAAGTCACATAACCTTGCCGATGAATTCTATACTACTCTCCACCATCTTCTGGACACTCATGCTCCTGCCACAACCCGTCTTTTACCTGACCGCCCCCTACCCCCTGGCTCACTCATGAGATTGCCTGTGCAAAACGTGCCCGCCGCAGAGCAGAGCGCCGTTGGCGCAAATCCAAACTCACTGTACACAGGCAACTTTTCCAAGCCTCTAAAACAAAAGTATCCACCCTCATTGCATCAGCAAAAACAAGCTATTTCCAAACCAAAATCCTGAATGCCTCTTCTTCAAAAGAACTCTTTACAACCATGAATCATCTCCTTGGCACACGAAAAGATTTACCTCTCCCAACAAAACATACAAATGAAGAACTCCCATCTGTATTCTCCAAGTATTTCACCACCAAAATACAAACTCTTCGTGACAGGCTTGACAGGACACCCTGTCAACCATGCCCACCTGACCCTTCCTTCTCTGGCACACCTCTTACTACTTTTACCCCAGTCTCACAAGAAGAAATTTTCAACACAATCAGATCCATGTCGTTCAAAACCTGCGAACTGGATCCTCTTCCAGGTTCTCTCTACTCCGACTGTCTCCCTACTCTCCTCCCATTCATCACTGACATCATCAACACTTCTCTTCAAACTGGAACTGTCCCAGATTCTTTCAAGTCTGCTATTGTTCACCCTCTCCTCAAGAAACACAATTTAGACCCAAATGAACTGAAAAATTACCGGCCTATCTCTAATCTCTCTTTCTTGTCAAAACTCCTTGAAAAAGTCGTCCTCAACCAGCTGAACTCTCACCTGTCTGCCAACAATCTCCTCAATCCTTTCCAGTCAGCCTACCGCCAGTGCCATAGCACTGAAACTGCCCTACTACACATTCTCAACAATCTCCTCCTTGCAACTGATACTGGCAAAGTCTCTCTCCTCACACTCCTTGATCTGTCTGCAGCCTTCGATACCATTGACCATGGTATTCTCCTTTCTAGACTTCATCATACTTTTGGCATCTCTGACATTGCTCTCTCCTTTTTCACTTCGTATTTATCAAACAGAAAACAAACTGTTCTCATCAATGGCACTTACTCTCAACCTGCATACCTGACCTGTGGTGTTCCACAAGGATCTGTCCTTGGCCCTGTTCTTTTCACTCTTTACACCTCCCCCCTGTCCACCATCATCAACTCCCACTCTATAAAACACCACTTCTATGCTGATGACACCCAACTTCAAGACAGTGACTCACCTGATAATATACAGCGCCTGTTGACTCGCACCACTGAGTGTTACTCGGACATTAAGAACTGGATGACGTTCAACAAACTTCAGCTTAATGACGACAAGATAGAAGCTATCCTCATTGGCACCTGTCAGAAACTTTCTCAGCTGCCTCCTCTTTCTCTCCCATTATGTAACACATCAGTCCCAATTTCTGATTCAGCTAAAAACCTTGGTGTCTGTATTGACTCTACCCTCTCCATGAACAACTTTGTTTCTCAAACTGCCAGATCTTGCTACTATCATCTCCATCGTATAAGGCTGATCAGGAAGTATCTCTCTGTGGAAACAACTGCAAAACTCGTTCTCTCCTTCATAATGTCTCGCATTGACTATTGCAATTCACTCCTGTCTGGTCTTCCTGCCTCCACCATTCACATCCTACAGCGTATTCAAAACAATGCTGTACGCCTTGTACTCAAAAAAAAAAAGCTGACCACATATCTCCTCTCCTGGCACAACTTCACTGGCTCCCTGTATCAAAGCGCATACAGTACAAACTAGACACCATGTGCTACAAAAGCCTCAATAACGCAGCCCCCGATTACCTGTCAAGCCTACTTGAGATCTATCTTCCCTCACGTACCCTCCGCTCTGCCTCCGATCCTCTGACTTTTCGCTTTCCACGCACTAAGCTCAATACCTATGGTCCACGAGCCTTCTCTGTTTCTGGTCCACTCTCCTGGAACAAACTTCCTCTCTCAGTCCGTCAGCAACCTACTTTTGTCTCCTTCAAGTCCGCTCTCAAAACTCACCTTTTCTCCTCCGCATAAAATCCTAACCTCACTCAACCCCCCCCCCCCCCTCTGCAGCCTGTCTCCGCTCGGAGGGGAATCACATGGTTATAATATATAATTGTATATGCTATGCTCTCTATAATTTTCCATTGCTTTTATTCTTGCTTTTATTGCTTTTATTCTTTCTCCCCATTTATAGCCATGCGTGTGTGTGTGTGTGTGTGTGTGTGTGCGTGCGTGTGTGTGCGTGCGTGCGTGCGTGCGTGTGTGTCTGCTTCAGCGCTTAGATTTGATTTTATCAAGATTTTGCGCTATATAAATATTGTAATTATTATTATTATAATCTCACAGTGCAACCAAAATGTTTTAAGGCTTCTTTGAGCAACATCCTTATAGCTAGTCCTCATATACTCTTGAGAGTGGTAGGACTTTAAACTCAACAAAACAGAACAGAACTCCGTGACATATCGTGGATAACTAGAGTGGGGTGAGATCTCCTACGTGAGTGCCTGGCTACTTTGTGGCACACCTCTTGGGCCTTCTGCAACCCACAAACCTTAATACATCTTAAGTCGCTGGTACACAAAACCTTCTATTATACCCAGTGATTTACGACCATATGGGGCGATCAGATATTGATCGTAGGTGAACTTGAAGGAGGATTCTTGTTCCGATACGTGGTTGCTGTGATATGATCTAATACTGCGCTTGGAGCGCGTAAGAGAAAGTTGAGATCTTTTGCTTAAAGCGTTTGTTGAACAAGCAGGTGAAAATTTGATCCGGCCGCAGGTAAAGTTTGAAAACAATGAAAGTGAAATGGTGAGCCAGCAGTTGTGACATATCAACCTAGCACTGGAGACCGGTAGGTAAATCCTTTCACGCCGTCACCCGGTATTTGCACAGCGTAAACGCTTCGTGTGAATCCATGACCGCTTCTGTTATTTTTTTGTTTAATATTAATTAAATCATTCATTGAGTAATTCAATTTCATTAATTTTAAACTTATTCATTTATTTGTTTCTTTTTCTATTTATCTATTTATTTATTCATTGATTTACTTGTTATGTATTTATTTACTTATTAATTAACTAATCAATCAATTAATTAATTAATTGATTAATTAATTCATTCATTCATAGACCCCAGTTACGTACAGGTACACGGAGTATTCTTTTCTTTTCTTTTCTTTTTTTTTGGAATTTATTTTGAGGTGCACTTTTAAAGTATACACGCCACGCGTGTCTTTCTTCATAGGTCTATTGAGGGCATCAGTGTTTTTAGTTGTATTCTATTTTCTTTGATGGCACGAAGTGATGTCATACAAATAATATGCTCTACCTGTAACATTGTCTGTTTGCTTTTCTGTCAATAGACATTTAGATTGTTCATTATGCTTCACAGTTTGTCATAATGCCTATTTTTTTATGACCTGGTGTAGATGTGTCTATTCTGAGGTCACACAAACATGCGTTTAAATGCTTCGTGCATTTTATTGTCAGACAAGAGACCCTTTGTTCTCCCTCTCTCCCTCTCTCTTTCTCCCTTATCGCTAATTCTTTTGATTGGATTTGTTTACCCCTTCTGCCCTCTCCCTCATCTCTCTCTCTTTCTCTTTCTCTTCCTCTCTTTCTTTCACTCACTCTCTTCCCCCCTCTCTCTCTCTCCCTTATCGCTAATTCTATTGGTTGGGTTCGCTTATCCCTTCTGCCCCCTCCCCCACCTCTCTCTTTATCTTCCTCTCTTTCTCTCTCTCTCTCTCTCTCACTCACACACACACTCTCTCTCTCCTTATTGCTACTTTTTATTGTTTGGGGTTCCTTATTAAAATTTGATGGTCAAACATCATGAACAGTGTAAAAACTGTATTTGTGTTTTTTGCTGTACTGAAACAGATTTTATCTATTGACGTTATCCTGTTAATTGCATTTTGTACATAGGGAATCCCTGTCCTCAGAAACCCCAGAACTTCCCAACATCTTATGTGAATAATTGTGTAAGTGTGTAATAATTCATATAAATTGTTGAAACAGGACATAGTGTGACAAATCATATAATTGTTGAAACAGGACATAGTGTGATGCAAATCATATAATTGTTGAAACAGGACATAGTGTGACAAATCATATAATTGTTGAAACAGGACATGTCTGAACACTTTTTAAACGCGAGGAAACAAAAAAACGTCATTGAAACGTAGCAAATAATAACGTGGTTGAAACGTGACATATCTGCTCTTGGAGACAAGCGAAGGACGCGAGCGTTATTGAGACGTTTTCGATAAGACTGCTGTGAATGTGACCCGGTCTGATTTTTAGCGTGCTCAGTATAACCCTGTGTTGACACCAGTTCAACTGTGAGTCCGTGATGGCCTGGGTATGGCCTGCGACCCCTGAGAAGACAGAGCCTGACCGACAGATGAAACAGGTAAGGAGGACGAGTGGAAAAACTAGTTTGTTTTGGGGGAGGTAGGTGGGAGAAGGAGGTTAATGATGTGTTCGAACATGCTTACGCCTCACATAGTCAGTCCGATCATCTTTGTCGCCCCTAGCGCTGCTTTTGTAGTTTCTCCATTTGCCCACTGCCGCTTCTTTTATTTCTGAATAATGGGCAGAGAGCTGAGTCTGAATTAGGAGAAGAGTGGCAGAATGTTTTACACGTTGGCCTACCAATAACTAAACTCGAGGTTCTAGGGTTTTGTTTCCCGTCGTGCCTTGACTTTTCTTCTCAGTTTGACCGGAAAATCGAACTGAACGTCTAGTTCTTCGGAAGGAGACGAAAAACGAGTCGGACTCGTTTGCCTTCTGGCTTGCACACGCTTAAAGATCCGACAAGTTGAAAATCGTGAAGAGCAGGGCTTTCGCCCGCCTGCCCTGGTATAAAACTAGAGAGAGATAGGTTGATTTCCCGGATTCCTCTCCTTGAAGGCCAATTAGCCTTCTTGCCTGTTTAAACTCCTGATAAAAAAAATAGGTGGCGCTCCGCTGCGGCGACTCGCTGTTAACGGGGAAAGCAGCCCGAGTTTCACATGGTAAATCTATTTTGACAAAACAAATGATTATGAATATGAATGTGAATTATTCAAGAGATTAATATTTCTTGTTTATCTGTCCACTTGTGCCATTATGAATGTGGCGGGTAAAAACAGTTGACTGTCGGCTGCCAGCTGCAAGCCTGAGGAGGAGAAATACCGTGTGTGAGACGTCAACGCCTCTTTCACACCGTCGATCAAAGTCTTCCTTGGTCTGCCTCTCGTTTTAAATGCACGTATCTTTTTGCTGTGTGCTTGTTGAGCCAGTTTGTGGGGTTGTATTCCGAACAGATGACCAAACGATTTAATTCCCTGCTGATCAATATGACAGTAAACCGGTGGAGCTTCAACTGTTTCTGTTTCTCTGATCTTGGAGACTCGACTTTGTGGACCCAGAGCCGAAAGAAGATTGACACGCACTCCACAGGCACACAGGCATTGATTGGACACTGTGTCTTTGATGTGTTGTTTTCTTGGCATGTCGGAGACTTGATCGAGGGTTTTTTAGGGCTGCTTGACATGGAGTTGTGTTGTTGTCATATAGTTAATCAATCCTTCGTCATTCATGTCTTGAAAATATTTCAAAAGGCAGGTCGGTGGACGTTCATTCAGAATGCAGTTATTGGATTAAATTGGATTTTTTCTTCTCTTTCTGGTGGTCACGACTTAAATTTTTGTTCTGCTTGAAGTGCGGGTTTTGTCCCCAGGGAAAATCACGTTACCACAGTACAGTGCCACCACTTCTTTTTCTATATGCGTGTGTTTTTGTCACAACTACAGTGGATTTTTCTGCAGACTTTTACCAAGGACAGCTCCTTCATTGCCGTGGGATTTTTCACGTTCGCTAAGTGCACGCTGCACATGAGAACTCGGTTGATATCTGAAAGAATAACACATAGCACGTAGACCTCCATTCAAGGCCGGAGGAGGCGGGAGGAGATGAAATCTCTGTGACCGGGAATCAAAGTCAGGACCTCCCTTTCTCGGCAGGTGCCACCTGGGACACCACGGTAATGTCACTGAGGAAAAGACATGGCATCGGCAGGCAAGTTGGTGCGTTATCCATTTGGGTCACCACAGCAATGCCACGTAGGGAAAATTCTGTTCGGCAGTTTGGTACTTTAACAGTCTGGGGCACATCATGGTAATGTCACTCAACCCTTTGACTCACGCACCCTGTCCACCAGCATCCTGCATTGTCAATTTTGCTCATCATCATCATCATCATGTGCCCTGCCGCATGGCGTTGGCGATCATGGCCCTCCACACGAATCTATCCCCTGTCGCTGCAAGTTCATCTCCCACCTCCTTTGTCTTCAGTCATCCTACAAGTCCGTCCAATATTTTCTCCCTGGGTCTACCTGGTGTTCTCGAAGGAAGTGGATCGATAGGGTGAGGGAGTCAAAGAGTTAAGTTTTTGCTGTAGGTGGTAGTGTGCGGGAGTCAAAGGGTTAAGAAAAGACCTAGTAGGGAAGTTGGTGCTTTAACCATATGGGCCACATCATGGTAATATCACTTAGGAAAAGACCTAATGGGCAAGCTGGTGCTTTACCCCATTACCTACACTACACCACTACATTACGTCACTTAGGTAAAGAAATGGTAGGCAAATTGGTGGTTTAACCAGTTACCTGGACCACAACACTGTTATGTCACTTAGGTAAAGAAATGGCATGGCCACATGATGGTAATGTCACTTAAGAAAAGACATGGTAGGTAAGTTGGTGCTTTATCCGGTTACCTGGACCACACAACTACATTACGTCACTTGGGTAAAAAAATGGGAGGCAAATTGGTGGTTTAATCATCCGAGCCACAACACTGTTATGTCACTTAGGTAAAGAAGTGGCAGGCAAATTGGTGCTTTAACCATCTTGGCCACATGATGGTAATGTCACTTAAGAAAAGACATGGTAGGTAAGTTGGTGCTTCACCCGGTTACCTGGACCACACCACTACATTACGTCACTTGGGTAAAAAAATTGCAGGCAAGTTGGTGCCTTAACCATCTGGGCCACAGTGGTAATGTCACTTAAGAAAAGATCTGGTGGGCAAATTGGTGCTTTAATCATCTGGACCACACCACCGTAATGTCAGTCCTTTAATCATCTGGGCCACATCATGGTAATGCCACTTAACAAAAGATCTGGTAGGCAAATTGGTGCTTTAACCATCTTGGCCACATCATGGTAATTTCACTCAACAAAAGATCTGGTAGGCAAATTGGTGCTTTAACCATCTTGGCCACATCATGGTAATGCTACTTAAGAACAGATCTGGTAGGCAAATTGGTGCTTTAATCATCTGAGCCATACCACTATAATGTCACTCAGAAAAAGACGTGGTAGGCAAGTTGTTGCTTTAATCATCTGGACCACACCACGGAAATGTCACTTTGAGAAAGAACTGGTCGGTAAATTGGTGCTTTTACCTGGGCCACACCACTGTAATATCACTTAGGTAAAGAACTGGCGGGCAAGTTGTTGCTTTAACCATCTCGGCCACATCATGGTAATGTCACTTAAGGAAAGACCTGGTATGCAAATTGGTGTTTTAACCATCTGGACCACACCACGGAAATGTCATTTAGAGAAATTCCTGGTAAGCAAATTGGTGCTATAATTATCTGGGCCACATGATGGTAATGGCACTTAAGAAAAGACCTGGTAGGTAAGTTGGTTACCTGTACTACACCACTACATTACGTCACTTACATAAAGAAATGGTAGGCAAATTGGTGCTTTAACCATATGGGCCACATCATAGTAATGTCACTTAAGAAAAGGCCTTACAGGCAAATTGGTGCTTTAACCATATGGGCCACACCACGGTAATGTCACTTAGAGAAACACGTGGTTGGCAGGTTGGTGCTTTTACCGATTACCTGGACCACACCACTGTACTGTCACTAAGGTAAAGAAATGGCAGGCAAATTGATGCTTTAACTGGTTACCGGGGCCACCACGGTACTTTCACTTAGGAAAAGACAAGGTAGGCAAATTGGTGATTAACCGGGTTACCAGGGACCTGTTTCCTACATGCTAAGTAGGCGAGGTTTTCGCGAGGTGCGATAGGTAGAAGCGTTTCTTTCTTTCATCTAGTGGCAAGCGTGGCTAGGTAGGCAGCACCGAGAGGATCTTGCCCACGATGTAAAGATGGCGGTCGTGCAAGTCTCCTTTGTGTCGGACGATGACGCCGTCTTCTATTGTGAAATAAGCGTTGTATATGAGCTAAAATAAACTTCCGCTTCGCGTCCGTTTCATAGCAAACTTTCCTCGCCCTCGCAACTCACTGTCATGCCACTCGCGCGCGAGCGTGCAAGCGTGTAGGAAACAGACCTCTAGACCACCTGCGTAATTTCACTTAGGAAAAGACTTGGCGGGCAAGTCATGGAGGGTTTATATTCAGAGCACGATTATGGATTGAAAACATACCGACAGCGACTCCAAGTTGATTCAATACACCACACACATTTCCAGAGAAAGGGCACACCAGCCAATTCAAGCAAATGAATGCAGGTGTTTGCAACTCGGTTTCTGGTCTAGAGTTTATTTGATTGAGTGTAGAGATAGAGCAGCTGTCACTTTACAGCCAAAAGTTTTTTTTCTGGACAGTCGAAAGTATGCGCTGAGAGTTCAAAAGTACTTAAAATCTTGTTTGCTTTGATACCTTTCCAGTTTTTTTTTTATTGTGTCTGTCTGTTAGTCTATTCCCACAGCTTTCCTGCGATCAAACCACCCAAACCACATCTGCCATTGTGAGTATTGAAACCTAAACAGAGAGAGAGAGAGAGAGAGAGAGAGAGAGAGAGAGAGAGAGAGAGAGAGAGAGAGAGAGAGCATTTGTAAATTTTTGTGGGTAGTGGCATAAACACATTAATGGTCGACGCTCTCACATGGAAGGCGTACACCTACACAGCACTCATACACGATCGAGAGAGAGAGAGAGAGAGAGAGAGAGAGAGAGAGAGAGAGAGAGAGAGAGAGAGAGAGAGAGAGAGAGAGAACGAACGAAACGAACGAACGAAACGAAACGAACGAACGAAAAATTTTATTCAAAAGGCCTTGGCCACATTTGAAGGGGGAAACATAATCATAATTATATCAACACACAAGCTCAATTCTATTGATTTACAAATGTATCTCGAAGTTTAAATGCCTTGTATAAATAAATAGCAAACTGCTTTACTACAGATTCGTCTTTGGATGAGAGTAACATTACCAATCTAAACAAACATGGTCGTCTAAAAAAATTAATAGGTATAAATTTCGCTCTGAACTGAATCAAATTTTGACAAACCAAGGCAAAATGTAGTTCATCATCAACATCCATACCACAAAGGGGACATAATAAATCATTTTCAGCAACTTTCCTGTGATAAAAGTGATGTTTCTTCAAATCAGAAATTCCAAATCTAAACTTGGTCATAACCCTCTTAATATGCCTGTCTATTGGTAATGACAAATACAGTGGGAAGCAATGCGATGGATTAATCAAACGGTACATACTGTATCTATTACTGTCCTCCATATTTGAATGCCAGTTTTGCCATTGGTTGTCAATTAATCTATCACGAAGAGAGCGTAAAAACACACCTTTACTTCCAACACCCTGATTAATCCAAGCATAACCAAATCCATTTTCAAATAACATCCGTCTGACTGTTGATACCCAGTTTGCCTTTCCTCTTTCATCTAATAAGCAAAGCATGTTATAAGCCTTTTTGGGTAACCTAGATCGGTTCATTTGAGTTAGTTTTATCCAATAGCGAATGCATCTAACTGCTGAAAGAATATGCAAGGGATATCTGTTAGTCTCAGCATAAACAAGATTATTTGGTGTTCTTAAAGATACTCCCAGAAATTTTTTGAGCGCAAATAAATGTATTTTTTCACAATGCGTAACTGCAGCATCTAGACCCCATATTTCTGCACCATACAATATTATCGGTTGGATTTGAGAATCAAAAAGTTTAATAAACAAGTGGAAAGAGCTATTGTTTAACCTCCTCAAATTCTGCATAATAGATAATAAACCTCTTTTACCCTTATCTGCAATATCTTTACAGGCAAAAGTGAAACTTAGACGAGTCGAAAAATAAATACCTAAATATTTGTACACATTAACAACAGACATCATAACACCACTGAAAAACCATCTTTCCCTTGCAGCCAGATATCCACCTTTTCTGAAGACAATGATGTTGCTTTTAGACATATTAACTTTTAACTGAAGCCGAGAAGCAGATCTGTCTAAGCTATCCAACTGTCGTTGAAGACCTATCACTGTTTCCGCTAATAGCACAATGTCGTCTGCAAAAAGCAAAATAAATAATTCTAAAGCATCATTCAAAAAACAGGCTCCATGACGACCGTTTTCAGTAACTTCTCTAGTAACCTCATTAATGAATAAAGAAAATAAAATAGGACTACATACATCCCCTTGCTTCACACCAGCTGTACAGTTGATACAATCAGACAAAGCACTTCCACATCTCACTCTTGCCTTAACACTTTCATACATACTCATAACACATTTAAACAGTTTTCCATTAACGCCATTTTTTAACAAAATAGGCCATAATAAACTTCTGTTGATTGAATCAAAGGCTTTCTCAAAATCAATAAAGGCAACATAAAGTTTGCGATTTAATGTAAATTGCTTCTGAACAAGTGCCATCAGTGTAAACATATGATCTATAGTAGAATAATCTCTCTTGAAACCAGCCTGAAATTCCTCAGTTATATTATTTGCCTCGACCCATTTTTGCAGTCTACTGTTAATTATTGTGCTATACACTTTACTGGTTATGTCACAAATAGATATGCCTCTATAGTTATTAGGATCATTAACATTACCTTTTTTATAGAGAGGAATAACAATGGATTCGGACCAGTTCTTTGGGAAGATGCCGTTATCAAACAAAAAGTTATAGAATGTCACTAGAAAACCAACAACATGATCGCATCCAACAGCATTTTTCAACAATTCACCGATGACTCCATCTAGACCAGCTGATTTGCCATTTTTTAATTTTCTTAGAGCTACTAGTACCTCATGTGTGGAGATTGGTTCATTTAAATGCTGTATTTCTTCATTCGCTTCATTTTCTATTTCTTCTAAATTATCAACATTATTCGAAGCATCTTTCTGCAGCAAGTCTTTGAAATGCCTAAACCATGTTTCAATACATACTGTATTTCTAGGCTGTTTTCTTTTCGAAGAAATCATACTGATGGTGCTCCAAAAGCCTTTCTGGTCATTCATTGAGTTTACTAGCTTGTCTATCAAAGCCATATTGTACTGCTCTTCCTTAAACTTTTTAAACTTATTGTATTCACGTCTTGCACGGCAATAATTATATCTATCATTTGCAAGTAAAGTGCGTCTAAAAATCTGCAATGAATTTCGAACTTTCTTCTTTAGAGTAACACATTCCTTGTCAAACCAGGGATTCGCTTTTTTACGCCTACCAATAATAACACTTTTTTTCATACACTGAGCTGCGTCTTTTATACAAGAATTAAACAATTCTAGAGCAACATTTATATCAGAGTACACCATGCCTCTAGCTGTCTCTAGTCTTTGGTTTAGTTCCCCTGATCTTAAGTTATGAGTGTATGTTCCTTGAAAATCTTCATCCCAAACAAACTTATCTAATGAATGCGAAAAATCCTCTTTTTGTTCCAATACGCAGTTGCTATCTTTCATGTGAAACCTAAACTCTACAGGCATGTGGGTGGATTCTATCCGATCTGCAACGTTAAGATGACAACAATCAGCTATCCTGCTATATAAATCACAAGACATGATAAAATAATCATTAACACTGCACCCAGAATCAGAAATAAACGTGTAACGTCCATGAGAATCCCCATGGCACTCACCATTTAAAACATGTAGATCAAAAACACTGCACATGTTCAGTAATAGTTTGCCATAATTATTTAGTTTGTCATCCTCAGAGTGCCTATTTGTATACACTGGCTGACTGTTCAATCCCAAGACAGAATCATTATCATGATCTTTACATACATGGGAAATATTTGCGATTCTACTATTCAGGTCTCCACATATCAAAATGAAAACATCATCAGACTCAATCAAAAAGTCACACAGAAAATCTTCTAGCAAAGAAATGCCATTATCACAATCAAAAAATGAATAATAAGGAGAACCTTCTGGAGGACGATACGTGCATACAAACAACACATCTTTCTCTGTACCAAACAAAAATTTGTTTATAAGAAAAACACACGTGTTATGAACATTGGTTTCAATTTCCTTTACATATTTACATAGATTTCTTTTAATAAGACACACAACACCTCCAGATCGTCTCCCCTGCATAGACAACTTCTGAGCAGGTTTATAGAACATTTCAAAATCAGTGAAGCAATTGTTATGAAAAGTATCAAGAAATGTTTCAAAAATGCAAACAAGATCAAATGATTGAATGTAATTAACAAATTCATTGTTATGTAACTTTGACAATAAGCCATCAACATTCCAACTAAGAAATGAAAAGGAGCAATTTACACTACTTTGTACAAGGGACTGAACCCCATGATCAACCACACTGTCAGTGTCACTCCTAACATTTGCCACACTTGGCCTATCTAAGCATGTTTGGCTTGACACATAGCCAGGTGAAGCGACCACCAAGTTAGCAACATCGAGTGCGCTGCCAACATAGTTTGCACGTGAAGGTGACGGTTCACTATAACTGTCGACCTGCACCGGGAAAACCGGTGCTAGGGCAATTTGTCTACCCTCAGCAAAAACTGTCACAGGCCGGCCACACCCCTATCTTAATTCTACCAGATTATTCTTATCATCTAAATAGTACTTCTTGCCATCAACAATCAAATGATCATGTACAAGCATTGCTCTTTTGCCCTCTTCACGAGCCTTTTTAAGATATGGTGTTAACAGTTTCCTGACATTTCTTACTCTCACAGTAAAGTCTTCACTAATGAATAGGGTTGTTCCTTGCAGCTTCTTTCTGGCTTTCAGGATGGCTTGTTTTTGTTTATAGAATGTGCAGCAAGCCATAACTGGAGAGTCCATTTTTGAATTTATGCGATGCACTCTCTCAAATCGGATGTCATCAGACATCTCTAGCTTAGTGATAATATCTTTCAGCATGCCTTCACACTGATCACTGGTTTCATTTTCCTGTCTTATCATACCGTGGATGACGATGTTGTTTCTCCTGGAACGTCCCTGCAGGTCGTCCACTCTCCTGGCCAGGTCTTGGTTCTCCCTCCTCAGGCTCTGCACCTCCTCCTTCAGCTGCCCCACCTCCCCCTGCAGCTTTGTGTACTGATCACGCAACATGATCACTTCAGCTTTCACGTCGTCCATTTTCTTATACATATCATCACGTATATCGTCCATCTTCTGGTTCAGTGAAACGTTCATGGAAGTTAATGTGGTCATAATGTCTACCAAAGATGGATTTTGGGACATACCTTGGGGCGTGAAGTCTTGGGGTGATCGAGCCGGAGAAGAAGTACTACTATTCTTCTGAGTGTAGCTTTGCATCCTGGTTTGTCTTGTATTGGTGGTTTTGCTGCTTTTATCACTGTCCACTGGGCCGGGGTGGGGGTGAACGTCTCCTGCTCGTTGCAATAGGTCGCAAAAAACAAATTGAACGAGGAGCAAACCTACTGTGACACCGGCTTGCATGTTACGAAGTATCAATGTCCGTGTAAACACTTTGTTTTTCATTCGCCGATACATATAATTTACGTATACGGACAAGAAACTGCCACATTTCGCCCTGAAATCGATGCCCTCCGCTGGCATGGCTCTCCACACTGCAGTCTGCAAAAATTAGGGATCCAATATGGTGCAACAACGTCGTAGTATGCAGAAATTCGGCCAACCGCGCAGACACCGACCATCACTCTCAAGCCGCCATCTTGTTCCCCCGAGAGAGAGAGAGAGAGAGAGAGAGAGAGAGAGGACCATTTTTTTTTTCAAATCTACCATTTCATGTAAATGTCCCCATCTATCCATAACTTATGTCAATGTCCTTGAAGTTGACTGTCTCTGTGTCCTGGATCTCCCCATCACCCCATCTCACAAAAGCCGAATGCGCGAGAATAACTGACAAACTCCACACTCACAAATTTCTTCCCAAGGAACATCACACAAAACCTCCCAGCCCGTCTCACGGCTCCTAAACCTCCCGAGGCAGCAGTTATCTTGGTGACGGCATTAACTCTTTGACTCCTGCACTCTATCCACCAACTGCAAAAACTGAACCCTTTGACTCCCTCACCCTGTCCACCAGCTTCCTGCAGGAAGCTGGTGGACAGGGTGAGGGAATCAAAGGGTTCAGTTTGTGATGTGGTAGCATGGTTGGCAAAACAGGACGCTGGTGGACAGAGTGCAGGAGTCAGAGGGTTAAAATCGCAAACATTTGTATGCCACCCGTCAGACTCTTTCTCCAGTGAGGCGGAGAAGTTTAACACGAATTAACCTTGTTAGCGCGAGTTTTATTCACTGGCAAAGAACATTAATGGGGTAGTTTTTCACCCAGCACCGGGCGTTGATTAGTGGGGTGCTGATCATTCAAATGTCTCAATTTCTGGTCCAGAGTATTCGTACTATCGAATAGCTTACCTGATGCTAATGCAGAAGAAAACGGTTGCTCAAGGGTTACGTTTTATTGGTTTGAACTGTACAGAACCAAGCAGTTTTAGCCGATGAAAATTTCGTGAACTATCGGGCCTTTCACTCTAGCCAATCAGAAACAACCCTCGAACTGTCCAGAATACTAACTTCAGCCAATCAGGAGAAACTCAAATCATCGTGGTGTCTGCGTGGTCCAGTTGTCATGAACCAAACTGATCATGATTCAATTAAACAGAGAATTACGGTATAATCTCTATTTGATTTGAATCAAAAGCGACTGCAAACTGTTTCAGAAATCTAACTTAAGGTTACATTTGACTATGTGGATTGTGTAGTTATTTTTTTCCAGCTTGATTTGGGTATTTACTTCCTTTCCTTATGTATCAATGTATGCAGTGTGTATAATTGTATATTCTTTATGTTTGAACAATTTAGATGTAACAATCAGTACTATTTTTACGATGTTTAGATACTATCCTTCTGTCAACTGCTTACAATGTGCAGTCTAGTCCCAATATAGGAGAGGGCTCGATGTAAAAAGCACATAAGCGTATATCTATGACTCTCGTTAACAGTGTTTACTTCTTGTTTTGTCCAAAATCAGTACCGTTAATGGAAGTCATATCAAAATATTTTTTCAGCTGTAAACTCTCTCTTTCTCTCCTCTCTCTCTCTCTCTCTCTCTCTCTCTCTCTCTCTCTCTCTGTGTCTCTCTCTCTCAGTCTTTGTCTGTCTGTCTGTCGGTCTCTCTCTTTCTCTCTCTCTCAGGGAATGAGTGATTGATGTGTATGGTTATGGATGTGTTTATTCATTCGTATATCCTTTCTCTGGTATGTGTTGTGTGCACAAATTGTGTGTATGTGTGTGTGTGTGTGTGTGTGTGTGTGTGTGTGAGTATGTGTGGTGTGAGTATGTGTGCGTGTGTACGTGTGTGTGTGTGTGGGTGAGTGAGAGAGAAAGAGAGAGAGAGAGTGAGAGAGAGTGAGAGAGAGAGAGAGAGAGAGAGAGAGAGAGAGAGAGAGAGAGAGAAAAGACCAGAGTATGTGTATGTGTAAGAGATCTTTGCTTTGTTCTTTTCAAGACGTATGAGTTTGTTTTTTTTGTCCTTTTTTTTCGGTCGTTTATCTTCGTCGTCGCATAAGCGATTGACCTTAAGAAGTACTGTTTTTATGATTAAAATTTATTCTTATTGCTTCTTCATTATCTTATGTCTGCGCTTCGTCCTTTCATCACAGCCGTAGGGATTGACATGTTTTTGCTTTTCGTGTGTCCCCTTCTGTCACTTAACGCTTTTGAAAAGCACTTCGGGCTCTTATGAGATGCGCTGTCGTAGACTTTGCAACAGTGTACTATGGTCAGCTCGCCTGACAGCTTGAGTTCATCGCGATCCACTAAAAACTCTGATTATGTATAACGCGTATTAATAATAATAGTGAACATTTATGGCGCTTAATCTAAAAAAAGCCCTAAGCGCTTACAGTAAACACACACACACACGCACACACAACACACGCACACGCACACACACACACACACACACACACACACACACACACACACACACCCGCACACACACACACACACACACACACACACACACACACACACACCCGCACACACACACACTCACACACACACACACACACACACACCCGCACACACACACACACACGCGCGCGGGCACAGATTTCAAGGTGGCAGCAGAAGTAAGAGTACAGAACTACAGGCTAGGATTTAAAAAGAGTGGTTTTTAGACCGGACTTAAACGAAGAAAGGGTACAGGTAGAGCGGAGAGGAAAGGGAAGTTTGTTCCAAATAGAGGGGGCCTGATAAGAAAAAGCACGTTCACCAAGAGTTTTGTTGCGGAAGCGTGGGATTCTAAGTAGGTGGGCATCAGTAGAAGAGCGTAGCTCTCTGGAGGGAATGTAAACAGTCAGGAGATCAGAAAGATAGGGGGGAGCTAGACCAGCCAGAGACTTATGGCATAGGAGGGAAAGTTTATAGTCAATACGCTTTCGAACAGGAAGCCAGTGTAGAGTTCGAAGCAGAGGGGAAACATGAGTTGACCTTGGGCATTTCCGTACAAGGCGAGCAGCGTTATTTTGAACTTTTTGCAATTTGGATAAGAGTGTTTGGGGGCAGCCAGCAAGAAGCGAGTTACAGTAGTCGAGTCTGGAAAGAATGAGTGCAGAAATGAGAGTTATAGTGCTTTCTTCAGATAGAAGATGACGCACAGAACTGATCCGTCGAAGTTCTAAGTAACAAGCACGACAGACAGAGGATACCTGGCTGTGGAAGGAAAGAGTTTGGTCCAGTACAACTCCAAGATTACGCACGGATGTGGATGTGTGGATTACCGAGTCTTCAAGCTGGATAGAAACAGGGATAGGCACAGTAGACAGAAGTCGCTTTGATGCAATAAATATAAATTCTGTTTTGTCATTATTCAGCTGGAGTTTGTTGCATGTCATCCAAGACTTTATGTCAGAAATGCAGAGCTGTGTGCGTTGAATTATAGAAGGGATAGTGGAGGGATGGCCAGACATGTAGATTTGGTTGTCATCAGAAAAACAGTGATGGGATATGTGATGATGGGCTACAATGTCAGAGATGGGCTGAGTGTACAAAATAAAGAGAATAGGGCCTAAGACAGAGCCCTGAGGAACACCGTACTTCAAGATGGTAGGATTAGAAGAGACACCATTTATGGAGACAACTTGTACACGACCAGAAAGGTAGGATTGAAACCATGACAGAGCAATGCCAGAGATACCAAAAATATTCTGAAGTCGAGAAAGAAGAGTATTGTGATCAATAGTGTCGAAGGCAGAAGAGAGATCAAGAAGAGAGAGAAAGGACACCTGACCATTGTCTAGAGTAGATAGCAGATCATTCACAATCTTCAAAAGAGCAGTCTCTGTACTATGACCAGAGCGATAGGCAGATTGCAAAGGATAGAGAAGGCTGTTGCAATCCAGGTGTTCCTGGAGTTGGAGAAGTGCGATCTTTTCAATAATCTTAGAAAGAAAGGACAGATTGGAAACAGGACGGTAGTTTTTTCAGGTTTTCAGGATCAAGGGAGGGTTTCTTTAGAAGAGGTTGAACAATAGCTGTCTTGAGAATAGAAGGAAAACATCCAGAAGTGAGAGAGTCATTTACAATGACAGTGATGTAGGGAAGCAAATCGTGAATCAATTGGGATAAAAGAACAGATGGAAGGGGATCAAGTGCACATGTCTTTATGGTAGTTTTATGAATAACTTCACTGACAACAGCTTCAGTCACAGGCTTAAATTCATTAAACAGGTTTCCAGTGAAAGAGTCATAGGGAACATCTGGTAACATTGCTGACTGAGAGTCGAGGCTTGAACGAAGATCTTCAATTTTGTTACTAAAAAAGTCACAAAATTTCTGTGGTAGATTAGAGGGATAGACAGGCGAAGGAAGTGGGGATGATTTTATTCTCCCCATGAATGCATTGGTGACCTTGAACAGTTGTTTTGTTGTAGTACATGCAGTGATTTTTGAATTATAATATGCTGACTTGGCTTGTTGTACTAAGGTATTTACTAAATTGTTAGCAGCACGCATTATCTGTTTGTGAATTTCTAGTCCACTTTTAAGCCATTGTCTCTCAGCCCTTCGTCTTGCACGCTTAGCATCCAGTACTTGTTCTCCAGCAGCTGGAAACCAGGGCGACGGTGGTCGGGTGGAGATTTTCCGTCGAAGAACAGGAGCATGGCGATCCATGACGTCTTGAAGAAGGCTGTTGAACAGCCCGGCAGATGGGGCAGGAGCCGACTGAAGAGCGGCCAGCACATCCGATCTAAAAGCCACAAAGTCGATGGATGCCAAGTCACGCTTCTCAATGTAGCGGGGAGGCTTAGAGGGAACAGGGAGGTTCAGCATGGCTAGAACAGGGTAGTGGTCCGAAGTCAGGGACAGGCTGGTCGAGACAGACTCAACCAGTTCTCCTTCAGGGTGAATGATCCAGTCGAGGATATGGCCAGACTTGTGGGTAGGGGAGGTGACAGCCTGGGATAGATTGAAGGATTCAAGAAGATCCCTGAGACGCGACGGATATGTATTTGAGGGGGTATCCCAGTGGAAGTTAAAGTCTCCCACCAAAATGAAATTGCCTCTAACCATGTTCATATGTTCAAGTAGATCGGGGAGCTCGTCGAGAAAGAGTGAGTCCTTGAGATGGTTCTTTTTGTTAGGAGGGGGACGGTACAAGCAGAAGACATGAAGTAGAAGCTGGGGTAGGGAGAGAGTAAGTTGGGCCAGTTCAAATGAAGTGTGAGGGAAGGAGAAGTTCGAGGTAGCACTAATGGAGGAAGTAATGGCATCAGACACAACAAAAGCGATGCCTCCACCACGGTCTGCCGAGGAAGCTGAGAGTCTTGAAGCCTGGAGGGGACAAGTCACAACACTTGGCCTCATCACCACTGGGCAGCAACCAAGTCTCTGTCAGACACAGCACACTGACATCGTTGTCAATGACAAAATCGTTGATGGCGGTTCTCTTCACTGCTGTACCCACTGATCGGGCATTGAACACAGAGAGGGTCAGTTTCTTGTGGCACCTAACAGAGCAACCAGGCTTGAAAAGGGGCACAGTAATTAGGTTTGATGGAACAGCAGAGCGAGGTGGGGATCCATGAGAGATAGGGGGAGCACGACTGGCAACAGCAATCTTTCTATGCTTTCTTCTCCCCGCCCTGCATCCCCGAACATGAGGAAGATTCACACCGATGCGGAGCCTTCGTAATGTCAGGTTCAAGGTTGGATCAAGGGGTGCAGGTTGCACTGCTAGCAGTTCATTGCAGCTGTAGGATAGAAGGGGTGAATGAGCAGCCGACAAGGAGTGCGATGGACCAGGTGGAGGTGAGGTGTAAACACCGATTGAGTATGAGTCTGTAGAATAGCGCTGTACAAAAACAATTTATCCTCATCATCATGTGCCCTGCTGCATGGCGTTGGCGATCATGGCCCTCCATACAAATCTGTCCCTCGTCGCTGCAAGTACATCTCCCACCCTCTTTCTCTTCAACCTCCCGTCCAATATTTTCTCCCTGGGTCTACTTGGTGTTCTCTTTCCCTTCAGCTTTCCTGTTGTGACCAGACGCTCTTATTCCCCTCTCCTCATAAAATGTCCTATAATTGTTGCTTGTAATTAGTATCGTTGTGTATTATTTGTTGTGTCGTAAATGTCTGATTGGCTGTGTCCTGAGCTTCTGATTAACTTGTTCGTTGGAAATCACAATGACTGGCCGCCAACCAGGAAAGACAGATCTTGCACACACGTACCTGCTGTGTATATTGGCACGGTGTTTTATGTTGGGGCGGTGCGTTTTGTGGAGTGAGGAGAGAGAGACAAGGTGATAGGATCGATAATCTCTGACAGGGAATGAATGAGTGTTCTGATGGATGACATGCTGTGGAGACTTTTTTTTTGTTCTTTCTTTCTTTCTTTCTTTCATTCATTCATTCTTTCTTTTTCTTTCTTTCTTTCTTTCTTTCATTCATTCATTCTTTCTTTTTTCTTTCTTTCATTCATTCATTCTTTCTTTTTTCTTTCTTTCTTTCTTTCTTTCTCTCTCCTTTTCTCTCTTTCATTCATTCATTCATTCATTCATTCATTCATTCATGCTTTTTTCTTTCTTTCTTTCATTGTTGTTGTTCTTCTGTCACTATTTTGTCTGTCTTTATCCTGTTGTGTGTGTTGTGTGTGTGTGTGTGTGTGTGTGTGTGTGTGTGTGTGTGTGTGTGTGTGTGTGTGTGTGTGTGTGTGTGTGTGTGTGTGTATGTGTGTGTGTGTGTGTGTGTGTGTGTGTGTGTAGATGTTGTTGCGTTTACTATATATGTTTGTGTGCTTGTTTTGACGTTTTTGTTTTGATTTTCTCCAGTGCAGCACGATATAGATTTTTTTTTTCAAGATACTATTCTTTTCAAATCATTCGAAATTCTTGCCACGACATTAACTGTTCACTGACATGCAACCCCTGGCATCATAATGTCATTTCTCAAGCAGACTCTAGCTCTTTTCAGCATTTCTGGCTTTATGTTCTTTTGTCCAATTTCTTCTTTTCCCATACTGAGTGATAGATGAACAAATGATTTCTTTTCATGTGTCATGAGATGGGTTTGATCTGATGATGATCATGGACTCTCTCGTCGATCTGACTGATGGGCAGGCATACTTGTTTTTATCGCCTAGTGTGATCCCTGAAAGTATAATCTTTACATGTAACCAAGACTGTTCCAATGATAGACTGATACAGTACTAGTATAAAGAGATGTAGGCTAAATAAAGCATAGGCTACGTAGGACCTCATGACCCGGCCAGCTCATAGATTTAAGATGTAGACTAGGTAAACATAAGCTAGACAGGACCTCAGGACCTGGCCAGCTCATAGATTTTAAACATAGGCTAGGCAGGACCCCAGGACCTGGCCAGCTCATAGATTTAAAACGTAGGCTGGACAGGACCTCAGGACCTGGCCAGCTCATAGATTTAAAATATAGGCTAGGCAGGACCCCAGGACCTGGCCAGTTCATAGAGTTAAGATGTAGGCTAAGTTAAACAGGCTAGGCAGGACCTCAGAACCTGGCCAGCTCATAGAGTTAAGATGTAGGCTAAGTTAAACAGGCTAGGCAGGACCCCAGGACTGGCCAGCTCGTAGAGTTAAGATGTAGGCTAAGTTAAACAGGCTAGGCAGGACCTCAGGACCTGGCCAGCTCATAGATTTAAAATGTAGGCTAGGTAGGACCTCAGGACCTGGCCAGCTCTTAGATTTATGTGCAGGCTTAAGGCTTATGCCATGAACACCATCACATGGCACCTGTGACGTTAGTGCATTTGGGATTCAGCTTAGTGTTTTATTTGTCCCTTTTCCGCCCACCCTCCCATTTCAAGACCTTGTCAGCGCACACGTTTTTGTGCAAGCTCAGGAAGTCTGTCTGTCAGATGATTGCTGCCAGTTTTAGGTGGAGCGCTTTGAAATCATCACAGTGTGATGAATCCCTTTTGCACACACTCGAAACTCCAAACTCCAAACCATCTGAATAGAAAAGGAACCAGAAAAACACAAAAATAGAATCAGAACGCGTATTTAATACAACAAGACAAGACAGGCGCAAATTTTCGGCCCACTGGTCCTTTGTCAAGTGTAAGATTACAAAGAAACAAACAAACACCAGATACAAACATTAAGTGAAAAAGACTGAAACTTCCCTGTTGCTTCGTCCAGTTGGAGAAAGGCAACTGAAGTAATAAGGAGAGGGGGTATGGGTTGGAAATATACATGTACAACTGATACTGTAAAGCGCCTTGGGCTTGTGCATTTCTCCAGCTGGACGAAGCAACAGGGAAGTTTCAGTCTTTTTCACATAATGTTTGTATCTGGTGTTTGTTTGTTTGTTTGTAATCTTACACTTGAAAAAGGCCAGTGGGCCCGAAAATTTGCGCCTATCTTGTCTTGTTGTATTAAATACGCGTTCTGATTCAATTTGTGTGTTTTTCTGGTTCCTGTTAGTTTGAACGCGGGCAGTCGCACTTGTTTTAAATCTGAATAGAAAAGTTATTCTCACTGTTTAGAAGCTGAAGGCGCTTTACAGTATCAGTTGTACACGAAACTCATAAGGCTATTTCCAACCCCTAACCCCCTCTCCTTATTACTTCAGTTTCAGTTTCAGTTTCTCAAGATGATGTCTCCGCGCTCGGAACGAATTCCATATGCACTAACGTCACAGGTGCCACGTGTATGGTGACCGTGGCACAAGCGTTAGGCCTGCACATAAACCCATGAGCTGGCCAGGTCCTGAGGCCTTACCTAGACAATGTTTTACCTAGTCTATATTTTCAACTGTATTTTATCAGCCTACCATTGGAATAATCTTGGTTACATATAAATGACATGTGTATGTGCGTATCTTACCTTCAAAAAAGGAACATGTATATAAAGTAAATAAATGAATGATTAAAGGTCTGAATCACAGCACTACTAGCTATATATTCTGTATAACCTTATTACTGTTCTGCTTTAACAGTCTTGTCAAACGCTTACCTGGACAGTGCATTGCGACACGGCGCAGGGGGCTGTGTACACACAATCCGTTATGCACGGGGTCAGAGGATAATCCTCTTTAATCCTCATTCCTTGCCACTGATCTCACCGTGCGTGTAGAACTTGAAGTGTGTTGGTCACATTGTTGACCGAATGGTCCATTGATCTTACTGTGCCTCGTAGTGGTCACTTCAGCTTAGTTCAGTGCTCCTTCATCGGTCCACGTTTGGAAATTAGAATGTGCATTACTGATCTCGCATCACGCGTGCATTATTCTCGTATCTAATTTAAACACAACCACAAAATACATAAATGTATAATGGCTATCTGGTTGAACCTGGCTCTCAGTTACAAAAAAGGCTACTTACTGCGTAGCTTTCAACGATCCAGCCGACTTCTTCAGCGCAACTGCTGGGTTGAGAACTGGCTTCAGTACATAAATGTAAACCCTCCCCCCCTCCTTGATCTGAACACAGCAACCAACGATCATGGTATGTGCCATAATTCTGTGCATGAAACCCCCAATCCCTTTTCCGTCCCAGTCTTTTCCTTCTTCGTCGCCTTTCACACACACACACATACGCACACACACACACACACACACACACATACACACACACGCATACACATACACACACGCACACACACACACACACACACATACACACACACATACACACACACACATACACACACACATACACATACATACATACACATACACACAATACACACACACACATACACACACATATATACACACACATACACATACACATACACATACACATACACACACACATACACATACACATACACACACATACACACACATACACACATACACACACACATACACACACACACACACACACACAGCACACACACACACACACACATAGACACACACACACATACATACACACACACACACACACACACACACACACACACACACACACACACACCACACACACACACATTCTTAAAACAGAAAGGGAGGAAGTGTAATATACAAACCAATACGGATCATTTCTAAAGTTTGAAATAGGGTAAGGTTATATTCTATCACGAGACGTTACTGTTTTTTTGTTCGTATGTTACGATGTGGTTATTGGCCTGTTTGTTATTTACCCTTTTAGTCTTGTTTCCTGTCGATCACATTATTTTGAGACTCCTCTTCCATGTATACAGGCACTGGTGTGATTTTCTTTTCATTTCCAACTTCGACTTTGCTTCCTTTTTTTCATTCAAAGTTTGACTTCTCTATAGGGATAGAGCTGGGTGTGTAAAAATAAAGGAGTAAATTAATAAATGAAATATATCCATCCATCCATCCATCCATCCATCCATCCATCCATCCATCCATTTCCATCCATCCATCCATCCATCCATCCACCAACCAACCAACCAACCAAGACAACCAACCAATCAACCGGCCAGCCAACCAGCCAACCAACCAGCCATCCAAGCAAGCAAGCAAGCAAGCAATTACTTTTCTAATGTCCATCTACTTCAGCCAGCCAGCCAGCAAGCAAGCAAGCAAGCAATTACTTTTCTAATGTCCATCTACTTCAGCAAGCAAGCAAGCAATTGCTTTTCTAATGTCCATCTATTTTGCAAGGGAGACAACCATTCTTTCCCTCTCTTGGAACTGATGACAAGTATGTCACGTTTATTGTCCTAATTCCCTTGTCACAGAGTCTGACCTTCTTCAACCCAACGTTCAAAAAGCACCAGAGAAGCCAGCTGCTCTGTTGCTTTTGTCCTGCATCTAGTGAATTTGTTTCTTTGTTGTCCTTGTTTCTTTGTTATCTTGTCTGTTTGTGTGACAAGAGCCATCATCATCATGGCGTTGGCGATCATGGACTTCCATCTGTCTCTATCTCTCGTTGCCCCTAGCATCTCTTCCACCCCCCTCGTCCTCAGCCACTCTGCAAGTCCGTCCAGCATTTTCTCCCTTGGTGACAAAACACAACCCTGTCTGACACCCTGTGTGTGTGTGTTGTGTGTGTGTGTGTGTGTGTGTGTGTGTGTGTGTGTGTGTGTGTGTGCTTAGTTATTTATGTGTGTTTGTCAGTCTAATTGTCCGTGTGTTTATCCGTTTGTGTATTTGTCTGCGTCTGTCTCTCTGTCTCTGTCTGTCTGTCTGTCTGTCTGTCTGTTGTCTCTCTGTCTCTCTCTGTCATCAAAGTTTTGGAAAGAGCTTACATTGTTTTCTATTCTCATTGCAGCTGTTTGTTTCCAGTACAAGAGCCAATTGACCGTAAATTTGCGCCTGTCTTGTTCAGTAAGCGTTCTCTTTCTTTTTATAATTTATGCGTTTCTGATTTTAAAGAGTTTGTATGTTTTCAGTGTTTTCAGAGCGAGGTAACGGAGCTGGAAAGGCCAGTTGGTCAAAAATTTGCGCCTGTCATGTTTCGCTATTTTGATATGCAATTCTCATTCTCATTCAAGTTCCATCTTCATGTATTTTTGATTTAAAAGAGTTTGTGTGTGTTTTCAGAGCGAGGTGACGGAGCTGGACTATCAGACCGTCATGGCTCTGACTACCAGGGATGCTCCTTTCGGTACAGAAAACACGCCCAGCCTCAAGGAGAAAATTATCGGTGGAAAATACGTCAATGTGGTTGAAAGGCCTTATGGACAGTAAGTCTCTCTGCGTGTGACTGTGTGTGTGTGTGTGTGTGTGTGTGTGTGTGTGTGTGTGAGTGTGTGTGTGTGTGTGTGTGTGTGTGTGTGTGTGTGTGTGTGTGTGTGTGTGTGTGTGTGTGTGTGTGTGTGTGTGTGTGTGTGCTTAGTTATTTATGTGTGTTTGTCAGTCTAATTGGCCGTGTGTTTATCCGTTTGTGTATTTTTTTGCGTCTCTCTGTCTCTGTCTCTGTCTGTCTGTCTGTCTGTCTGTCTCTCTCTCTCTCTCTCTCTCGCTCTTTCACTACTGTGAATGGTCTTAACAGAGCAAAGTTTCGGAATCAGAAGTTTGTTCCGTAGAGATTCATCGCACACTGTCATTTCCATATGCGCTCCATCGAAATCTGCCAGCAGTTACCTGCCAGACTCTCTAAGCCAGTGAAAATCCCTAAGATCTTGAAATGATAGGAGCATTAAAGATGGGCAGTGAACAAGCCAGCTTGTTATGTTACGAAGCAGGATTGAACTCGAGACCTGTGAATTGAGTGCACAAAATAGGTAGGCGTTTGCTTCAAGTGTTTGTTGGTGGTCTGATAGGTAGTGTAAAGAGTTTCTTTGTTACAGAGGTTTTCAAGTGAACAGCTATCATGGAGTGCTCCTATGATGGCCATCAAAAGAGCCAACCAGCCTGAGTTATTGTTTTTTTTAAATCCACTTTGCGATAAATTGGACAGAGTGGTCAACGCCGGGGGCATGTCCTTGGATTATGCGCATTGATATGTGTACTTAATTTTATTTTATTTTTTTCTCTTTCCTGTTGAAGTTTTGTATGTTTTGAAGTGGTTATAGCCCTGATATGGCTGTACGCAGTCGGCTGGGCTTTAAACAACAATAACAATAGCGCAAGTAATAAATACGGGAAAAAGTCAGTGGCCTGTGTGAGGATCGAACTGACACCTGCGCTATTCAGAGCACATCTCGTACACTAGACTTAAAGGAGAAAATGATTGTTGGCAAATATGTGTCTGTGTGTGAAAAGTCCTCATGGACAAAAAGTCTATGGCTGTGTGTTTGCCATCTGACTCACTGCCTCACACTACTTACTACAACTACTTAAAACTCTCACTAAAAATATAAGCTGGTTAGCTCTTTTGATAGAGCCGTGGACTCAAGATCTGATACCTCGAGTTCAATCCCAGCCTGCAACATTAAAAAACTGGCCTGTTTGTTGCCCATCTTAACGTTTTCATCATTCTGGTGGTGTCAGCTTAGCTTTTCATAAGTCCCTCTTCACCTTCCCCACATTTCAAGACCTTGCCAACGCATTGGGTTTCGCGCAGGCTCAGGAAGTTTGCCAGATTATTGCTGTCAGATTTGGGTTGAGCGCATATGGAATTATCCGAGTGCGATGAATCTGTCCTGAACAAACTCCAAACTCATTGCACAAGACGATCGAGTTTCTCCCTCAGCACATCATGGTGTTAGCAACGTCTTTCCCTAACCCTTGTCAAATACTGTGACAGTCTGGACTTTCGTCATCATCATGTGCCCTGCCGCATGGCGTTGGCGAACATGGCCCTCCACGCAAATCTATCCTTTGTTGCTGCAAGTACATCTCCTACCCTTTCTGTACTGATTCACTCTGCAAGTCCGTCCAATATTTTCTCCCTGGGTCTGCCTGGTGCTCTTTTCCCCTCTAGCTTTCCTGTTAAGACTAGGTGCTCTAATTTCTCTTGCTTCATAAAATGCCTTAGAAAAATCTAGGCCTTAATCAGTGCCAAAACTATTTAATGCTTTTTGTTACTTCGTGTAGTGTCAGAAGGTCTGACATCAATGTTAGCTGTCACTCGTTCTTTTACTTTTCGCCGCCACCCCTCCCTTCCAAACGATGTGCTATGTCCTAAATGTTAGTCTCGCTAGTTCGTTGGTGTGTATGTACCTCTGACTGTCCAAGATATCCAGCCTTTAAGTTCTAAAGAATTCTAGTTCGCCATGCGTTTTAATGTGTCCAACTTCATTGCCCGGAACATGTTCTGAAGTGTGGATCGTCAAGTACATAGTGTATGCTAATCAGGTTCCAGTTTCTGTGGGCTGAATAGGTTTAATGAAAGATTTATGTGTCCCAAAGATGTTCCTGTACGGGAAGTTTAAGTAAGAACACCTTGATCAGAGAATATCATTAAAGCGATACAAGGACATTGAAGGCAAGACCACATTAACTGTAGTATCAACAACACGGCCACCTGCTGGGAATACACTGCCAGCAACATAGCTCCTGCCTTTCAATCTGACTGTACGGGTTTTCTCGATAAAACACAACAACATCATCATCATCATCATCATCTTCATCATCATCATCATCTTCATCATCTTCATCATCATCAACATCAAATTTGCAGTCTTTAGTGTACCCAGCTGTAAATGGGTACATGACCATGCTAAGTGTTGGGTAAGGTGAAGCAGCCAAGAAGAGGAGATAAACACGGCTTTCATGATGCTGACCCTGGGATCAAGTTGAGGTCTCTACCACCTCATCCCTATGCTATGACCGGAAGATTAAAAGGATCACCTTTGCCAGTGTTTCTCCTCCAGAACCGTCCAAATGGATTCGGCACAAATGGATCAAACGTGAGCGAATGGGTCGACATAATGGTATGCAACCAACACTTGGCGAAGAGGCAGTAAAACCTAACTCCATGAATCACATCATGCAATGTGACACCGTACCACACCTGCATACAGATCACATGGCACTCCCTTCCCATCCCTGGGAGGTCAGCACGAGAAAGAGATGGACATGCAGGTGTCAAAGGTCTGCAATCAACTTCGGTTGTCACCCTCCCCCCTCCCTCCCCCAGCACCCTGTTCCCCAGCCCTCTCGCCCCACCAGCATTGTGACATGTGCCGTGTCGAAAGTTTGTAATCACTAGTTTGTTGAGGAGACCATCATACCAGGATGCAAAATCTTCAGTGGATCTGTGTTCAACAGAATCCCCCAACAGTCTCTGCATTGTTTTTTTTGAGAAGATCTTAGGGAGTCATTAGATCTTGTTACGTTCTCCCACCAACTTTATATTATCTTTAATTAATGCGTTCAGCAGTTTGTCTATCGACGGGAAACTGCTTTTACATTGAAAACAAAATCTCAACAAAGATGGAAAGACTGTTTCAAATATCTTTTAAACTCTGCTGATCATAACGACACCAAGCCTCAGTTCATCTCTAAAATATACAAATCATACACAACACAACATCAACACCACACAACACACCACACACACATAACACACACATCACACATGCACACATCACACACACACATACACACACACACACATGCACACATCACACACATGCACACACACATGCACACACACACATACACACAACACACACATACACACACATACACACACACACACATCACACACACATCACACACACACATGCACACACACACACACACACACACACACACACACACACATTACACACACACACACACACACACACACACACACACACACATACTGGAGTAAGAAATCAGAACACACTGAAGACACTGTAAAAGAACAAAGTCAGGTGTAGATGCATCACAACGGAGATGTGGTGCCTGTGGAAGTCCTGGATCAAATGTTACCATCCTGCTTCCAAAGGCCAGAAGAAAGCTGGTTCCATGACTGCAGCGAGAACATTGTAGTGCCCATATGGAAGCTGGTGGATAGATGAGAATGAAAGGTTAAGTTATGCTTTGCTGTCATTTCTGACAATACCGTTGCTGGCAGAAGGGTAGGAGTCAAAAATTAAAACGGCACCAAGTGTTGTAAGCTGAAACAGATGTTGGGAGTCAAAGAATTAGATATGGAGTCAAAGAATCAGATATTGGGAGTCAAACAATGAAACGCACCAAGTGTGTAAGCTGAACAGATGTTGGGAGTCAAAGAATAGATATTGGGAGTCAAGAATTAGATATTGGGAGTCAAACAATTAAACGGCACCAAGTGGTTGGTAAGCGAAACAGATGTTGGGAGTCAAAGAATTAGATATTGGAGTCAAAGAATTAGATATTGGAGTCAAACAATAAAACGGCACCAAGTGGTTGGTAACTGAAACAGATGTGGGAGTCAAGAATTAGATATTGGGAGTCAACCCAATTAAAACGGCACCAAGTGGTTGGTAAGCTGAAACAGATGGGGTCAAAGAATTAGATATTGGGAGTCAAACAATTAAAACGTGCACAAGTGTTGTAACTGAACAGATGTTGGGATCAAAGATTAGGATATTGGGAGTCAAACAATTAAAACGGCACCAAGTGGTTGGTAAGCTGAAACAGATGTTGGGAGTCAAAGAATTAGATATTGGGAGTCAAACAATTAAAATGGCACCAAGTGGATGATAAGCTGGAAAGATGTTGGATCAAGATATATGGGAGTCAAAGAATTAAAACGGCACCAAGTGGTGTGTAAGCTGAAACAGATGCTGGGAGTTTGGAGTGTGCAGTGAGTTTGTTCAAAAGAGATACATCGCACCCTGGGACAGTTCCATATGCGCTTTACCCACATCAACCAGCATTTGTCTCACAAACTCATTGATCCTACGCAAAGCCAGGCACGTTCTTGAAATGGAAAAAGGAATGAGACCTGCGATATTCACCGACACCACCAGAATGATTGGAACATTAATATGGACAGTGAACAAGCCAACTTTTACATTGCGGGGTGGGATTTGAAATCGAGACATGAGATCTTGAATCCGTAGCTCTATCAAAAGAGCCAGCCACTGTGCCCGCGGGGAAAAAAACCTGTGGCTCCTCTGAAGGGTTGAGTCCACAACTCTTGCATAACCTGACAGTTGTCAACTAACCACATGAGTGTGTGTCTTGTCCGAACTGTTGACATTCGTGTGGTGGCTTAAGGACTTGGTCACCTGAAGTTACACAAGAACCTGGTTCGATAGTAGTCACTGGCACCCACAGTGACACAGCGTGTATAACCCACGCAGAGTCTGGGTAAGTAACCTCTAGTCATCAAGTACATGTACAAGGGTGAGTCAAAAAGTAATGCCTTTTTACTTATATCAGACGAAGTTTTTGATAAAATTACCTGAATAGTTGCTCAGTTACAAATGATTATAGCTGTTACGGACTGAAATATTTTGTTTGGTATGTTTCCGGTTCATAGACTCGTGAGGAAAATTCAAAATGGCTGCCCCCTTAGAGCTGCGTCAAAAACAAAGATCAGTGATTGAATTCCTTGTTGCTGAGGGGGAAACCCCTGTGAACATTCACAAACGATTACAGAATGTGCATAAGGAGAATAGATTATAGCAATTTTGCAGGTGGGTCTGTCGTCTGAATGATGAAAAGGTGGGAACTGCGAGCGTAGCCGATAAACCCCGTTCTGGCCGTCCGTCCACTTCTGTGAATCCTGCCAATAAAGCAAAAGCAGATACTCTGATTAGAGAAGATAGGACGCATAACTATTGAGGGGTTGGCAGAAAACCTTTAAGTGAGCCATGGATGTGCTTATAACATTATTGAATCAGTTGGGTTTTCAAAAGTGTGTGCCCATTGGCTACCGAGACAGCTGACTACCGAACGCAAGACTGACAGGGTCAACACCTGCACTGAACTTCTTGAACAAAGTCAAAGAGACAACACCTTCTTTGGAAGGCTCGTTACCGGTGCTGAAAAATGGATTCACCATTATGAACCGGAATCAAAGAAGCAGTCAATGGAATGGGGCCACCCTACGTCACCAAAACCGAAAAAGTTCAAGACGGAAAAGTCAGCTGGAAAAATCATGGCGACTGTCTTTTGGGATGCTCAAGGTATCATTCTGGTTGATTTCTTGCCAAGAGGAGAAACAATAAACTCTAAGGCATACATTAAGACCCTGACGAGGCTCACAGCAAGAATCCGACGAGTGAGACCCAACTTGCAAATCGATAATGTCCTCCTTCTGCATGACAATGTTTGACCACACACAAGCATCAGGACAAGGGAGACAATCGCCTCATTCGGGTGAACAACTTTACCGCATCCTCCATACCCACCAGACTTAGTGTCTTCAGACTATCATCTCTTCGGCCTCATGAAAGAGGGTTTGAGAGGCAAACATTATGCCAGTGACGAGGAAGTGAAAATTGCAGTGAAGACGTGGCTCCAAGCACAGTCACAGAATTTTACAAGGCAGGGATACATGCCCTCATTCGAAGGTGAAACATTGCTATTGAGAGAAACGGTGACTATGTTGAGAAGTAGGGGTGTGATCCTCAGAGGACCAGCTTCATTTTGATCTTAAGACCTTACCAGCGTATAGGCCCCCCCCCCCCCCGCAAGCTTATATTGGCTTGAGTGGCCCTGCTAGCTGAGTTGGTCTGATTGGCCCTGTTAGCTGAGTTGGTCTAAGTGGCCTTATTGGCTAAGTGGCCCTGTTAGTTCATTTGTTCTGAGTGGCCGTGTTAGTTCGGTTGGTCCGCACATCCCTGTTAGCTCAGTTGAACTGAGTGACCCTGTTAGCTCAGTTGATTTGAGTGTCCCTGTTAGCTCAGTTGATTGGAGCGGTCTTGTTAGCCCAGTTGGTTTGAGTGACCCTGTTAACCCAGTTCGTTTGAGTGTCCCTGTTAGCCCAGTTGGCCCAAGAGATCTTGTTAACTCACTTGGTCTGGGTTGCACTGTTAGCTTACTTGGTATGAATGGCTCTGTTGGCTAAGTTGGTCTGAGTGACCCTGTTAGCTCAGGTGGTCTGAGTGACCCTGTTAGCTCAGTTGGTCTGAGTTGTTCTGTCAGCTAGTTGGTCTGAGTGACCCTGTTAGCTCAATTGGTCTGAGTTGTCCTGCCAGCTCAGTTGGTCTAAATAACCCTGTTCGCTCAGTTGGTCTGAGTGACCCTGTTAGCTCAGTTGGTCTGAGTGGCCCCATCAACTCAGTTGGTCTGAATGACCCCATCAACCCGGTTGGTCTGAATGACCCCGCCAACCCCGGTTGGTCTGAATGACCCCGTCAACCCGGTTGGTCTGAATGACCCCGTCAACCCAGTTGGTCTGAATGATCCCGTCAACTCAGTCTGAGTGGCCCCGTCAGCCCAGTTAGCCTGCGTGGCCTTGTTAGGTGTGATGCTCCGACAGACCTATTGATTCAGTTGGTTGGAGTATTTGATTAGGCATAACCATGGTCTGACGCAGGAGAAGAACAGATCCATGTAAAATTTAGGCATCGATTTTGACTGATGAAATGACTAGCTAGATCTCTTTGACGCTTCATGCCCAAGTAAAATGTTCATAGACTTCACAGAAGTGTGGCCAAGTATGGGAAAAGGAAGCTAAAGACGCAATCAGCCAGTCAATGGCTGTGACTAAAATTAGCTGGAATGAGTCAAAATTGGGTCAGCTGAGATCTTTCCATAATTCGTGTCATGCACATCATCATCATTATCATCATCACGTACTCTGCCGCATGGCGTTGGCCATCATGGCCCTGCATGTCAATCTATTCTTTGTCGCTGCAAGTATATTTCCCACTCTCTCTGTCTTCATCCACTCCGAAAGTCCATCCAATATTTTTCCCTGGGGTCTACCTGGTGCTCTTTTTCTTTCAAGCTTTCTTGCTATGACTATTTCCGGTTTTTGAAGTTTTATCATATCTTGTAACTGAAAACCATATTAAGAACAATTTTTTATCATTTTTTCTTCAAAATTTTGTGAACGTATTACTTTCCTTGTCAAAAATACATTTACAAAGTTCAAACGTGTCTAAAATAATCAAAGGACATAACTCCTAAAAATTATCTCCCATGTTGTATAGAACTTAACACAGCTTGCGCTACCCATTCAGCTAACATAGAAACAGATACAAAGTACAAAAACAGTAAGCTCCGAACACTCCTCAGAAAGGACTGCCCAAGCCTACCTTTATACTCTGCAACTACCCTACGCACAACTATGAGAGAGGAGAGAACTACATACAATATATTGGTCTTATATTCAAGATTGACATAGTCTTTTATTCTTGAACTGACCAAACATACACACATAGACAAGACAGAACATATACAGGGTTGCTTCCAAGGCATATAGGTAATACCAAAGAAATAAGAGGGAAGCAGGGAGAATTTTTATGATATAATCAAAGGACATAACTCCTGAGAATTATCTCCCATGTCTAAAATGAAAACTATGATGGAAAAACCAATCTTGCTTTTTGCATGTTAGTTTACGAAGTTTGAAATCTTGAAATGAGTTAAAAATTCAAAGATGAAAATATTCCTGTGGAATGTCATGAATAGTTGCACTCTCCTCTTATATGGTCTTGGTTGTTAATATATTCAGCGTTGACCCTGTTCCGAGTGAAAGCGGAAGACATGGAACGTGTGCTGAGATCCTGAACCACCCCTCTGTCCGTCTGTCTGTGTCTCTCTCTGTCTGTCTCTCTGCTTCTGTCTCTGTCTCTGTCTCTATCTCTCTCTGTCTGTCTCTGTCTGTCTGTCTGTCTCTGTCTCTCTGTTTCTCTCTTCCTTTCTTTCTTTGTCTGTCTGTCCGGTGGCATCACTCTCTCTGCCTGTCGCTTTCTCTATCTGTCCTTTTCTCTGTCTCTCTATCTCTTTCTCTCTGTCTCTGTGTGCGTGTGCGTGCGTGCGTGCGTGTGTGCGTGCGTGGGTGTGTGCGTGCGTGCGTGCGTACATGCGTGTGTGTGTGTGTGTGTGCGCGCGATTTGCATTCTTATAGACTGAGTGATTGAAGCGGTCAGTCGGCGGTTCATCGAGCACTGTGGGGTAGACGTGGTAATGCATGAAATTCCATCACGACTTGTTTCGTCACACAACTCACAAATTGAATCGGCCTTTGCGGGGTATCAACATTTTTAAGCCTGTTTAATTCACCATATTGTTCTCTCTCTCTCTCTCTCTCTCTCATTCTCTGTCTGTCTCTGTCTCTCTCTCTCTCTCTGTGTCTCTGTCTCTCTCTAATTTTCTCTCTGTCTGTCTCTGTCTTTCTCTCCTCTCTGTCTCTGTCTGTCTCTGTCTCTCTGTCTCTGTCTCTGTCGCCTCTCTTTGTCTCTCTGTCTGTCTCTGTCTGTCTGTCTGTCTGTTTGTCTCTCTCTTTTTCCGATGGGACAGTGTTTAGGAACAGACTATTAGGAGGCGAGATTCTCTGTCTGATTGTCTCCCCTCCCCCTCTCTCGGTCTCCCTCGCTGTGTGTGTGTGTGTGTGTGTGTGTGTGTGTGTGTGTGTGTGGTGTGTGTGTGTGTGTGTGTGTGTGTATGTGTGTGTGTGTGTGTGTGTGTGTGTGCGCGCGCGTGTGTACAGTTCCCCTTTTTTGTTTTGAAACATGTAGATTAGCAACGGAAGGTATGTAAATTGGTGTCATCTCTCTCTCTCTCTCTCTTTGTGTGTGTGTGTGTGTGTGTGTGTGTGTGTGTGTGTGTGTGTGTGTGTGTGTGTTGTGTGTGTGTGTGCGCGCGTGTGTACAGTTCCCCTTTTTTGTTTTGATACACGTAGATTAGCAACGGAAGGTATGTAAATTGGCGTCATCTCTCTCTCTTTCTCTCTCTCTCTTTGTGTGTGTGTGTGTGTGCGTGCGTGCGTGCGTGTGTGTGTGTGTGTGTGTGTGTGTGTGTGTGTGTGTGTGTGTGTGTGTGTGTGTGTGTGTGTGTGTGCACTTTTCCTTTCTTTTTTGATACACGTAGATTAGCAACGACAGATATGTAAATTTGCGTCTCTCTCTCTCTCTCTCCCTCTCTCTCTCTCTCCCCTCCCCCCTCTCTCTCCCTCTCTCTCTCTCTTCCCCCCCTCTCTCTCTGTTTGCAGTATATTTTTGTTTTATTTTTTGATACACCTAGATGAGCAATGACATGTATGTAAATTGACGTATGAGCTAATATTTGTAGGCTACCGTTCGAAAAACAGTTTCATTTCATTTCTCTATCAATCTTTATGTATGGGGATTGGGGGCAAACGTACAAGTGTATTATTAACAATGTCTACATCTTATGGTGTTGACTTGTTGGCGTGCTTGATTCCGTCATAGTTGATAAACAGAGGTTGCCCTCAGAATCTGCGTCGATTTTGTTGTTAAAGGGAGTGAAAGCTTATTAGAAAACCAACGCAGATTGGGGGTGAAAAAGCCTCTATTCATCAATTTCTAAATTGTTTATCAACTTTCCGGCAAAACTTACCTATTTTATCAGAGGATGGAATCTTTAAGCGATTAACTTTCCCCTGAATTCGTCTAGATGAAGACAGAGAGGGCGGGAGATTTACTTGTGGCGACAAAGGATAGATTCGCATTGGAGGGCCATGATCGCCAACGCCATGCGGCAAGACACATCATAATGATGATGGTCAGAAAGCCGTGTCACTGTGTGCAGATGATTCCTCTAGACCCACTCCGTCTTTGCTCTGTCATCATCATCATCATCATCAGGTGCCCTGCCGATTGGCGTTGGCGACCATGGACTTCCAACCATCTCTATCTCTCGTTGCCCCTAGCATCTCCCCCACCCTCCTCATCCCCAGTCACTCTGCAAGTCCGTCCTGCATTCTCTCCCTGGATCTACCTGGTGCTCTCTTTCCCTCCAGCTTTCCCGTTGTGACCAGGTTCTCCAAATTCCCCTTCCTCATAAAATGGCCTATAAATGTTGCCTGTCTTTTCCTAATCGTCCTGATCTACTTGTGTCTGCCTCCATCAAGACTGTCTCGTTTGTTTTCTTTGCTGTCCATGGAACTGTCAACATTCTTCTTAGAAACCACATCTCGGCTGCCTCAATCTTGCTCTGGCTTTGCTTGTTGACTGTCCACGCCTCGCATGCGTACAACAGTATTGGTTCTATATAACAGAGACAAAAATACATGTACACGACATGGATAGTTTGGAGCTTGGAGTGGTTCAACAGAGAGTCATCGCATTCGAACATTTTCATACGCAATCCACCCAAAGACGTTATAAATAATGTCTTTGACTCCACCCGAATCTTGTTCAAGAGGGATTCACCACGTTCAGGCATTTTCATATGCGCTACGACCAGATCTTGTTCAAAGGTGTTCGTTGCACTCAGATAAGTTAATATGTGTTCCACTCAGATCTTGTTCAAGAAGGACTCATCGCGCTTAGACGATTTCGTATGCCCTCCATTCAGATCTGCCAGCAGTTATCTGATAAACTCCTTGAGCATGCACAAAACCCTATGCACGGGTAAGGTCTCGAAATGAAAAAGGTGTGTGTGTGCGGGATGGTGGGGTGGAGGACCTGTGAAACGCTAAGATGACATCGCCGGATTGATTGGAGCATTAAGATAGGCAGTGAACAATCCAGTTTTTGTGTTGCAGCCAGGGCTTAAATTCGAGACATCAGGTATTGAATCTACTGCTTTATGAAAAGAACCAGTCAGCCTGTGTAAACAAACAACCACCACCAACAACAACAACAACAAAAAGCAACAGGGCTTAAAACAGGAGGAAAAAAACACTGAAACTAAGGGGGTCCGGGGGCATGCTCCCCAGGAAAAATTTTTAAAAACCAAGTGTAAATCTATGCCATTTCGCGCTTAATTTCAAAAGATATTTAGTGCATAAAAATTGCTGTAAACACATAAATTTTATCACACATGGGATTTGAAAAAAATATATGTGAATACAATCTTATACATAACTAAGGACACTAAAACACACACACCGGAAACTTCTTCCAAAAAAAATCAGGGGCCATAACTTGCGCGCCGTTGCTATGAACGCTTGCAAGCCGATCACAGATGCCTTGCTCCTTTCATTTTGTTTTTGTTTTTGACAAACTGAAATCGTGTGCCAGACGCGGAACATTTTAAGCCCTGAAACAAACAAACAACAAACAAACAAACAAACAAACAAACAAACAAACAGAATAAAACAAAAGAAGACCCAATGGATAAATCCTTAGTGTTGGCGAGGTCTTGTGGTTTTACCTGACTTTCAGTCCGTGTGGTGTTAATAGTTGTCTGTAATACTCACTCAATGGCGACACTGTCTGTGCATTTACTTGTGTAGTGTTTCCTGTGTGTGTTCTCCCCTTACTCACTGTATGCCCTCACTTATTCCCCCTGTAGAAATCACGTCCACCACCGGCACCATCGTCATTTTTTTGATTACCAGTTGCAACCGTCTTTTCTTCTCCTCACGGTAAAAAAAAAAAACAAAAAAAAACAACAACACAACTCTGCAATACTTTTCTCACATTGTCTTAGGTCTGACTTCTCTTGTGTGGCCTATTGAATACAGCACCCGCTAAAGAAGAGAGAGACTTGGGTTCGATTCCTGGTTGGACAGGGACTCTTCTCCCCTCCTCTTCCCATTTCACCAGACCCTGAGTGATAGTCTGGGTCCTAGTCTTTCAGTTGAGTTGATGAACCAAGGTCCCGTATGCAACATGCACTTAGTACACATTAAAAATCCCACGGCAACAAAAGGATTGTCCCTTGTAAAATCATGTTGAAAATTCCACTTTTAGAGGTGAACAGAACTACATGCATGCAGGAAAAAACAACAACAAAAAAGTGACGCCATATGTTGGCGACGTGTTTCCCCGTGGAGAGTAGCCCGTATGTCACGCTGAAAAATTCCGTTGTGATATAAAAAAACAAAAACAAAAACAAAAACAAAAAAAATGTCCAGTCCAATCCAATTCAATCATTTACACACTCTATCCATTCTGGTTTTGTACGCTTAAATAGACGCAAGAAACTCTGGGAAGAGGCGAGGTGGGGAGTCAACCCACAAGCCTGTACATATAGTCTTTCTTGATGTCACCTGCTCTTTTCCTGACATCCTCAAAACTGTTCCCGAAAGTCAGTGGCCTAGCCATGTCTCAGTAGCAAGAAACTACTGGAAGAGCTGGACACTAGAATGTCCTCACAGAAGAAACCCCCCTCAAGCAAGTGTTTCGGCCCTAAACTTGAAGTATAAGCAATGCTTAACATAACAGCCCACTCACATTCCCGATCCTACCGTTAGAATTCTGGGATAATGAGTGATCACCATCATGGCCATATTATGTCGCCATACAAATTCCCCCCCCCCCCCCCACCCCATCTCCCACGACCAGCCCCCTCTTCTTCGTGTTTAGTGTGCAGCTGCAGATCTGGTGGTACAATTGTGCGTGTTAGCAGTTGATACCGCCATGATCACTGCAACATGCATCCTCTAACTGCGATTTGGTTAGAAGTAGATTATTTCAAAGTTACGATACTTAATCGAAACGATAACTTGAATTTAATGTCCAATGTTCCTCTCTCTCTCTCTCTCTCTCTCTCTCTCTCTCTCTCTCTCTCTCTCTCTCTCTCTCTCTCTCTCTCTCTCTCTCTCTCTGTGTTGTGCTATGTGTGCTTGCGTGTGTGTGGTGTGTTTTAAAGTAATGATACTAGCTAATCCAAAAGAGTTGTCGAGCTTTATTTCTAACACAGAGTGCGTGTGTTGTGTGTGTGCGTACATGCGTGTGTGTGTGTGTGTATGTGTGTGTGTGTGAGTGTGCGTGCGTGCGTGTGAGTGTGTGTATGTGTGTGTGTGTGTGTGTGTGTGTGTGTGTGTGTGTGTGTAACAGGAACGTTCCCAGGTACGAGAAGCTCTCCCTCGTATCTGACAAACCCAACCATGTGGATCCACGAGCGCTCACTGACTTCTCTCGCCGCTACAACAAACCTTATCAGGTAGGCAACTAGCGGAGCCAAAGACTCCGCTCTACCTACATGTCTCTTAATTAAAATTTATTTTCTTACTGCTCATTACGCCACTGGCATTGAAGACAGTAATCAAGGTTCTTCACTTCTTCCTGCCCTGGGCCAGCCTCTGTATAGTACCCCCCCCCCCCCCCCACACACACAAGTAAGTTTCATGACTTAAAGGTCTCCTGGTCGCCAGGTTTTTTGGGTCTTCCTCTCTTATGTCTTTTTACTGGTGTCTAGCGAAGAGCAGTCCAGGTGATACTATCCTGCTCTCTTTGGATGATGTACCCAATCCATATTTCTCGTCGTTTTCTGATGATGGTGTCCACATACTCTTTTGACTGCATTGGACAAATGTGACCTCCCACCACGAAATCAGTCTTAACTCGCAGTCAGTCGAACAGCACTAGGAGCTGAAAAGGTGACTGAGGGTCTATCGGGGGTGTTTTGACTTTTTCTCAAAATTGATTTCTGTAGACTATAATCTATCCCCCACAGAAATTTTTTCTTGAAAAAAATATTATTAATCAATTTAAAATGGTATTTTAATGTACTGATCGCAGCAGAAAGAACGCAATTTCTTACCAAAAGTACCTCTTTTTGTCTCTTATTATGAACCGTAACCTGTACAGTACCCGCACATGTAATATACTGATGGAAAGCTCTTTGGTGCACCTTTCAGATAATGACAGCTAAAATCTAAAATTAGAAACAAACCAGGTCAAAGCCACTAAATAAAGAAATTTAAGGAAAATGTGTAGGACAGCAGACACAAGTTTAGAGGCCGTTTTCTCAAAATGGCCGTTATACAACTGAATGACTTTAAACATACATAACTTCAACATTTTTTTCGAGTACAAGCTTTATTCAAGTACCAAAATAATCAGCAGAATGTACACTTTCCAGTGATATGTATATCTCAAAATACCCAAAATGCTAGTTAAGACTGATTTCGTGGTGGGAGGTCACAAATAGTTGTTGGCTGGAGATGGCGTTTGTACGATTCTTCGGAGCTTGTTTGTGTGGAGGGTTGATAGCGTGGGAAGGTCGCTTTCTGCCATCCTCCACCTGAAACTAAGCAAATGGTGTTCTTGCAATTGGTAACATTTTTAAAGACTTTTTTTTTTAATTCAATTTTTGCTTCACAACAAACGGACATCTCACACAATGTGGCAACGACAAATGACAAACAATATAATAATAATAACAATATATATGTATCTATATATATGTATATAAAAAGACAATGCTGACATATGAACTCCATGTAGCGTACAGAATATACGTAATGATATTCTTTACACTGGAATTTTAAAAATGAACATCAAGATCTAAGCACACGTTACGATTGGTAATATTACTTTCATTAACGCAGTTAACTACTTCTTTTGTTCGCCATCTTCTGAGATACAAAGACGTTTGCAAACGTGACATGAAGGCGCTTGAGATCGACACTGAGTCTTGGGAGGACCTCGCAGACGACCGCAACAGCTGGAGAACCACTCTCAAGAAACAGCTGCGGATTGGTGAGGACAAACTGTCAGCTGCTGCAGCAGAAAAGCGAGTTCGCAGAAAAGGGATGACAGCCAACAGACCAGCATCAGCATACACGTGCGACCGCTGCGACAGAGACTGCCTCTCTCGCATTGGTCTCTACAGTCACAGGCGACGCTGCTTGGACCAAGCAGACAGCCCATCTAGACATTAGAACGGATGTACTTTGTCCATGGTCAGCCATGACCGAGGGAGGCCTACCACATCTACATGGTCAGGTCACATTTGGTGATGAATACAACTGGATATTTTCCACTTCCTTCCGGCTGTCATGGATCTTGGTAGTCAGAGGAGTTGTAGACAGCCATCTCCTGCCGCTCCAATTGATAGAGACCTTTGTCTGCAATATGTATTCAGCTGTCTGATCCTGTTGATATATTGACAGCAGGGGGCAGATCGGTGATAAACTTAGAACTTGCTGGTCATACAGGTGTTGAGTCGGTTATGGCCGGTGCAGAGCATCATCAAGATCACTTAATGCTGTCTTGACTAAAGGAGGTACTAGTCCTATAGATGTGATGATGCTCTTTATCTCGACGAAGCTGCTGCTGCTGTCTGTTTGGTCTTCCTGGGCTCCTCTCTTTGCTCGCTCATCTACGAAATCTAAAACAAGTGTCACTGCACGCGTTCAAGCAAACAGGAACCAGAAGGAAAAAAACCCCACGAAGAAAGAATCAAAACGTGCAATTAATACAACCAGACAAGACAGGCGCAAATTTTCGGTCAACTGGCCTTTGTCAAGAGTAAGATCACAAACAAACAATTTTCTCCTAATTTTTGTATTTGGTGTTTCTTCGTTTGTGATCTTACGCTTGACAAAGGCTAGTTGGCCGAAAATTTGCGTCTGTCTTGTCTGGTTGTATTAAATACGCGTTCTTGTTCTTTTTTCGTGTTTTTTTTTCTGGTTTCTAGCTCATCTACTTTTTCATTTCCTAGGCATCTAGTAAGACCAGCGATTCCACCTCGTATATTGTAAGCTTTTTTGTGAAAGTAAGCAAATATATTCTTATAATTAGAGTCACA
>CM060313.1:72827290-72829790 GCA_030674185.1 Monoplex corrugatus
GTGAGACAAACACTGTTTGTCTGTTTGTTCGTCTGTTTGATTCCTGTCTTTCTTGGTGCTGGCTCTCAAACATTTTGCTCAGTGAGACAAACACTCTTTCTTTGTTTGTTTGTTCGTTCGTTCGTCTGTTTCAGTTCTGTCTTTCTTGATGCTGGCTCTCAAACGTTTTGCTCTGTGAGACAAACAGTTTTGTTTGTCTGCTTCTCCGAGTCCTGTCTTTCCTGGGGCTGGTTCTCAAACATTTTGCTCAATGAGAAAATCACTCTTTGTTTGTTTGTCTGTTTCTCTGTTTGAGTCCTGTCTTTCCTAGGGCTGACTCTCAAACATTTTGCTCAGTGAATTACATTCACACCATCTCCGTTAATTTTTTCTTGACTAAGTTGAATAAATTCCCTCTCTTAGATTTGGTTGCAATGGTGTTGTTTGCAATTTGTATTACTCTTTTGTAATTAATTAATTAATATGCACACTACAATTTTGTTTAATTTGTTGGTTTATTATATTTCTTGTTTCAAAAGTTTTATGCCGCTTCAGTTCTCAAATCTTAAATGGAAGACCACAGAAATGTGAAAATTTTCCCCGACAAATAGGAAAAAAGGAAATAAAACAAAAATAAAAAAAAGAAAAGAAAAGAAAAGAAAGAAACAACAACAACAAAACGGAGTTGAAACAGCATCACTGTATGTGTGTGTGTGTGTGTGTGTGTGTGTGTGTGTGTGTGTGTGTGTGTGTGTGTGTGTGTTGTAGTGTGTGTGCGTGTGTGTGTGTGTGTGTTAGTGTGTGCGTGTGTGTGTGTGTGTGTTCGTGTATGTGTCCATGTGTGTGTCTCTCGCGCGTGTGTGTGTGTCTATGTGTGTGTCCATGTGTGTGTCTGTGTGAGCATCTATGTGTGTGTGCGCGTGTGTGTGTGCGTGTTTGTGTGTGTGTGTGTGTTTGTGTGTGTGTGTGTGTGTGTGTGTGTGTGTGGTGTGTGTGTGTGGAGAGAGAGAGAGAGAGAGAGAGAGAGAGAGAGAGAAGAGAGAGAGAGAATAACGAAGTGGAGAAAGACAGAGAAAGGCCTAAAATCTTTCAATCGTGACAGTAGAGTGTTTTTATATTTTCAGACCCGGACACTCCGATCATAGGCCTAGATCACCGTAAGTAACCGACTCTGTCTGTCTGTCTGTCTGTCTGTCTGTCTGTCTCTTTCTCTCTCTGTCCCCAGAAAATATCACTCATGTCACAAATCTCAGTAACTTAGTGGATGAATGGTTGAGCAGTATGAATGAAACCAAAATTCTGTGGAGTCCTCATCGTTGATTTCTCAAACGAATTTGATATCATCGACGTAAACTATTGGCCTTATTAAAATATGTATACATACATCTCCACACATGGGGCACTGGCCTTTCATGAAGTGAACCACTTGCGTTCTGATATACTTTGTGTTATCTTCACCAAATATCAATAACAGTCATAAAAGGGAAATTACTCACAAAATTAGCGTGACTGCATATTCGTATCCCTTAGTGTGAAGAAGGGAATATATATATATATATATATATATATATATATATATATATATATATATATATAACATATATACATATAGATATAGATATATGAGTAAAGAAATAAACAAATACACGCGTGCCAATACGTGTTGGGATATAGCTCTCGAAGTCACCAGAAAGAATTATTAATTGATAATGAAATCTAGCAGCGTCAACCGTCATTTTCTAAGTTTTATGAGTAACCGCAATACGTTTCACCTGTTTTCACTTGTGTTTGTTCATTTCTTTATTGGGTTTACTCTTACAGGATAGAGCAGCAGGTAGACAACTATTTCGCAGACTCAGAACAAGCCAAACTGGTGAGCACGGTGGAACAGCAGCTGAGGGAGAATGAATACATCATTGACTTCAGCAAGCTTGAGAACGAACTGTCTATGGCAGACAGGCTGGGCAAAGGCATGCTGGACCTGAGAACGGTCAGCGAGGCTACGTTCTTCTTTTTTTTTATATTCTTTATCCTCTCTCCATTTTCCATCTACTTCCGTGGGGGTGCTAGGGGCTCTTTTTCTTTCAGTATAAATAGTATCCCCACCTTCTGGAAGTTCTATGCTAGTGATTTCCTCTTTTCTGACACTCTCTTTGTTTCTGCCTTGTTCCTTTGCTTTCTGTCATTTTTTCCCCTATCGTTTTCTGCCTTGCTGGCCCATTCACCTGTGTGCGCTTGATAAATTCTTATGTATGTTTTATCGGATTGATAATTTGGTGCATGTGTTGGATGCATTTTTGGCCCTAGGGAAGTGTGATGAGCGGAGGCAAGTTTAGGTAGTTTAGGCCTCTGTTTATATACATGTGTGCTTTGGTGTCTATAGTTATGTTTGGATTTGTGTTCAGGTTTGTTTTTTGAATCTCCTGTGCGATAAATTCGACTCAGTGGTCAACACCAGGGGCATATCCTTAGATTATGTGCGCGAATGCATTGATATGTGTACTTAATTTTCTTTTCCTTT
>CM060313.1:72847290-72877290 GCA_030674185.1 Monoplex corrugatus
TTTCTGTTTTAAAAACTGCTTTGATTCAAAGTTTTGCCAAGGTTATGTTTACATAATGATTTATTATACTACTCACTCCGTGGGAACATACACAAGCTCATATGGCTAGCCGAACAATCATTATCAGAACTTAATCAAATGATATTTGTGGTTCTATTTCTTTGCCAGTGAATCACAGTACTGTACATTGGCTACATTTTCTGACTCAATCCAATCAACAGTCACAAGTTCCCCCCAAAACAAACAAACAAACAAACAAACAAACAAAACACACACACAAACAACAACAACAAAAACAAAACAAAACCAAACCAAAACAACAACAACATCAACAACAACAACAAAACACGTCTATACTATCATACTATAAAACTAATAATGGTACTACTATGGACTGATCTATATCAGCGACAGGCCGTAACTGCAGCACACAGTTCATAACAGCCCATTTCACAACCATCTCGGCATGCTGTAGACAGACGGATTCGTTTAGAGGTAAAGCACTGATGCGGACATGCACAGTTGATACTGCCGGAAACCAAACAGGAAATAACAATTTTTATCTTGCTCAAACAGATGGTCTGTCAAACCAGTCGAATATATTTTCACATAAAATAAAGAGTTGTCTATCCTGTTTACATTAACAACTATCAACACTAAAAGGACATAACCAGTATTCATCCTGATAGGTCTTCCCCCCGCCCGTCTCCAGACCTTGCCAGTGCATATGAGTTTGCACGCGCACGCGCATATGGTATTGTCTGAACAGAGTGGATTTGTGGAAGGGAAAGGAACTATTAATGCCATATATATCCTAAGAACTATCATAGAGAGGTCAGTCGAGATGAATAAGGATTTATAAATATGCTTTGTTGATTACACCAAGGCTTTCCATCGGGTAAGACATGAGAATTGATCAATCAACTAGAAAGACTCAATATTGATGGAAAAGATCTACGAATAATCAGAAATATGTATTGGGAACAAACAGCTGCAATGAGAATAGAAAACGATGTAGGCCCTAAGCTCTTTCCAAAACATCAAAAGATGAGTCAGACAGGGTTGTGTCTTGTCACCAGATCTATTTTCACTTTACTGCGAAAACATCATGAGAAACCTTTAGGAAGACCCTGGATTAAAGGTTGGAGGAAAAATGATAAACAACATTCGATACGCAGATGACACCGTGCTAGTTGCAGAAAATGAAAGGGACCTACAGAACCTTGTGAATATACTAGAAATAGAAAGCAAAGGTAAGGGGTTGGAACTGAACAGAAGGAAGACTGAACTCATGGTGATCAGTAAAAAACATGAAATCCCCTCATGCAAAAAACAGCAAACGGCACAACCTTGAGACAGGTTGATAAGTTTAAATACCTGGGAACGATCATTTCATCAGACGGCAGATGCACATCAGAAATAGCCAGCAAATTCGGCCAAGCCAAAACAGCATTCAAGAAGATGAAAAGCATTCTTGCCAACAAATGCCTATCAATTTACATCAGGAAGAGAGTTCTTGAATGTTATATAGAACCATTACTGTTATACGGTTGTGAGGCGTGGACAGTCAACAAACAAATCCAGAACAAGATTGAGGCAGCTGAGATGTGGTTTCTAAGAAGAATGTTGAGAGTTCCATGGACAGCAAAGAAAACAAACGAGACAGTATTGATGGAAGCAGACACAAGAAGATCATTCATAAAGAAGATTATGAAAAGACAGGCAAGATTTATAGGCCAGCATGCAGTACCGAAGGGACAGGGGCGACATGATTGAAACCTATAAGTTCACACACGAGTTGTACAACGTGAAGAGTCCTCTTGTCCTTGAAAACAGTGCTAAGCAGACCCGTGGGCATAGTCTAAAGCTCAAGAAAGGGAGTTGCAATAGTTCGCTGCGCCAGCACTTTTTCTTCTATCGAGTGGTGAATCCCTGGAACGCGCTCCCAGAAAAAGTGGTCAACGCACCATCTCTTGACAGCTTCAAGGCCAGTCTGGATCGCCATTGGGCAGACCGCATGTATCTGATTAGGTAGACTTTCAGACGGTTGCGCCATCAATACCCACGCAAGAAGTTTTTCAACTGTATGAATCACCAAGTTTTTTTTCGTGAAAAGACCAGACTAAAGGCTGAATAGCCTAAACCAGCCTGCAGCGGTATGGTATGGTATGGTATGGTATGGTAAGAATGTTGAGAGTTCCATGGACAGCAAAGAAAACAAACGAGACAGTATTGATGGAGGCAGACACAAGAAGATCATTCATAAAGAAGATTATGAAAAGACAGGCAAGATTTATAGGCCATTTTATGAGGAAAGGGGAATTGGAACACCTGGTCACAACGGGAAAGCTGGAGGGAAAGAGCACCAGGCAGACCCAGGGAGAAGATACTAGACGGACTTGCAGAGTGGCTGAAGACAAAGAGGGTGGAAGAGATGCTTGAGGCAACAAGAGACAGAGACAGATGGAAGGAAGTCCATGATCGCCAACGCCATGCGGCAAGGCACATGATGATGATGATGATTGTCTGAACAAACATTATAGACACCAAAGTAAACCAGTGATCGCCTCCATACATAGACGCAGATAGACACACGCACATGTGCATACATATGTGCTCGCATGCATGCATGTGGGCGCGCGCGCGCACACACACACACAGACACACACACACACACATACAAACACGAACACATGTACAGGCACATGCTCGAATGTTTGCAAGCATTCGAACACAGTGTGTTTTGGAATGTATCATGTGTTGTTTTATAAGGACATTACGATGTGAATTTTGTTGTCGTGATTTAGTCTATTTACTTATCAATCTAGGTCTAATTGTCGATCGTACTTGATTTAGGTAAAATGACTGTTCAGACAGCTCTCCCCACCCCAACCACACTGTGCCCCCAATCCCTCGCAATTTGTAAACCTTTCTGATTCCGTTCAATGCGACATAGTTGGCATGTCAAAGATTTACTTTTATGGATCACAAATATAAAGAAGAGCACTTTATTAGTCAATGAGAAATATCTCGTAATAATATGCAATAAATTAATCAAAACCATTGATTTGACCAGAATCGAAACTAAAATGCGACAACACACTTGCACCGTATCTACTTGCAGATCAAGGTTGTTATTTCCGTGTGTGAGAATCTACCAGAGCGATGGGAGACACCACTCCAAAACGGGCGGCATTGATAGAGGGAGTTGGGGACGAAATAGTGATTGGTATTGTAACCACGCTTAGTATAGTTATTCCCTTGGTGACGTACGTTTTGTACAGGTATGCTCATAATCAATGCTGTGTTCGGATGTTTTGTATTTTATTTAATCACGCTTAGTATGGTTGTTCCCTTGGTCGCGTTGGTGGTATACGTTTTGTACAGGTATGCTACGTTCGAATGTTTTTGTCACGTTAAACGTTTGTATGACTGTTAGTATGTCGGTGTATCGTGCTAGTTAGTAAATATTTAAAATAACTGTCAGCCAGCTTTACTTTTGATCGTAGTATAGTATTGACAAACATAATAAACCCTCTAATCTATGACTGATGAAACAGTTACAGTAAATGACTCATTATGTTTGGTCACTTTTCTATCATCGGTTTTGTAGGGAGATGGAGCTGACAGTTACTGAGTCAGCTGTAAACTCGAAATCCTGATGAGGAAAAATACCATGTCATGTGAGACCTTGAACCAGCTGAAGGTCTCCCTCACACTTTCAATCCAGTTTTCCTTGGTCTGCCCCTCGCTTTAAATCCACATATCTTTTTATTGTGTGCTTATTGAGCCAGCAGATAAGATTGTACTCTAATCAGGTGATCTCCCCTGTCTCACCTGTCAGAGTCACACTGGGTTCGGTGTTGGCCGCCGAACATTTTGACACCACCATCTCCCTCCAGGCTGCTCTGTCTTGACTTTTGTGGACAATTTCTTGAATAGTTAGGCCGCTGATGTTGGTTGTCGCTCTCTCTTGACTTTTGTGGAAATTTTCTTGCATATTTAGGCCTCTGATGTTGGTTATGTGCACATAATAACACCAAAATCAGGTGACCAAACAATTTTATTCTCTGCTGATGAATATGAAGGTGGACTGGTCTTGATTGAACAGTTTCTCTGATCTTGATGTTTCTGATTGTCATGCCTGGTCTTGTTGACATATCCTCTCAGACAGTACATTTCACAGGTACTGAGGTTGTAATGTATGCACCAGCCGCTTGGTCAGGGTCCAGGTATGGGACAGATATGTCAGAGGTGGGATGAAGATGGAATTGATGAGTTTGGCTTTTGTTTCAGTAGGAATGCTGGGTGCTGCTTAAGGAGTAGGGCCTCCCCCATGGGGATTCTGGGGACTCTTTCAGTATAAATAGTATCCCCACCTTCTGGACATTCTGTGCTAGAAATTTCCTCTTTTCTGTCACTATTTTTGTTTCTGTCTTGCTGCTTTGCTTTCGTGTCTTCCTGTCATTTTCTGCCGTGCTGGTCCATTCACCTATATGTGTTCTGTAAAGCCTTACATACTTTCTATTAGGATTGTTAATTGGGTACATGTACTTAGTGCAATTTTGGCTCTAAAAAAATGTAATGTGCAGAAGCAGTTTTAGGTAATTTAGGCTCGTTTTTATATGTATTTTATTGTCCTTAGTTTAGTTTATGTTTGTATTCAGGTTTGATTTTAGAAATCCACTTGTGATAAATTGGATGGATTGGTCAATGCCGGAGGCATATCCTTAGATTATGTGCATGAATGCATTGATGTGTGTACTTAATTTTCTTTTCCAGGTGTGTGTTTTTTTGGTTCTCCAGTGAGGTATGGTGTACATTCTGAGATGTTATAGCCTTCATATGCCTGTGTGCAGTCAGCTAGGTTTTAAACAACAATAACAATAACAATAAGGAGTAGGGCAAGTTGATAACTAACACTGTTTGCTTTCTGGAGTTTGGTCTCTACCTCTCTGTTAAATCTTTTGTCTTCTGTGGAAATGCTTTCGAGGTATTTTAATTCACTCAGTTTTTCTTGAAGGTTAATACTATTGATGTTCATGCTGAGGCTGCCTGATGTTTTGTTGACCTTTTTTGTCTTGTTTTTAACCGATGCTGATTTTCAACTTGTAGTTTTCACAAGTGGTGTTCAAGTTTGTTGTGTATTCCTGTAGTCATTCTTCTTTTTTGTGGGATAAGCTCTGATTGTCTGCAAAAATCATCTCATTTAAAGAATCTGGATGTGGGTTGCTTCCTACCTGATATTGTAAACTATAAACAGTAGTGGAAATATGATACAACTCTGTCCAGGTGTGGCTTCAAACCAATCAGCCCTTCTGATGAAATGTATGCCTGCAAGTTTGGCATACTGTTGATGTATTTATATAGATTTTTTTTCATCCCCAACCCACACCCTTTATTAATATCATATATGTTTTTTTAATACATGATTATGAATTTCCTTAAATGAATGTTTTAAAACAGACTGGGACAGCAGCCAGGAATTCACCCAGACTTAGCAGCTAATGTAGAGTCCACAAGACAACGTCTGAACTACCAAAATGGTGGTGTTGATGCCAGCACTCAGAGCCAGCCAGTGCAGGGCCGGCAGTTAAACAGTGGTCAGGTGATCTGCCCCATTTGTCTTGGTGAGGCACACTTTGCTGTGGAGACCAACTGTGGTCATTTGTATTGTGGTGAGTGTATAGAATTTGATATTCACTGTATTGTTTTCATACTTATTTCATCATACTGAATTCTCTGTGTTATTTATGTCTTGTAAACATGTCTGTATATACTGTATTGTTTTTTTACTGTTTTCAAGACTTGAAGGATGGAATTGGTTATTGTAGTAATGTAGCAAAAACAATCAGACAACAGTGACAAATATGATTTAATCTGAAACAAAAAATGACCAAAAAAAGCAAAATGGAGGAAAACAGAACTAACCCAAACACCTTCTAATTCTTGTGTATGTGTACATTACACACTCAGTCATTTTTTCAGCTCTGATAACAGATGAGATGTGTATTCTATATTTTTTCCCCCTTTTTGCAGGTCGTTGTATCGTAACATACTGGCATCATCAGAACTGGTTAGGTGCTGTGCCATGCCCATCCTGCAGAACTCAGGTGTGTGTGTGTGTGTGTGTGTGTGTGTGTGTGAGAGTGCGTGCGTGTGTGCCTTCATGTGTGTGTGTGTGCGTGTGTGTGTGTGTGTGTGTATATATATGTGTGTGTGTGTGTGTGTGTGTGTGTGTGTGTGTGTGTGTGTGTGTGTGTGTGTGTGTGTGTGTGTGTGTGTGTGTATTTGCGTGTGTGTACTTTATGTGTTTGTGTGTAGCAGTTAGTTTGTTACAGCTGTAAACTTATTGAAAAATATACCTGTTCATTATTTTGTATGAGATTCCATTATACATTATCATTGTATGAACATGGTCCCTTTTACTCCTCACCCTGTCCATCAGCAGCAAAAGCTTAATCTGCTCACTTCCTGCAGGAAGCTAGTGGATAGGGTGAGGGACTGAAAAGGATAGATTTTCACTCAACTATTATAGCTGATAATGCAGGAAACTGGTGGACAAGGTGAAACAGCTGAAAGGTTAACAGATTCTCATTAGTTGTTTCCTGGTAAAGCTTTTAGGTTCTTTTTGGTGTCATCATCAGACTGAATAGCTTTCTTGACGAGGGCCCTATGAAGTTTGGGGTTTGGGGGTTGTTCAAGAAGGATTCATTGCGCTTGGACAATTCCATATGACCCCCCACCCCCATCCCCATAGGGATGCTGGGGGCTCTTTCAGTATAAATAGTATCCCCTTTCTTCTGGAAATTCTGTGCTAGAAATTTCCTCTTTTTTGTCACTCTCTTTGTTTCTGCCTTGTTCCTTTGCTTTCTGTCATTTCTGCCTTAATGGTCCATTCACCTGTATGTGTTCGATAAAGTCTTACGTATGTTTTCTTAAGATTGATAATTGGTTACATGCATTAAATGCATTTTTGGCTCTAGGGAGGTGAGATATGTGGAAGCAATTTTTAGGTAATTCATGCGTGTTTTTATATATATGTTTTGGTGTCCTTAGGTATACTTATATTTGTATTCAGATGTGTTTTTTAAATCCCCTGTGCGATAAATTGGACAGAGTGGTCAACGCCAGGGGCATGTCCTTAGATTATGTGCGTGAATGCATTGATATGTGTACTGAATTTTCTTTTCTTCTTTTTTTTTCCTGTTGTAGTTTTGTATGTTTTGAAGCGTTTATAGCCCCGATATGTCTCTATGCAGTCGGCTGGGCTTTAAAGAACAGTAACGATAATTCCATATGCACTTCACCCAAATCAGCCAGCAATCATCTGGCAGACCCCCTGAGCCTGCTTAAATCTCTATTTGTTGGCAAGGTCTTGAAATGGGGAGGAGGGTAGAGGAACCTACAAAAATCTATGCTGACACCACCAGACTGATGAAAATATTAGTGTGGGCAGCAAACAGGCCAGTTTTTAATGTTATGTGCTGGCATTAAACTCAAGATATGAGATCATGAGTTCATGGCTCTATCAGAAGATGACCAGTCTGCAATAAAAATCTGGCTTGGCAATGCATTATAAGCTTGATACTGTAACAACCGAGGTAATGGGGGCCTAAGATGGAAGGTTGAAAACCGACAGACTGTTGATGATGATTTGTTAAGTATGTTTTTATGACATACTAAGTCTTTACCAAATCACTGCTCTACCACATCAGGGTTATGGGGCAATCTTCAACCTTGTTTATATTTTCAATCTCCCTTTTTTGAAAAAAAAAGAAATAATTTAATATTAATTGAAGGTGTGTGTTGTCAGAGATAGAAATATGTGAACATTACAACAATGTTTTATTTTGAATCTCCCTTTTTTCGAAAAAAAAAAACCCACAGAAATTATTTAATATTAATTGAAGGTGTGTATTGTCAGTAATAGAAATATTTGAACATTTCGACCATGTTATATTTTCAATCTCCCTTTTTTGAAAAAAAAAGGATAAATTATTTAGTATTGATTAAAGATGTGTGTTGTCAGTGAGGATTTTTCATGACCTTGAGGAGTACATAATCTATATTTTTGAAAATGATTTTAGTATTAGAAGGGAGATTGTCTGAATGGCTCAATCATGTTATTGTTTACCTTTGACCAACCAAAAAGACCCAGACATTTTTCAGTTCTAGCGTAGGCTATCAAACTTAGATTTTATTGTATCTAATGTTATTGTATTTGTATTTGTTGTATTTGATGTATACCAAGAAATCCATGTGTCTGTTTGTCAGGTCACTCTGCTTTTGCTCAATTTCACGCCATTGGAGGCAGCAGACAATACAGACGCCAGTCGTCAGGTCAGACAGGAGGTCGGCGCTTATAACCGCAGGTTTTCTGGAGAACCTAGACCGGTGAGTCACCATCAGGCTGTTTACATTCCTTGTTTGGTTTCTCTTTTTAGATGTACCCGGTCATATAGATGTATGTGTACAAAGACATGAATGTACACACAAACACCCCCACACACCCCCACACACCCCCATGCATGCACGCACACACGCACGCACGCACGCACACACGCACGCACACACGCACGCACACACACACACACACATACACACACACACACACACACACACACACACACACACACACACACACACACACACACACACACACACACACACACACACACACACACACACACACACACACATACATGAATCGTGTGTGTTATGCAGTTCTAGTTATAGACTTTTGTTTTCTGTGTGTGCGTTTGGGCGCATAAATGGATGGGTGGGTTGAGGTAATTGTTGTTTTTTTTTTTCGTAAAATTTATTTATTTATTTATTTTTTTTGTACAAGTCATGTAAACTGAGTAAACTGATGGATCAAAAGTAGAATGAGCTGTTTTTCAGCTAATTTAGGAAATGTCAGGTTGAAATTTTGAACGCAGAGAAAACAATAGTAAATGAGTAAATGCAAACTGCATGCTTTAAAACCTGAAAGTGAAGGATGTAATGCTTATTTACACTTGGAATTATAATTGCTCTCCATTTTTGTGGAATGAAGTGACATGATGCATGATCTTTTCTGCTTTTTGAAGACTAGCATATTTGCCTTTAGGAGTCCTGAAGGCAGAAAATGTAGCAAATTGCAGTTGTTTCTGACTTTCACACAGTTTATGCTGCAGTAGTCTGTGTGTGTGTTGCAACAGGCAGAAGAAACTTATCCTTCCTTAACCCTTTGACTCCCGCACCCTGTCCACCAGCATCCTGCTCTTTAACCATGCCGGCAAAGCAAAAATTTAACCCTTTGACTCTCTCACCCTATCCACAGGCTTCCTACAGGAATCTGGTGGATAGGGTGTGAGAGTCAGAGGTTAAGTTTTTGCATTGGTGGACAGGGTGTGGGAGTCAAAGGGTTAATACATTCTGTTTCCAAACAAAAGCATGTGTATTACTGGTGAATATTGTCTTAACCATCTTACAAAATGATGAAAATTAAACACACTATGGTACATCTATACATTATCAAAACTGTCCCTTTTCCTCAGTTGTCCTGATTGGAGAATGTTGGAAATTGTAAGATCAGTTTGAGTATTCTGCTTCCCAGTAGATTTGGCAGAACAATTAGATGCAGAACAAATAATCAGCTATGAATACATAACTATCTTGAATTTTCTTAGAATGTACCTATAGATAGAACATGATATTACGATGTCAGTAATACCAAAATTGCAAAATAAGCAGACATGGAATTTTTACATAGATTTATAGTTTTCCATAATTTGATTACCTCCCTTGTGATACTAGCAATAGCCAGTTTGATGATTCAGTTTCTTGTTCACTCGAAATCTTGTTTTAATTGGTGTTTTCTATACAAAGTATATAGCCTACTGGAGAATGGATGTTTCTGTTCAGATTCTAGACTACCTTCATGACCTGCCCACCCTACTGCGCCATGCATGGGGCGAGTTTTTCTCTGTCGGAGGCCTGGTCTTCATGTTCCGTGTGAGAATTGTAGTGATCCTTGTCCTGGCTACACTGTATTTCATCTCACCCCTTGACATCATCCCAGAGGCTGTGTTTGGGGTGCTGGGATACTTAGATGATGTGCTCATCCTTCTGCTGTTGGCGATATACATTAGCATCATTTATCGACGTGTTGTCGCGTCACGGGCAGCAGGAGCTGCTAATAATGGTCCTGCTACGTAAAGCTTGTCTTGTCTGTGAAAAAGTGTTGCTTTTGTGGTTGTTGAAAGTGATTGCTGTATGAATAATATCAGATATCTTGGCATAGTCGGTAGTTTCACTTTTAAGTTCAAATTTTTTCCATCTCCTTTGTCCAGATTCATTGACAGTGTATAAGCAAAAATACACACACACACAAAAATGATTACTGATACTCACTTTAATGTGTTGCATGTTTTCTGGCTTTTTGAAGAATGGAATTTTATAGAAGATAAATTTTAAGTTAGGTGTAACATTTATAAAGCTTGGAGTTTTGTATAACATAAATTTTGAATTAGATTTGATTTATGATGTGCACCCATCCAAGGTGATATGGCTGACGTAAAGCTGTACCAACAATGATAGTTGTGAAATTATTGAAGTAATCTGCGTACATATAATTTTGTAACATGTTACTGTGGAATTTCTTCAAGATGGAGGTAATTGGGGACAAATTATCTGCCAGTTCAACAGTTCCAGAGAATTCTGAATGATGTTTGCTTCTTGTTACATCAATAATATTTACTAAAATAGTTTTATTGTTTGGATATGACAGTAATTTTTAGATCAGATAGCACATTAGATTTAATGATACTCCATGCAGAAATTTGTTATTTTAAATGCAAATACAAGGATAATGTACTACTGATAGATTTATGTAAAAGGTTCCTGAAAACAGTTTATGACCTTAGAAACATGTAGTACATCAATGAACATGTGATAGAAGTAATTTGTGAATGAATAGTTTTTGTCTCACATGTCTCACCTGTTGGCGTCACCGGGTTCAGTGTTGGCTACCGCATTCTGTGACACAGTCACCCACCTTCAGATGGCTCTGTCTTGGCTTTTATGCAAAGCATTATTATAAACATGTTGTGCTCATAATGGATGTCTGCTGCAAATATGCATTGTATATGTGATGTACATGATGTGCGCAGAAGTATGATGTGTATTTTGTTAATCATAGTTGGTATTATCTGTACTACAATATGTAATGCAGTCATAATGGAAATGTATGTGAGTGTGAAATGCATTTCATCTGTTTTTGTTCTGTTTATCTTGTTGTCTTGTGTGTTTGTTTATATTTATTCTTTATTGTTTTGTTTGTTTGTTGGTCTGAACTTTGTGTTTCATACAAAAAAAAAAAAAAAGAAATATGAAATAAGTTTTCTACCAATTGTGCTTTCTTGTTCTTGTTATTATAATAACTGAAATGGGTTTAACTGTTTGTAATGTGAAAACATGGTTATTGTTGCAAGCACAGTTTGACACTGATTTATTTATTTATTCATTTATTCATTTATTTATTTATTCATATATATATATATACAGTGTATATATATATATATATATATATATATATATATATATATATATATACAGTGTATATATATATATATATATATATATATATATATATATATATATATATATATATATATACAGTGTATATATATATATTTGACAGTGATTTATTTATTTATTTACTCATCTATTGGTTTCTTTCAGATTTGAAGGATTACGATCCAATTTTTGTTAGTTAATTTGCACACATTTTTGGTAATGATGACTAGTGCCCAATATGTGTTGATGCAATGCTTGCTGCAAATGTATCATACAGGTGAACTGATCATTTGCCTATTTCTGCTGTGCTTTCCATCATGTGTTTGTCAGTTGTCAGTGTTTCTTTCTTTGTTCTTCTCAACAATCTTCATGTGCCTGGACTCTGTTGTTTCTTCTCAGACTAATTTTTGGATTGATATCTTGTTTCCCCTGCTGTTAAATTATGATACCTAATTCTATGCCACATGTGATGTTTGGGAAATCAAGAAATTTCAAAGTTGGAGTAACAGTGTGTGCTTCTTTTGCTGGTATCTGAATTCCATATTGGCAGCAGAGCTTCATGTGCCTTACATACTTCTTTTGTTGTTATTTTTTTATTTGTCTGTGATGGTCCTACATATTTATTATGCAGAGGCAGTCAGTGATGTGATTATTAACATGAAAACTGTTGTGAGTTTATTATCAGATGTATATACTCATTTGCCAGATAGGCTTGTATGATGTTGCCACAAATGTTGTTTTTGTTTCTTTTTTTTTTTTTTCTTTCTTTTAAACTAACCTCCTTGTCATTCATTTTAGCTCTCTAATCCACCTCCAAACCTATCAAAACTGGGATCTCGTTGAGAGCGGGGCATGAATGGCCTCAGAGCCTGTGACTGTTTATCATAATTCTATGATGATGAGAGCAGAGATGATAGTGATAGTACTGTGGAGATCCATTTCATTTTGAAACTGCATGATGGGCTGCTCTATTTGCACATGCTTCCTTTCATAATATATCCTGGGGTCATCCAAGACAGAAAGAAACAGACACTTGTGGTGATAGTTGGAAAATTTGAGTAGCACTCTTGTTGATCTACCATAAAGGGGTTGAGACTTGACTTTGTGGTCCAGTCTTCCCAATAACTTCAAAGTACACTCATTTCTGGTTATGAGCCAATTTGTGCAAAAAAATCGCTCTATTACTGTTATTTTTTTTTTTTTTTTTTTTTTACTGATGAAGGTTTAAACACATGACCTGTCAATCAGTACTCTGTTGCATCAAGTACTTTGCCCCGTTGTGACTAGTGCTGTCACAAATGTTATGTATCCGCTCAAAACCCACTCCACAAAAAAAAAAAACAACAAAAAAACTGTGGTAATACCAAATAGTTGATCATTCAGGAGGGATGTTTCTATTGTCAGTGTTGTATTAGATAGATCAATGTAGTTGTGATTTGCCACTAGTTGCATTTTTCACATGCTGTCAGCTCATTCGGTTAAAGCTCCATGCTGATGATGCTAGGGTCATGAGTTTGATTCTCAGGTAGGCTGCAAGTTTTTTTTGTTTTTGTTTTCTTTTTAACTAGGCTGTTTGGTTCTTGTAATAGAGCCATGGACTCACAGACCCCAACAAAGATATTCAATCCAAAGAATACTGTCTGAGATATCTTCTTGCCAAATATCATGGTGATTGGTTAATTAGAACTGAAACACTGAACATCACAATCTTGGTACCCAAATCTGGGTAGGTCTGACCCCTTAAGAGATACAGTTAGCAGTGGTTTTGCTCAGGAAATTTGAGCAGCACCCTCGATGATGACATATCTGTGAAGTGGTTGAGTCTGGATTGTGTGGTTCTTGTCTTCCCACATCTGGGAAGGAGCCGGTTGAGGCTCAAAATCCGACTGATATGAACCGGCAACCTCTCAGTCAGTCTGCTTCATAAACCACATGGCCACGATGACTCTGAGCATTGTATTTTTTGTGTGTGTGATGGAGTGAAAGGGTTAATGGTGAGTTCGCAGTCTGCGTACTCTGTGTACATAAATGCCTTGATTGTCTGTCTCTCCATTTTTGTTTGTTAACCCTTTGACTCCCCACACCCTGTCCACCAACTGCAGAAACTTAACCCTTTGACTCCCTCACCCTATCCACCAGCTTCCTGCAGGAAGCTGGTGGATAGGGTGAAGGGAGTCAAAGGGTTAAGTTTTTGTTTTGCTAGCATGGTTGACCATGCAGGATGCTGGTGAACAGGGTGTGAGAGTCAAAGAGTTAACATAGCGTGTTCTTCAAGTATGGAGTATGATGGGTTTTTTTTCAGTTTTTTTTTCGTTGCACCCAGTCATTTTATATGTGCTCCACCCAGTTGGAAAATCCTGGGTCCAATCCACCCAGACACTTTCCTTTGTCTTGTGGGTAACAGCGGGGTTTTTTCTGATCTCCCAGGCTGACATGTGCACAGACCTGCTAATACCTACCCTCTACTTCCCCAACCTTAGTGTTCATACTCATGCAGAATATCAGATATACACTTTAAAGATTCTGTGAGTCATGTCAGTGCTTGTCTTAAGGAAACTTGGAAAACACCCAGCATGCCCGCCCGCCGAAGACAGAATATACAGACTTTGCAGCAACATACCACCTGCACAGTGTGGGCGTAAACAACATGCATACACGCATCTGAGAAAAATCAGATTGCTTAAACGAACAAACAAACAAACAAACAAAAAAGAAACGTACATAAAACATACACACATACGTACATATGTGACCCATTTTCATGAAATGAGTCCTAACTCGCAGTCAGCGAAAAGCGTAGAGGCCCGGAAAAGGTGTGATGGGTCGATTTTGTCAAATTTTACTTTTCGTCAAAAATGGAATATTTAATCTTTAAATTACATGTACATGCACTCAGCACTTGTTGTGCAACAGGATTGAACTCAAGGCATATGAACCATCTGACTGTTGTTTTAATACAATGTACATTGACCAAGAATCGAACCCTGGTCACCTGCATGATGGGCAAGGATGGATTATGAAAGTAACTTGTTTGTATTCCACTGTGTTTATAATTGAATAATTGCATCTGTTACCAGTTGAGAATTTTGTGTATGTATATGTGTGTATGTATGTATGTTGGTGCTAGTGAGTGCATTTACATCATGTCCATATGCATGCTTGTCACAATGTGTATATGTATTTGTTTGCATATTACTTAGTATTATGTTTCTCACTTTTGGTGGACGGAATGTAACATCTTTTGCTCACAAAATTCGTTGTGTTAACTTAACACTGTGTAATGAAGCACCGTTTTTCTATAACGCTTTTATGTGACAACATTAATATTATTGAAAATTGTTCTTGTGCTGTACTGTGCTTCAAATAAGTTGGATTCACTGTGCATGACACATAATCAGACTTTCAAGTGGTGCATTTCCCCGTGGGAATGCCGTGACATAGTATCCTCAACTTCTGGAAATTCTGTGCTAGAAATTTCCTCTTTTCTGTCACTCTCTTTGTTTCTTTCTTCCTCCTTTGCTTTCTGTCATTTCTTCCTATCATTTTCTGCCTTGCTGGTCCATTCACCAGTATGTGTTCAATTAAGTCGTACACACTTTTTCTTGGATTGATAATTGGGTACATGTATTAAGTGCATGTTTGGCTCTAGGGAGGTGAGATATGCAGAAGCAATTTTAAGTAATTCAGGCCCGTTTTCATATATGTTTTGGTGTCCTTAGGTATGCCGAAATTTGTATTAAGGTGTGTTTTTTAAATCCTCTGTGTGATAAATTGGACGGAGTGGTCAATGCCAGGGGTATGTCCTTAGATTATGTGCGCTAATGCATTGATAAGTGTACTTAATTTTCTTTTTTGTTTTTTGTTTTCCTGTTGAAGTTTTGTATATTTTGAAACGGTTATTTAGCCCTGATATGGCTCTATGCAGTCGGCTGGGCTTTAAACAACAATAACAATAACAATAACAATAACAAAAGTGGAGCATGGGGAATTTCTTTCTTTCTTTTATTGTTGTTTAAAGCCCAGCCGACTGTGCAGAGCCATATCAGGGCTATAACAGCTTCAAAACACAAAAGTCCAATAGGGAAAAAAAAGAAAAGAAAATTAAGTACACATATCAATGCATTCGCGCACATAATCTAAGGACATGCCCCCGGCATAGGACCATTCTGTCTGATTTATCGACAGGGGAGATTTAAAAACACACCTGAATACAAATATAAGCATACATAAGGACACCAAAACATATATAAAAACAGGCCTAAATTACCTTAAATTGCTTCCGCATATCTCACCTCCTTAGAGCCAAAAATGCACTTAATACATGTACCCAATTATCAATCCAAAGAAAAAGTAATTAAGACTTTATCGAAAAAATACAGGTGAATGGACAATTTAAGGCAGAAAATAAGTAGAAATGACTGAAAGCAAGGCAACAAGGCAGAAACAAAGAGAGTGACAGAAAAGAGGACATTTCTAGCACAGAATTTTCAGAAGGTGGGGATACTATGCCCCCCCAGGGAGGGGGGGGGGGGGCATGGGGAATTAGAGCTTTGAGGCGAACTGATCACACTTCACTATGTTGTTGCACAGTCTGCTTCTTTGGAGGGTGTGCAGGTCGGGTGTTTTCATATTTTCATAAGCCAGCCATTGACATGACTAACAGGATCTTTAAGATGTATATTTGATATTTTCAGGGCTTAAAACGTTCTGCGTCTGGGTGGAATTCCGCAATTTCAATTTGTCAACAACAACAAAAACGAAAAAAAAAAAAAAAAATGAAAGGAGCAAGGCATCCGTGATCGGCTTGCAAGCGTTCATAGCAACGGCGCGCAAGGTATGGCCCCAGGACCCCCCTAGTTTCAGTGTTTTTTTCATCCTCCTGTTTTAAGCCCTGTATTTTGCTTAGGTTTATACATTAAGGGGGTTTTGGCACTGGCAGGTCTGTACACATGTTTGACCTAAGCGATCAGAAAAATCTTCACCCTTTGCCCTCCAGGCAGAGGTATCCGGATGGATCAGAACCTAGACACTCCACTGGAGGTCTGACATTTATCCACTTGACTACTGCACCCCAGTGTTACGAGTGAAACAAACAAAAAAAAACCTCATTAGTTCCATTTTTACCCCCACCCAGACATATCAGTGCCAGACCTGTTCCTTGACCAAGACTGTAGAGCACAAAATTATTACCGGTGAGATACGTTGTCTGAGAAGAGCTGTTAACAAGACTAGAAGCGACATGGTCAGAAACTCTAAGATGAGAGAAATGGTGGGAACAGCATCGCATTCATCATCAGAGAATCAAGTGGTTTGTTCATCTGATCAGAATGCAGCTCCACCAAGTGGTTCAGCAAGCTCATAGCGAAAAGTTATCAGGGTTTAATTAACCCTTTGATTCCCACACCCTGTCCACCTGCATCATGCATTGTGAACTATGGTAGCAGAACAAAAACTTAAACCCTTTGATTCCTTCACCCTATCCACCAGATTCCTATAAGAAGCTGGTGAATAGGGTGAGGGAGTCAAAGGGTTAAGTTTTTGCAGTTGGTGGACGGGGTGCGGGAGTCAAAGGGTTAAAGCAAGAAGCAGACCAAGAAAGACCAGGACGTCAAAGAGACCTTGACATCACACGGCATTTGTCCGCTTCAAGCCTTTCAGCTCGTTGCTGATCGTCATCTCTTTCTCCATGTGACGCTCAAGATGAAACAAAAGAACAGATAAAAGAAGGGAGAAGAAGATACTAAGAGTGAGACTGTGTTCACTGTCACATGGCATAAAGAAGCATCATTTCTGTAGTGTGCTTATGTGTGACGTCATTATGTGTAAAATTTGGACTTGGGTTGTGATAATTGTGACAATCTGTGCTTCACTGCTTCTCTGCAAGAAAATCATACTGTTTACCCTTTGCGTCCCTCATCCTTCACCTCCCCAGATTTCTTGGGCGTGAGGAAGTGAAGAAGTTAATATTTTGCACCTGGTGGATAGGATGAGGGAGTCGCAGCGTTAAGTAAGTGTGTAAGGTGCGTGGTGTTACATTTATGTATTTATTTATTTATTTATTTATTATTGAAGGCATATCATTAAGTAAGTCTATGAGCTGTGTGGTGATTTATTTTTATTTGTTTATTTATTTGATTGTTTATTTGTTTATTTTTACTGATTCAAAAATAAAGATTTTTTTTGTCCTTTACAGAAGAAGGAAATTTTGCCCGCTGACATGCCGCTGCCATGTAATGTTCACACACACATGCATGACTCACATGCATACAAATGCACTCTCACAGACGACACAAAATGTTGCTCATCAACGTCATGAATTAGTTGATTCATCCACTCACACTTAAATGCACACAGGCATGCACTTTCACACACATGCAGACATGTGTATGCTCGGCTGCTAGCAGATAGGTTTTACAGAAAGTCAAAGCACAGATCCATCCAAGTTACATACTTCTGTACGTAGCAAGGTTAAACAGAGATTAGACAACATAATGAATTTGAATTGTATTGGTTAAAATTTCTAGTTGGAGTGTTATATATATTTTTTACCACTCTCTCTATATATTCATGTATATGTGTATTTGCTTCAGTCGATGAAATTTTCTGTCAGTTTCTGTTTATTTGTTGCTGTTGCATTGTGTGTATTTGTTTGTGTGTGAAAATTGCAGAAATGGCTCTTAGAGATTGGCGTGACTATAGACTGCGTGCATGTAGTAATTGAATGAGTGTGTGTGTGTATGTTTGTGTGTGTGTGTGTGTGTGTGTGTGTGTGTGTGTGTGTGTGTGTGTGTGTGTGTGTGTGTGAGAGAGAGAGAGAGAGAGAGAGAGAGAGAGAGAGAGAGAGAGAGAGAGAGAGAGAGAGGTGGTGTGTGTGTGTGTGTGATAGATTTATATATATATATTGTGAAAGTAAAGGCGGCGTGCTATGTTGTAGTAGTTTGTGTCATAAAGGCATAATAATACTGATCAGTTTGCTATTTCTCGTAGTTTTCTTAACAAATCGTGATTGTTCAGCAGGCTTTAGTCTGTATGGATTATGATTAATATTCCGTTTCTTGCCTATCAAATGTAAAATAATCTTGAATTCTTGATATTTGTTGTGTGTGTGCGTGTGTGTGCGTGTGTGTGTGTGTGTGTGTGTGTGTGTGTGTGTGTGTGTGTGTGTGTGTGTGTGTGTGTGTGTGTGTGTGTGTGTGTGTGTGTGTGTGTGTGTGTACTCAAACCTGAACACATGTGTGTGCACGCAAATATTTTTCAGCTATTCGTGGTAGATTTTCATCCAAATCGAGGCAGAGGTTGAGCGGTTAATATCATTGGGATATTTAGTTTCAGACAGAGGCGCGTGTCTGTCTGTATGAATGCCTGAGATAAAAATATATCAGGAAGATTTTACTCAGCTGTTTCTGGATGGATCTTTACCCAAATTAACTTTAACCCTTTGACTCCTGCACCCTATCCACCAACATCCTGCATTGTCAACCATGCTAGCTAGCAAAGCAAAAACTTAACCCTTTGACTCCCTCACCCTTTCCACCAGAGGGAGTCAAAGGATTAAGGTTTAGAACATTGAGGAGTTTGAGGGATTGTTGTCGGAAATGCATAAATTTTGAAGTCATGGCGCCAAGGTCAAGGTCACACGGACAAAATGTTGCCCCAAATCAACAATTTTGGGGGAAGATGGTGTAAACAGCTCTTCTTCAGGAACTTCTGACAATATTCATAAATTATTCTCACAGATGTGACAGATAAACAATGAAAACATTGATTTTACTGACAGCTATCTTTGTGGAAAAAAAATTCACACAGTCTTTTAGAATTTAACTCTTTGACTCCAGCACCCTATTTGCCAACTGCAGAAGCTTAACCTTTTGGTGGATGGGGTGAGGGAGTCAAAAGGTTTAAGTTTTTGCTTTGCTAGTATGGTTGATAATGCAGGATAATGCAGGTGGATTGAGTGCAGGAGTCAAAGGGTTAATACAGTCCAAAATAAAGTGAAGCTTGTCACCTGAAGCATTATCATCATCACAAAACTTACATATTCAGCTACTTTCTCTCTCTCTCTGTGTCTCTCTCTGTGTCTCTCTGTCTGTCTGTCTGTCTCTTTCTCTCTCTCTCTCTCTCTCTTTCTCTCTGTTTGTGTGTGTGTGTGTGTATGTGTGTGTGTGTGTATGTGTGTGTGTGTGTGTGTGTGTGGGGTGTGTATGTGTGTGTGTGTGTGTGTGTGCGCGCCTAATTCAGTCTCAAGCTTGTGACAGCTATCGACATAGGATCAAAGGAAACATGTGAATACCTGGTAATTCTGTGATATATTTCTCTTATCCAATATCGATTTTTTGAAATGATTTTGATACAATATGCAATTACTATTGATTTTCAAAGCAAGCAAGCAAGCAAGCAAGCAAGCAAGCAAGCAAACAAGCAAGTAAGCAAGAAAGCACGCGCGCACACACACACACACGCACACACACATACATAGTGTTTCAGTGTACGGTATTACCTCTCTCCTTCCCTTCCTCGCTCTGACACACACACACACACACACACACACACACACACAACACGTACACACACACACAAACACACACACACACATACAACACGCGCGCGCGCACACACACACACACACACACACACACACACATACACACACACACACACACACACACAAACACACACACACACATACAACACGTACACACAGACACACACAAGCATACATACACACACACAAGCGCGCGCGCGCGAGCACACACACCACACACACACACACACACACACACAGCACTTCAGTGTACGATAATGACCTCTCTTACCTTCTGTTCCCCCCTTCTCTCTCTCTCTCTCTCTCTCTCTCACACACACACACACACACACACACACATCCAATTCCTGTGTTCAATAACCTTATACGTGTATGTAGGCACTTGTAAAGGGTGGGTGATATGCGATAGATACAGCAGGTAGGTGGTACCAGACACAAAACGCGTGACAGACATTTAGCACAAAGTCATTTACTACGGTAAACACCACTGCTCATTTCTTTTCACCCGCTTCCCGTATGATAACCGGTTTGGGCACATTTTTGTGTGTGTGTGTTTGTGATAAATAATGAACTGACTCTAACGCTCAGCTGATTATATGGGCTACGTTCTGATCAAGTGTTTGTAATTAAACGGCTTCTGCCGGACATAGCTGACTGAAGGCTGAAAGGGTTGCTTCCATGGCATGAAAATTTATCATTTTAATTGAAGTTGAAAAAGTTCAACACATTAGCCCCAGTTTTCTTCGCCAAATCCAGGAGTCAGAAGAAGTTGTAATAGATATAAAAAAAAAAAAAATAAAAAAAAAAAAAAGAGAGAGAGAGAGAGAGAAAATATTTGAAAGAAGATTAGAAAATCATTGGAAAGGAGAGGAAATATATTGTATATATAGAGCCAACTAGATAAGCGGGGGGAAAATATGTGTCGACGAATCAGAAGACTATATTGGCAGCACACCAGATGACCTCAATTCAGTGGCCTAATGGGCCTGCAAAGAAAACAAACGAGACAGTCTTACAGAAGGCGGACACAAGGAAATCATTAATAGGGAAGATTAGGAAAAGACAAGCATTATCTATAGGATATCTTATGAGGAAAGACAAAATTACAACACCTGGTCGAAACAGGAAAGCTGGGGAGGGGGGGGGGGGGAGAGAACTCCAGGTAGACCCAGGGAGAAAATATTGGACGGACTTGCAGGGTGGCTGAGGACAGAGAGGGTGGGAGATGTACTTGCAGCGACAGGGGATAGATTCATATGGCGGGCCATGGCCGACAACGCCACGCGGCAGGGCACATGAAGATGATGATGATGATGATGATTATGATGATGGGCCAACGTTCGGAAGCGGACTTGTCCTACCCTAAAAGGCCCGAGGTTCTAATCCCAGGTTGGGACACAGACTTTACTCTTGTTTCAGTGAAATCCTAAGTGGTGGTTTGGGTGGCAGTCTGTCGGTTGAGACAATAAATCGGAGGTCCTGTATGTAATCTGAACTTGCAGTCAATTCAAGAGGGTCAAAACTTCCCACTGGGACAATTCCATATGCGTTCTGTCCACATCTGTCAGCAATTATATGACAGACGTTTTGAGCCTGTGTTAAACCCTAGTCGCTGGCCAGGTCTTGAAATAAGGAAAGGGGTGGTGGTGGTGAAGTGTTATGGAAAGGAAGTATGAAACATTAAGCTGACATCGCCAGAATGAAAAAGTATTGAAGTGGGCTGCCAACAGGCCAGTTTTCATGGGGCAGGCTGAGACTGAACTCGAAAATCAGATTTTTGAATTCATGGCTTCATCAATAGAACCAACCATCCCTCGTTGGAAGCAAACACACAAGAAACGAACAAACAAACGAACGAACGAACGAAGGAAGGAAGGAAGGAAGGAAGGAAGGAACGAACGAACACAAACGAACCAACGAATGAACGAACGAACAAACATTCAAACAAACAAACAAACAAACATACAAACAAACATAAAACAAACGAACGAAACGAACGAACATTCAAACAAACAAAGAAACAAACGAACGAACGAACAAAAGAAAGAAAGAAAGAAGGAAAGAAAGAAAGAAAGAAATGAAGGAAGAGAAAGAACGAACGAAAGAAAAAAAAACCCCACCAAACAAACAAACAAACGTGTGGCCCCGACTGACGGTTGAGCCCATGACCCCATGACCCCATGACCCCATGACCCCAGTATTATCAGCGTGGTTCTAACAAATGAGCTAACAGAGCCAGACTGAACAAGATCTGGAGAAGCAGCACCATCAACTTCATGATCAACTACACACTGTGTTAGGCACTCGAAGTCTCCATTCTCCTGAACGAGTGTGAAATTTAAACAAAGACGGAGAGGGAGGATCCTGTCTGCTGTAGTGTCCTACTAGTCCTACTAGTCCCCTCAACGACCACACTGGTTATAGGATTAGATGATGATGATGATGATGATGAGATGATAATGATGATGATGATGATAATGATGATGATGATAATGATGATGATAATGATAATGATGAAGAAAGAAGAAGAAGATGATGATGATGATCTAAGTCGTGTGTTGATTGCATGGTGATGATGAGATGATGATGGATGATGATGATTTAATCTTTGTGTGTGTGTGTGTGTGTGTGTGTGTGTGTGTGTGTGTGTGTGTGTGTGTGTGTGTGTGTGTGTGTGTGTGTGTGTGTGTTGTGTTGTGTGTGTGTGTGTGTGTGTGTGTGTGTGTGTGTGTGTGTGTGTGTGTGTGTGTGTGTGTGTGTGTGTGTGTGTGTGTGTGTGTGTGTTTATCAAATATGTGGATGAGACAATGATCTCTCTCACAATATCGTATGCCATTCCGTACAAAACTAAAAAAACAGTCTTCAAAATACTTTCTGGAATGGGCACGGGGGGGCGGGTGGTAGGGGGTAAGGGGGGATTCTTTTTAAACTTACTGATGAGAACGTCGCCCTTACAGGGTGGTCCAGTCTTTTTTACTTGCTCGTGTGCCATCCGATCTTCAAGGAAAGCGTGGCTGACGTTTGTTAACCGTTACAAATGCGCTGTTCTCTTCGACACAGGCGTTACCCCACTGGAACCCAGAGTGGAGTATCAACAAACCATGGATCACTTTTCGCAATTGTGCAGACAATCCGAAAGTGGGCGTGTACAGACGGTTCCATGGTGTCCCTCCATGAGGGGTGTTGGGTTGTAAGACACACCTGTTACTGGACAAGGACACTAACATTTCGACTTCTTAGCGTTTTCGTATAATAAAACCTCATTTTTATTGAAAACTACTTCACAGTATTTTTGTGCTAGAAGAGCTACGGTACCCTAACCGTGTTTATGTCAGTAGTTTATAAAATAATAAGCAAACACATTAGGGAGAAGGGGTGTGGGTGTGGGTGTGGGTGGATTTGCCTACCATGACCTCATAAGTGGTGCGGGTTTCTCAATGGTTATCCACAAGACGTGTTCAGTCACAACCAAGCCTGGGCCGAATTTTTAACAAAGGATAGGATTTTGCACGGACAAATCGTTTCACGAGGGTTGAGAGCCTTACATTAGGCTTACATCCATTCAGGATCTTTAGAAGTACACCACCTCCAAAAAGGACAGGGGAAGGGAAGAAAAAAAAAAGTCCACAAGGACTTTGAATCTTTTTCATTCACGTCTTCCGTTTATTTATTTAAAGCGTAGTTCCTTCTTGTTGCGCGTAACTGAAAAAAAAAAGATCTCTCGTGTTCATCTCAGTTAAACAGCCTGTGTGTTTTCCTCAGCATGGCGACTGACGCTCTGTGTACCTGAAGTTATCGATCCGTGCTGACGAGAAAAAGGGTTTCCTCAACCACTTCAGCCACCAACACAGAACCACAGAGGAAGAAAAGTAACCGCCGTGCAGTGCTGAAAAAATGGCTGATTTCATTGCCGGAGATACCATGACGAACGGAAGCAATTCCAGTTCCCACAGCCGACAGAGCTCTATGAGCAGCGAACGGTCGCAAGGCCAACAGAATAAGGAAAATACGAACACACCGACGAACGCGCTTATAACGCGGCGTGACAGCGAGGGTAGCGACTTGAGCAGTGGGCAGCTGGTTTTACGAGACGGTGGAAGTTTGGCGGAGGAGAGCAGGACTGACGTTATCTCTGGATTGCTGAATCCGGCGTTTAATGGGTAAGTAACGTACGTGTGTGTGTGTGTGTGTGTGTGTGTGTGTGTGTGTGTGTGTGTGTGTGTGTGTGTGTGTGTGTGTGTGTGTGTTGTTGTTGTGTGTTTGTGTGTGTGATGTGTGTATTGTGAGTGTGTGTTGTATGTTGTGTATGTGTGTGGTGGTGTGGTGTGTGTTGTGTGTGTGTGTAGTGTGGTGTGTTGGTGTGTGTTGTAGTATGTGTGTGTGTGTGTATGTGTGTGTCGATGTGTTGCGTGTGTGTGTATGTAGTATGTGTGGTGTGTTTGTGTGTGTGGTGTCATGTATGTGTGTGCGGTGTTGTGTGAGTGTGTGTGTATGTGTTGCGTGTGTTTGTGTGTGTGTGTGTATGTGTGTGTGTGCGTGTGTGTGTGAGTGTGTGTGTATGTGTGTTGTGTGTGTGTGTGTGTGTGTGTGTGTGTGTGTGTGTGTGTGTGTGTGTTGTGTGTGTGTGTGTGTGTGTGTGTGTGTGTTGTGTTTGTGTGTGTGTGTGTGTGTTGCTGTGTTGTACGTGTTTGTCTGTAGCTGTTTTTTTCCCCTGTTCTAACACGTGTGCGCTTTGCTTGTTGATTGTTTGTTTCTCTGTCTTCTTTCTGTCTCACTGTGCTCTGTTCCTTTCTGTCCTCTATTCTGACTCATGCTCTATTGTTGCAGATTTGTTTTCATTTCTTCTCGACATGATTGCCTAGGCATTAAATTTTACAGCAAAACACACACACAACCTATCAAACACACACACACACACACACACACACACACCACACACACACACACACACACACACACACACATACACACACATACACACACACACACACACACACACACACAACAGTTTTTCATTTGAACTTGCTGAATAATTCAGTGAAACCAAAGACTGATCCAATCCTCATCTCTCTCTCTCTCTCTCTCTCTCTCTCTCTCTATGTGTGTGTGTTTGTGTGTGTGTGTGTGTGTGTGAGAGAGAGAGAGAGAGAGAGAGAGAGAGGCAGAGGCAGAGACAGAGACAGAAACAGAGAGACAAAGAGACACACAGAGAGAGCGTCTTTCAACATCAGCTTCAATACATTGAGAGAGAGAGAGAGAGAGAGAGAGGAGAGAGAGAGGAGAGAGAGAGAGAGTGGAAGGAGGTAGGAAAGACAGACAGATAGAGACAGAGAAGAGAGAGAGAGACAAACAGACAGACAGACAGACAGACAAACAAACAGACAGACAGACAGACAGACAGACGGAAGGAGACAGTCTTTCAGTGTCAGTTTCAATACAAAGACTGATGGATTGGTCTTTATTTTCCAGTGACAAAGACAATAGCATAATACAATAATGTTTATTTGGTCAGTTGTCCTTTAGTAACATCTGCTTGACGTTTGGAGTCATACAGCAAGCCAACCGTCAGGGTAATGATTAAACATGATAAGAGAGACAGAGACAGAAAATAAAACAGGAGTTATACAGCAAGCCAACCGTCAGGGTAATGATTGAATTAAACATGATAAGAGAGACAGAGACAGAAAATAAAACAGGAGTTATACAGCAAGCCAACCGTCAGGGTAATGATTAAATTAAACATGATAAGAGAGACAGAGACAGAAAATAAAACAGGTGCCATACAGCAAGCCAACCGTCAGGGTAATGATTAAATTAAACATGATAAGAGAGACAGAGACAGTAAATAAAACAGGAGGTGACAAGACGCGCGAGAGAGAAGAAGGGAAAAGGTAGAGATAGACAGACAGATGGACACACACACACACACACACACACACACACACACACACACACACACACACACACACACACACACACACACACACACACACACACATCTATCTATCTAATCTATCTATCTATTTATCTATCTATCTATCTATCTATCTATCTATCTATCTACATAAGTATATATATGTGTATGTATACATATACATCATCATCATCATTCTCCTGCCCGTGATGGGCGTAGAGGAGAGATGAGAGACACTCTTGAAGCCAGCCGTCGCCAACCGGTCCTGTCCTCCGCCTGTCGCACCAGCGTGGGGCCATCCAACCTGGTCCATTCTTTGATGTTGTCCATCCAGCATTTGGCTTGTCGTCCCCTTCGTCTGCCGCCTCCCAGTGTACCCTGGAGGACCGTTTTGGCAGTGAGTTGTGGCGTGTGACATGCCCGAACCACGACAGCTTCCTGTTCTTGACTGTTGCCAGGAGGGGTTCTTGTGGGCCTGCGAGTGTTGTTATTTGGCTCCACACAAAGTCGTTTGTCTTCCGATCTTGCCAAGAGATCCCGAGCAAGCGCCTGAAGCATTTAGTTTCAAACGTCTGGATTCTCTTGGTGGTCTCTGCTGTCATGGTCCAGCTCTCGCATCCATACAGCAGGATGGGGAGCACCAGGGACTTGTACAGCTTCATCTTCGATGGAAAGCCGATCTCTCTGCTCTTCCAGATCTTGTTTAGCTTTACCATTGCTGCTGTTGAGATCGCTAGTCTGGTCTTGATTTCTGTTGTAGAGCGACCGTCTTTGGTGAGAGTGGCGCCAAGGTATTTGAAAGCGTCCACTTCTTCAAGCTGTTGCCCGTTCATGCTGATTTCAGCATGGGTGTTGGTTGTGCTGTTGACCAGGACTTTGCTTTTTTCTGTGCTCACTTCCATTCCGTGTGCACCTGCACTTTCTTCCAGTCTCATGGTCAGGTCTTGTAGTTCTTCGTTGCTGCCTCCCATCAGGTCGATGTCATCTGCGAACCTCAGGTTGTTGATGGTTCTTCCTCCGATGGAGACAGTGGAGTGGAAGTCATGGAGGGCTTCACGCATGATGTTCTCCAGGAAGAGATTGAACAGCACGGGAGAGAGTAGGCAGCCTTGACGGACTCCAACTGTGGTCTTGAAGTAGTCCCCTATCTGGTTGTTGAGGAGAACTGCGCTGCTGGCAGTGTTATACAGCGCCTGGATGGTTTGGACGAGACCTTCCTCTATGCCAAACTTTCTTAGCACCTGCCACAAACCCTTATGCCACACCCTGTCGAATGCTTTTTTAAAGTCTATGAAGTTGTGGAACAGGTCTCTCTGATGCAGCAGATGTTTCTCCATCATTATCCGGCAGGTGAAGATCTGTTCTACTGTGCTTCTGCCCGCCCTAAATCCAGCTTGTTCTTCCGCAAGGTGTTCTTCCGCTTCTTTCTTCAGTCGATTCAATATGACTCTGAGCATGATCTTACTGGTGTGGCTAATGAGACTTATTGTTCTGTAGTTCTGGCATTGGCGCATATTTCCCTTTTTGGGCAGGGGGATGATGAGTGATTGAGTCCATTCTGTGGGCCACTGTTTTGTCTCCCAGATCTTCTGACAAATCGATGTTACACGAGTGACCAAATCATTCCCTCCATGTTTGAGCAGCTCTGCTGGGATATTGTCTGCTCCAGGTGATTTCCCTGCTGGTAGGCTGCGGATGGCTTCTTCCACTTCTTCTCTCATCACTGGTAGCGGTGAGGATTCCCTCAATGGTGCTGAGTCCCCCTGAAACAAACTGTCATCTGGCTGTATTGGGAAGTTGTATAGTTCTTGGCAGTACTGCGTCCATCTGTTCAGAACAGCGGAGCTTTCTGTCAGCAGCTCGCCTGAGGTATCCTCGATGACTGACGATCTGTTTTGCTGCGTCTTGGTAAGGTTTTTTCAGTGTGGTGAAGGCATGTTTGCTGTTTCCTTTTTTCATGCCTTTCTCGATGTTCTCACACTGGTTGTTGATCCATTGTTCTTTGGCTTCAATCATTTTCTTCTTTACAAGGTTGTTGGTTTTACGATACTGTGCGGCTTCTTCAGGGCTGGAGTTTTTCGTCTTCTTCAGTGATCTTCTGTTGTCGCAGAGGTCAAGGATGTCATTTGAGATCCATGCTTGGTGTTTCTTCCTCTGTCGCCCCAGTACCTCCTCTGCTGTTTCGCGGACTGCCTCACCAAAGTTGTTTGTGAGGTCGTTGATGTCGCTGTCCAGGAAGTTGAGTGCCGCGAACCGCCCCCCGAGCTGTGCCTGGAATGCCTCTTCTATCTCTGGATCTTTTAGCTTTTCCAGGTCAAACTTGATGCGTGGCTGCGCAGCTTGGTACTTCTTTTTCAATTTGATCTTCATTGTGAGCAGCACGAGGTCGTGGTCGCTGCCTATATCAGCTCCAGGGTATGTCCTCGTCTTTGCTTTATTAATGCTTGATTTGAAGCGCCGCGGTGTGAGGACAAAGTCGATCTGGTTGTGAGTCTTTCCGTTCGGCGCATGCCAGGTTGTTCTTCTTGACAGTTTGTGGGGGTAGAGGGTGTTGGCAATGGTGAGCCGTTGGGTGCAGGCAAACTCCAGAAGGCGAAGTCCCCTGTCATTAGTTTCCCCTGTGCCAAATTGACCCACTGTTCCAGCCCAGTTTTTGTAGGCATCTGGGCCGACTTTGGCGTTGAAGTCCCCCTGAACTATGATGATGTCTTTCCTGGGGGCTTTTCCGATGGTGTCTTCTATTTTCTCATAGAATTCTTCAACCACCTGGTCTTCGTGGCTGGTAGTTGGAGCATACACTTGTATGATGGTGATGTTCTTTGGTTTGGCTGACACCCGAATGCTGATGATTCTGCTGTTGACAGGCGTGCAGCTCATGATGCATCCAATGACTTCTTTGCGTACGATGAAAGCTACGCCATTTTCATGTAGTGACTCTTCGCCACTGTACCACATCTTGTGTCCTTCCTCTGTGATTGCTTCTCCGAAGCCTGTCCATCTTACTTCTGATATACCCACAATGTCCCATTGGTAGCGTCTCAGCTCGTGTTCTAGTTCTTTTACTTTGCCGCACTGATGGAGTGTACGGACATTCCAGGTTCCAATGGTAGCTTTTTCCGTTGGCAGTTTGAATGATGTCTTTGCCCCAGTAGCTGACTTTTCACTTCCACCCTGGTGCTTGTCAGTGGTAATATACATACATACATATATATCTATATCTATCTATCTATCTATCTATCTATCTATCTATATATATATATATATATATATATATATATATATAGAGAGAGAGAGAGAGAGAGAGAGAGTCTTTCAATATCAGCTTCAATACGTTGAGAGAAAGAAAGTGTGTGTGTGTGAGAGAGAGAGAGAGAGAGAGAGAGAGAGAGAGAGAGAGAAGAGAGAGAGAGAGAGAGAGAGAGAGAGAGAGAGAGAGGAAACATGTGAAACAAACTTTGGTGGGATTAAACTCGTACTGTTTCTAGAGAGTCAATATCGCTTTCGTGTATGGCAAACACCTTTCCTTATAGCAGCTAGCGTTTAAATTAAAGGGCACAAGCTACACGCAACGTCTGTCTGTTTACCACACCCAGCATGTATCTTATGCGTGCGACAAGGTGGAGGAACACTGTATATTACCAATAAAACGTCTGAATGGCTTTCAGCTTTCAGGTGAATCGAAAGCCCTTTATCAAAAAAAAAAAAAAAAAAAAAAAAAAAAGTTGTGTGCATTGGGGCTCGGCTCAACCACGACACAAGATACAAGGTGTAAGAGGCAATGTATTGAAACTGATATTGAAAGACTGTCTCTTTTTGTCTGTCTGTCTGTCTGTTTCTCTCTCTCTCTTCTCTGTCTCTATCTGTCTGTCTCTCCCTACCTCCTTCCTTCTCTCTCTCTCTCTGTGTCTCTCTCTCTCAATGTATTGAAGCTGATGTTGAAAGACGCTCTCTCTCTCTCTGTCTCTCTGTTTCTGTCTCTGTC
>CM060313.1:72887290-72892290 GCA_030674185.1 Monoplex corrugatus
TCATTGCGGGACAGAGTGGTATGCCTTCAATCTAGACTTGAACGAAGAAAGATCATACACTGGTCGTAGAGAAAGAGAAAGGCACACACACACACACACGCGCACGTGCACACACACACACACACACATATATGCACACACACACACATACACATTCATACTCACACACTCACACACGCAGACACACTCGCACACAAATATAGACACACACATTCTCTCTGTGTGTTTATATCACTCTCTCTCTGTGTCTCTTTCTGTATCGGCCTCTCTGTCTATCTGTGTCTCTGTCTCTGTTTGTCTGTCTATCTCTCTCTCTCGCTCTCTCACTCAATCACTCTCTTTCTCTCTCTCACACACACACAGACACACACACACAGACACACACACACACACACACACACACACACACACACACACACACACACACACACACACACACACACACACACACACTTCAATGTCCGAGATGAATCACATCACATGCACCCCCCTCTCTCTCTCTCCTCTCCTCTCTCTCTCCCCTCCCCACCCCTTGTCCATGGCCTGACATTTTATGCGTGTTGAGGCCAGCCATGGCTTGCCGAGACAAAAGACTTGGAATGCCGCTTTTCTTTCCTTCACGGTCCGAAGAGCTTTACTGACGCTGATGACGCCACGTACCCCGCCTCAAGACCACTCTCACCACTCACCTGTTAGTTTAATTGTTGTCCGGCTCTGCCTCTCGCTCGAAGCACGCCTGATGTCCATGGTCTGTTTCAGTAGTTTTATGTGCGTGTGTATGTGACCGGAGGTCTTATTCGAAGCAAATTAGCAGTTGGGTGGTACACCGGTAGCTGTTTGAATGAGTGTAACACAGTCATTTCTCTAGATGTACGAAGTGTAAATGTTCAGATGTACTAGTAAGTTGTGTAGCAAAAGTGTCTTACACATTGTGGTGAAGTATATCCTCCTTGGACTTTTGAGTTGCTGAAGAGACTCCAGCAAACTAGGAGAGACTGCAGCAAACTAAGAGAGACTGCAGCAAACGAGACGCCAACAGACTAGAAGAGACCCAGCAAACTAGAAGAGACTCCAGCAAACTAGAAGAGACTCCAGCAAACTAGAAGAGACTCCAGCAAACTAGAAGAGACTCCAGCAAACTAGAAGAGACTCCAGCAAACTAGAAGAGACTCCAGCAAACTAGGAGAGACTCCAGCAAACTAGAAGAGACTCCAGCAAACTAGGAATCCAGCAAACTAGGAGAGTCTCAGCTAACTAGGTGAGACTCCAGCAACTAGAGAGATACTCCAGAAAACTAAGGAGACTCCAGCAAACAGGAGGAGACTCCAGCAAACTAGGAGAGACTCCAGCAAACTAGGAGAGACTCCAGCAAACAGGAGGAGACTCCAGCAAACTAGGAGAGACTCCAGCAAACTAGGAGAGACTCCAGCAAACAGGAGGAGACTCCAGCAAACTAGGAGAGACTCCAGCAAACTAGGAGAGACTCCAGCAAACAGGAGGAGACTCCAGCAAACTAGAGGAGACTCCAGCAAACTAGAGGAGACCAGAAACAGGCTCCAGCAAACAGGAGGAGACTCCAGCAACAAAACTAGAGGAGAACTCCAGCAAACAGGAGGAGACTCCAGCAAACAGGAGGAGACTCCAGCAAACAGGAGGAGACTCCAGCAAACAGGAGGAGACTCCAGCAAACAGGAGGAGACTCCAGCAAACAGGAGGAGACTCCAGCAAACAGGAGGAGACTCCAGCAAACAGGAGGAGACTCCAGCAAACAGGAGGAGACTCCAGCAAACAGGAGGAGACTCCAGCAAACAGGAGGAGACTCCAGCAAACGGAGAGCTCCCAAACAGGAGGAGACTCCAGCAAACAGGAGAGACTCCAGCAAACAGGAGGAGACTCCAGCAAACAGGAGGAGACTCCAGCAAACAGGAGGAGACTCCAGCAAACAGGAGGAGACTCCAGCAAACTAGGAGAGACTCCAGCAAACAGGAGGAGACTCCAGCAAACAGAGAGACTCCAGCAAACAGGAGGAGACTCCAGCAAACAGGAGAGACTCCAGCAAACTAGGAGAGACTCCAGCAAACAGGAGGAGACTCCAGCAAACTAGGAGAGACTCCAGCAAACAGGAGGAGACTCCAGCAAACTAGGAGAGACTCCAGCAAACTAGGAGAGACTCCAGCAAACTAGGAGAGACTCCAGCAAACTAGGAGAGACTCCAGCAAACTAGGAGAGACTCCAGCAAACTAGGAGAGACTCCAGCAAACTAGGAGAGACTCCAGCAAACTAGGAGAGACTCCAGCAAACTAGGAGAGACTCCAGCAAACTAGGAGAGACTCCAGCAAACAGGAGGAGACTCCAGCAAACTAGGAGAGACTCCAGCAAACTAGGAGAGACTCCAGCAAACTAGGAGAGACTCCAGCAAACTAGGAGAGACTCCAGCTAAACTAGGAGGGACTCCAGCAAACAGGAGGAGACTCCAGCAAACTAGGAGAGACTCCAGCAAACTAGGAGAGACTCCAGCAAACAGGAGGAGACTCCAGCAAACTAGGAGAGACTCCAGCAAACTAGGAGAGACTCCAGCAAACTAGGAGAGACTCCAGCAAACAGGAGGAGACTCCAGCAAACTAGGAGAGACTCCAGCCTAATCCATTAACACAAAGCAACAGAATTTGGAGTTGGTTCCAGAGGGATACTTCGTAGTTGGGCAATTCATATTCCTTCCACACAACTCTGCTGTCAATTATTTTGCTTATTCCTTGCAGCTGCGCCGAAGACTATGCCTGGCAAAGTTTTGACATGGGAGGGGGGGGGGGGGAGCGGAGGGACATGGGAGAGCAGGATCTATGAAACTACAAAGCTGACACCACCAGAATGATTAATCTGAGTACTAAGATAGGCAAGTTGGTTGGTTTGGTTTGGTTCAGTTTTTACGTCAGCACCCACTTCAGGTGATATGGCCGACGGGATAACCATCCCAGGGAAGTGGTGGAAGGGGGGCTTATCTAATCCTATACTGACACCACCAGAACAACAATGATGTTAAGATGGGACAGTGAGAAGGCCAGTTTTAATGTAGCGCACCCCCGGGATTCGAACCCACAACCTAAGGTAGGCAGAAGACAGGCCACGTTTTATATTGCAGGCTAGGATTGAACTCAAAACATCAAACTTCAATCCTCGGTTTGCCAAAAGAGCCAGTCAGCTTGCATATTTATGGAGCAGAAACGTAGCCGGGTATACCGTGTTGTGCGCATGTGCCAATGGGAAGGCCAGGCCTTAGCGAAGTGACTAGCTGGCCACACTCAAACGAAGCGTGAAAACAGTAATGTAGGTGATTAAAAGAACGTTGCTGGATCAATCGGGCGTAACAAACAAGAGGTATACCTGTGATTAGCTCATTTAACGTAGTTCGTTTGCGGTAGGATCGACAACAATTTCGATACCTGTTGGCGTTTGTGGTAGGCTTACCACTCACTATTTGATCACTCTCCTTTTTCTTGCATGGAAAACTCATAATGATCTCTTGCGTTGTGTTCTTGTGTTACGTCGGTTAGACCGACAGTGAAGTTTTGTGTTACTTATTGACTGTCCACATGCTACTAGCATGCAGAGCAGCAACGAAGGTTCTCCACTCTTGTTTGTTCTGGGCCAGCCTCTGTATTCTGGATGCTCGTCACACTCAGCTTTGTGTTGGGTTTCTTCTCTTGCTGTTCCGTAACAAGTATTTTTTTTTGGGGGGGGGGAGGGGGGGACTGAGCTGCTAACCCTGTGCTCAACACCCAGCCTGGAGGACCAGTGGGATGTGTTTTTAACATCCCACAGCGAATCGTAAGGTGCCCTAACTGTGCTTACGGACAATTTTTTTTAAAGGGAGGAAATCGCTGGTCTGCATGACCTGTTTCTCTGAATGACAATATCAGCGTGTTGCAGTGTCAGAGATAACAATACCTCTCCTGGATTATTTCTTACCGACAACCTTGTGGTGTCAGTTTATATTGTTAGTGTGTGACCTAGTGGGTAAGGCATCTGCCTAGGATGCGAGAAACTTAGGGTTCGAATACACACTGGACAGGGATTTTTCTTCTCCTCTACCCCCTCCTCTAGGTTTTAAGTGGTGGTCTAGATGCCAGTATTTCGGATTAGGCGATAAACAGAGGTCGCGTGTGCAGCACGCGTTCAGCGCACGTTAAAGATACCACGGCAACAAAACAGTTGTCTTTGCCCTAAAAATCCACTTTCATAGGTAATCAGAATTACATGTATACGAAACAAGAAGAAGAAGAAGAGGAGGGAGGAGGAGGAGGAGGAAGAGAAGAAAGAAAGAAGAAGAAGAAGAGAAGAAGAAAGAAGAAAGAAGAAGAAGAAGAAGAAGAAGAAGAAGTCGTTAAGCTCAAGATTATGATCTATGTAAGCACGATTTCACAACCGATTTCAGATTTTCAGTTTGCTTTGTGCCCAAGCTAACTTACAAAAGACAAGCTTTGCCGCGGGTACATTCAGAAGGTAAGCAAGCCTATGTTGACAGATTTCCTCCCTTTAAGAAAATTTTTACCGGTAAGCACTCTTAGAGCACCCTGTGTAATCGCGTCCATTTTCAGGTGTTTGTGAATACTTCCTACAAGGCCTTCTGAGAAACAATATTATTATCAGTTCATCCAGTCGAGTGGCTTTGTGTTGTTTGTGAAATCTCAAAGAGACAAAAATCGCTCAGTCTGGCAGCCTTACATACTGACTGACCAGTTGGGTGAACGCATGAACAGCATTACCATGGGCGACGTCAGTAGAAACCCTTATGGTCAAAATGACAATTTGGACCAACGTTCTAACACGGAGGTCACCTTCCTCAACAAACATGGTCTGGTGACCTGTACCCAAAACCTCACCATCACCAGTGACTCCCCGATGTCCAGTCAGAGTAGTTCCAGTGAATCCTCACAGATTGAGGACGTTCACAAAGGACGGCCAGGGTCCGGGTCCGTGCCTACTATGGACAGTGCGAATAC
>CM060313.1:72897290-72914790 GCA_030674185.1 Monoplex corrugatus
CACAGGAAGTACCCAAGGGAGATAGGTAGAATCTCCACCCTTTACCCACAGGCAAGTACCAATCTTCATCCTTTACCCACAGGCAGTACCCAAGGGAGATAGGTAGAATCTTCACCTTTTACCCTCACACAGTACCCAAAGGTGATAGGTAGAATCTTCATCCTTTACCCACAGGCAGTACCCAAGGAGGTAGGTAGAATCTCCACCCTTTACCCACAAGCAGAACCCAAGGGAGATAAGGCAACATTTCCACCCTTTACTCATAGGCAGTACCCAAGGGAGATAAGGCAACATTTCCACCCTTTACTCATAGGCAGTACCCAAGGGAGATAAATAGAATCTCCACCCTTTACCCACAGGAACTACCCAAGCAGTTCTAGTCCAAACCCTCCAGTTGGAAGAACAATATCTTAACCACTCATTTGTTGTCCCTGTCACGGAATCGATGCTGCTGCTGGACAGAGGTCCTGGGGTTCAGTGAGTTGCCAATCTCTGATATTTATGTCCATGGTCTGTCTGATCAGCACAATAATACCACGGAGTATCAATACAGTCTGTCAACCTGTTCACGCTTGGTCGGAGACTAATACAGCACGTGTGTTGTGGTGTGTGTGTGAATGTGTGTGTGTGTGTGTGTGTGTGTGTGTGTTTTGTGTGTGCTGGCCTCTGTGTGTGTGTGTGTGTGCGGGCTTCTCTCTCTCTCTCTTGTATGTGTGTGTGTGTATGAGGGGGCCTCTGTGTGTGTGTGTGTGCGCGGGCTTCTCTCTCTCTCTCTCTCTGTATGTGTGTGTGTGTGTATGAGGGGGCCTCTGTGTGTGTGTGTGTGTGTGTGTGTGTGTGTTGTGCGTGCGTGTGTGTGTGCGTGTGTGTGTGTGTGTGTGTGCGCGCGCGCGCGCGCGTGTGTGTGTGACACACTGCCTTAATTCGTTCTAAATAGCCGCACAAAGACTGGACGTGAAGTTCCAGCGAGCATTCCCCTTTACTACATCAAGGTGAGGTGTTTGTTAAAAGGTAAACCGTGTGCCTAAAACGACAAGGTATTTGCTTACGAATGACCTGTGCTCTAAAACCATGAAGTGTTTTGATAAAGGTAGGCTGTGTGCTGAAAGATATTCAGACATTTGCTGAAAGTTAAAAGGTATTCGCTTTGCCTTGCCAGTCTGGTTTCAGAAAAGCTTTGTGTCTGCGACCCCCAGTCCACCCAGCTGTAAATGGATATCTGAGCCTTTTCAGGATTGGGAAAAGGTGAAAGCTGCGAGAGAGAGAGAGAGAGAGAGAGAGGAGAGAGAGAGAGAGAGAGAGAGAGAGAGAGAGAGAGAGAGAGAGAGAGAGAGAGGACATCGTCTTCATGATGCTGGTTCTTAGAACAGTTGAAGTCTGTCCACTCACTCGCCCACAACTTCAGTTATTAGGGTGACACTTTTTTCTTTTATAAAGTGATATGCGCTGAAAATGTTGAGGTGCATTTCTTAAAGATTAAACTATAAACCTATACTGCAATAAAGCAGTAATTTGTTGGATGGCAAGGTTTGATATGAGAAAGGTATTTCCTGAAAGCTAAGCTGTGTATTAAAACGATAGGTCTACATAAGCTTGGTTTCCCGGAAAGTAAACTACGTATTTAAAGGTAAGGTAGTTTGAAAATTATGCTTGGTATTTCCTGAAAGCTTATGTATGTGCTAAAAAGGTAAGTTGTGTGCTGTGTTGTGTTGTGTTGTGTTTTGTGTGTGTGCGTGCGTGCGTGTGTATGTGTGTGTGTGTGTGTGTGTGTGTGTGTGTGTGTGTGTGTGTGTGTGTGTGTGATTGGGAAAGGTGAAGCTGCGAGAGAGTGGACGTGGACACCGTCTTAGTGATGCTGGTTCCTAGAACAGTTGAAACCTGTCCACTCACTCCCCCACAACTTCGTTTATTAGGGTAACACTTTTTTCATAAAGTGATATGCGCTGAAAATGTAGAGGTACTTTTCTTAAAGGTTATACTATAAATAAAAGTTATACTGCAATAAAACAAGAATTTGTTGGTGACACTTTTTTTTAAAGTGACGTGCGCTGAAAAGGTAGAGGTGCATTTCTTAAAGATTAAAACTATACATCTTTTCTGCAATAAAGCAAGAATTTGTTGAAAGGTAGGGTTTGACATGAGAAAGGTGTTTCCTGAAAGCTGAGCTGTGTGTTAAAACGATAGGTCTCGGAAAGTAACCTATATTCTGAAAGGTAAGGTAGTTTGAAAATTGTGTTGGCTATTTCCTGAAAACGTATAGTCTACGTACGTTAAAAAGGTAAGCGCTGTGTGTGTGTGTGTGTGTGTGTGTGTGTGTGTGTGTGTGTGTGTGTGTGTGTGTGTGTGTGTGTGTGTGTGTGTGTGTGTGTGTATGTATGTGCGTGTGTGTGTGTGTGTGTGTGTAGGTGTCTGTGTGTGTGTGTAGGTGTCTGTGTAGTAGGTAGGGGACATTTTTACGTTTACGGTAGTAGAAAGGGGACGTGTGTGTAATTTGGGGACGTCCCCAAAATACACAAAATCAAAATTGGCTCAAAATAAAAAAGATAAGCTTAAAATGGTATACTATTGCGTATAAAATATAAATTACGTAATTTAAAAAAATGTCCCCTAATTACTACATATTTTGCTTGTAGTAATTTGGGGACGTCCCTTTATTACAACATCCCACTGACCCTGTTCTCACACAGACTGAGTCGCACAGCTTTTCAGTCTTAGTCGGTTTAAAAGCGTATTTCTTTGGCTTCTTTTCTGTCTGAGATTGATCTATTGTTTTCTTTGTGGTTTTCTGTCTATTGTTATTGCTGTTTAAGTGCTGATGTTGTTATTGCTGTTAATTTACCATCTTTATTTTGAAAATATGACTGATTTTGTTGTCTAGCACTGACATTAATAGACTTATTCACTGAATAATTTATATTGGTGTTGAATAATTTCAATTGTTTTGTTTTAGTAGTTTAATATATTTTTTAGAATTAAATGCTGTCTGTGTGGCTTGATTTCAATTGTATATTTATTTATTTATTCATTTTTTATCATTTATTTAATTTTATTCATTTATTTATTTATTTGCTTGTTTTTGTTTATTCATTCATCCTTTTACTTATCTATTTGTTTATCTATCGATCATTTATTGTTTATTTATTTATTTGTTTATTTGTTTGTTCGTTTTATGCTTATTTATTTATTTGCTTATTAATTTATTTATTTAGTTAGTTAGTTATTATTTTAGTTATTAATTTATTCACTTATTTATTCATTTGCTTATTTTTTTGTTTATTCATTCATCCTTTTATTTATTTACCTATTTATTATTTGTTTCTTTATCTATTTATTTATTCATTTATACATTTATTAATTATTGTCTATTTGTTTAATTGTTTATTATTTATTGTCTATTTGTTTATTTGTTTATTTATTTGTTTATTTAGTTTACTTATTCATTATTTATTTATTCACTTATTTATTTATTTATTTATTATTTATTTATTTATTTATTCATTCATTTATCTATTTATTGATCTATTTATTTACTTGCTTGTCTATTTATTTATTTGTTTATTTATACATCTATTTGTTTATTTATCCTTTTCATGTTGATTTCTGTTTTTGTTTATTTATTGGTTCCTTTATCTATTTAATCGTTTATTTCCTCTATTTATTTGACTGAATTTTATAAGCTGTTTCTAATTCTTACTGTTTTCCTTCATACGTTTGTATCAATATTTATTTATTCATTAGCTGCAGCATATTTCTTTCCTATTTCTGTTGATTGTTTTTATATGATTTACTATTTATTTATTTATGAATTTATTTATGAATTTATTTAGTTAGTTAGTTAGCTAATTAGTTGTTTGTTTGTTTGTTTGTTTGTCGATTTGTTTATTCATTGGTCAATCCATTTTCATCTGTCCCCATTTCCTTCATTTGTCTTTGGTTTGTTTTTTCATTCGTTAAAAATAATTTGCGCTTCTTTATCAGTTTATTGCTTATTTTGATTAATTTGTTTTCCTTGATTTAACATTTATGTGGAAATTGGATTGTTGAAGACTAAAGATAAAAGAGGCACACAAAATCCCCTTTGACATCAAATATAACACATGAACAAAACGAAGATAAAGGAGGCATTTAAAACAAATAAAATTGAATGATGGGGAAGGCATGTCAAGTATAGCATTATAATGCTACGCATGAGCTATATAAAGCATACAATGTCAAAGAAGTTATGATAAATGAATTATGATAAAATGTTGACTTCCATGTGCCAGTCAATCAAGTGTTTTGCTAAAGCATGACAAGGCAAAAACTCTAAGGCAAAAACACATAAAGCAAATGTAATAGCAATAACCATAAAAAGAAAGCTTAACAATAATAACAAAAAAAAGCTATATTCTGGTAGAACAAAACAAAAATAGGCACGTAAATTACGAACACAGAAACTAAGAAAAGTAGGGTATAAGGTAAGCATTAAAAGCAAATGAGGGAGAGGAGAGACGTGTCAAAGAGAGAGAGAGAGAGAGAGAGAGAGAGAGAGATACCAAGAGAGAGAGCAAGAGAGAGAGCGAGAGAGAGACCAAGAGAGAGAGAGACTGAGAGAGAGAGCGAGAGAGAGAGCGAGAGAGAGAGCAAGAGAGAGAGAGAGAGAGAAAGAGAGAGACAAAGAGAGAGAGAGAGAGAGAGAGAGAGAGAGAGAGAGACCAAGAGAGAGAGAAAGAGAGAGAGAGCTTGCATCACAACAAAAACAATCATACACATGACATGCAGAAGAATACGTAATTCAAGCGGCTAGGTTTCAAAAAAAAAAATCGGTTGCTGTGGCTCCATCACTATCACTACTATTGCTGCTCTATCACTACCACCACTATTGCTACTGCTCTATCACTACAACCACTATTGCTACTGCTCTATCACTACCACCACTACTGCTACTGCTCTATCACTACCACCACTATTGCTACTGCTCTATCACTACACTACTATTGCTGCTCTATCACTACCACCACTATTGCTACTGCTCTATCACTACCACTACTATTGCTACTGCTCTATCACTACCACTACTATTGCTACTGCTCTATCACTACCACTACTATTGCTGCTCTATCACTACCACTACTATTGCTACTGCTCTATCACTACCACCACTATTGCTACTGCTCTATCACTACCACTACTATTGCTGCTCTATCACTACCACCACTATTGCTACTGCTCTATCACTACCACCACTATTGCTACTGCTCTATCAGTACTACCACTATTGCTACTGCTCTATCACTACTACCACTATGGCTACTGCTCTATCAGTACCACCACTATTGCTACTGCTCTATGACTTCCACTACTATTGCTGCTGCTCTATCACTACCACCACTATTGCTACTGCTCTATCACTACCATTCTACTGCTGTTGCTCTATCACTACCACTACTACTGCTGTTGCTCTATCACTACCACTACTACTGCTGCTGCTCTATCACTACCACTACTACTACTACTGCTCTATCACTACCATTCTACTGCTGTTGCTCTATCACTACCACTACTACTGCTGCTGCTCTATCACTACCACTACTACTGCTGCTGCTCTATCACTACCACTACTACTACTGCTGCTCTATCACTACCACTACTACTGCTGCTGCTCTATCACTACCACTACTACTGCTGCTGCTCTATCACTACCACTACTACTACTGCTGCTCTATCACTACCACTACTACTACTACTGCTCTATCACTACCACTACTACTGCTGCTGCTCTATCACTACCACTACTACTGCTACTGCTCTATCACTACCACTACTACTGCTACTGCTCTATCACTACCACTACTACTACTACTGCTCTATCACTACCACTACTACTGCTGCTGCTCTATCACTACCACTACTACTGCTGCTGCTCTATCACTACCATTCTACTGCTGTTGCTCTATCACTACCACTACTACTGCTGCTGCTCTATCACTACCACTACTACTGCTGTTGCTCTATCACTACCATTCTACTACTGTTGCTCTATCACTACCACTACTACTGCTGCTGCTCTATCACTACCACTACTACTGCTGCTGCTCTATCACTACCATTCTACTGCTGTTGCTCTATCACTACCACCACTATTGCTACTGCTCTATCACTACCATTCTACTGCTGTTGCTCTATCACTACCATTCTACTGCTGTTGCTCTATCACTACCATTCTACTGCTGTTGCTCTATCACTACCATTCTACTGCTGCTGCTCTATCACTACCACTACTATTGCTACTGCTCTATCACTACCATTCTACTGCTGTTGCTCTATCACTACCATTCTACTGCTGTTGCTCTATCACTACCATTCTACTGCTGCTGCTCTATCACTACCACTACTATTGCTACTGCTCTATCACTACCATTCTACTGCTGTTGCTCTATCACTACCATTCTACTGCTGTTGCTCTATCACTACCATTCTACTGCTGCTGCTCTATCACTACCATTCTACTGCTGTTGCTCTATCACTACCACTACTACTACTACTGCTCTATCACTACCACTACTACTGCTGTTGCTCTATCACTACCATTACCACTGCTACTGCTGCTCTATCACTACCACTACTACTGCTGCTGCTCTATCATTACCATTACCACTGCTACTGCTGCTCTATCACTACCACTACTACTGCTGCTGCTCTATCATTACCATTACCACTGCTACTGCTGCTCTATCACTACCACTACTATTGCTGCAGCTTTATCACTACCACTACTGCTGCTCTATCAATACCACTACTGCTGCTGCTACTGCTCTATCACTACCACTACCATTGCTGCTGCTCTATCAGTACCACTATTATTGCTGCTGCTCTATCACTACCATTACCACTGCTACTACTGCTCTATCACTACCACTACTACTGTTGCTGCTGTATCACAACCACTACTACTGCTGCTGCTCTATCATTACCATTACTACTACTACTACTGCTCTATCACTACCACTACTACTGCTGCTGCTCTATCACTACCACTACTACTACTGCTGCTCTATCACTATCACTACTACCACTGCTGCTCTATCACTACCACTACTACTACTGCTGCTCTATCACTATCACTACTACCACTGCTGCTCTATCACTACCACTACTACTACTGCTGCTCTATCACTACCACTACTATTACTACTACTGCTCTATCACTACCACTACTACTGCTGCTGCTCTATCATTACCATTACCACTGCTACTGCTGCTCTATCACTACCACTACTGCTGCTCAATCACTATCACTATTGCTGCTCTACACTACCACTACTGCTGCTCTATCTCTACCACTACTGCTGCTCTATCTCTACCACTACTGCTGCTCTATCACTGCCACTATTACTGCTGCTACTACTCTATCACTACCACAACTGCTGCTGCTCTATCACTACCACCACTACTGCTGGTGCTCTATCACTACCACTACTGCTGTGCTCTTTCACTACCACTACTATTGCTGCTGCTCTATCACTACCACCACTACTGTTGCTACGCTCTATCATACCACTTCTGCAGCTGCTCTATCACTACCACTATCCTGTTGCTCTATCACTACCGCTACTGCTGCTCAATCACTACCACTACTGCTGTTCTATCACTAACACTACACTGCAGCTCTATCATACCACTAGTGCTGCTCTCTATCACTACCACTACTACTGCTCTATCACTGCCACTACTGCTGCTCTATCACTACCACTACTGCTGCTCTATCACTATCACACTACTCTGCTGCTCTATCACTACCACTACTGCTGCTGCTCTATCACTACCACCTACTACTGCTTTATCACTACCACTACTACTGCTGCTCTATCACTACCACTACTGCTGCTCTATCACTACCACTACTGCTGCTCTATCACTACCACTACTCTGCTCTATCACTACCACCACTACTGCTGCTTCTATCACTACCACTACTACTGCTGCTCTATCACTACCACTACTGCTGCTCTATCACTACCACTACTGCTGCTCTATCACTACCACTACTGCTGCTCTATCACTACCACCACTACTGCTGCTGCTCTATCACTACCACCACTCATGGCTGTTCCAATCCGACTCTTTAGTTGCAGAAGCCCCAAGCTGTGACCTGACCTTATTTCAGCCGGAGAGGGCCGACCATGCACATCACGCCTGCTGATAGTGGTTGTGCAGTGGAAGGAAGAAAAATGAGTTAGTTGCTATATAGTCTTAGATTTTACAGCGCCTTTTAACAGTCTGTCTGATATGTAAATGACCGTGTTGCCGATACAAGTAGCATTAAAATGATACCAAACACGACCAGATTAATCTAATAGACTACCCTACTGCATCCTGCACAAAACTGGCTTAATTTCAGGGAGTAGAGCGATTTTGTCATGATCTCAGGGTCTTTTTCCCCGTAATTTTCACCGTTCTAGTTCTAGCTTCTGAGGTATTCACACACTATTAGAACTATGCCACACAAAATTTAACACTTCGGAAAGCGTCTTCACTTAAGCACAAAAATTCCACCTCGGCAGGGAAGGAGAGAGACGCGATATATTACCCCACTGTAGAGCGACAATTTAACCAACACGATGTTTCACCTTGTACAGACCGTTTCCATTCTCTTTTCTTGTGTTCGAGAGAGAGATCTACAATCTTCAAGACATTGTCATATGTATTGATGATCACTTACCACATCCCAGCAGATGGTTTCCGGCTCAATTCGAGTGAGGAGAGTGACGCAAGTTAAGTACCCCACCTTCGCGAAGTTGGCCACTTGACTTGTCTAACTTGGCAAGAGCACACTAAGCACTCGAAGTGTTTTATTTTTTTTTTATTTGTTTACTTATTTATGTTTTGCCATTGTGATTTTTTTTGACTGCTTGAGTCGCTTAATACATGCACATCAGAGTGGGGCACTCGGACACAGCCAAGTGTGTCCAGAGTAGGAGAGAGAGAGAGAGAGAGAGTGTGTGTGTGTGTGTGTGTGAGAGAGAGAGAGAGAGACAGACAGACAAAGTCAGAGAGATCAGAGAGGGAGTGGGGTGGTAGGTGGGGGACAAAAGGGATGTGTAGGGCTGGCTTAGGTGTGAGTCTGTAAAGAAAATGTGTGTAAAAATCAGATTTCACAACTGTTATCAGATGGATATTCACCACTTTAGTGTGTGCTTTTTTTCAGTGAATGTTCACAAATTTGGACAAGCAAAGACCACATTTAAAAAGCAACTGCTTGTGGCTATTCTGGTTAATTCAGAACAGGTCAATACAATAGTAGATGTAGTAGGAAGTTTGTGAAAAGTCAAAATTGTAGTTAACAGGTTTGCAAATACCAGCAACGTTTTATCAGCCGTTTATTAATGTATCTGACCATACTGAGACAATGTCTTATATAGCATATATTGCATAAGGTCCTAAGAAGGCATGATATGAATCAGCATTTTGATCACTGCAGTTAAATGTGTAAAAACTTTCAATACGTTTGGTGTAATATCTAATTTCCTTTTAACGGATTTGAATCAATTTAAGTCATGCGTTTTATACTATCAGGAAACTAGCAGCTTCAAAAGACTCTGAGATCAGCTGCTTTTTAATTTATGATAGCGTATGAAAAAAGGAAAATTTATTGCAAAGTTTGTCCATCTAGTGTCTTGTTTCATTTTTGACAGGAGAGAGAGAGAGAGAGAGAGAGAGAGAGAGAGAGAGAGAGAGAGAGAGAGAGAGAGAGCAGATACAGAGACAGAGACAGACAGAGACACAGATAGACATCTCTTCCTCTCTCTATTTCTCTTATTTCTAGATGATGAAATGCTTTTTTATCTACATGAGACTGGCACTATCGATTACACAAGGACATACAGACTGACACCGACAGACAGATATACACACAGACACTTAAAAAACTGGGGACATCTCGATATCACATTCCCAGGTTCGATACGTCCCAGGTTCAATATGCCCCACATCCCCCACACACCCCACAACCCCAGACCCACACCCCCATACCCCCCAGACCCACACCCACCCACACCCCATACCCACATACCCCACACACCCCAGACCCACACCCCCACACTACCCACACCCTGACACCACCCCATACCCACACCACACCACACACCACCCACACCACCTCCACACCCACCACACCCACACCACGCACCCCACACCATCCACACCCCCATACCAACACACCCACACCACCCACACCAACATCAGCCACACTCCAACCCCTCCCCCACACCACTCACACACCACCCTCACCCAAACCCCCACATCACCCACACTTACACCACCCAATACCCACACTACCCACACCACCCACATCCCACCACCACACCCACACCACCCACACACCCCACCATCCACACACCCCACCATCCACACCCACACTCCACACCCACACCAATAACAGCCCCACCACCCACACTCACCCCACCCACATCCACCTCACCCCACCACCCACACACCAACCACACCACCCAAACACCAACCACACCCACACCTCCACACCACCCACACCAATCACCCCCACACCACCCCCACACACACACTTACCCCACTCACACCCACCCCACCCACATCCCACCACCCACAAGCACACCTACACCACCCACACCAACACACCAACCACACCCACACCTCCACACCCCCCACCACCCAACCCCACATGTACACCACCCACACCCACGCCACACACATCACCCACATCACCCTGAACAATCAATCAACAATATAAGTTGCCAAAGTCAAACTAACAAAGTCAAACCAAACGCAGTCTGAGAAATGGGCAACAGTAACTCAATGCTGCGGATGTCCCCAAACCAACACGTGGCACTGATCTTAAGGGAGGTAACTCGTTACAATGGGCAAGCCAACTCCTGAACGCAATACACAAACACGTCTCATAATTACTACTCAGACACGTATATGTGTGTGTGTGTGTATGTGTGTGTGTGTGTGTGTGTGTGTGTGTGTGTGTGTGTGTGTGTGTGTGTGTGTGTATGTGTGTGTGTGTGTGTGTGTGTGTGTGTGTGTGTGTGTGTGTGTGCGTGTGTTTTAACGATAACATATAATTCAAAATATGGTATATTCCGAAATTTAGGTTAATATGTCTGTGTCCAAAATCCTGCTAAATTCAGCTGCAAATCCTGACAGCTACATTATGCATTAAAACAGTAAGCTAATATTGTGAAAAGTTACCTGTATTGTGAAAGGTTTGATATTTAATGAAAACAAATGAATGAATTTCAATCTTGAGATAAAGAATTTCGAAACGCTATGAAATTACATACTGGATTCCTTTTGCACGACGAACACGATGTAAAGAAAAAGAAAAAAGAAAAAGGAAAAAAAACCATTATATAAAATAAGTTTGTATTTGATAATTTTCTATAGTACATATAGCTACACAGTGTTAATACCTTGATGTGATGGTAAATTCATGAATGTGCGTCTGCAAGGGAAATAGCGAAAACATGTGTCAATCTCTGTATACAAAACAAAAAACAAAACAAAAAGATAAATAACCCGTCGTATACAGTCACAACGTGCCATAGTAGTGCCAGAAATCGAAATATGTTTGTTAATTTGTTATGTTTGGTTTATTCACCTGTAAAAGTTTGTATTTTAGGTCTAGGTGTTTTACAGATTCTGTTTATTATTGTGAATGTTTGTAAGCATATAACGCTGTCAGTTTTAAATTTCTTGCGATTTGTTCGATGTTATGGAATCTGTCAGTTTGAAATAAAAGACCTTGCTTCGCAAGGTTTGGAAAAACAGTTCGAAAACGAAGGTAATGTATTCTTGTCTGGAGCCTCGGTAAATGATGCGTGTCGCCATGCTGTTGGTGCTGAATACTGGGCTAAATGGCTCCCTATCTGTACCCGCCTACCCCTTTATGGCTCATTTTGTTGTCAGTTATAAAGCCCTGCTCCCCACGGTGTCTGATTTCTATAGCTGAGACACGTTATTGTTAGCAAGCAGCAAGCATGTGGAGAAAAAAAAAGAAGAAAAAAACCACGCCCACACGCGTGCAGAATATCTTTACAAGGATTTCTTCAAATCCAAAACAAGTGTGACTGCCCGCGTTCAAGCAAACAGGAACCAGACAAAAACACGAAAAAAAGACTAAGAACGCGTATTTAATACAACAAGACAAGACAGGTACAAATTTACGGCCAACTGGCCTTTTTCAAGCGTAAGATCACAAACAAACAAACACAAGGTACAAACATTAGGAGAAAAAGACTGAAACTTCCCTGTATTGATAATTCCTTTTCTCACATTGGAAGGAGCAGCAGGAAAGTTTCAGTCTTTTTCTCCTAATTTTTGTACCTGGTGTTTGTTTGTTTGTGATCTTACGCTTGACAAAGGCCAGTTGGCCGAAAATTTGCGCCTGTCTTGTCTTGCTGTATTAAATACGCGTTCTTGTTCATTTTTGTGTTGTTTTTTTTTTCTGATTTAAGGATTCCTTGGCTGTTTATCCTTAATATGTCTGCAGGGAATTCTTGGCTATCTATCCTTGATATGTCTGCAGGGAATTCTTGGCTGTCTATCTTTGATATGTCTGCAGGGAATTCTTGGCTGTTTATCACTGATATGTCTGCAGGGAATTCTAGGCTGTTTATCCCTGATATGTCTGCAGGGAATTCTTGGCAGTTTATCCTTGACATGTCTGCAGGGATTTCTTGGTTGTTTATCCTTGATATGTCTGCAGGGATTTCTTGGTTGTTTATCCTTGATATGTCTGCAGGGATTTCTTGGTTGTTTATCCCTGATATGTCTGCAGGGATTTCTTGGTTGTTTATCCTTGATGTATCTGCAGGGAATTCTTGGTTGTTTATCCTTGATATGTCTGCAGGGATTTCTTGGTTGTTTATCCCTGATATGTCTGCAGGGATTTCTTGGTTGTTTATCCCTGATATGTCTGCAGGGATTTCTTGGTTGTTTATCCTTGATATGTCTGCAGGGATTTCTTGGTTGTTTATCCTTGATATGTCTGCAGGGATTTCTTGGTTGTTTATCCTTGATATGTCTGCAGGGATTTCTTGGTTGTTTATCCTTGATATGTCTGCAGGGATTTCTTGGTTGTTTATCCCTGATATGTCTGCAGGGATTTCTTGGTTGTTTATCCTTGATATGTCTGCAGGGATTTCTTGGTTGTTTATCCCTGATATGTCTGCAGGGATTTCTTGGCTGTTTATCCCTGATATGTCTGCAGGGATTTCTTGGTTGTTTATCCTTGATATGTCTGCAGGGATTTCTTGGTTGTTTATCCCTGATATGTCTGCAGGGATTTCTTGGTTGTTTATCCCTGATATGTCTGCAGGGATTTCTTGGTTGTTTATCCTTGATATGTCTGCAGGGATTTCTTGGTTGTTTATCCCTGATATGTCTGCAGGGATTTCTTGGTTGTTTATCCTTGATATGTCTGCAGGGATTTCTTGGTTGTTTATCCTTGATATGTCTGCAGGGATTTCTTGGTTGTTTATCCCTGATATGTCTGCAGGGAATTCTTGGCTGTTTATCCCTGATGTATCTGCAGGGAATTCTTGGCTGTTTATCCCTGATGTATCTGCAGGGAATTCTTGGCTGTTTATCCATAGTATGTCTGCAGGGATTTATTGGCTGTTTATCCATAGTATGTCTGCAGGGATTTCTTGGCTGTTTATCCCTGATGTATCTGCAGGGATTTCTTGGTTGTTTATCCATAGTATGTCTGCAGGGATTTATTGGCTGTTTATCCATAGTATGTCTGCAGGGATTTCTTGGCTGTTTATCCCTGATGTATCTGCAGGGAATTCTTGGCTGTTTATCCATAGTATGTCTGCAGGGATTTCTTGGCTGTTTATCCATAGTATGTCTGCAGGGATTTCTTGGCTGTTTATCCCTGATATATCTGCAGGGAATTCTTGGCTGATTATCCTTGATATGTCTGCAGGGAATTCTTGTCTGATTATCCCTGATATGTCTGCAGGGAATTCTTGGCTGTTTATCCATAGTATGTCTGCAGGGATTTATTGGCTGTTTATCCATAGTATGTCTGCAGGGATTTCTTGGCTGTTTATCCTTGATATGTCTGCTGGGAATTCTTGGCTGTTTATCCCTGATATGTCTGCAGGGAGTTATTGGCTGTTTATCCATAGTATGTCTGCAGGGATTTCTTGGCTGTTTATCCTTGATATGTCTGCTGGGAATTCTTGGCTGTTTATCCATAGTATGTCTGCGGGGATTTATTGGCTGATTATCCTTGACATGTCTGCAGGGAATTCTTGGCTGTTTATCGTTGATATGTCTGCAGGAAATTCTTGGCTGTTTATTCCTGATGTATCTGCAGGGAATTCTTGGCTGTTTATCCATAGTATGTCTGCAGGGAATTCTTGGCTGTTTATTCCTGATATGTCTGCAGGGAATTCCTGGCTGTTTATCCTTGATATGTCTGCAGGGATTTCCTGGCTCTTTATCCTTCACATGCGCACGCTCAAGGAGTTCGCCGGATAACTGCACACAGATAATGGTGGAGCGCATATGGGATCGTCCGAATGCGACGAATCTCTCTTTGAACAGGCTGCAAACTTCCCCTAACACACAAACAGAGAAGGTAAAATCGATAGTGAGCCTACAATTGAAAGCAGATTGAAAATAAAATCAATGGACTTTGTTCTCAAGAGAGAACTTCAACACGAAAGATTGCTGAGGGGTTGGCATGCAAGCGTTCGCTAAAGGCGTGTACTTCTTGTCTGTACGTATGTGTGTATGGTGTGTGTGTGTGTGTGTGTGTGTGTGTGTGTGTGTGTGTGTGTGTGTGTGTATGTGTATGGTGTGTGTGTGTGTGTGTGTGTGGTGTGTGCGTGGTGTGTGTGTGTATGTGTGTTGTTATTGTATGTGTGTGTATGAATGTATGTTTGTATTATGTATGTGTATGTATGTAATGTATGTGTGTATGTATGTATGTATGTACGTATGTGTGTGTGTATGTATGTATGTATGTCATCATCATCATCATTCTCCTGCCCGTGATGGGCGTAGAGGAGAGATGAGAGACACTCTTGAAGCCAGCCGTCGCCAACCGGTCCTGTCCTCCGCCTGTCGCACCAGCGTGGGGCCATCCAACCTGGTTCATTCTTTGATGTTGTCCATCCAGCATTTGGCTTGTCGTCCCCTTCGTCTGCCGCCTCCCAGTGTACCCTGGAGGACCGTTTTGGGCAGTGAGTTGTGGCGTGTGACATGCCCGAACCACGACAGCTTCCTGTTCTTGACTGTTGCCAGGAGGGGTTCTTGTGGGCCTGCGAGTGTTGTTATTTGGCTCCACACAAAGTCGTTTGTCTTCCGATCTTGCCAAGAGATCCTGAGCAAGCGCCTGAAGCATTTAGTTTCAAACGTCTGGATTCTCTTGGTGGTCTCTGCTGTCATGGTCCAGCTCTCGCATCCATACAGCAGGATGGGGAGCACCAGGGACTTGTACAGCTTCATCTTCGATGGAAAGCCGATCTCTCTGCTCTTCCAGATCTTGTTTAGCTTTACCATTGCTGCTGTTGCGATCGCTAGTCTGGTCTTGATTTCTGTTGTAGAGCGACCGTCTTTGGTGAGAGTGGCGCCAAGGTATTTGAAAGCGTCCACTTCTTCAAGCTGTTGCCCGTTCATGTAGATTTCAGCATGGGTGTTGGTTGTGCTGTTGACCAGGACTTTGCTTTTTTCTGTGCTCACTTCCATTCCGTGTGCACCTGCACTTTCTTCCAGTCTCATGGTCAGGTCTTGTAGTTCTTCGTTGCTGCCTCCCATCAGGTCGATGTCATCTGCGAACCTCAGGTTGTTGATGGTTCTTCCTCCGATGGAGACAGTGGAGTGGAAGTCATGGAGGGCTTCACGCATGATGTTCTCCAGGAAGAGATTGAACAGCACGGGAGAGAGTAGGCAGCCTTGACGGACTCCAACTGTGGTCTTGAAGTAGTCCCCTATCTGGTTGTTGAGGAGAACTGCGCTGCTGGCAGTGTTATACAGCGCCTGGATGGTTTGGACGAGACCTTCCTCTATGCCAAACTTTCTTAGCACCTGCCACAAACCCTTATGCCACACCCTGTCGAATGCTTTTTTAAAGTCTATGAAGTTGTGGAACAGGTCTCTCTGATGCTGCAGATGTTTCTCCATCATTATCCGGCAGGTGAAGATCTGTTCTACTGTGCTTCTGCCCGCCCTAAATCCAGCTTGTTCTTCCGCAAGGTGTTCTTCCGCTTCTTTCTTCAGTCGATTCAATATGACTCTGAGCATGATCTTGCTGGTGTGGCTAATGAGACTTATTGTTCTGTAGTTCTGGCATTGGCGCATATTTCCCTTTTTGGGCAGGGGGATGATGAGTGATTGAGTCCATTCTGTGGGCCACTGTTTTGTCTCCCAGATCTTCTGACAAATCGATGTTACACGAGTGACCAAATCATTCCCTCCATGTTTGAGCAGCTCTGCTGGGATATTGTCTTCTCCAGGTGATTTCCCTGCTGGTAGGCTGCGGATGGCTTCTTCCACTTCTTCTCTCATCACTGGTAGCGGTGAGGATTCCCTCAATGGTGCTGAGTCCCCCTGAAACAAACTGTCATCTGGCTGTATTGGGAAGTTGTATAGTTCTTGGCAGTACTGCGTCCATCTGTTCAGAACAGCGGAGCTTTCTGTCAGCAGCTCGCCTGAGGTATCCTCGATGACTGACGATCTGTTTTGCTGCGTCTTGGTAAGGTTTTTCAGTGTGGTGAAGGCATGTTTGCTGTTTCCTTTTTTCATGCCTTTCTCGATGTTCTCACACTGGTTGTTGATCCATTGTTCTTTGGCTTCAATCATTTTCTTCTTTACAAGGTTGTTGGTTTTACGATACTGTGCGGCTTCTTCAGGGCTGGAGTTTTTCGTCTTCTTCAGTGATCTTCTGTTGTCGCAGAGGTCAAGGATGTCATTTGAGATCCATGCTTGGTGTTTCTTCCTCTGTCGCCCCAGTACCTCCTCTGCTGTTTCGCGGACTGCCTCACCAAAGTTGTTTGTGAGGTCGTTGATGTCGCTGTCCAGGAAGTTGAGTGCCGCGAACCGCCCCCCGAGCTGTGCCTGGAATGCCTCTTCTATCTCTGGATCTTTTAGCTTTTCCAGGTCAAACTTGATGCGTGGCTGCGCAGCTTGGTACTTCTTTTTCAATTTGATCTTCATTGTGAGCAGCACGAGGTCGTGGTCGCTGCCTATATCAGCTCCAGGGTATGTCCTCGTCTTTGCTTTATTAATGCTTGATTTGAAGCGCCGCGGTGTGAGGACAAAGTCGATCTGGTTGTGAGTCTTTCCGTTCGGCGCATGCCAGGTTGTTCTTCTTGACAGTTTGTGGGGGTAGAGGGTGTTGGCAATGGTGAGCCGTTGGGTGCAGGCAAACTCCAGAAGGCGAAGTCCCCTGTCATTAGTTTCCCCTGTGCCAAATTGACCCACTGTTCCAGCCCAGTTTTTGTAGGCATCTGGGCCGACTTTGGCGTTG
>CM060313.1:72924790-72934790 GCA_030674185.1 Monoplex corrugatus
AGTGTCCTTGGCTGATGAAAACATCTAGCATGCAATGACCTCCTCACCGCTCCCTCCCCCACCCCCCACCCCCCTTAGACGGAGTATGCGACTGCACAACAATTTACTGCCTGCGCAGTGTGGGCAAAACATCCATATACGGATCCGAAAAATATGGGAGCGCTTTAAGAAAACAGAAGGTCTAGAATTGACCTATTTTTACACGTGATTCCAAATGAGTTTGAAAAATAACAAGAATGATTTATAACTAATAATAATGATGATGATGACGACTACTGGTACAGCGCTTTATCTCGCAAAGAACCCTAAGCGTTTCCCCAAAGATTAATTGATAGAAACGGACACAGACATAGCGTACATATACAAACACGTCACACACACACAGACACACACACATACACACACGCACGCGTGCATACACACACACACACACAAAACACGCACACACAGACACACATAGACACACAGACACACAGACACACAGATAGACAGACAGACAGACAGACACACACACACACACACACACACACGATTACATATACACCAAACACACAAGTTCACACACACATGCACACATTACACACGCATGTAGAGATACATATGCACACACACACACACACACACACACACACACACTCACACACACACACGCAAACATGCACATACACATACACATACATACACACACATATACACTGACACACACACACTTACACACACTAATACACCATCATCATAAACTCTTCATTGTCAGATTAACATGAAAATTATACCATCATGAACACACATACATTTACGCAGACACACACACACACACACACACACACACACACACACACACACACACACACACACACCACAACACACACACACACACGACGCGCCCGCGCGCAGACAGACAGACAGACAAACAAACACACACGCTCATTCATTCATTCATTCATTCTTCGTAACTTTGTGGTAACTATCGAAAGGAAGCTGTCCTGAACGATGTTCTTTTCCAAGGGGAAAAATAAAAAGGGGATCAGTAGTCTTCCAAAGCAAAACAGGGCGCACACACACACACACACACACCACACACACACACACCCAAAACACCACACACACACACACCCACACACACAACACACACACACACACACACCAAGGGTAAAAATAAAAAAGGGATCAGTAGTCTTCCAAAGCAAAACAGACACACACATACACACACACACTCACAAACAACAACACAACACACACACACACACACACACACACACACACACACACACACACACACACACACACACACACACACACACACACACACACAACACACACACACACAGAGGAGCCCTCGGGTCTCTCTGTACAACAGTCTAGACAAGAAGACAAAAGGTTAATCATGCATACCACACTACACCACCGTACCATACATTTCCACCTTTTGTCAGATCACAGACACGACACGAAAAGAGAGAGGTGGGTGTTAGAGAGAGAGAGGAGAGAGAGAGAGAGAGAGAGAGAGAGAGAGAGAGAGAGAGAGAGATACAGACAGACAGAGACAGACAGACAGAGACAGACAGAGATATGTCAGAAGTCAGAAGTCAGAATCAGAAGTCAGAAACTTTATTGAATAAACCGGTCCGTTTCAGTAAGTGAAATCTTTTTCTCTCTCTTCTTTCTTTCTTTCTTTCGCTCTCTGTCTGTCTGTCCGTCTGTCTCTGTCGATGTCTCTCTCTCTCTTTCATTTACAGGTGAATTTATGTGTATAAGCTTACACACACACACATGCAGTCGCCTACACACGCCCACACTTAAATCATATACTCATACATTATACATCATGGCATCATGTTATACATCCAAGCACGCTCTTGTAAACAGATATATAATGATCCTTACATGAGAAAGAAGAGAGAGAGAGAGAGAGAGAGAGAGAGAGGGGGGGTGGGAAGAGAGAGAGAGAGACACACACACACAAATCAACAACCATTTATCATATCATATTGATTCATGTTATTCTGAACACACACGGACAGACAGACAGACAGACAGACACATACACACACACGTACAAACAAACAAACAAACAAACAAACAAACATAGAGAAAGAGTAGAGAGAGTGGCGTTGAGCATTGGCGACTCGCTCTCTTTGGAGTGAGCAGCTCAAATTTCACTCTGAAAATCTGCTGTGACTCATAAATAAATATACAAACAAATGAATAAATGAAAAAATAATGAATAAATAAATAAATAAATAAATAAATAAAAGAATACCACAAAACCGTTGACGTTGATCAAATGACAGTTATCACGAACCAGATCGTGTAGTTACCCGTCTATAGATCTGTTCTTGTCGCTGGTCAAACCGACATTACAAGACGTTTTTCCTGGTCACTCACGCGAGTCCACCCAAGTTAAAACGGACAACAGAACGGACACACATCGTTGGGTCTTGATTGTAGAATTCATCAGACCTTTAACTCCACTCAAACCTCACTGAGCGGGTCTTCAGGTGCGACTTGGCGTCCACCGTACTGACGTTCATCTGTTAGCAGAGAAGTACTTGGTATGTTCGTTCTTTGATTTAACGTCTTTTCACTATGAGTGATATTAGACGAAAAAAAAGAAAAAAAGAAAAAAAAGTGAGATGAGAGATGGGTTGGTTGGTTTTGGGGCATAGAGGAGACATAGTTATAGACATAAGTAGGTGGGAAATAGAAAAATGGAACAATAACTTAACACTAACATTTAACATCAACAATGTGTATGGAAAATTTAACTCTAAAGTACAAACTTCATAAACTTAAAGTAATGCATTAACAGGACTGTGAACCAACGATTCTGAAATTTTAACAGACAAAAATTGATCGGAAGTTACTTCTTTAAAATGAGTTTCAGAATAATTTTCTTGTGTAAACATTTTTGGTAAAAAAGAACGTAGCATTTTGCAGTAAAATAGACAGTGAAACAGTGTGAATTGTTCGCCGCAAATACACTTGACATTTTTACAGTATTTTGTTTTCAATGCGTTTAGCTGAATACGAAAATGAACAGCAACAATCGTTCTCAAATGATATATGGAAGAAAACTGCAATTTTTTACACACATTTTGAAATGAAAGTTTTATCATTTGTTGTGACACAAACTTTTCATGGAAATGTTCATGAAAACGAATCCATGAGGCTGATTCTAGCAAGTTGCAAGCTTCTTTTACGGAAGTATTAATACGTAATTCTGTAGTATTATCAGAATTGTGTGCACCTTGCCTAGCTGCTCTGTCAACTACTTCGTTGCCGTGAAGACCAACGTGAGAAGGCACCCAGCATAAACTGAGATCTGTACCTTTTATCCTTAAGACCTGATATAATTCTTATATCAGGTCTTGTGTCTGTATCAAAAGACTGCAAGGCATATAATACAGATTTTGAATCAACAAAGAGAACTACTTTGAAAAATACATGTGTAAGGTTTACTAGATAATGCAACGCTTGTAAAATAGCGACTAATTCCGCTGTAAAGATAGATATATTTGCCCCAATGAAAAATGACTTTATTATTTTATCTTTTGGGACATAAAATGCTGCTCCAGCACATTTATTTTCTAAGACTGATCCATCGGTAAAAATATGGAGGTGGGTACGGTATTTTTCATCGATGTGTTCTCTTGCTCTGCATATCGAAATGTTAACGTTTTCATATTTCTTAGCATCTGTATAATCAATATCAAAAGTAGCTTTTAGCATTTCCCATGTAGGGATGGTCGTTGAGGATGGTGTTTCAGCTATTTTACTTGGTATGTTAAATGCCTTTCGTGTTGCTGTTGTTGTTGTTTTGTTGCTGCTGCTATTGTTGTTGTTGTTGTTGTTGTGTGTGTGCGTGGACATGGGCGACATCATTACTGTTGTCGAGATCCAAGGAGCGTTCTCCTTGCCAGATCCACCGCCTTCACGGGATACTTGGTGAGGCACTCCAGCCTCCCGCTGTCCTCCCGGAATAATTGCCACCTCATGTAGGCTACTCGGTTGCGGGGGGGGGTCTTTGGATCCAGTGTGTCAGATCTTGTTCCTCCTCGTTGCACAGGGGACACACTGGATCCGTTGGGGTGGACTCGCATGAGTGACCGCACAACACACTTAACACCCTGTTGTTGTTGTTGTTGTTGTTTTTCTTATTATTCATCACTATCTTCTTCTTCTTTTTCTTCTTCTTCTTCTTCATCATCATCATCATCATCATCATCATCATCATCATCATCTCTATCACTATCATCATCATCATCATCATCATCATCATCATCATCATCATCATCATCATCATCATCATCATCATCATCACTATCACTATCGCCATCATCACCATCATCACCATCATCATCACTATCATCACTATCACTATCACTATCATCATCATCATCTTCTTCATCATCATCATCATCATCATCACTATCATCATCATCACTATCACTATAATCATCATCATCATCATCTTCATCTTCATCATCATCATCACTATCATCACTATCATCACTATCATCACAATCATCACCATCATCACCATCACCATCGTCGTCATCATCACCATCATCATCATCATCATCATCATCATCATCATCATCATCATCATCATCATCATCATCATCATCATCACTATCATCATCACTATCATCATCATCACCATCATCATCATCATCGTCGTCATCATCATCACCATCATCATCATCATCATCATCATCATCATCATCATCATCACTATCATCATCATCACCATCACGCAGAACATCAAGTATGCACGTTAAGGATGGTGTTGTTCGTCCTTTGTTGTCGAAGAAGACCACGACTTTCAGTTTTGACTGGGGGATTGATGACTTCAATTTTGACTGGGGATTGGTGACTTCAGTTTTGACTGGGGGATTGGTGATTTCAGTTTTGACTGGGGATTGGTGACTTCAGTTTTGACTGGGTGATTGATGACTTCAGTTTTGACTGGGGATTGATGACTTCAGTTTTGACTGGGGATTGGTGACTTCAAGTTTGACTGGGGGATTGGTGACTTCAGTTTTGACTGGGGATTGGTGACTTCAGTTTTGACTGGGTGAGTGGTGACTTCAATTTTGACTGGGGGATTGGTGACTTCAGTTTTGACTGGGTGATTGGTGACTTCAGTTTTGACTGGGTGAGTGGTGACTTCAATTTTGACTGGGGGATCGGTGACTTCAATTTTGACTGGGGGATTGGTGACTTCAATTTTGACTGGGGGGTTGGTAACTTCAGTTTTGACTGGGTGAGTGGTGACTTCAATTTTGACGGGGGGATTGGTGACTTCAATTTTGACTGGGGGGTTGGTGACTTCAGTTTTGACGGGGGGATTGGTGACTTCAATTTTGACTGAGGGATTGGCGACTTCAATTTTGACTGGGGGATTGGCGACTTCAATTTTGACTGGGTGATCGGTGATTTCAATTTTGACTGGGGATTGGTGACTTCAATTTTGACTGGGGTATCGGTGACTTCAATTTTGACTGGGGTATCGGTGACTTCAATTTTGACTGGATGATCGGTGACTTCAATTTTGACTGGGGGATCGGTGACTTCAATTTTGACTGGGGGATTGGTGACTTCAATTTTGACTGGGGGATTGGTGACTTCAATTTTGACTGGGGGATTGGTGACTTCAGTTTTGACTGGGTGATCGGTTGACTTCAGTTTTGACTGGGGGATTGGTGACTTCAATTTTGACTTGGAGATTGGTGACTTCAATTTTGACTTGGAGATTGGTGACTTCAAGTTTGACTGGGGGATTGGTGACTTCAGTTTTGACTGGGGGATTGGCGGCTTCAGTTTTGACGGGGAGATTTTATTTATGCATTCCGATTTTTCACGGATGCTTCTATGCACGTTAAGGATCCTACTGTGGTGTCAGTGTCTGGTAGCTAATGCAAACATGAAAACACGCAACATGGACACTCATCAGAGACAGAATATGCAGACTGTGCAGCAACATACCGCCTGCAAAGTGTAGACAAAACAACGGTGCATAGACACATCCGAGAAAAGAAAATCGGAATGCATAAAAAAAACAACAAGAAAAAACACAGAAGGTAAAACAATATATGACTGCTGGATCTTGAGGGTAAAAACAAAATATTAAAAAATACCTTGTTTGTAAAAGATCCTTTGGAGTATAAAACACGACGTTTCGAGCCCAGGCCCTTTGTCAAGTCTTGACACTTGACAAAGGGCCTGGGCTCGAAACGTCGTGTTTTATACTCCAAAGGATCTTTTACAAACAAGGTATTTTTTAATATTTTGTTTTTAAGAAGAAAAAAAAAACACACACACACACACACACACAAAAAAAGAAAAAGAAAAAAAAAAAAAAAAAAGGAAAACAGAAACTGGCACTATATTAAAATAACTTTGACACTCTTCATCATTTGTCAGTAGTGCAAAATGATCGTAAACCAAATGACCGCAATGCATGAAAACAACAACAACAACAACAACAAAACAAAAAAGACTGCCATTATATTAAAGTCACTTTGACACTCTTCATCATTTCTCAGTGATGCAAAATGACCGTATGAGACATGACCGCTATGCATAAAAGAAATGATAGTAAAAAAAAAAAAAAAAAACCGAAAGAAAGAAAAAAATTGGCATTATCTTAAAGTCACTTTGACATTCTTCATCATTTCTCAGTTGTGCAAGATGACCGTATGGCCACATGGCCGCACCAAAAGGCCAGAATTAATCGTTATCTTGGCTTTTTACGATGTGATCACATCGAACTAACATGAAAACTTCATTTCACGCTCAAAAAATCTGAGTCGTTGTGTCTTGCCATATTTGTGTACGTGATGGTGTTGATAGTTGTGCCTCATTTCACTGATGGACTTTGTGTGTTCGTAAAATGTCAGGTGTTAGTGTAACAGGCCTGGGTCTGATCAGGGCTGAATTCTTTATGGACTGATTATTTTAACTGTCTGCTTTCTTCATACATAAAATGATAATTGTTTTCTCTGTCTGTCTGTTTTATCTCTCTTTCTGCGGCTCTCTCTCTCTCTCTCTCTCTCTTCTCTCTCTCTCTTTCTCTCTCTTTCTCTCTTCTCTCTCTCTTTCTTCTCTCTCTCTTTCTCTCTCTCTCTCTCTGTCTCTCTCTCTTTCTCTCTCTCTCTCTTTCTCTCTCTTTCTCTCTCTCTCTCTCTTTCTCTCTCTTTCTCTCTCTCTCTCTCTCTGTCTCTGAATGTCCCTGCCCTTGTCTCTGTCTCTCTGTCTGTCTGTCTGTTTGTCCGGCTCTCTGTTCCTGTCTCTGTCTGTCTGTCTGCCTTAGTCTCTCTCTATCTCTGTGTGCGTGTGTCTCTCTCTCTGTCTTTCTGTCTATCTGCGTTCGTCTGTCTGTTTGTCTGTTTGTCTGCCTGGCTGGCTGTCTGTCTGTCTGCCTGCCTGCCTGTCTGTCTGTCTGTCTGTGTGCCTGTCTGCCTGTCTGTCTGTCTGTCTCCCTCTCTAGATCTGCCTCTTATCTTTGGGCTCAAAGATGTATAAATCCGAAAAAATTTCGTATCCACCGTTTCCTCGATAATGTTGTTTACACCGTGTTGTCAACATGTTTTCATTGTGTACACACCTTCACAGGGGGCCTTGGTCTCCTTGACGCGGGCTGGGTGGTTGTCTCGTTTGATAGGGCCGTGGATTCATGGTCTAAAGTCTCGAGTTCAAAGACATCCCTGAAATTTAAAAGTTGGCTTGATCACTCTCCAACTTTATGCTCCAATCGTTCTGGTTGCCTCAGTGTTTCATAGGTCTTGCTCATCTCCTCGTTTCAAGACCTTGCCAGTGTATAGGATTTCGCGTAGGTTTAAGGAGTCTGAAAGATATCTACTGGCAGATTTGGAATTGTCAGAGTCCGATGAATAACTTCTAAAACAAACGAACTCCTGATTCCGTTGTATAGTTCTTCAGTACCTTTCTTGTTTATTTATTTGTTTTATTTTTTGTTTTTGTTTGTTTGTTTGTTTGTTTGTTGCTTGTGTATGTGTGTGTAAGGGTGAAACTAAAAGCTTCCAGTAATTTAACTGTTACCCTTGAAGCTAAAGAGTTATCTTCCTCTTTTTCTCACTCTCTCTTTCTCTCTCTCTTCCCTCTTTACTCTCTCTCTGTGTCCTTCTCTCTCTTTTCTTCTCTCTCTCTCTCTTCTCACACATCTTTACTCACTCTCTCTCTCTCTCTCTCTCTCTCTCTCTCTCTCTCTCTCTCTCTCTCTCTCTCTTTCTCCCTATCTCTCATAATAATATAGATTTTATGGGCATCATAGTGTGCTTGTTGTAGTGTAGACCTCCCACGGCGAGGGTTGGATGTAAAACAGCATTGATGTGCTTATGCTTCTTCTGGTTCTAACTTTTCTTTTGTGTTGTCTGTTTGCAGTGTAAAGAAAGGAGGAGAGAGCGAGAGCAGTATGAACATCAACAGTCTGGAGATTCCTTCAAGACAGCCCACAGGTAGTGGTACCGGCACCGCTCGACACAAAGTCAACAAGTCTGGCAACATGGGTGAGTGTATACTAGAATACAAACATACAAGCGGACAAACAAACAAGCAGACAAACAAACAAACAAACAAACAAACAAACAAACAAACAAACAATCAAACCGAGTGTATATCAAAAAACACAAACACAAAGAAAGAAAAAAAGAAACAAAGAAACAAACAAACGAACGAACGAACGGACGGACAAACAAACAAACAAACAAACAAACAAACAAACAAACAAACAAACAAACAAACAAACAAACAATCAAACCGAGTGTATATCAAAAAACACAAACACAAAGAAAGAAAAAAGAAACAAAGAAACAAACAAACGAACGAACGAACGGACGGACAAACAAACAAACAAACAAAAACAAAACAAACAAACAAAACAAAAACAAAACAAACCCACTTGAATACCACGCCCTCCGGCAAATATACAGAGGGGTGCAAAAGTAGGTATACAGTAAGTATCACATTATTATTATAATGCTTAATTCATTAAAATTATTAGCACATTAAGTTAGTTGACCTTATTTTCGATATTTTCAGTGAGTGATTAAGGCTGTGCTTGTTATTACATGTATATGCAATATTCATTTGTTTGTATAATAAATGCAATGAGTATTGTACGTGTTTTCTTTTTTCATACCTGTATACCTACTTTTGCACCCCCATATATGTATTTTGTATGATATTTATCTGAAGCAATAGCAACAGTGAAAGAACAACAGCACTTCGTGATTCTCCATAAAAACTAAAACATAGCATACGTACAAGTTAATCTAAATCAAGACAAAATCCAGGTACATGATTACATTGGCTACACATAAGGTTTAACCCTTTAACTCCCGTACCCTATCCACCAACTGCAAAAACTTGACCCTTCGACTTATTCACCCTATCCACCAGCTTTCTGCAGGAGGCTGGTGGATAGGGTGAGGAAGTCGAAGGGTTAAGTTTTTGCCTTGCTAGCATGGTTGACAATGCAGGATGCTGATAGACAGGGTGCGGGAGTCAAAGGGTTAAACCACTGCATTGACCATACTTACATCGGCAATCGGACATATGATACGGTGCAGAAATACGGCGCTAGTTTTGATGTTAAAAACTAATCAAGGGGCACAACTCCTGTCGTTCACGCAAATATTCGCTTTTATCAAATGACTTGAAAGTACAGAGGCAGAGCATATACATACAAAGAGCTGGAGTGTGGACAGGAGAGGACTTGGATGTGGGGGTAGTAGTGGAGAGGGGGTGATCACTGCTGGACAAAAAGGTATGTTTTTGAAACTTTAGGGAAAAACGAGTTTGTGTATGTCAGAGAGACAGGAGAAAAGCGTTGCAACTGTATAGACACACACACACCACACACACACACACACACACACACACACACACAAACCCAAACACACACACACACACCACACACACCACAACACACACACAAATGAACGGCGACTGACTTTGGGAACATCTGTATAGAGGA
>CM060313.1:72947290-73034790 GCA_030674185.1 Monoplex corrugatus
CTTTACTTTTGCTGTGTCTTGACCAGATCCAGCTTGAACTCTTTTCTGTTGCTTCTGCGATTGCCCTTAGGGTTCGAATCCTCTCCTTCCCAGAAATCATGAACTGTTTCATGAGATCATAGGCAGATCTGTCTACAAACCGCTTGCTCTAACCTCTAGTGAGAGGGACTTTGGCTTTGAAGTCGGATTTCCTCAAGTTGCAGGCACGACTGGTATACAATTCACTCTTGTGGAAATGAGCTTCTCCCAAGATGACTGTGACTCTGCCTTTGTGTCTTTTTTTTTGCCTTGAATTTATTGAAACTGAGAAACGTCTCTTTTCAGCTTACCCCTCTCACACAACCCACCCCTAGTTTCATCTTAACTATGGATTCTATATTATTGAATTTACTGAGTGAAATAATAAAACAACTCTTCTTTTCTATTTTGGCTTTTTGTCCGTCCTTCCTTCCTTCCTTCCTTCCTTCCTTTCTTCCTTTCTTTCTTTCTTCTTTCTTTCTTTCTTTCTTTCTTTTTAAAGTCCCTGAAAAGGTTGTTAGTTTAATGATTTTTAGAGCGCCATTTTGCCATTGCAGCGGTTTTGGTTTCGATCCTCATGACAGGCGCAGTAGTCAAGTGTGTTAGACATTAAATTTCCAGCCAGAAGACCTGGGGTTCGATCCTGCTGGGGTACGTCCCGCCTGGTGGGTAAAGATTGGAGATTTTTTTTGGTCTCCCAGGTTATGGTGTCTGCACACTTGTCAATGCCTGAACCGTCCGGCTTCGTGTGTATCCACACACATAACAGAACACTCACGATAATTATGTTTCTTCTTCTTCTTTCGTTTGCTGTCTTCAGGGTCAGGCACATCTAGTGATGGATGTTCGTCATTTTTTTTATGGCTCCTGCCGGCTTCCATGGAGCTTGGAGATGTGAGGAGTTGTCAGGATCCGGCCTGTAAGTCATGTCACTGTCCGGTGGCTTATAGAAACATGGAAAAAAAACCCACATAGCTTGCACGTCCGTCAAAGACGGAGTATGCAGACTACGGAGCAACATACCGCCTGCATAGTAATCCAAGAAAAAAAATATCACAACGCCGAAATAAAAAAAAAAATAAAATAAAATAAAATAAAATAAATACATAAATAAATAAAGTCGTAAATAAACAAATACATATATAAATGAATGAATAAATAAAGCAAACAAACACATAAATGAATGAACAAACAAACAAACAAACAAACAAACAAACAAATAAATAATAAATAAATAAATAAATAAATAAATAAATAAATAAATAAATAAATAAACAAAGAAGGATCATAGTTTATGCGAGCTGGCTGGCTCTTTTGACAGAACCGTTAAATCAAGATCTCAAGTCTCTCTCAAGTTCAGCACCACCCCACAACGTGACATGAAAGTGGCTTGTTCACTGTCCATCACATAAAAATTATCATGTTATTAATACTGGTCAATCATTCTAGTGGCGTCATTGCTTCATAAGTCCTGTTCACCCTCCCTCCAAAACCTTGCCAGCGCATCGGATTTTGTAGAAGATCATGGAATTTGCTAAGTAACAACTCACAGACCTGGGTGAAGCGAATATAGAATTGTCCTAGTGCAGTCAATCGCTTTTGAAATAAAATCAAAACACCAATCTAGCTCCGTGGAGAAGGGGAGTAACTTAATTATTAACAAGCCGATACATGTTACATTTATTGCCCTTGAGCAATTTCGATGCGTAGAAACTTTTTTTTTTTCGCCTGGATAGGGCGAGGGAGTCAAAGGGTTAAGTTTTTGCTTTGTCAACATGGTTGACCACGCAGGATGCTGTTGAACAGGGTGCTGGAGACAAAGGGTTAATGAGCGAGCATACTGGGTGTTTTCATGTTTGCATAAGCCAGGTACTGACATGACTTATAGAAATCAGAAAATATCCAGCGCATACGCGCCCACTAAAGATGGAGTATACAGACTGTGCAGCAACATAGCGCCTGCATAGTGTGGGCAAAGCAATGTACATATGCACATCCGAAAAAAAATTGAAACGCTTTAAAACGAAAACCAAAACAAACAACCAAAAAAGCTTCACACCAGCATTGTTAAGAAACTCATCCAGAAAGGACTAGGGCGAAGAGAAAGAGAGAGAGAGAGAGAGAGAGAGAGACAGACAGACAGACAGACAGACAGACAGAGAGAGAGAGAGAGAGAGAGAGAGAGAGAGAGAGAGAGACAGACAGAGACAGAGACAGAGGCAGAGGGGGGCAGAGTGATGAGAGACAGACCCCACAGACAGACGGAGACAGAGAGCGAGCGAGACTAGAGAGAGACAGAGGGGGAAAGGGAGGGAGGATGGGAGACAGAGAGCAAGAGGATGGGTCACACACACACGTACACACACACACACACACACACACACACACACACACACACACACACACACACACACACACACACACATACACACACACACACACATACACACACACACACAAACACACACACACACACAGATTGAAGGGGGTACGCGGAGAAAAAAAAAACAGCATGCAAATGCAAACATGCATTAAAAAACGCTGAAAAAACAAACAAACAAACAAATACCACAGTTCTCGAGTTTCATAAGACTACTTTTAAAAATTAATTTCAAACTGTATTGTATATATTTTTAGTAGTCAGTTCAACTTTTATGTGTGCAATGTAGGGTAGTCTACACCTGCGAATGAGTGTGAATTATTTTGTAATTAGTTTTCTTGGTCAATATATACACGCACTGCATATATGAATGTGTGGTGATATAGGGGGGTTAAGAGTCTGCAGGTGGGCGTTTCTTCATTGTGTCAATTCCTCCTACGTCGGTTTTTGCAGAATTGATTTTTGTTTCATCATCATCATCATCAAGTGCCATGCCGCATGGCGTTGGCTATCATAGCCCTCCATATGTGTGCATTCTTACCAACAAATAATAATTAATAATTAAATAATAATTACAATATTTATATAGCGCAAAATCTTGATAAAATCAAATCTAAGCGCTGAAGCAGACACACACGCAAGCACGCACGCACGCACGCACGCACACACACGCACGCACACACACACACACACACACACACACACACACACGCATGGCTATAAATGGGGAGAAAGAATAAAAGCAATAAAAGCAAGAATAAAAGCAATGGAAAATTATAGAGAGCATAGCATATACAATTATATATTATAACCATGTGATTCCCTCCGAGCGGAGACAGGCTGCAGAGGGGGGTTAGGATTTTATGCGGAGGAGAAAAGGTGAGTTTTGAGAGCGGACTTGAAGGAGACAAAAGTAGGTTGCTGACGGACTGAGAGAGGAAGTTTGTTCCAGGAGAGTGGACCAGAAACAGAGAAGGCTCGTGGACCATAGGTATTGAGCTTAGTGCGTGGAAAGCGAAAAGTCAGAGGATCGGAGGCAGAGCGGAGGGTACGTGAGGGAACATAGATCTCAAGTAGGCTTGACAGGTAATCGGGGGCTGCGTTATTGAGGCTTTTGTAGCACATGGTGTCTAGTTTGTACTGTATGCGCTTTGATACAGGGAGCCAGTGAAGTTGTGCCAGGAGAGGAGATATGTGGTCAGCTTTTTTCTTTTTGAGTACAAGGCGTACAGCATTGTTTTGAATGCGCTGTAGGATGTGAATGGTGGAGGCAGGAAGACCAGACAGGAGTGAATTGCAATAGTCAATGCGAGACATTATGAAGGAGAGAACGAGTTTTGCAGTTGTTTCCACAGAGAGATACTTCCTGATCAGCCTTATACGATGGAGATGATAGTAGCAGGATCTGGCAGTTTGAGAAACAAAGTTGTTCATGGAGAGGGTAGAGTCAATGCAGACACCAAGGTTTTTAGCTGAATCAGAAATTGGGACTGATGTGTTACATAATGGGAGAGAAAGAGGAGGCAGCTGAGGAAGTTTCTGACGGGTGCCAATGAGGATAGCTTCTGTTTTGTCGTCATTAAGCTGAAGTCTATTGTGTGTCATCCAGTTCTTAATGTCCGAGTAACACTCAGTGGTGCGAGTCAACAGGCGCTGTATATTATCAGGTGAGTCACTGTCTTGAAGTTGGGTGTCATCAGCATAGAAGTGGTGTTTTATAGAATGGGAGTTGATGATGGTGGACAGGGGGGAGGTGTAAAGAGTGAAAAGAACAGGGCCAAGGACAGATCCTTGTGGAACACCACAGGTCAGGTATGCAGGTTGAGAGTAAGTGCCATTGATGAGAACGGTTTGTTTTCTGTTGGATAGGTATGAAATGAACCAAGACAGAGCAATGTCAGAGATGCCAAAAGTATGATGAAGTCTAGAAAGGAGAATACCATGATCAATGGTATCAAAGGCTGCAGACAGATCAAGGAGTGTGAGGAGAGAGACTTTGCCAGTATCAGTTGCAAGGAGGAGATTGTTGAGAATGTGTAGTAGGGCAGTTTCAGTGCTATGGCACTGGCGGTAGGCTGACTGGAAAGGATTGAGGAGATTGTTGGCAGACAGGTGAGAGTTCAGCTGGTTGAGGACGACTTTTTCAAGGAGTTTTGACAAGAAAGAGAGATTAGAGATAGGCCGGTAATTTTTCAGTTCATTTGGATCTAAATTGTGTTTCTTGAGGAGAGGGTGAACAATAGCAGACTTGAAAGAATCAGGGACAGTTCCAGTTTGAAGAGAAGTGTTGATGATGTCAGTGATGAATGGGAGGAGATTAGGGAGACAGTCGGCGTAGAGAGAACCTGGAAGAGGATCTAGTTCGCAGGTTTTGAACGACATGGATCAATTAACATCAGGAAGAGAGTTCTTGAATGTTATACAGAACCGATAATGTTATACGGTTGTGAGGCGTGGACAGTTAACAAACAAAGCCAGAACAAGTTTGAGGCAGCCCATATGTGGTTTCTAAGAGGACTGTTGAGAGTTCCATGGACAGCAAAGAAAACAAACGAGACAGTCTTGATGGAGGCAGACATAAAAAGATCATTGATAAGGAAAAGATAGGCAACATTTATAGGCCATTTTTTGAGAAAAAGGGAATTAGAGCACCGGGTCACAACAGGAAAGCTGGAGTGAAAGAGAGCACCAGGTAGACCCAGGGAAAAAATATTGGACGGACTTGCAGTGTGACCGAGGACAGAGAGGGTGGAAGATGTGCTTGCTGCAACAAGGGATAGATTTTTGTTTAATCTTTCAAAATATTCTTCCTCTGAAAGGAAACTCTGCAACATGGTTTCAACGTGAGTGGTTCATTTTCAAGGCCACAAATACTCAAGTGCAAATCACTGCAACGGATATCATTTTATCAGCATCTCGTGGTCTTTTTATTTGTATTCTATTTTGTTTTTAATTGTAGGCAAAAACGTTTGTAGGTCTATTTCTTCTATTTATGAATTATTTGCTATTGCTCTTTAAACCAGTTGAAAAGGTATTACACTTCCATCATTTTGTTTCATGTTGTTTATCAAGTTACAACACTGTCACAGTACCGATACAAGACGTGTTTTATAGGATATCTTCACTGACGCCTGTTGAAACTGAAAGTACAGGCGGAAATGTCTAAATTAAGCCGTCAAATTTATGTGGCTTTGTTTGAGTTCTGATGCTGTTCAATCCAAATAAACATCATCATGAAGCGTTTCTAGTCTGGATCAGTATCCCTTGCAAATAAATACAGCCAGAGAAAATAATTAATACATTCCATAGCAAATTAAATCTGTTTACGGTACGTGCACATCAGAGTGCCACGCCCCTTTTTCGAAGGCTCTGTCCAATGGGAATGCAGTACATTTTGTGTGCGCACTTGTAATTACAATTGCAAAGATGGCGGCGTTTCCACCGCTGAACCAGGTACGTTGGCTGTAACTTGAAATGCAGCTTTATTGTGAGACTGATGATCACTAATATTAGTACAAAAAATGCAGTGTATGTTTGTTATTCTATGAATGTTTGTTTCTAATAAATGTTTGTCGATTATATATTTGCATACAGCAAATGTCAAACTGGGCGTTTCGTTCAGGACCGTTGGTTTTCTCCGGACAGACTTAAGACTATCACTTGGCCTACTCAATGTAACTCATTGTGTGTTCAATGATGGTCAACAAGGACACAGCGAACATCGCATCTCTTACACGTTTTACAAAGCATCATTTGTTGGGAACCGGGAAGTATAATGTATCTCGATTATCTGCGAGTTAATGCACGTATTAACCCTTGTCCTGTGATCTGTTCTATCAAGTATCATCACCCGAATAGGTCTGATTGCTATAGATCGTCAGATGATCATGATGATACGTGATTATCACCGTAAATTGTAACGTGTATTTGAATGATTGTGACCTAGTAGAGTTTTACTAGTAGTAGGAACCGTGGAGACTTTGCTGCCTTTGTAATATAAATATCATATGTGTGCTTTATTGTGTTCCAGTACGTTTGGGTAGATTTATTTACCATTGCATGTGATTTTACACTCCCGAGTCCTTTCTGTCCTCAAAATAAAAACACACGGTAGGCCTACTGACTCAGTGATAGTGATGATACACAACAAAGACATGCCCACTGACATACAGGTAGTGCTCTTTAGTCCCTTTCCAACCCCAGTCCTGCATACATTTTCACACTCAAACTCAGAAAATCCCCAAATTGAGCAGACTTAAATGTGAAGCTATACCAAAAACTGTCTGCTGAGGAAATCTGGTTTTTGATATAATGCTTTGCCTTACTTCAGTGGATTACGAACTGAAAAATTACCGGCCTATCTCTAATCTCTCTTTCTTGTCAAAACTCCTTGAAAAAGTCGTCCTCAACCAGCTGAACTCTCCTGTCTGCCAACAATCTCCTCAATCCTTTCCAGTCAGCCTACCACCAGTGCCATAGCACTGAAACTGCCCTGCTACACATTCTCAACAATCTCCTCCTTTCAACTGATACTGGCAAAGTCTCTCTCCTCACACTCCTTGATCTGTCTGCAGCCTTTGATACCATTGATCATGGTATTCTCCTTTCTAGACTTCATCATACTTTGGCATCTCTGACATTGCTCTCTCCTGGTTCACTTCATATCTATCAAACAGAAAACAGACTGTTCTCATCAACGGCACTTACTCTCAACCTGCATACCTGACCTGTGGTGTTCCACAAGGATCTGTCCTTGGCCCTGTTCTTTTCACTCTTTACACCTCCCCCCTGTCCACCATCATCAACTCCCAGTATAAAACACCACTTCTATGCTGATGACACCGAACTTCAAGACAGTGACTCACCTGATAATATACAGCGCCTGTTGACTCGCACCACTGAGTGTTACTCGGACATTAAGAACTGGATGACACACAATAGACTTAAGCTTAATGACGACAAGACAGAAGCTATCCTCATTGGCACCCGTCAGAAACTTTCTCAGCTGCCTCCTCTTTCTCTCCCATTATGTAACACATCAGTCCCAATTTCTGATTCAGCTAAAAACCTTGGTGTCTGCATTGACTCTACCCTCTCCATGAACAACTTTGTTTCTCAAACTGCCAGATCTTGCTACTATCATCTCCATCGTATAAGCCTGATCAGGAAGTATCTCTCTGTCGAAACAACTGCAAAACTCGTTCTCCCCTTCATAATGTCTCGCATTGACTATTGCAATTCACTCCTGTCTGGTCTTCCTGCCTCCACCATTCACATCCTACAGCGCATTCAAAACAATGCTGTACGCCTTGTACTCAAAAAGAAAAAAGCTGACCACATATCTCCTCTCCTGGCACAACTTCACTGGCTCCCTGTATCAAAGCGCATACAGTACAAACTAGACACCATGTGCTACAAAAGCCTCAATAACGCAGCCCCCGATTACCTGTCAAGCCTACTTGAGATCTATCTTCCCTCACGTACCCTCCGCTCTGCCTCCGATCCTCTGACTTTTCGCTTTGCACGCACTAAGCTCAATACCTATGGTCCACGAGCCTTCTCTATTTCTGGTCCACTCTCTTGGAACAAACTTCCTCTCTCAGTCTGTCAGCAACCTACTTTTGTCTCCTTCAAGTCCGCTCTCAAAACTCACCTTTTCTCCTCTGCATAAAATCCTAACCTCACTCAACCCCCCCCCCCCCCCCCCCCCCTCTGCAGCCTGTCTCCGCTGGGAGGGGAATCACATTGTTATAATATATAATTGTATATGATATGCTCTCTATAATTTTCCATTGCTTTTATTCTTGCTTTTATTGCTTTTATTCTTTCTCCCCATTTATAGCCGTGTGTGTGTGTGTGTGTGTGTGTGTTGTGCGTGCGTGCGTGCGTGCGTGCGTGCGTGCGTGCGTGCGTGTGTGTGCGTGCGTGCGTGTGTGTCTGTTTCAGCGCTTAGATTTGATTTTATCAAGATTTTGCGCTATATAAATATTGTAATTATTATTATTATTATTCTGTGGACTTCTGACTAACCTTCACCGCCCACACAGTTTTGCATTAGAGTCTTGGTTAACATTGAAAATATGGTATTTAGCAACAACATCAACCTATCATTATTCTATTTGGTGCTGAGCACAGACAGTAAAGTTTACATCTGATGATAAAACTCCTTCTTTTTCATGTTAAAATAACACAGGAAACAGTCATTTCCAGTACAGTTGACCTTCAGATTGAAAGATGGACAAACGTGCCAGCATAGAAAGGATAGAAAACATACAGATTGTGGTGTGATTGAAGGTGAACTTCATTATCCAGATAATCATTTTAAATACAAGACAACAACAACAGTAGCACAAACAATAACAACAACAAATAAAATATCCACCTAAAAAAAAGACCCCCCCCCCCCATCACACACACACACACACACACACACACACCACACACACACGTATATAAAACATTGAAGATTGAAACCTATGAAAATAATTCAGGAAAATGATACCTTCAACAGCCCATTGTCCCAAATTTATCCATTATATGCTACATCTAAGTGACTTGCTTATTAAGAAATGTAATTTGCACAAATGTTGCAGAATGAGAATATGTCCATGACTGTGTGCATTTTGGAAAACTGTAAAGATTCTTATTCTTAGTTACTCATGTATGAATATGAATTATAAACCCAATGATGATGATGAAGTGAAATAAAACAAAAGATCAGTAAGTTTTAAAATCCGTGAAGGTTGTGTCACCGTATGACAACCAATGTGTGTCTTATAAGTTATATGCTGTTTTGGGCTCTAATGACAGATAATCTTATATGTTCTGAATTTTGAGTGATATCTGGATATAAATTTATATGTTTGCCCTAAAGCATGAAATATAACATGTCTGCTCTTTCAGAATAATCTCACTTTTTCTTGAACCACAGAAGTTAGGAAATGATGATAGTTACCATTATGGAATTGGTGTCATGTAATGATGTATGGTGTAGCAGTGCAGTAATATAAGTAAATAAACTAGATCAAGAAAATTAAACATGAAAGGACATCCTTTCTTTAGAATCCATGGACACCATGTATTACCTGCTGGTAGTAATAAGATTGCTACCGTCAGCAGTAAAAAGGACTAGAAATGGTTGGGCCAAAATGAAGATGTATGTGTGATCTGAAAGCGAGTCTGTTTTAACTGTATTTTTCTTTGGAAATAGTGCCGCCATAAAGAAATTATTATTTCTGTGTACAGAAAAAAAAAATTCCATGTTTTGAAGTTCTAATAGGTTATTTGTTGTAATGTACAAGGAGACAGCCAGACAGCCTAGATCTGCTGTTAACTGGAAGTCTGTAAACTTGGGAATCATACACAAAATATGACATCAAGAAGCGTGCATGCTCTGAAGCACACACACACACACCCCATCTAATATCACTTATACTATAGTGAAAAGACGTTAAATTAAAGAACGAACACACACACACACACACACACACACACACACACACACACACACACACACACACACACACACACACACACACACACACACACACACACAAGAAACACAAATAGTGGCCATACATAACTATATGACAAGACTAGTTATGATCTGATATTTCTTGAGGGGAAGCAGTTTAAGAAAAAAAAAATCCAGTGTGTAATCTTTTGAAACTGTCAAACTGTTAAGATTTATGGTTTTAGAAAAAGTTTATCTGTCTGTTTATTTTTTTCAGATCTGTGGGACCCATGGCCCAGTCTATGAAGCGTACTACAGACAGGTAAGGCTATTACAGTATGTCATATTCCTAGATAGATACACATACTTACAGTGGGCATTCATGTAAATATAAGAATAGATAAATTGTTTGGTCGTCACCACAGAAATGACACTAAGTTAAAGCTGTAAAACAGAACTTACTTGTTTCATAGCTTAAAAAGAGTTAAAGCTGTAAAAGAAGTTATTTGTTTCATAATTTAAAATGAACTGTTGTTGCAGCATACTTGATGACTCACAGTATACATGATGGGCAGGGCGGTCAGGTGGGTTATGTCATACTTCCATTGAGAAAGTCCTGGGTTTGATTCGTCTATACACTTCTGCTTAGTGAGTAAAAGGGGGAGATTTTTGTGATCTGTCAGGTCAACATGTGTGCAGTGACTAAATCCCCTTCATGTGTATGTCACTATGTGCATGTAGAATATCAAATATGCATGTTAAACATCATGTAAATCATGTCAGTTTCTGGGTAATGGAAACTTGTAAACACCCAGCATATTGCATGCCCTCTAAAAATGCAGATTGTTCAACAACATATTGGAATGTGGTTAGCTCGCCATACAACTTTAGTTCTCTGTGCTTCACTAAAAATTCTGATTATGTGATGCGCAATGAGTCAGTTCGAGTGAGATTGGAGTACAGCATTATACAATTACAAGAACAGGATTAATACTATTAATAGTATACATACTACTATAGTACTTAACATATCTTTGACACTCATAACAGCGATGGCAGTTATGGTTTCCTGTGATCTTTGTCTTTGAAGAATGTAGGAAAAGCTACAATACAAGTCAAGTGGCAATAGTATTGAGAATTGAAATTGTGATGTTTCTTTGTTTTTCCCCCCACCCCTTTTCTGTTTTATCTTTGTTTTGGTCGGCTGGCTAATATTCTGTGGTTGGGAGGTAAGGGCTACAAACATGCAGTTTTATAAGAAAAGAGAAAAATGTATGTAATGTGAATGTTGTGCAAGATATCAGTGTAAGTAAAACAGGTAATTTAAGATCTTGGAAAATTGTATCTCATGTTCAAAATGTAGAGAAGACATCATTTCTTTTTTGTCCAGGGATTACAATATAGTTTCCAGAATCAAATGCCTGTAGAGGCTGTGTGATGTCAGAGCTGTCAGTAGAACATGTCAAGTAGAATAAAGTAGAATAGAATAGTTTTTAAATGTGTACCGTATAGCTTCTGGATCCAGCAGCCAGCCAGAATTGTAGGAGTGTTGTATAGATTACCAGTCTCCTGCACCGGGGTGAAACATGAAGGGGATTTAGGCACAAGTAGATTAGCACTTATGCTGACTTTGGAAATCCTGACAGGGTTGAACTTAGACATTGGAAGTCTTAACCACTAGGCTTTTGTGCCTGTCATTAAGATGTTTGACATAGCTAGCATATGTAAGTAATCTTGTCCTGTTGACTGAACTCAGATGGTTAGAGTGCCCTGTTTCCAATGCAGGGGTGATGGGTCATCTGTCAGGTGTGCCACAGAATTTTGTTGTTGTTGTTTTGGTAGTGGGCTGGCTGGCTTTTGTAACAGAGCCTTGGACTCTGATATCTTGATTTCACTTCCAGCTCTCAAAATAAAATTGATCTGTTTGTTGCCCACTTTAATGCTCCAGTCATTGTGATGGTATCAGTGTTTTGTTGCCCCCTCCCCCCCCCCCCCCCAGCCTCCAGTCTTATGGACTTCTTCTGTTTCAAAACCTTGCCAATATACAGGGTTTTGCACAGGTGCAAGGAGTCTGCCAGATGCCAGATTACTTGGAGGGCATATGGAACATCATAGTGCAATGGGTTCTTTTTAAATAAACTCTGAACTCTGTTGACTGATGCAGGTTGATCCTAAGGGGACTGGCAGTGTTGGAGCTCTGGATGCTGCTTCCTTCATGAAGAAATCCGGTCTGAATCAGACAGTACTCTCTAAGGTTTGGATTTTGATATTCATGACGTAATTGTTCATAAAGTTATAAACTACTTGTGAATGAACATCTTTTGATGTCATGAGTTACTTATGAACTGTGAAACAGTGCTTATGATTATTCACAAACTCTATGTCATGATTATTCATAAACTGAATCTTAAACACATTGAAATTAAGCCCAGCTGAATAAGTACAAATATTTGTGCTTATTAGTATTGGAAAATGTTAGAGTCTTGTCTAATGTAATGGCCTTTTCCCTGTTTTCTTTACATCTTTTTTTTTTTTTTTTAAACTTTTCTCTTTGTGTTGTTAAATGGGTAGGTACTTCTGTTCCTCCTACATCAGCTTTGAAACTGTGTCATAATCTATCTGTATTATTTCACTTCTGCAGTGCTGAAAAGAAAGGAAATTCTTACCATGACATAATAACATGACCTGGTTACAATTTGGCCCTACTTTTTTCTGTCTTTTCATGTGTTGTCTTATACAGTATGGATTAGCCTTTCATTTCGCTTTCTGCCACATTGTGAGAACTTGAGAGTAATCAGAATATCTTACTTGCATTCTTGCAAAGTCTAGCTGGTTGGGTGTCCATGATCTTTAGGTCTCATGAGCTGGTTGATTGACTCTTTTGCCAGAGCCATGTGCTCGAGATCTGGCTTTAAAACAAAAATTACAATAACATAATGAGCTCAGTCCTACCCCGAACATGAATGTTTTCTCATTCACTGCCTATAGTAATGGTTCACTGTCTATAGAGTCTTGTTCCCCCAACCTATTTCAAGACCTTGCCAGTTTTGCTCAGGCTCCGGAAGATTGACAGATCACAGCTGGAAGGTTTGGGTATATTGTATATGGCATCTGAGTGTGATGAATCCCACTTGAACAGGACCTTGCCAACGCATAGGGTTTTGCACAGGCTTAAGTAGTCTGCCAGACAATTGTTGGCAAATTTGGGTGGAGCACATATGGAATTATCTGAGTGCAATGAATCCCTCTTGAACAAACTCCAAACTCCTCTTGAACAAACTCTATAACTCCATCATCAGACTGAAAAGAAATGGAGAGCCATCTTTTTAGACTTCGCATGTGAGATGTTTTGGATGGCAGGGTCAGGAAACAGCTTTTAGTGTGTGTGACTTAAGAGTAGATTTGTACTCATGCTTTATGCTATGCTACAGGTATGGGACATGTCAGACCCCACAGGACGAGGGTATCTGGAGAAGCCTGGTTTCTTTGTGGCCCTCAAACTGATTGCCTTTGCACAGTGCGGACAGGAGCTCAGTGTGGCCAAGCTAGCTTCAGATGCCCCACAGCCTAACTTGGTACTGTTGTCTGTAGTACTGTTGACTTTAATATTTTATTCTAGGTGTTGTGTATGTATGCACCAGGAGAAACCTGTTTTCTACATGGCCCTCAAGCTGATTGCCTTACTCAGTGTTGACAGGAGTTGAATGTAGCCAAACTGGTTGCAGAAGCCTCTCAACCTAACCTTATGTTGTTGTCTGTAGCCTTAGTACCTCTGTGTGTGTATTGTTGTATGTAGCCTTAGTACCTGTGTGTGTGTGTGTGTGTGTGTGTGTGTGTGTGTGTGTGTGTGTGTTGTGTGTGTGTGTGTGTGGCACACATGCCTGTGTGTGTGTTTGTGTGTGTGCCTGCGTTTGTGTGTGTGTGTGCCTATGTGTGTGTGTGCCTATAAGTGTGTGTGCCTATATGTGTGTGTGTATGTCTGGACCTCTCTGTGTGTGTGTGTGTGTGTGTGTATATAAGTTGGACAGAGAGAGGCTGACAGCTTGGGATTAACCCAAATTGTGGCACGGGCCGATCTAATCGGCCGTATTCCCTCAGCCAGAGTGGTAGGGCCTATCTAATCGGCCCAATATTTCATTGGCGTTCTGTAAACAGTTTTGCCCCCAAACCGGTTTGTAGGCTTGTCTGCGATTGGTCGAAGGCTTCTCCTTTCGTTTTCTAACCCATGGCTGAGCCAGTGAGAGACCTGTATGTAAATAAGACTCGATACACGAGACTAAGTGCGAGACTGGCAAAGATGGCTGAAGGCGAACCTGGCCCGAGTGGCTTTCGTCAAAGACCTGGCCTTTTCGAACAATTTAGAAGATTTGAAGACGAAAACGAATCAGGCGAGAGTGATTTTGATCTTTCTGACAATGGTTCTGAGTACAATCCGACTGACAGTGACTCTGACAGTAGTAGTAGTGACGAATCGATCGATGATGTCGCTCCACGTGTTGACACACCCCCCCCCCCCCCCCCCCCCCCCCTCCACTTGCTCATGACTGGGTGAACGTCGAACCACCCGAACAACAACTGAATGACATTCCAGACTTCAGAGTTCGTAATACTGGACCTCAAACCCCCCCACCACGAAATTCAGACCCAATTTTGTACTTCCTTCTTTTCTTTGACGAGAATTTGTTTACATAGTGACGAGAGAAACAAACAGGTATGCTCGCTTTTGGCTTGGTTCTCGCGAACTTCAGGCATGGCTACAAGAGCATCCAAAGACTAGATTTCATCACTGGCCTGCAGAAGGTGTGACAGTGAATGACATAGAGAAATTCCTTGGTCTTAGAATCAACATGGGGTTGATTAGGAAGAAAAAGCTTGTCAGTTACTCGGCAACAAGTCATGTGTCTATGCAAACTCCTTTTTTCAATACTGTGATGTCACAGCGAAAGTTCTTGACAGAGATGCAGGAGATGATGGCTCTGACTCCAACTGACTTTTTGTGAATCCTCTTGGGCATCAGGGAACTCTGCCATCTTCTTACCAGTGAGTGTTTGCATGATACAAATGACAGACAGTAAATCAAGGCAGACAACAGCAAAAACAAGGCTGAAGTGGACTGACGGATATGTTTTTATTGAAAAAACAAACAAAAAAACTAGTCATCAATTTTACAAACCATTTTATTTCCCAAAAGCTTATATGTTTTTCTACATAATTACATATAACTTTTTGTTTATAGTCCATTACTAAAGTACAAACATGAGGTGGGTAGCTAGTACATGTTTTTTTCGTGTAATTGATGTTGGTGGCCATTTTGAATCACATGACCACCACATCAGCTCCATCAGCATAAACTTACCATGGTTAGTTGCACAAACCTATAAGCTTCAAGAAAATATATAACTATGGTACAATCTGTGAAGTAGTTTTCTCATATTTTTCATATTTCTAACCTATACGGAATTCAGTGAAAACACTGTGCCAATGAAGAAACTTCAGTGTGACACATGTTGGGTTAAGGATCACGCACCTAACAGGCAGGGTGTACCCTTGCTCAGGTCCTTTCTGTGTACATGTGTGTGTGTGTGTGTGTGTGTGTGTGTGTGTGTGTGTGTGTGGTGTGTGTGTGTGTGTGTGTGTGTGTGTGTGTGTGTGTGTGTGTGTGTGTGTGTTAGAGAGAGAGAGAGAGGATGACAACTTGGGTTAAGGGTCACACACATAGCTGATTCAGTGAACCCTAGCTCAGCATCCTGTGTGTGTGTGTGTGTGTGTGTGCACGTGCACGCGCACGCGCACGTGCACACTAACATGTGCATTGTTTGTTCTGTTCCTATGAAGTGTAACGAGCATGCTTTGACGTTGATCATTTGCACTGTATAAATGAAATAATTATATTATCTCCAGTTAAGGTCCTAAGTCTCTTTTCAAAAGGACTTGTAATCAGAGATGTCTGGATGGGTCTTACCTGGTTTAAGTTAGTAAAGAATATCCATTGTTGTAAATGAACATTGGCATAGTTTCTTGAGCATGGTACAGTTTCTTGAGCAGTTTATGGATCAGTGTTTACTTAATATGTTAAGGCTAGCTAATGGGAAGAGGCAGCAACATGTGCAAGTTTTCCATGAGGTTGGTCTGAAACAAAGGTTAGCATTAACTCTTTGACGACGGGCTACTTCGATAGAAGTAACAGCTGATATCTCACTGAGGACGGGCTACTTCGATCATAGTAACAGATGGTCTAGGGTATATAACTCCCTCTACTTTTGTTATGCTAATGATTTAGTAGTTGGCAGTTGCTACTCTTGTGGAGGGAGCTTCCATTGAACGCTTCGGCTACGTTTTGCCGGTTTCTTTGTCTAAAATCGATGGATAAGTTCACTTGCACCCGGTTCCCAGTGATTTCACTGTGGCAGCCTAGGCCAGCAGGAGAGCTCAGCTGTGGCAAGTGCAGTCACAATAGAGTTAAGCAAGCGGCACCTTGATGATTTGAAAATGAATATTGTTAGTATGGGTTATCTAAGCATCTTTGAGTACTGTTAAAGATTGTTGTTATTGAGCAAACAAGGTCTTAAAAAGATTTTTGAAAAAGATAGAATGTATGCGTCTTCAAGTGTTTTGTATCGTATTTGTGGTGTTGTGAGGTGTGGTGTGGTGTGAGATGTGGAGTGCATGTGTGTGTGTGTGTGTGTGTGCGTGTGTGTGTGTGTGTGTGTGTGTGTGTGTGTGTGTGTGTGTGTGTGTGTGTGTGTGTGTGTGTGTGTGTGTGTGTGTGAGTGAGTTCTTGAATTTGTGCTCTATTTTCACACTGTTCCACTTTGAGGGAGCTTATGCTGTTAGCATGACCTACAGGATAGATAAAATAAGTGAAAAGGAGCATTTTTAAGGTTACTGTGATGAAAGCTGTTGTAAACTGACAGACTGAAAAAAGATAAAATGTGACTGTGATTGTATAATTAAATATTTTCTATCATGCATAATATACTGACAAACTGAAAAAAGAATGTGATGATGATTGTTTAATGTTAATTATCATACATTATAAACTGAAAAACTAAAAAAAAAGAAAAAAAACTGAATGTGATTATGGTTGTTTAATTAAGTATTAGCTATCATGCATAGTAAACTGAAAAGCTGAAAAAGGAGTGTGACTTTGATTGTTTTAATTATTAAGTATCATGCATAATAAACTGAAAACTGAAAAAAGATAGAATGTGAATATGATTGTTTAATATAAGTATTAGCTATCATGCATTATAAACGGAAAAACTGAAGAAAGATAGAATGTGACTGTGATTGTTATTAACTATCATGTATGGATATTAATGTGTAATATTGTATGTTTGTTGGGCAGGGTCCATATGAAATAGTGGAGGAACCTGCCCCTGGGGCAGCTGCAGGAGCTGCTTCATGGGATATCAAGGTCAGCACAGCACACTGAAAATGTTTTGTATATTCCTCTTTCTTGATAGTTTAATTTTATTTAATTCACTGGCTAGCACTTGGACGAAAAATATTCAAAGTGTTAGGATATGTTTTTTAAAATTCATATAAATGAATCTGAACCAGCCAATTGCATGTTAGCTTACAGATTCTGATAGATAATTGCATGATGAAAATCTGCAAGTCACTTACCTCGAGACAAAGGGAAGCAGCTGTTTCCACAAAATGTGACAAATTACAGCACAAAACATGTATGAAAATCCTTTTTCAAATCAAAATCAGTCATATTTACAGCTGAAAAGTCAGAGTGCTTAGCAGTAGTTACATATTGATCACATATATGTTTGTTTTGAACAGCCCACTGAAAAGGCCAAGTATGATCAGGTGTTCAACAGTCTGGGTCCTGTGAATGACATGCTGGGAGGAGACAAAGTCAAACCTGTGAGTATATTCTGAATATTACTTAGTCGTTGTTCAGGTGATTTCTGTTTGTTCATAGATATTGTTTGATTGAAGATATCTATCAAGTCAGTCTTAGCTTTAAATTCTTCATAGTTAAAAAACCAGCCATTTTCTTTAAGAAAATGTTGGATAGAGTATGTTCCTTTCTCTATCAGTTTATTGTCATTAATAACCAGATTTTCTACCTTTATTTTTTTGTTATAGAAAATAGTTTCAGCTAACAATTCACTTGAGTTCTTATGTGTTATATGAGTACAAAATGTCATATAGGCCTTAAATATATGGGCCCCAAACAGATTGTTCTTTGTGAGATATGAAATAAATGCTGGTCTGTAGTGTTCAGTGTTTTTTGAAAAAAATGATACATTTCTGTTAAAACATTTTGCCGTTTATGATTTGAAGTTTAAACTTTTATTATCCACGTAAGTTTGAGAGCATATATCTGTTTGCTTGTAAATCAGATATGCTCAATCCCCCTTGCTTTATGCTCTTAGTGGCAGTTTTTTTGCTGGCCCATATTACTGCTCCAGTCATTCAGGTAGTTTCAGCTTAGTGTTTCATAAATCCTGTTCCCCAACCCATCCCTCTCCATTTCAAGACCTAACTAAGCTTAAGGAGTCTGCCAGATGAGTACTGGCAGTTTTGAGTGTCCAGGAGCATATGATTCCCTCTGAAACAAAATCTTAACTCCAATAGCAGTGCAGCTTTTGAAGTCATATTGTTTTGCCATTCAGTGACTTACTTAATGATATTGTTAGTTTATGACCAATGTATTCTGGTGGTAGCATATAGATTTTTATGACTGATCTGTTCTTAGAATAGCACACAAATCATAATCACATTGTAATTATCAGTTAATGGCCCACTTGTTTGTTGCCAGGTTCTCCTAAACTCCAAACTGCCGATGGAAGTGCTGGGTCGTATCTGGGATCTGAGCGATGTTGACAAGGATGGCTTTTTGGATAGAGATGAGTTTGCTGTGGTAAGTGTTGTCTTGTACTGTACAGTACATGAAACTGCATGTGAGCTAAGTCAGTAAAAGGGCTGTGCTAATAAAGAAGGCATTGTGAGTGCAGTCATCAGGCAGGCTACAGAATCTTTTTTGATGCAGGCTGGCTGGTTCTGTTGATACACTCATGGACTCAAGATATAAATATTGTAATTATTATTATTATTATTATTTGATGTCTTGAGTTCAGTCCCAGCCTGCAGCATAAAAAACTGGCCTGTTTTCTGCCCATCTTAATACTCATATTCAAGTGGTATCTGCTTAGTGTTTCATAAGTTCTTTTCTCCTCCTTCCTTCCCATTTCAAGACCTTGCCAGCAACTATGGTTTTGTGCAGGCTCAAGGAATCTGCCAGATAGTTAATGGCAGATTTGGATGGGATGCGTGGAATTGTCTGAGTGTGATGAATCTTTTCAACAAACTCTCAACTCCAAACTCAGACTTTCCAGCTCAGATTCATGTATGGGACTATGAGAAGGAAAAGGATTGCACTAAATGAAGAGAAGCACAAGTAATGATTTTGCCTTTCACATCAGCAGTGAGAATTCAAGTTCAAAGAGAAGTAAGAGTCTTCTGTCTTTTGATGTGTACATGTTCAGGCCACATTCCAGTTCCTGCCAGCTGCCAGGGAGAACCACAGGGGCAGTGTGGTGCAGTGGCAGATGCTGTTCTCGTCTTGTGTAGATGACTGTGTAGACCTTTGCATTCATGGTACAATAGTGTATGAGAAGGCAGCTGTGGTAATTTATGGATGAGTTTAGATATCCATTGTAGGGAAAGTCCCTTTCAGTGTGTGTGTGTATGTGTGTGTGTGTGTGTGTGTGCGTGCGTGCGTGCGTGCGTGCGTGTTGTGTGTGTGTGTGTGTGTGTGTGTGTGTGTGTGTGTGTGTGTGTGTGTGTGTGTGTGGTGTGTTGTGTGTGTGTGTGTGTCCATGTGTTTTTTATAACCCAACTCCCATATGACCTCAAGGTTATGGGACAACCTTGACCTTTACCTTTCTGTCAGTGCAGCCTTGTTAGCTCATTTGGGTAGGGCACTGTGCTGATAATGCAGGGGTTGTCAGCTTGGTCCTCAAGAGGGTGACAGTTCTGACGTGTCCAAGTGTGATGAATCTTGAACAAACTTAAAACTCAAACACAGTGACTGCATTAGCCCTTTTGCTTCTTCTGCATGAAGCTGGTGGATAGGGTGATGGAGTAGACGGATCAGATGATGTATTGTTATGTTTGTTTAGACAGTGCAGAATTATGATTGTTTCAGGCCATGCATCTTGTCTACCGGGCACGAGAGGGGGACCAGACACCTATGGCCTTACCTCCAGGTCTTGTGCCTCCCTCCAAACGTAAGGCCGGCCCTTCACTGGTTGGAGCCATCCCCGTACTGCCCACTTTACCTCCAACCTCTGTCTCCGCTGTAGGAACTGGAGGTCGCTCCACCCCAACACTGACTGGGGGTATGTTTGTGTTTTTAATTTAATTCATAATAATATGTTTTGTGTTGAAGTGATAAATATTTTTTTTTATAAAGGGCTTTTCTTGAAAACATGGGTTCAGTATGTGAGTTCAGGCATGTAACAGTATACAAGTACAGGCATATAATCCATTTGTTGCATGTAGAATCCACAGCAGCTTTGATGAGAATAGGGCTTTGTGATGTATGTGGAGAGGGTTGAGGGGATGGTTTGTAGATTTTCCGTCGCTCCTCTAGATCTGAAGTGGCAGTCTAGGTGTTAATCTTGCAGATGTGAAAGTAAACTGAGGCCTGCTGTGTAGCATGCAAAGCATCCCATGGCATCAAAGGAAATGTCTCTGGCAAAGTTCTGTCGAAAAATCCACTTCCATAGGTAAACCAAAATATTTGCACTCAGGAAACAAAGTTATGGCACTGTGCTTTGATATGTTCTCCCTGGGAGAGTTGTACACAATTTGTGTGGAAAAAAGGTAGCTGTGACATAAATATGAATCCAGTCCAAACTTGTCGTTATCAAATTGTCTTTTATTCAGTGACCATATTATCAATTACAACTTCTTGACAATTGTACCCTCTTCTCAAATTGAAAGTTGTGCAGATTATCAGATCGGAAAGTGGACTTGAAAATATCTGTAAAACTCGATAGCATGAAGATCATTTCCTGATCTTGCAATTGAAAACAATCAGCATGTGTCATTTTCATGCTCAGTATGTTTCTAAGTGGAAAGCCTGGAAACCAACAATCTTTGGTCTTGTAGCTTAAGTATATGAATCATCTGTAAAACTGTTGTAACTGATAACAGATGGAGGTGCAGCACCAGGCTTGCCATGGGTGGTGACAGCAGCAGAGAAGACCACTTCAGATGTGTTGTTTCGACAACTAGACCTTGATCAAGATGGATTCGTGACAGGCGGGGAAATCCGTGAGACCATGGCCAAGAGTGGTCTGCCCACTGCTGTACTTGCACATGTCTGGTGAGTTTTGAGGGCTTGTATGCATGATGCAGGGAAATTTTTAGAAGATGGGAACCATAGCCATGAAAGATCTTCCTTCAACCGTGCTTGTCCATGTCTTGTAAGTCATTGGACTCTTAGGCTACAACAGATGGGTGGCTACACTATTTTCTATCTGTCTGTGGCTGTAAAAGCATTCCGACTATGTATACCACCAAATACAGCAACTGACATGAGGAAAGATGGTGCATACAAGGCGACAAAAGCTGTTATTGGGATGGTGACAGTAGAAGAAAAGAGTTAACACAGCTGCATTTAGCCTGCAAATTTTTTGTATGCTCCGTCAGCCCATGTGACAGCATGCAGTAATGTTCTGGTTGAAATGGTTTCTGTCTGCCTTAATGCAGGGTGTAGATTGTGTTGCAGCAATCAGCTTATCATTGTCCGTTTCGACTGTTTTACTAGAAGATAATTTAGTGTGAAATCATGAGAAGAGTTCCATCCCCCTTCAGAACAAAACAAAACAAAATAAAACAAAGAAGAGTTCTTTCCTTTGACATGGATGCATGGGAAAAAGTAGCGCATGCACAATGAATAGTTTTGCTTTGCAAGTGGGGATAAAGAGTGATTTGATGCGCACAGCATCATTTTTGTTGATGCCAGGAGAAATAGTGGACATCCATGTTTAGTATGAACATACTGTTAGAAAGGAAGGTGGAGACAGAGATAGAGGGGATAATAGAAAAAAATGCACGGGGGTTGCTTTGGATCTGGTTATGGATAGATTTTAACAGTGCTTTGGATTGGACCTTACAGGCAGTTGTATAGATTTTGAAGGCCATATCCACGGCTGCATTTTCCCAGCCATTCTGACACCCTTTAGTTGCGAGCCGGCATCGCCTGCAAGTGCTATTTTTAGCCAGGCAGGGTCGACCAAAGTCTTATCTCTGTAGCGCGCCTTTGTGCTCAAGCCCTAGTGATAAAGAAGGAAGCTGAATGCGCTATACACAGCAGCGGGATGGGTGAAATGGTTGTGGGGAGTGGAAGGGAAGGGGAAAGATGCGCGCTATTAATAGCCGGCAGAGCAGAGCCATCAACTAAAGTATCTGGGATTTGTGCGCCGTGATCCCACTTCTCCTTTCTTAATGAGGGGGAAGAAATAGCACATTGTTTACTGTTAGTGTAGAGTTAGAGCTTCTGCCTTACAGTCTGCTTGCATAGGTTCAAATCTGGCTTGAGAAAAACTTGGTGTTGATGGCCTCAAGTCCACTTATCTGTGAAATGGTATCTGACCCTGCTCATGGTTGGTGATGGTAAAGCAAGTACATGAAATGGGTATCAGTCTCATTATACTGGGCCTAATAACAGTTGAAGTCTTTACCTTATTGTTTCCCTGTAACCTCAGGGTTATGGGAAATCCTTTAGTTCTGTTTATGGGATTTAGTTTTCCTAAATTTTTTGATCTGTTTCTTTTGTGTAATGGTTTATCGATAATGATATATGGTAGTTTTATTCAATCTCCCTTTTTTCTTACAGCAAGGGAGTTTTTCATAGTATGCAGGAGAAAGTTTCTTTGTGTGCCCACCTCTACCCAGCCAGAGGGATGCCAGGGGCTCTTTCAGTATAAATATTCTCCTCACCTTCTGAAAATTTTGTGCTAGAAATTCCTTTTTCCAGTTACTGTCTGTGTTTCTAAACTGTTCCGTTGCTTTTTTCTGTTATTTATTCCTATCATTTTTCAGCCTTGCTGGTCTATTCACCTGTATATGTTTGATAAAATCTCTTAGGATTGATAATTGGGTATATGTGTTGGTTGCATATTTGGCTCTAGGGAAGTGAGATGTGCAGAGGCAGTTTTAGGTAATCTTGGCCTGTTTTTGTATACATTTTGATAGTTAGGCTTAGATTTGTATTCAGATATATTTTAAATCTTCTGTGTGATAAATTGGACTGGAGTGGTCAGTGCCAGGGGCATCTCCTTGGATTGTGTGCACAAGTGCATTGATATGCGTACGTGATTTTCCTTCCATTTTTTTCCTGTTGAAGTATTGTGTATGTTTTGAAACAGTTACAGCCCTGATATGGCTCTATGCAGTAGGCAGGGCTTTAAACAAAAATAACAATAACGTTGTCTGTTTCATGCCTTTTACCAACATTTTCTCATGTGTGTCTGGTTGGAGCTTTGCCAGATTTTGGTAAAAAGTTTTGACCGTTAGATTAAGGAGTCAGAAACGTTGAAATTTTTAGGAAATTGTATTAACCCTAATCACCAACTTCAAAAAATTAATCCTTCCTCACCCTATCCACAAAAAATTAATCCTTCCTCACCCTATCCACCAATTTCCTGCAGGAAGCTGGTGGATGGGGTGGGGAGTCAAAGGGTTAAGTTTTTCCTTTGCTAGCATGATGCTGGTGAGCAGGGTGCAGGAGTCAAAAGGTTAAGGTTAAGGTCACATTAACCTAAAAATGCCTGAAGTCAGCACCTTTTAAAAGAGGACGGTGTGTGAATAGCACTTTCTCAGTATATAAAATCTGTTTTCACTGTTGTTATAGTCTACCATTGTCTTCAGTGCACATTGTTTTATTTCAATCAAAGCTTCGTCGAGGAAATTTCTATAATGATTTTTTTTGTATAAAAAGAGATTGTTAGAATAAGCTGACTCTCCTGTATCCATGATTGTGTGTGTGTACATGTGTGTGTGTGTGTGTGTGTGTGTGTGTGTGTGTGTGTGTGTGTGTGTGTGTGTGTGTGTGTGTGTGTGTGTGTGTGTGTGTGTGTGTGTGTGTGCAGGACTCTCTGTGATATATCTGGGTCAGGCAAACTGAATCCTGAGCAGTTCGCCTTATCCATGCATCTCATTCAACAGAAGATAAAAGGGGTGGAGCTACCCACCCAACTCGCACCTGAAATGATCCCACCCTCACTCAGAACACAGGCTGGGGTAGATCCTGCTGCATTTGGAGTTCGGGTGGGTTGTAAGAGTAGTGCTGTGTGGGTATGCATGATTTGTGTGCTTCTATGTGTGTGTGTGAGTGTGTGTGGTGCTTTTGTGTATTTGTGTGTGTATGTGTGTGTGTGTTTGTGTGCGCGCGTGTGTGTGTCTGCATCTGTGCGTGTGTGTGTGTGTGTGTGTGTGTGTGTGTGTGTGTGTGTGTGTGTGTGTGTGTGTTAGTTAGAGTTTGTGCACCCGTGCATCTAAGTTACATATTTTAATGTGAGGTGTGTATATACATACATTTTATTGGGCCAGTTGGTTCTCTTGATAGATCCATGGTCTAAGATCCGATGTCTTGAATTCGGTCCTAGCCAGCAACGTAAACAGTAGCTTGTTCGCTACCTATCTTACTGCTTAAGTCATAGTGGTGGTATCTTAATGCTTAAGTCATAGTGGTGGTATCTTAATGCTTAAGTCATAGTGGTGGTGTCACTGTTTAATAGGTCCTGTTCCACTTTCCATTTCAAGTCCTTGTCAGTTCGTAAGGATTTGTGCTGACTGAAGGAATTTTTCTGATAATTAATTGCTGGCAGATTTAGTTGGAGTGCTCGAAACGAGTGCAATGAATTCCTCTTGAAAGAACCCCCCCCCCCCCCCCCCCCCCAAAACTCCAGATTCCAAAATTTTGAGCACATGACAGTGAAATAACAGTACATTGGGCTTGAAGCAAGCTGTAGATAATGGGAGAGATTAAGTTATGGAGCTACAGGTGCATTTCTTTCCTGCTGTCTACAGGTGCATTTCTTTCCTGCTGTAAGAAAAAAAATCTTAACAAGCTGTAGATAATGGGAGAAATTAATTTATGGAGCTAGAGGTGCATTTCTTTCCTGCTGTAAGAAAAAAAATCTTAACAAGCTGTAGATAATGGGAGAAATTAATTTATGGAGCTACAGGTGCATTTCTTTCCTGCTGTAAGAAAAAAAATCTTAACAAGCTGTAGATAATGGGAGAAATTAATTTATGGAGCTACAGGTGCATTTCTTTCCTGCTGTAAGAAAAAAAATCTTAACAAGCTGTAGATAATGGGAGAGATTAATTTATGGAGCTACAGGTGCATTTCTTTCCTGCTGTAAGAAAAAAAATCTTAACAAGCTGTAGATAATGGGAGAGATTAATTTATGGAGCTACAGGTGCATTTCTTGCCTGCTGTAAGAAAAAAAAATCTTAACAAGCTGTAGATAATGGGAGAGATTAATTTATGGAGCTACAGGTGCATTTCTTGCCTGCTGTAAGAAAAAAAATCTTAAGCTGTAGATAATGGGAGAGATTAATTTATGGAGCTACAGGTGCATTTCTTACCTGCTGTAAGAAAAAAAATCTTAAGCTGTAGATAATGGGAGAGATTAATTTATGGAGCTACAGGTGCATTTCTTGCCTGCTGTAAGAAAAAAAATCTTAACAAGCTGTAGATAATGGGAGAGATTAATTTATGGAGCTACAGGTGCATTTCTTGCCTGCTGTAAGAAAAAAAATCTTAACAAGCTGTAGATAATGGGAGAGATTAATTTATGGAGCTACAGGTGCATTTCTTTCCTGCTGTAGAAAAAAAAATCTTAACAAGCTGTAGATAATGGGAGAAATTAATTTATGGAGCTACAGGTGCATTTCTTGCCTGCTGTAAGAAAAAAAATCTTAACAAGCTGTAGATAATGGGAGAGATTAGTTTATGGAGCTACAGGTGCATTTCTTGCCTGCTGTAAGGGAAAAAATCGTAAGTGTTATTTACTTATTGATTCTGATATATCATTTATTTACTTTGTATTGTATTTTTGTTTTCATAGGATGGAACGAATGCTGGACCTTACAGTCATGTAGCAGACTTTTCTGCCATCAAGGAGCTGGACAGCATTGCCAAGGAGATTGATGATATCAAGAGGTATTGTCTTCATCTTATCTCTTTTCTCATTTCAATTAGATGTTTAGGATCCATAGAAGTTAACATTTCTGTCAGCATATAAAAACTGCACATTTTTGTCAGTTGCTGGTTCATGTTTATCTTTGCGTTGTGTATAAACACGAACATCAGATTCTTAGATGTTAGTGTCAGTTCCTGTTTATTTACTAGGGCCTTGTTAGGTTAGTTGGTTAGAGTGCCATATTGATAACGCAGAGAGCTGCCCGCGGGTTCGACCTTGAGGTGGGTCATAAGGTTTTGTGTGTGTTTTTTTTTTTTTTGTCCCATTTTCTACATCATTTTACTGACTACAGAAGCAGGGGCAATTATTTACAGAGCTGTGATGATGAAGGTAATGAAGATTATTATCATGATACTATGGAGTTCTGTCTAGGATTGAGAATGCATGAGAGGGCTGTACTCTATGCTTAATATTATGATATATCCTAGTGTCAACCAGGCCCAAGAGGTACAAACACCTGCAGCGTTGGTCAGAAGATTTGAGCATTCGTATAGTGGATGAGACTTGACTTGTGGTCCCAATTTTTGAATTATAAAATCAGTGTCAGATAGTAGTCTTTCTCAGCACAGTTAACCATTTCACAAATCTAAAATCTGACACATTTTTGAGAGCCATTTTCGGTGAAACAGATTATAAAACAGATGTTCGATGTATGTAGTGTCTGAATGGAATTAGTACTGCTGTAATACAACTGACTGACTCCATCGATAGAGCTGTTGACTCCAGATTTCATACATCTCGAATTCGGTCCCAGCCTTCAACATGAAAACTGGCTTGTTCAATGCTATGTTTAATTAATGTTTCAATCATTCTGCTAGAGTCAGCTTAGTGTTCCATAGGTCCCGTTTTCCTCTTCCCCAATCAAGACAATATCAGTGCATATGCATGGGTGCAACTTTTTCCGTTTGACGACGGAATCCGTTTTTTCAAAAGAATCAGAAACGGAAAATCTGTTTTTTGAAAAAGCTTCAGTGTCTGGGACGCATAGCCCCCCCCCCCCCCAGACCCCCCATAAGGGGCGCTGCCGGCCCCTGGACCCCTTTCAGTTTTTTTACTTTTTCCAAGTTGCACCCTTGCATATGGTTTTGTGCAGGCTTGAAGTGTCTGGCAGACTTGGATGGAGTGCATACAGAATTTAATGGGCTGAACTCAAAACTAATAAAACTTGCCCATTTAAGTAAAATAATGAAAAACTTGAAACAAAGGGTTATATGTTCTTATTATGTTTGAAAAAGGATGACTTGTCTTTGTTATATGTGAGAAGGGATGACATATCGTGTGTGAAAAAGTGTGATGTCTGTAAAAAATACCATGTTCTTATCATGCGTGAAATTCTTATTATGTTTGAAGGGAAAAGTTACAAATTGAACGGGAGAAACTACAGTATGAGGCAGATGTGAGACTGCGCCAAGGGGAGGTAACAATGCTGCAGAAAGAACTGGATGCCATTACAGGGACACTGACACAACTGGAGTCACAAAAGAAGGAAGCACAGAAACGACTGGACGAGCTGGATGATAAGGTACATACATACTTGGTCTGGTTGTGCTTCTTTCAAGGCTGTTTCAGTTGTTTTTTTTTGCTGGCCATGGAACTCTTTAACATTCTTCTCAGAAACCATATTTTAACCTGATTTTGCTTGTTACACAGAGCCATATCAGGGCTATAACCTTCTCAAAACACACACAGTACCTCACTGGGGAAAAAACTGGAAAAAAAAATTAAGTACACATATCAGTGCATTCGCACATATAATCTAAGGATATGCTCCTGTCGTTGACCATTCTGTCCAGTTTATCAACTGGTGGGGGTGGTGGGGTGGTGGTGGTGGTGGTGGTGTAAAGAAACAACAACCTGAATACGAATTTACATGTAATTGAGGACTCTTAAACATATAAAAACGGGCCTAAATTGCCTTAAGTTATTTCTGCACATCACATTTTCTAAAAGCCAAAAATGCACTTAATACATATACTCAATTATCAGTCTGCAGAGTCAAGCCAAAAATGCACTCAAAATATGTACCCAGTTATCAGTCCTAATAGAAAGTACGTAAGGCTTTACATAAAACATAATGGTGAATGGACTAGCAATGCAGAAAATGATAGGAAGAGCCCCAGCATCCCTACAGGGGGAAAACCAAAATTGAGATCACCATGAATAAGGTCAGGGCATGAAGGGCGATAGAATCAGGGACAATTTTCATGATGCTGATATGATTTCATGATACTGGGGTTGTTGATTATGGCACTATGGCTTGACTGTAATTTTTATTATAATACTGCTTATATCTTGGCACTTTTAAAGAGGTAACTTTGATGTAAAATGGACAGTTACCTCATGTTGACTGTCCATTTTATTTTCTATTTTTTGTTTTGTTTTCATTTCATTTATGAATGTGTTTTTTTCATTTCAGAAATCGAACCTCGACAGAAACCTGAAAGAAATGAGAGACAAGACGTCCAAGGAACAAATGGAGGTATAAACTTGAATTTTTCAGTTGGAGAAATTCCAGATTATTTTGTAGAAGTGTGGTGTACCATCACAGTTCTTTCCCCCTCACACTTTTCAGATCTGTGCATTTTATTTGGTTTCTCTTTCTATGCAAAAGTCAACTTCGTGAAAGCATAAGGAAGAGGGAAATTTATGGAAGACTAATGTTATGCAGTATATTCTATCCATTGTTCTGCTGTAGCACATTTAATTTGAAATATTATTGATAGTATTAATAGGTAAGTGATTGATTGATATCTTTTTTGCTGTTAAGTACAGTACACTGGTTGATCAGTGTAATTTGCTGTTAAAAACATATGTTGGTCAGTTCAACACCAACAACAAAATATTGGTCAAATGAACCACTAAGCTATTGAATAGATCATCTGACTAGCATAGTTAAGAATTTGCCAGGACATAATTCCTGTGTTAATATTGGTGCAGTATGTTTGGTGTGAACTGCCTATGATGACAGCATATTTTATCCAGGACCAGTTGTTGTGGCAGCTTTCTTCACCCCATACCTTGCTTCCAAGTATTCAAGACTATACATGTCATACATCTCTTCCTTCTGCTGTCTGTTTCCTTTCATCGCCAAAGTTCTTTTATCCCACATTTGTGCCATGGTTTAGTATTGTTGCTCTCCATATGTTATTCTTGACGTACGTTTTCACAGAGCTTATTTAGACATTTGTTCACAGAAGTGTACTCTGTTGTTGCTGACACCCATTTGTGATTTGTGATTCCGTTTGATTGTACTGTCAGTCTGTTGAACATTGATCACAATTTGACTTTATGTCTGAACACATTGATTGTAATTTGACTAAGAACACATTTAATCGTCAAATCCTATTTTTTTAATTTTCAGGTATGAAAATGATTTGTCAGGATAAAAAATAATCCTAAATATGTTAATTTTTGGAACAGTAACATCTCCATAAAAGATTAGCAGCAGTATACAGATTTTGTTTCCAAACTGAGATGTTAACTTTAAAATGAATCAGAAGTTGGTTGGTTTTCTTTTTTGGAAACAAATAACAGGAGAAAAGATGACAATTGACATTGATATAGAGGAACATGCTGATTTTGTGTTAGTGACTAAACAATCCTTCATCATTATGTTTCTCTGGTGCAACTTACATGCTTCTGCTGCACCTGACAGTAGCGAATGGATGACTAAACGATTTTCTTCTCTGTGGTGTAAAGACAGTTGCAAACAAATGTCTGAAATATTTCCATCTCTGTACATACAAGTTATTGCACAGGGATGAAATGAAGAGTATTTGCTTCAAACAGATTTGACTGTATAATCAAAACAGTGTTTTGTTATATAATTTTTTCTTGTTTTCTTTCCTTCTTTTTTTAGATTAGACCATAGTTTTGTCCACAGTGAGTTTCACCACATGTTGGATCTTTCTTTTGAGAACCTCAATTTGTTGCTTGTTAAGTCTGCTGTTATTGTGGGAGAAAAGATTGATTTGATACACTGAAATCAGATCTTTTAGGATCATTTGATAAACCAGTTAAAACAAAGCAGAAAGGAGATGATAATGACTTTTTGTGTGTGTTTGCTTGAGCTGTAATACTTTATTTGAAACTGGTCTGTCAGCTAAATCAGGCTGAATAGAGAAATTCCAAACACTGTTTCTTAACTTAAAATGTTTTTCAAGGTTTTATTATCAAAGCACAATCTGTTGTTAGTCTATTCTGGCTCAAAATCAGACACATATTGTGGTTCTCAGTGACAGTATTGTGATTATGATTGTTTGTGTGAATTATTCATTTTTTACTGTTTGACACCCTCACCCTATCTACCAGCTTCAAAAACTTAATCCTTTCACTTCCTCATTCTGTCCACCAGCTTCCTGCTGAAGCACATAAATAGGGTGGGGAAATGAAAGGGTTACATTTTTGCTTTGCTATTATAGCTGATAATGCTGGAAGCTGGCGTGTAGTCTGGGGGAGTCCAAGGGTTAAGCTCCATGGATCATGCTTTGTGTATGTGAGTGTGTTTGTGGACACATGTTATCTGTACACACATTCTGTGCTGTGACGTTCCAGGTTAACAAACTGAAATCGCAGATCAGTAACCAGGACCGACTGGTTAAGGTAAAAAGTGCTGGCTGGAGAATGCGCTCGCTCGCTCAGCGTTGTTGACTTTTCTATTTTTGCTGTGGCTGGGGATTGCCTTGCTTTCTGTCGCTCAGTGGGCTTAATGCCTAACAGTTGTAACCTTTCTTCTTTTTTCTCTTAAAATGAAATTTGTGAATTTGTATCATTCATTGCTAAAGCATGATCAGCTTTGTTAATACAGAAAAAAAAGACAGAAAGAAAATCTGATAGTTTACAGATTCTCAGATTTCATGAACGCAGAAGAAGGTAGAGGCTGATGCATAACTCAGTCATGCATGTCATATACGTTAGTATTTACTCATGTACACTTGCATGTACACATGCACACATGTAAACCACAGCCCACGACAACTCAGTACAGCTCAGTGCGACAAACAGTCCATAATTCTTTGCAAAGTGTATGGCATTAGCAACTTCTGTGAATATAATCCTTTCAGGTATCTGTGTTTGCCAAATATTTTTCTTCTTTTGCATTTTTTTCTGTAAGTTATTTGTAACACTTTATTGTTTGCCTGGAAACAGACTTCATTATGCTTGCGGTCCCACATTGTCTGAAGATGTCATACCAGCCTACCTGTTTCATATCTGTCTGACCATGAATAACCAGGTTGCATACTTGTGCCAGACTGTTCACTGTCTTACTAAATATATTCTCACCTAATCAGCTAACTGTTTTTGCAAACTAACCGATCATCCAATCAGCTAATTGACTAACCAATTAACTAAACAGAAACACCATGAGCACGAGTTATTGAATGTTTTCCATGTTTAGGAGAAAGTAAACCTAATTGTCATGATCACATGGCTCATCATCATGGGAATTTTAAATACATCGTATCTGTTGTCCAAGTATGTTCTTGTTGCCAAGTATGTTCTTGTTGTTGATTATTCATAGTGCTTTATGGGATGCTAGACAGTGACAGCTGTTTTGCTGAATCACTGCTGCCTTCTTGCCTTAGCCATACAGGATCTGTGGTTTTGCATGTTTGCATGAAACTGTGGTGATGCTAGATGGAGCGGTAAGAATGGTCTTGTGGTCTTGTCATGGCTGAAAACGTTTCTTAAACTTGTAGGTTTGCAGGATGAATCATGTGTAGTTTTGTTAATGTAAGCTACAGTTACATTTTTAACTCCAGTGTTCCTCCTCTGAGCAGTGGTACATTTTTAGATTTGTGATTTGTGGTTGTTGCTTTATGAATTAGTTTAGGTTTGTTGAACAGCAGTTTATTAGAGTAACACAGTTTGAATTCTTTTATTCAGTGAGACTATTTTAGATGGTTGTTAGCAGAGATGTTTAAATAAAACCATTTCTTATCATTTTGTCTTGATCAGTTGATGTCTTGTAGTAGAATTGCAAAAAATATGATTTTGACCCATGGAATGCTGGTCAGGCTATATGCAGATAAAGGCAGTGCAAGTAAATTGAAACAAGGAAAAAAGAAGTTATCCCATAATTTGAGTGGTCACGAAAGAGTGAGTCTACAAGACTTAAGGTTTCTCTCAGGGCAGCATTGTGAGGGTAGCTTCTGCCTCCTCTTCCGCAAAGCTTTACTTTGCATGTCCTGTAAAGGAACGTATTCTCATTTAAAACGGCATGGATTGGGTCAGTGTTTTCAGTCTGGGGCATGAATATGGTCACCCATCCATCCAACATTGATCATGCTTATCTAGGTGTTTGTGAAAGAGTGCTCTAACTTCTGCACTTTCCCATCACGTCCTTAACTGTTATATCATTGATTACTTACTTAATGTCCATTACGTTGTTGGCATGAAAGACCAGTGAAGATGTACCATACCTATTGCGGGCCAGTCCCTTCCCACTACCTCCTTAACTGTTATATCATTGATTACTTACTTAATGCCCATTACGTTGTTGACATGTAGGACTGCAGTGAAGATGTACCATGCCTGTCGTGGGCCAGTCTGTGTATGGTACCCCAGGTGTCTTTCAGGGCCTTGCATTCTTTGTGTACTATTCATCACCAGGTGTTCTTTGAGTCTTCCTCTCTTGTATTTTCCTTTAGATGTCCAGTGAAGAGCAATTGGGGTGATGTTATCTTGCTTGGGTTGGTATGCTTAGTCCATCCCTCCCCAGATGATGGTGCCCATACTCTCTTGATTGCAATGGGCAAGTGATTGTTGGTTGGAGTTGTTTTTAACATTAGATATTCTTGGGAGATTCGTTGTGTTGAAGGTTGATACTTGGCAGGGTTGCGGTCTGTTATCCTTCAGCATTCTGAACTGAAAGTTGGTGGGAAAGAACATAGCTCAGGTACAGTGTCAGCTTAGTGTTGATGCTGTGCTGGGAGACCCCCACACAATGTTCAGTAGTTTGAAGGGCTTGCTTAGAATTCTCTTGATGCAGAGCCTGCTTCTTCATTGTGTTTGTCAGTACTGCCAAAGTAAGTCAACTTGTCAATTGTGGGTAGGTCTGCTCTGTCAGCTTGGATTGGTGAGGAATATGGGATGTTCAGTATTACTACTTCTGTTTTCATCGGGCTGATAGTATTGTTGATACTAGCAGGTAATTGGTTTGCAAGAGGCTGATAGTATTGTTGATACTAGCAGGTAATTGGTTTGCAAGAGGCTGATAGTATTGTTGATACTAGCAGGTAATTGGTTTGCAAGAGGCTGATAGTATTGTTGATACTAGCAGGTAATTGGTTTGCAAGAGGCTGATAGTATTGTTGATACTAGCAGGTAATTGGTTTGCAAGTCTGCTCTTGGCTTCTGCTGTTTTGATAAAAGTAGATGAGCAGTTTTAATGTAAATGGATTAGCAATGGCAGATATGTAAGTTGACCTGTGTGCTAATAACCACACAGTTGGAAAATATAGTTTCATTTCATTTAATTTCATTTCATTTCACTTCATTTCATTTCATTTGTAAAACAAACATTTTCCTTACTTGACTTAAAATGTTGCATGCGGTTAGATTTTACTGTTCTGTTTTTCTATTAAGTTTTCTAACATTTCCTGTTTCTTTTCATGTTTTGCTGTACTAATAGCTTCTGTTTTCTTACGTTAATATTATTATTATTATTATTATCATTATTATTATTATTATCATTACTATCAATTAAAGTAGATGTTGGCTTCTGTGTTGTTGTTGTTGGAATTTAAAAAATTTTTGTTTATGTATTTTTTATTTCTATTTTGATTTTGATTTTTTTTGTAGTGTTTTGATTTTTTTGGCGGATGTGTGTTTGCACATTGTTTTGCCCACACTGTGCAGGCGATATGTTGCTGGAAAGTCTGTATACTTCATCTTCAGTGGGCTTGAATGCTGGGTGTTTTCATGTTTCCAGAAGCTGTCAGGATCTTTAACCTGCATATTGAATGTTCTGCATGTTTATTACACAAAGGGGGGGGGGGGGGGGAGGGTTCAGGCACTGGCAGGTCCGCACGCATGTTGATCTGGTAGATAAGGAAGGGGGATTCAGGCACTGGCAAGTCTGCATACATGTTGACCTGGGAGATAAGAAAGGGGGGGGGGGGGGTTCAGGCACTGGCAGGTCTGCACGCATATTGATCTGGTAGATAAGGAAGGGGGGTTCAGGCACTGGCAGGTCTACACCATGTTGACCTGGAAGATAAGGAAGGGGGGTTCAGGCACTGGCAGGTCTGCATGCATGTTGACCTGGGAGATAAGAAAGGGGGGTTCAGGCACTGGCAGGTCTGCATGCATGTTGACCTGGGAGATAAGAAAGGGGAGGTGGGTTCAGGCACTGGCAGGTCTGCATGCATGTTGACCTGGGAGATAAGAAAGGGGAGTTCAGGCACTGGCAGGTCTGCATGCATGTTGACCTGGGAGATAAGAAAGGGGAGGTGGGTTCAGGCACTGGCAGATCTGCATGCATGTTGACCTGGGAGATAAGAAAGGGGGGGTTCAGGCACTGGCAGGTCTACACCATGTTGACCTGGAAGATAAGGAGGGGGGTTCAGGCACTGGCAGGTGTGCATGCATGTTGACCTGGGGGATAAGGAAGAGGGGGGGGGGTAGGCATTGGCTGGTCTGCACGCATTTGACCTGGGAGATAAGGAAGGGGGGTGGGGTAGGCACTGGCAGGTGTGCATGCATGTTGACCTGGGGGATAAGGAAGGGGGGGAGTTCAGGCACTGGCAGGTCTACACCATGTTGACCTGGAAGATAAGGAAGGGGGGTTCAGGCACTGGCAGGTCTGCATGCATGTTGACCTGGGAGATAAGAAAGGGGAGGTGGGTTCAGGCACTGGCAGATCTGCATGCATGTTGACCTGGGAGATAAGAAAGGGGGGTTCAGGCACTGGCAGGTCTGCATGCATGTTGACCTGGGAGATAAGAAAGGGGGGTTCAGGCACTGGCAGGTCTGCATGCATGTTGACCTGGGAGATAAGGAAGGGGGGTTCAGGCACTGGCAGGTGTGCATGCATGTTGACCTGGGAGATAAAGGGGGGTTCAGGCACTGGCAAACCTACACCATGTTGACCTGGAAGATAAGGAGGGGGGTTCAGGCACTGGCACGTGTGCATGCATGTTGACCTGGGGGATAAGGAAGGGGGGTTCCGGCACTGGCAAGTGTGCATGGATGTTGACCTGGGAGATAAGGAAGGGGGGGGGGGGGTTAGGCACTGGCAAGTCTGCACGCATGTTGACCTGGGGGATAAGGAAGGGGGGGGGGGTTCATGCACTGGCAAGTCTGCACGCATGTTGACCTGGGAGATAAGGAGGGGGGGGGGGGGTTAGGCACTGGCAATTCTGCACGCATGTTGACCTGGGGGATAAGGAAGGGGGGGGGGGGGTTCATGCACTGGCAAGTCTGCACGCATGTTGACCTGGGAGATAAGTAAGGGGGGTTCATGCACTGGCAAGCCTGCACGCATGTTGACCTGGGAGATAAGGCAAGGGGGGGGGGGGGGGGAGGTTCAGGCACTGGCAGGTCTGCATGCATGTTCATCTGGGAGATAAGGAAAATCTCCACCCTTTAACCACCTGACAGGAGGTACCCAGGCAAGGCCTTTTGTGTAATTAATCAAGATTTGAGTATTTTTTTCTTCTAGAGTTTGTTTAGACTTGAAAAGAAACACATTATTACACAGGTGTTCTGATCATAGTAGAATTTGAGTTGATCAGTTAATTTTGTACAGTTTTTTTTTATATTTCTGCTTGGTTTGTAGTTGAACGGAGTATTTGGTTTCTAGTTGCTAGTCCTGCAGTCTGTTTTGTTTTTATTTTTTTCTATGTGAGATAGTGTATTATTATTGGATATTGATATCAGATGCAACGTCTTGATCTTGAAAAGCATCTACAGATGTAAACATGAAAGCATTGCTGATGGAAGAAATAGTTACTATGTGATACAAAATGTGTGGTTTTTAGCTTTCATGGATATGTAAGCAGAATGGAATAATGACTGATGTAAACAGAATGGTGTAATATTTGAACAGAAAAGAGTACTGGCTGCTATAAACAGAGTGGGGTAATGAATAGACTTGGGTTCCCAGCTTGTTGTCTCTAGTCTAGCATACACACACACACACACTCTCACACACACACACACACACACACACACACACACACACACACACACACACACACACACACACACACACACACACACACACACACACACACACACATACACACACACAATGTGACAGATCCTTGGGAACATATACATACTGAAACATGTGCATGTACATTCACATATACTTTCTGCTCTTACCTTTCTCTCAGTCTTTCTTTCTTTGTGTTTTTGACACACTTGCATACATTTATTCTGTCTCTTTGAATAAGATTTTTATTTAGTCATGACAGAATTTTTGCTCATGAAATGCAGGCTGCTCTCTTTGGGAAGAGCATGTCAATGCAGTATGACACCAACCTTTTTTGGGGGGTCTGTTTTCCAGTGTGTGAGTATTTCTGTTTACCTGCATATTTTCCTATAGAACTTTGCCAGGTACCTACCTTTCTTTTGTTCATGGTGCATATGGGACCTGGATTTATTGTCTCAACATTCTCATCCAAAAAACTGGCACCCAGACCACCGTCAGGGAGTAAAGAAAATCTCTGTCTGACTTGGAATCCAACCCAGGTTTCTCGTTGTGTCCTAAACCACTCGGCCACAAGCTCAGCTCTTGAGACAAAAGCACATGTGCGCGCACACGCACACGCACGTGCACGCACGCGCGCCACACACACACACACACACACACACACACAAAACACACACACACACACACACACACACACACACACACACACACACACACACACCATACACAGACACACACGCATGCACGCACGCACACTCATGCATCGACATGTGCATTGCATATGTACATATACATCACACACGCATTTACATACACACACACTCACACACACACACACACACACACACACACACACACACACACACACACACACACACACACACACACACACACACACACACACGCACACACTTATACACACACATGCATATACACATGCAGTTGCATACACATGCACACTCACACACACACACACACATATATATACACACACTCCACACACTTTCACACACGCACACACTTGCATACACACACACAAACATAGACATGAACACACACAAACAAACATAATCATAAACACACACATGCATGCACGCACGCACGCTCGTGCACACACGCACACACACACATGCACGCACGCACACACACACACACACACACACACACACACACACACACACACACACACACACACACACACACACACACACACACACACACAAAGTGCACTTCCACCACTACCCCCTCACAGATAATAATCAAAATAAAAAACACATCCTTTGTGTTCAGAATCAGGAGGGAGAGCTGGAGAAATTGAGACAGGACTTGCAAAAACTGCGGGAGGAAGAGCAGAGCTTGGAACAGCAGGTAGAATCATCACGACAACAGATGAACCAGCTGACCACCTCCCACAAAGAGATCTCCTCCCAGGTTGCACAGGTAACTATCTGCTGTTGCTGCTTGATTTGGTATTTACCTTTTTTTTCCCATTGGTTTTATCTTCATTTCAAAAAGGAGGATTGGTTCTTTCCTTTTCACTAGCTATGTTTGGACAGAAAAATCGAAAGTTATGAGGTACTGGTTTAATCCTTTGACTCCCGCACCCTGTCCACCAGCATCCTGCATTGTCAACCATGTTGGCAAAGCAAAAACTTAACCCTTTGACTCCCTCACTCTATCCACCAGCTTCCTGCAGGAAGCTGGTGGATAGGGTGAGGGAGTCAAAGGGTTAAGTTTTTGCAGTTGGTGGATGGGATGTGGGAGTCAAAAGATTAAGAAAAATAATATGAATTAGTTAAGACTAGCCAGCTGTATTTTAGCTTTTTTTTTTTTAGCATAATAGACAATTGAATGATACATATTTTCAAGTCAATTAGCTTGAGACAAGGGAAAGCAGCTGTTTCCAAGGTGATAATTTGTGAATTTTGATGAGGAAGAAAATAAGTAGTAAAATAGGCAAATGAAGCACCAGGTCTGGAAAGTAATAAGTATAAAACAAAATGGAAGAAGTTAGCCTCGGTAGGGCTTTGCGTAGCTGTCTCAGTAAGTTTTGTTGACATTGTTGTTAATGGTCTTCTGCAGTGAAATGAACTGATTATACCTGAATTTTACCATAATTCACCACCATCACAACCTCTTAGACCCACTAGATTCTCTTTGCTATGAGTTCAACCATGCCTGCCTGTTGTCAATACTCTTGTCGATGGTAAACTTTTATTCAGACCATCATAATCATTGTCAGCTGTTGATTCTGGGTCACCAATTAAACCTCCGACACTAACGGACATTGCTGATGCTTCCAGTGTTAGAAAACATCAAGTGAAACCCACTGGGGTCTATCTTGACACTATCTTGAGTTTATGCAAAAGAACAAAATAAAATAAAAACAAAATGATCAGAAATCTCAGAGAGATGGCCAAAGTATTGCTTTTTTCAGCCATTTTTACCAAGATACTGCTGAACATTCATGAGGTTAAAGTCACATGACACATGTTCACCTGAGGGGATATGGTACATTTAGAACAGTGACCTATAAACAGCGCCAAGAAGGATGTGTGCTAGTGAAAGGCATGTAAGAAACTGAAGAATCCAAGAATCATGATCACCTATGCCATGCAGCATGGCACGCTATGATATGATGATGTAAGTGTGATGGCAAGTTCTTTTTTATGATGATGATGTAAGTGTGGTGGCTTTTTTTTTTTTTATCTGGGTTGTCCACATCAGTGTACATGTGGAGACAGCTGTTCGTATTTCAATCTAATCATTTGGGGTATGAGGTTCATACTCATGATCTGATTGATATTACTGTCATTATTATTGGTATTACAGATACAGGCTAGAGTGCAGGCCCTACAGGAACAACACAGAGGTCTCTCAGGAGGGGACCCCCCAGGATTTTCCATCACCACCCAGCTCAATGGGAACTCAGCACTCTCCGACATTGACCAGTTCAGCACCAAGGCCACTGTAAGTCTGACCTTTCTTCTGAAAGATTCAGTAAGATTGAGTGTCATAATTAAAAGGAAATTGTTCTTATGTGCATAGTTGTGTTGTTGCCACTCATGAGAGTTTGAACCCATCCAGATGTCTTCTTGAGGGTTGCACAGTCATGTTGCTTTGTTCAGTTACCAGCATTTGTGTCCCCCATTATGTGATAACAGCACTGTTTAGTGACTGTTTACCCCCGGGGGCTCTTTCAGTATAAATAGTCTCCCAACCATCTGGTAATTCTGTGATAGAAATTTCCTCTTTTCTGTCACTCTCTTTGTTTCTTTCTTCCTCCTGTGCTTTCTGTCTTTTCTTCCTATCATTTTCTGCCTTGCTGGTCCATTCACCTGTCTGCATTTGATAAAGTCTTACGTACTTTCTCTTGGAATTGATAATTGGGTACATGTACTTAGTGCATTTTTGGCTCTTGGGAAGTGAGATATGTGGAAGCAATTTTAGGTAATTTAGGTAACATATGTTTTATTGTCCTTAGTTATGTTTAAATTTGTATTCAGGTATGTTTTTTAAATCCCCTGTGCGATAAATTGGATGGACTGGTCAACGCCAGGGGCATCTCTTCAGATTATGTGTGCGAATGCATTGATGTGTGTACTTAATTTTCTTTTCCTTTTTTTCTTGTTGAAGTATTGCGTATATTTTAAAATAGTTTTAGCCCTGATATGGATGGCTCTATGTAGTCAACTGGGCATTAAACAAAAATTAATAGTTAATAATAGTGACTGAAATCTCAGTCCTACCTTCTCTGTAAGGATGGCCTCTGATACATAATTTCTAATACCTCTTTTACTAAAATGCTGGAAAATCTTTGCAGTGAAATTGAAAGCTAGCAAGTGTTGACAACAAAACTGCCGTTTAGTACAGATTTTTCCCTTGACCTCCTTATCTTCTGCAGCAACTTCCTGCATTATCAGCCATGATATAGCAAAAGAGAAACCTAAACTTTTCACCCCATCACCTCGTCCACCAGCTTCCTGCAGGAAACTGATTATCTCATTGATGATGAGCCGCTTAATTAATTTTCACTGTGTGAAGCAGCCTAGCTATTCAAGGGAAATCAACCAGTCATCAAGTTGTAACCTTCCACTACACAGTTTCTTCCCTTAGACTGTCTGCCAACACTTTTCCTTGTCTGAATTGGGCTTGTTTTTGCCGTACCCCAAGTGACTGTGACTGATAATCTTTTTTATTTTGTGGCATAAGTGACTATGAAAAGTGACTGAAATTTTGCTGTTCAAAGCTTCTCCTGCCATCATTTGACCCAAAAAGACTAAAGGTAGGAAAATATTTGACAATGAACTGATTTCATGATGTTGCATGTGTGTAAATTTGACTTCAGAACTTTTGTATTTTTTGCATTTACATAGCATTTTGACCTGACATTTTGGAAAGTGTACCTGAATTACTCATACAAGTTGGTTTCATTTCTAAAAAGTAGACATAATGAGCTTTCTAAAAATGTATAACTTTATGTTTTTATTGCAAATAGAAGGGGCTCAGAATTTTTGTATAACTGCTAAAAATAGTGCGTCTCAGGAAATTGCCGGGGTCCATTTAGCAGCGTCGTCAATGAGTTAATAGGATAAGGGGGTCTTAGATTTAATCCTTTGACTTCCGCATCCTGTTCACCTGCATCCTGCATTGCCAACCATGCTTGCAAAGCAAAAACTTAACCCTTTGACTCTCTCACCCTATCCACCAGCTTCCTGCAGGAAGCTGGTGGATAGGGTGAGAGAGTCAAAGGACATTAGGTGTTTGCAGTTTGTGGATAGGTGCAGCAGTCAAAGGGTTTAGAGTGTGAAGGTAGAGTTGGAAAGCAAACTTTGATTTTCAGATATTAGTGGTTTAATACAGATGGAATATGGAGGTATTGAGTTTGAGCTTTGAGCACTTGTTTCCAATCAAATGGATACTACTGACCTGCCAATCGATACAGCATATTTCAAGGTAGTATCATAAAAGAACTAAAGAAGGCAGATACACCATTCTTGCTGGTAACCTTGAAACTTTTTATATTGAAAATTTCAGCAGCAAAATTCAGAGCATGTACCATATCACAATGAAACAATCATGAAATATAACAAAAACAAAAACTTGTGTGTATTTCACAAAAACGTCACATCAACATTGGGTCTGTCTGTGCTGATGCACAGTCTGATGACCAACAAACTAACTTACTGCCCATTATACCATTGGCATGTAGGGCGGCAATGAAGATCTGCTGCTCCTGTCTGTTCTATGCCAGCCTCTGTATGTTTCTCCAGGTGTGCCCCAGGGCTATATAACAAATGCTGGTGTTAAATGGTATGCTACCAAGGTCTTGCCTTCCTTGTCACAACCAACTGGTTTGAACTTAACACTTTGACTCCAGTACCCTGTCCACCATGTAGGAAGCTGGCGGACAGGGTGAGGGAATCAAAGGGTTATGTTTTTGCAGTTGGTGAATAGGGTGCGGGAGTCAAAGGGTTAAAAGTAAATGTATTCTGGACTGTTGTTTCATGTGTAGACATGAACTGCTGGCCAGACCTCAGTGACATGTGTATATGGTGTGTGTGTGTGTGTGTGTGTGTGTGTGTGTGTGTGTGTGTGTGTGTGTGTGTGTGTGTGTGTGTGTGTGTGTGTGTGTTTGTGGTGTGTGTATGTTTGTGTGTGTGGTGTTGTGTGTGTGTGTGTGTGTGTGTGTGTGTGTGTGTTCTAGGTGGGAAGTGAGAACAGCACCATCAGCAGTTTCAGCACCAGTTCCAACATGGACGGCTTTAAGGATGACCCTTTCAAAGATAGCGACCCCTTTGGGGGCGCCTCCGCCGTCACTGCTGACCCCTTCCAGAACGAAGACCCTTTTAAAGACAGTGAGCAATGGTCCCTTCAGATTTCTGTCTCTGTCTGTCTGTCTGTCTGAGTTTTGATTGTTTTACTGGGGCAGATTTCGTTATAGAAGTTTTCTTCAGAGGTTTTCTTAACTGAAAGGATTAAAGGTTCTGTGGTATATTACATGTGTTTGTTGTGTTTGTTCTGTTGTCTTGTGAGTTTGTTTGTTTTGCTTAGTTTTTTGATTGGTTTGAAGTTTTTGTTTTAATGGCACGTAACTTAACCATATCTTACAAGTGCATAAGCTCAGCTATCTTACAAGTGCATAAGCTCAGCTAATGTGAAGCACCATACTAATTGCAAAATATTCTATCAGGTGGTCGAGAAATCAGTGAAAAGACATCATCACTAGGTGTCACTGTCGATCCCACTCACCTATCCCGATACTGGTTCCGGTTCGAGTTATGCTCTTTCTCTTTAGAGAAAGCATCAGCATATGTCTAAGCATCAGCACCGTATTCTTCACTTAACCTTATTTGTGTATCCGCTGTGTTCTCTCAGTTCAACTTCTCAATGTTTTTCATCTGTTTCAATCAGATTTTGCCTTCCCTGTCTTTACTGGCACTGTACCCGGAGCACCCTTTTTTCAGTGTTGATTGTTTGGTTTGAAATTTTTGTGTTACTTTGTTTTCATAAAAAAAAAATAAAAAAAATTATCCTTCATCGTGTTTTTATAACATGCAAAAAATGAACTATTGACATAAGACTTCATGATGAAATAGTGTAGCAAGGATCATTTGTGTGTCAGGTGATCCCTTCAAGTCAGGAGATGCATTTTCCTCAGATCCATTTGCCTCAGACGACATGTTCAAAGATGCCTTCTCTTCCAACAGTGCTGGAACAAAGGTGAGCTTTACGTTTTTTACAGGTGAGGGGGTTGTCTATACAAAGTCTCAGGTTGGAAATCTTCACCCTTTACACTCCTTCACCCTGTACACAGCTGCTCAATCCTTTCTCTCCCTGCTGGCAGGAAGCTGTGACAAGGTGAGAGAGAGAAAGGATTAACCCCTAGACTGCCGCACCATGTCCACCAGCATCGTCTATTGACAACCATGCTAGCAAAGCAAAACCTTAACCCTTTGATTCCCTCACCTTATCCACCAGCTTCCTGCAGGAAGTAGGTGGATGGGGTGAGAGAGTCAAAGAGTTAAGTTTTTGCAGTTGGTGGACAGGATGTGGGAGTCAAAGGGTTAATTAAGCTACTGGTGCAGAGGTTGAGCGAGTGAAAAAGTTATTTTTCATTTTTTATGTTTTATTTCAATTTGGGTAGTAGAATGATGCATGATACATTTCTGACTTTGCTTCTTTTGTGGGGAAAGGGATAAGAAAAAAAAAATCCTGTGAAATTTGTTTTCATCTGTTATGGAATTATTTGCCATTGTTATATGATTTTTTCATTTTGTTTTATGTCATGTATTTTGAAACTCTTGTCTTTGTTTTTTAGTTGCTAGAATACATTTATGCTCTGTAACAAGAGAATACAACTGTAACATACATGTAACATGCTCTCAGCTAATATGTTGAATTTTCTGACCAAGTATAACAAAATGAAATATTAATGAGTGTACTCATAGCCCAGTGGTTAAGACCTTTTGTTGTGATGAAACACTTAAAATCAATTCTTGTTGGTAAGTTGTACCTCCAAGACTTCCTTTAAGTTGCAGTGTTTAACATGAAATATTTCAAATAAACAAGAGGATTTGAATGAGAGCATAGTTTTGTGGAGAAGAGGTGTTTTTGTTCACTTGTTACAGAATTATCTTCTAAAAATATAAATTTTTGTGTGGTTGTAGGGGTACTTTCTAAATCTGTTTTCTTATGGGGAAACTGGCTTTTTTGTGGGTTTTTTGATATGTTCTGAATGTGTATTGATATTGAAAACATGAAAATTTTCCATGGTTTTGTTGGTAAGGTTTTTCTTTAAATCCTGTTTTGTTTATATGTTTTGAAAAATAGACATGATTTGTGTTCAGTTTTGGTGGTAGAGATATTACCTTCAGATTTTTTTTTCTTTTTCTTTTCTCTTCTCTGTGGTCATTTATGTCTTTTTTTCTGTCAATGTGTTTGCTTTGTTTGGCGTGTCGGGATGGTTCAGGATGATCCTTTTGGCAACTCTGACCCTTTCGCCAGTGCTTTCCCATCTTCCAATGTTAGTCACAGCGACGGCTTCGATGCCTTTGCCACCTCATGGCCAGCCTCCAATTCTAGTCACGAGGTGAGAAACACCAACTGTTTCAGGTTCTGTTTTCAGTTCGTTCAGGAAGACTTCACTGTGTTCAAGCATGTGGATGAATCATTGTGCCCTGCAAGGTGTATGTGTATGCCAGATGATACGATTTTATAAAGAACAGACACTGGTACTAATAGACATGGTCTTTGTTGTTGGTACAGCATAAACATGCACCACACTTCATTCTCTTAACCATGATTGATTAAAATTTGTGGACTTCAAAAATTATGTAACTTTGAGCATGCAACATGTAAATGGTTGCAACTCTTCATGAAGTATTCATATTGATATCACTTTCTGAAACCATAATATGAAATTCTGATGAGTGTTTCTGCTGAGCAGCTGCGATCTCAGCAGCAGTCTGATATAGGATAACAAAAGCAATGGCCAGATTGAACAGGGTCTGAAGAAGCAGGACTGTCTGCTTCTCCACCAAGTACATACTGTATAGGTCACTTGTAGTCTCCTTCTCTGTGAGTGTAAAACTTAGACGTTTTTTTTTGACTCAGAAAAAAGAATTCAAGCTTTTGAGACCAGTTGCATAAAGAAACTGTTTCAGATATCCTACCCAAAACGTAAAAGAGTATAAAAGCAGATCCACAGGAAATGATTCTGGCAATAATGATTCAGTGCAACCTTTCTTGATTTGGTCCTGATACCAGCCATGACACGCTGTCCAAGATTATTCTTCAGGATACTTTGAAAGGGGGCTGTTGCCAGGATCAACAAATATGAAAAGACAAGACCAGCTACAGTATTCCTGAACTGCATATTGCTGCACCCCACAGTCAGAGATGAAGGGTCCTGTTTGCTGCTGTGTCCTATCCTGACTGTTTGGATGGCCATTACAGAATTAGAAGAAGAATCTTAAGTCATAGAATAGATTTTTCATATTTGAACTTACAGACAGCTTGACTGTCTGACTAACTTATTTCTTGATTTGTTGATTATGGCTGGAAGATTGACATTGTCACCATGTTTGTTGATTATGGCTGGAAGATTGACATTGTCACCATGTTTGTTGATTATGGCTGGAAGATTGACATGTCACCATGTTTGTTGATTATGGCTGGAAGATTGACATTGTCACCATATTTGTTGATTATGGCTGAAGATTGACATTGTCAACCATGTTTGTTGATTATGGCTGGAAGATTGACATTGTCACCATGTTTGTTGATTATGGCTGGAAGATTGACATTGTCACCATGTTTGATGATGGTGACATATTCAAGACATTGTACATTCTTCTGATTGATTGATCCCTGACTATAGATGCACTGGTTATATATCATCTGTTGATTGGTCACTGACTAAGATACACTGGTTGTGATTCATCTGTTGATTGATCACTGACTAAAGATACAATGGTTAGATTCATCTGTTGATTGACCCACTGTAAAGGATACACTGGTTAGATTATCTGTTGATTGATCCACTGACTAAAGATACAATGGTTAGATTTGTCTGTTGATTGATCCACTGACTAATGATACAATGGTTAGATTTGGTTGTTGATTGATCCACTGACTAATGATACAATGGTTAGATTTGTGTGTTGATTGATCCACTGACTAAAGATACAATGGTTAGATTCATCTGTTGATTGATCCACTGACTAAAGATACAATGGTTAGATTTGTCTGTTGATTGATCCACTGACTAATGATACAATGGTTAGATTTGTGTGTTGATTGATCCACTGACTAAGATACATGGTTAGATTCATCTGTTGATTGATCCACTGACTAAAGATACAATGGTTAGATTTGTTGTTGATTGATCCACTGACTAATGATACAATGGTTAGATTTGTGTGTTGATTGATCCACTGACTAATGATACAATGGTTAGATTTGTGTGTTGATTGATCCACTGACTAAAGATACAATGGTTAGATTCATCTGTTGATTGATCCACTGACTAAAGATACAATGGTTAGATTTGTCTGTTGATTGATCCACTGACTAAAGATACAATGGTTAGATTTGTGTGTTGATTGATCCACTGACTAAAGATACAATGGTTAGATTTGTGTGTTGATTGATCCACTGACTAAAGATACAGTGGTTAGATTTGTGTGTTGATTGATCCACTGACTAAAGATACAATGGTTAGATTTGTGTGTTGATTGATCCACTGACTAAGATACAATGGTTAGATTTGTGTGTTGATTGATCCACTAACGATACAATGGTTAGATTTGTGTGTTGATTGATCCACTGACTAAAGATACAATGATTATATTCATCTGTTGATTGATCCACTGACTAAAGATACACTGGTTAGATTTGTCTGTTGATTGATCCATTGACTAACGATACAATGGTTAGATTTGTCTGTTGATTGATCCACTGACTAAAGATACAATGGTTAGATTTGTGTGTTGATTGATCCACTGACTAAAGATACAATGGTTAGATTTGTCTGTTGATTGATCCATTGACTAACGATACAATGGTTAGATTTGTGTGTTGATTGATCCACTGACTAAAGATACAATGGTTAGATTTGTCTGTTGATTGATCCACTGACTAAAGATACAATGGTTATATTCATCTGTTGATTGATCCACTGACTAAAGATACAGTGGTTAGATTTGTCTGTTGATTGATCCACTGACTAATGATACAATAGTTAGATTTGTCTGTTGATTGATCCACTGACTAAAGATACAATGGTTAGATTTGTGTGTTGATTGATCCACTGACTAAAGATACAGTGGTTAGATTTGTCTGTTGATTGATCCACTCACTAACGATACAATGGTTAGATTTGTGTGTTGATTGATCCACTGACTAAAGATACAATGGTTAGATTTGTCTGTTGATTGATCCACTGACTAATGATACAATGGTTATATTCATCTGTTGATTGATCCACTGACTAAAGATACAATGGTTAGATTTGTGTGTTGATTGATCCACTGACTAAAGATACAATGGTTAGATTTGTCTGTTGATTGATCCACTGACTAATGATACAATGGTTAGATTTGTGTGTTGATTGATCCACTGACTAAAGATACAATGGTTAGATTTGTGTTTTGATTGATCCACTGACTAAAGATACAATGGTTAGATTTGTGTGTTGATTGATCCCTGACTAAAGATACAATGGTTAGATTTGTCTGTTGATTGATCCACTGACTAATGATACAATGGTTAGATTTGTGTGTTGATTGATCCACTGACTAAAGATACAATGGTTATATTCATCTGTTGATTGATCCACTGACTAAAGATACAATGGTTAGATTTGTCTGTTGATTGATTCACTGACTAAAGATACACTGGTTAGATTTCTGTGTTGATTGATTCACTGACTAATGATACAATGGTTATATTCATCTGTTGATTGATCCACTGACTAAAGATACAGTGGTTAGATTTGTCTGTTGATTGATTCACTGACTAAAGATACAATGGTTAGATTTGTCTGTTGATTGATCCACTGACTAATGATACAATGGTTAGATTTGTGTGTTGATTGATCCACTGACTAAAGATACAATGGTTAGATTTGTGTGTTGATTGATCCACTGACTAAAGATACAATGGTTAGATTTGTGTGTTGATTGATCCACTGACTAAAGATACATTGGTTAGATTCAACTGTGATCATCAATCTGTTGACTGCCTACATGTCAGGCATACCTGTCATACTGTAGATGTGGCCATGACTCTGCATGATGTGTATACCCGTCAGGGGCACGTTCCTGAACTTTCCTTCAGCCCTGTATAGAAATAACATCATAAGTTGGCTTGTCCAGTTGATGAGGGTTTTTCAGACATGAACAAACATGATAACAGTCCTGATCTGGTATATGATGCAATCTGTGACATGAAGAATTGACCGACCAGCTGACAAATCAGAACCACATGAGCAGACGACAAAATGCTTGGGCCAAGCTCATGCAAATGGAGAAGAACGGACAAAAAAAAACAACAACAAACAAACAAAAAACTACAACAAACAAACAAACAAAAAAGCATTGATTTCTATTCTACAGAAGAAATGATTCAGATGCTTAGTGATCCTACCTTTGATGGAAAGGACTGCATGTCTGAAGATTCTTTAGAATTGGATGAAGATATCTGAGACACTGTAAGAACAGATGATCTTGATATTTCAACGGCTGAATTGAGGTGTATTCAGCAACTGATTCAAAGTGCTACGGAATGAGCGGAAAGAGTAGATTTAGAGGCAGAGTATGATGGCATGTTCATTTAATTTCCTTTCCAAAAAAACCCCCAAAATGTATGGTTTGTATACTTTTAATGAGACATATAGCATGTATAATATTTTTGTAATGTATACTCACTTTTACTGAAAATCCCTTGGCAGACTCAGCAATAGCAAGATTATTCCCCCTGGCAGTGACCAGGTTAGTGAATAAAAGGGATAACAACGTGTCATTTTGTGGTTGATTGATCAGTTGATAAATGAACTTTGTAGAAGACATGTTTTGATTATTCTGCTGATAAATCATTGATGTGCAATGTAAAACTCATTGTCTTCGTGTTTCCATTCATCTGTTTATAATACAGACGCTGGGTGGTGATGTATTCGGTGGTGATCCATTTGCCCCGTCCTCACCTGCCAGACCCGCTGCTTCCCCCACTCCTGCCCTCCCCCCAAAACAGGGTAAAAAACAGCCCCCACCCAGACCTGCCCCACCCAAATCGAAAAGTCCGGCCCCAAATAAACCCAAGGCAGACCCCTTTGGCGATTTTGGTGCTGACCCTTTCGCTGGGAGTGATCCCTTCGGTGGTGGTGGGAAAACGACGTCAAACAGCAACTCTTTTGATGCATTTGCTAATTTTAACGACACTTTTGGAAAGGTGAGTTTGTGTTGGAGAGGGTAAGGTTTTTTATGTGTGACTCCTAACTTAAGGAGGTTATTAAATGTGTTATGCTGTCTGATCGAAAAGTTGTAGAGTTTGATTAACCCTTTGACTCCAGCACCTTATCCACCAACTGCAAAAACTTAACCCTTTGTTTCCCTCACCCTATCCACCAACTTCCTGCAGGAAGCTGGTGGATAGGGTGAGGGAATCAAAGGGTTAAGTTTTTGCTTTGCTGGCACGGTCGACAATGCAGGATGCTGGTGGACAGGATGCTGGAGTCAAAGGGTTTAATAGTATTCCTTAGCTTAGTACATACTGACAAAGAGAAAACAATGAAAGTGTGTGTTTGTGTGTGTGTGTGTGTGTGTGTGTGTGTGTTGTGTGTGTGTGTGTGTGTGTGTGTGTGTGTGTGTGTGTGTGTGTGGTGTGTGTGTGTGTGTTTGTCTGTGTGTGTATGAGAGAGAGACAGAGAGAAAGAGAGAGTAATGAAATTTGAATGAATGAATGCTGTGTATTTTCTCATGACACAGACAGCAACACAGTCCTGCATCTACCATTGCTACAGTCTGTTTGATATTTACTGATGTAGAGTCCCAGATTTTAATCTTTTCAAAATCTGAACCAGTATGTATATCTCTCTGCATGGGAGTGTTGTGCGCTGATGCATCTCATATCATAGTTTGTGTTCAAGTCAGTGTCCATCATTGCTTCATGTATCTTTTCACATGTTCTGGTTATACTTTTAATTTAGTGATGCGCTCTACCATACCCAACTGATGCAGAGTGGCACATGATTGCTCTATTTCTTACCATAACCTAACCCAGCGTTCAGCGAAAATTCGGTCAAAAGGTGCCATCAGGTGTCATTCCACCCCACCTGACCTTTCAGGTTGCGCAAGAATGCAAGTATCATTCCTTTTTTTCCGGCTACATGCTATAGCGAACAAATGTGCCTCTTGAACGCCTCACCAACTCGCAGCAAATGCAGCCTGCTATCACAACCTCCATTGGTTTCCACATCACCATTGACTACCCTGATCAACACCTTTGTCTCCTGACTTCAGGTTTACTGATTGCTTTGGTATTTTGCTTGAGAGTTACATCTTTTCCTTGACCCTGCCTGCCTAGTGTCAAGTAAGATGTGACATGTCTGTCTTTTGTTCCTGTTTCTTTGTGTTTTTGCCTGTGTGTTTCTCACCTTCGGCGTGCCCTGTGGCTGCCAAATGCGGGTCTTTTTTAGTTTCATCTCCTGCGGCAACCAACCTCTCTGAGGATCATACTGTCTCTTGATCTCATCACGAGCCATTTGATCCTAATACAAAATTTATTCACAAAAGAGGGGTCAATCACATCATGAGAAATGGCGCAGGTCGTCCCGGTTTGAGGTTCTGCCATCTTGAAACTTTACAGTCATCCCTTGCAGATGAAATGTCTCTGCCTTTTTCTTTTGCTGAGCCCAGCTCCTAAGCCGGAGCCCTAATCCTCCCATGAACAGGTTGTGGCCTCTGACAACTAGTCAGTGAACTTGCCCTTATTGAGGGCTCCACATAGGGTTGCCACCTTTCCTTCACCACTTGAAACAGCTCTCTACCCTTGAAACAGCTCTCAGCCCTCTGATACTCAGTGAGTTGAGCGCTGCTCCTCTAGGCACCGAAGGGGTGAGGTTAAACCCCTTGCACCCTCCCCAAACATTCTGGGGCTCCAGATCCCAGGCTGCCCTGGGTTGGCCTTCTTTTCACCTTTCAGCTGAGGATAACCATACCCTGACAAAATTACTCCTGTTTTACAGTGGGGCTGAAAAGATCCATGTCTGAAGGCCTCTGGTGATCAGACAGGCTACACTCTGCTCCCTACAGGCTGGTCCAACCACCTTTGATGCAGAAATTTGCCAGGTGCATCAGGTGTTGCTCCCCTTTCTTTGGTACCAGCTTGGCCCCTCCTGGCTGCTAGGTCACGGGTTTCCTCCCATGGAGATTTCCCAGGAGCTCTGTCTGCAGGTACAGCCCTTCCAGCTTCTTGCTCGCATACCGCCCTAACTTTTGCAAGATCCACATCCATTCTCTATCCTCAGTCGAGCTGGCTAATTTCCTAGCCCATCTCACCCAGTCAGAGAATCTGATTTCCAACACTGTGAAGGGTTACAGATCTGCAGTCTGCACAACCCTACAACAACTTAAGGAGTCCTTTCTCTCAGATGACTTCCTCCCCCAGGAAATGTCCGGAGGCCTGTCGGTCCAAGAGGCTAAGATCTGTTCTCGTATTCCAAAATGGGACTTACAAGTTGTGTTAGACTCACTCAGGGCCAACCTTTCAAGCCACTATGTGTGATTCCCTCTTCTCTCTTCTCCTACAAAATAGCCTCCTTCCTGGCTCTAGATACATTGTACTGTCACAGTGAAATCTGTGTATTATGTGGGGCTAAGGAAGATGTTGGATTCCATAGCAATGGAGTTCTCTCTCCCTCTTATTCTTGCTAGAAATTCTGGCCAAGACCCAAGAGGATGGATACTTGCATTCTTGCATGACCTGAGTAGTCTGTGGGGTGGAGCACCACCTGGACGCATCTTTAGACCGAATGCTCGGTGAACATTGGGTTAGGTTACGGCCAAAAATAGAGTGACCTTGTGCCACTCTGCATCAGTTGGATATGGTAGGTATACTAGCTAAATGGAAATTTACTTGAAATATTCCTGTACTGCAGTTACCTTGTATGGTCAAGTATTCTTCTTTCATGAACTCTGAGTTCTTGTGCCTTTATTTTGAAATATTCACAGTTCATATATATTTTATTGTCTTCATTGTGCATGTCAACATAAATTGCTGCTATATGAGACCCCTCCCCAAAAATAAAAAGAAAGGAAAGGAGAAAGAAGCATAGTGAAATATATTGTGCAGTTTGCAGCTTATTAGATTTGTAGGCTATCTGCAGATGAAGTAGCACATCACACATCAGTTGCAGTATTATTCTAGTTCGTTGTATCGAGCATATCTCTCACTTTGTCATTAATTGTTATGCTAGTTTGTCTAGAAGCAGATCTGTCACATTGTAATTATTTGTAATGCTAGTGTGTCTAGAAGCAAATCTCTGGCTTTGTCATTATTTGTTCTGCTAGTTTGTCCACATGCAAATCTTTCACACTGTCATTATTTGTTATGCTAAAGTGCCCAGAAGCAAATCTCACATTTTCATGATTTTTGCTGCTTTGTGAATGGACCACAGACAGAGGAATCGTCGCTATGGGGAGCTGACCAGTGATGAAAAGCAGACACAGACAGCTGTTTTTAGGTGCCGCTTTTTAAGCTCTTGCAGCATGGTTTTTTTTTATCCATCAATCGATCTTTGCACGCCTTACGCCCACCCCACCCCCCCACCCACCCCCTTTTTTTTGTTGTATTTTCACTCCTTGGTATCAACTTTTTTTTTATTTCTATTGTGCTTATGGTTGTGTTCAGATGTTTATTTTTTGAGACCCTGTTGACTCATGATGACTACATGTCATAATACAACAGTTCTGCTACTTTTTGTTGTTGTTGCTGTTTTTTTTTTTTTCAGTTCTGCTAATTTGATTTGAGCCTCTTTGTGTGTGTTTTTTCTCAAAGTTATGTTTGATTCCTTTTTTAACAAGATACAAAGCCCTGATATGGCTCTCCACAGTCAGCTGGGCTTTAAACAAAAATAATAGCAAGATACAACGACAGATACTATTAACTAAGCAGAATCAACTGCATAAAAGTCTTTCAAATTCAGCATGCATGTAAAACATCCACATCCGTAACAAATGATCTGCGTATGTACATGCAGTGTCTTCAGTACCTAAAAGCTTAAAAGACAAAAAAAATATAATGCCAACGGCATTAATAGGACAGTCATGTGCCATCAATAGATAAAGGATGATATTAAACTTCATCTGAAACCAGCGGTACATATGGCAATGATTTTTTTTTGTAATCATCTTTTTGTAAGGCACAACAATAGCATTATTGATAATGCACAACAATAGTATTCTTGAAATGAACAGAATACAAAGACAATGCACATGAAGAGAAAAATGGATTTATTTATTACAGCAAGAACAACATATGTATATTATACACATGACAATCACAGATTCAGTTTGTTTAAAGGAAGTTCTGTGTGGTGTGCATTATTGCATGCAGTTTGTACTGTTGCTTGTTTTGTTATGTTCTGATTTAATAGATAGTTTTCTTTTTGAATCCTTTATTACCATTTCTTATGTTTCCAGCTCACATTATTGATTTTATTTTTGTTTCTTCTTTTGCATGAAAAAAATTGACAACAGCTGAATGTGAAATGACTGTCCAGATTAGACCAGAGATTTACAATGAATGGAACCTTTTTTTGTTTTGTTTGTTTGTGTGTGTGTAGGTGTGTGTGTGTGTATGTGTGTCAGTTTGACTGCCCATTGGTCTCTCTCACTTCCTTTTAGATTTTCAGCATGTTTTTTTTTAATGGATGTGCATGTGTGTATGTATATATGTATATGTGTCGGTATGTGTGTGTTGTGTGTGTGTGTGTGTGTGTGTATGTGTGTGTGTGTGTGTGTGTGTGTGTGTGTGTTTATATTGTTAGTTTGTATGTCTTGCAAATATTGATAAATGTTCTTTGCATCTTTGATCACAGCATACAGCATACATACGTACTCTGTATTAAATCTTTGATGTATGGGTATATTAGCATAATTGAAATGAGTTTAGATATTGTCCATATTTTTTGACACATTGTATGTCTGTCATTGTTGTTATCGGTTATCAACTTCGATTTTGTCTATATCACACAATTGACACTGCCTTGCTTGCTTGCTTCTGTGTGTGTGTGTATGTGTGTGTGTGTGTGTGTGTGTGTGTGTGTGTGTGTGTGTGTGTGTGTGTGTGTGTGTGTGTGTGTGTGGTGTGTGTGCGCGCGCGCGTGTACGTGTGTGTGTGTGTGTGTGTGTGTGTGTATGTGTGTTTGTGTGTGTGTGTGTGTGTGTGTTGTGTGTGCGTGTTTCATGTAGTCACCCATTTCAGAGAGAGAATGATTGAAATGGATCCACACAAGTGTATTTGCTATTTTCTGTTGTTGTTTTTTTTTGTATGTGTGTAGTTGTTTGTGGATGGATGAATAAAATGATTATGTCAGTGAGACTTTCTTGGTTGTTTGTCTTCAATTTGACCCAGTTAATAGCCATGAACATGTTAACCCTTTATTCATTTACTTGTTTTATTATTTTGCTGCCTGATCTTCTGTGCCACTCCAATGTTACTGTTCCCTAGCTGCTCATTTCCACTCTCAAACACACCCCCATACTCTCCTAAACTTGAGGTCAGCTTGAGACAGGGGCTTGGTCTTTTGAATTTGGGACAATTTTTCAGTGTTTGATGATGAGAGTCATCATAAGACCATGGCTTGATGGTCCTTAGAATTTGGGACAATTTTTCACAATGTTTTGATGTTAAGAGTCACCATGAGACTATGGCTTGAAGGTCCTTAGAATTTGGGACAACTTCTCACTGTGTTTTGATGTTAGAAGTCAGCATGAGACTATGGCTTGAAGGTCCTTAGAATTTGGGACAATTTTTCATAATGCTTTGATGATGACAGTCACCTTGAGACCATGGCTTGAAGGTCCTTAGAATTTGGGACAATTTTTCACAATGTTTTGATGATAAAGAGTCACCTTGAGACCATGGCTTGAAGGTCCTTAGAATTTGGGACAATTTTTCACAGTGCTTTGATGATAGAGAATGGGAACGAATGATAGTGAAGATGTTCTGGAGTACTTTTTTGGATTGAGACAATGTGACAGAGCTGTATTCTGAGCTTTCTTTCATAAAATATCCTGTGGTCAACCAGGCATGAGAGAAACACACACATGCTGTGTTAGAAAATTTGAGCAGCACTCGCAGGGATGTATCTGTAAAGTGGATGAGACTTGACTGTGCTGTCCTTAGTCTTCCTTGTTAAGACTCATAGCACCCTCAGCTCTTTGGTAGCAGGTGGTTGGGACTGAAAAATCCCACAGTAATTTCTTGGACTGATGGGTTTCAAACCTGTGACCTCTCAGTCTGCAGTCTGTTGTACTGACCACTTCATCATGTTGACTGGTGTTATTTGTCACAGTGGTCATTTTAGCACCTCACTACCTCTGTTGTCCACACCCATATTGTAATCTTCCCTGGTCCGAATGTGAATAACAGAAATAGACTCACAATCTGATGATGTATTTTTTCCTACAGCTTTCTCCTAAGAATCCCCCACCCACCAGACCAGTCTTGCCAAACCACATGAACATATGTAGTCTCTCCATGTGCTCCTCACTTTAGTTGTGTGTGCATTTTCACCCCCACGTACCTCCTGTTCATTTTGTTTTTCTGATGTCCTCATTTCAGAGAGCAAGTTCAAGGCATGCTCAATGTCATTGTGTGTATGTGTGTGTGTGTCATTGTGTGTGTATATAATGTGTGTGTGTGTGTGTGTGTGTGTGTGTGAGAGAGAGACAGAGAGAGAGAGGTTGTGTGTGCATGTGCGTGTGTATGTGTGTTGTGTGTGTGTGTGTGTGTGTGTGTATGCAAAAGCATATGAACCAGCTCTGATCTAGTCCTCAGCGGTCAGTGGGGTTTTAAGCAACATGAATTGATACTTATGAGCTTTCGTGTGTGGTGTGTGTGTGTGTGTGTGTGTGTGTGTGTGTGTGTGTGTGTGTGTGTGTGTGTGTGTGTGTGTGTGCGTGTGCGCCCATCTGTGTGAGTATTTGGGCCATCTTGATGTTCTGTTTAGCTAACATGAATTTGATCCTTGTCATGATGATTTCTGTAGTCTGAGTATCCAGTGAAGTTGACACATGTTCACACACATCCTGTTGTGTTGGCTGGCAGGACGACAGTGACGGCCCATGGAGTGGGGGCAGTCGAGCGCTGACAGTGACAGGGGTGGACAAGAAGCCAACTCCTCAGCCCGCCAAAAGAACCAACATTCCTATCAAGTCTCACAACAGCAATTGGGGCGACTCTGAAGCTTGACAACATTTTTTTGTTTGTTTGTTTTTTTTTTGTTTTTTTTTTTACACCTGACATGGAGTACTTTTCTTTTTGCCTCATTTTCAGGTTTTTTTTTTAGGGGGTGTATTTGTTTGTTTTTGTTTCGTTTTTAAACATTTTAATCCTTTTGATTCCCACACCCTATCCACCAACTGCAAAAACTAAATCCTTTGACTCCCTCACCCTATCCACCAGCTTCCTGCAGGAAGCTGGTGGATAGGATAAGGAAGTCAAAGGATTAAGTTTTTGCTTTGCTTGCATGGTTGACAGGATGCTAAAGGACAGGGTATGGGAGTCGAAAGGTTAAACTTTTTATGTCCTCACCATGTTCACCAGATGATTTGAGTGATTTTGACTCTTTCATGCTATCACCCTGTCGACCGCTAATTTTGATTTCTTTGCCCCATCCACCAGGCTGGACTGGTGTAGTTGTGGCGTACCTGCCTGTCATTCTGAGTGTATGTGTTCGACCCTGGCAGGGGAAACTTTGTGCCGATAGCCTTCACTCCACCCACCTGTGAATAGGTGACCTGACCATCAAGGTTAGGGAAGTTTAAGAAACGATGGAGAAGAGATAGGCACCACCCTCATAATGCTGGCCCAGAGAAAAGTTGAGGTCTTTACCACCTCACTCCCCTGTGAGGATTATGGGTCAACCGTCACCTAGATAATGACCAGCTTTTTGCAAAAAGTAGGCCATTAGGGTGATAAAATGGAAGAGCTGAAAATCATGAAAAAACTATCCTGCAGAAAACTGATGAAAAAGGTGGGAGTTGCCAGCGTTCGGGAAATTATCTGAAAAAAAAATCCTTTTTTGATTATCGTCTTGTGTATTGGCAAATGAGCTTCATTTGTGAATGCCTGTTGATCCTCTCGCTTAGTCTTGTCTATGCCATTGCAGAGAGGAAAATGTGAACTTAGGTAGAGGAGGACATTTTACGTTGGTTGCAAACATTCAAGTGAAGATGTATCTTTCGTTTCTGGGTCTTCTGCATCACCAAACAAGCTGCGTCTGTGAATGCATGATCATTCTCTCTCTCTCTCTCTTTCTCATTTATACCGAGGGAGAAGGACATCTGAACTAAAGTAGAGGAGAACATCTGCATCAACATCTGTGTCTGCTTATTTTATTGGAGAAAATCAGAGAAGGCTGTTTGAAAGAGAGAGAGAGAGAACAGCTTACTGAGACAATGAAGATTCACATTGCTTTTATATGTACAGTGCTGTTGTAGGTCTTGCAAAGTGATTGCATGTTGGTTGGGGTGAGGGGTAGATTTGTTTGCTTGTTTCTGTGTTTCTTTTTGAGGGATAGAAAATACAGCAGTCTTTCACATGCTCCAAGAGTCATACTTCATGAATTGTTGGTTGGTTTGTGTTTCTTCATGAATGTTGCGTGTTTGTTACTATTAGTTCTTCAGTCCTGAAATAGCACTTCTTCTCTTTGAAAACAAGGAGGGAGGCATCACGGTACCATTTAATCATTTTATGCTTGCTGGACATGCAGATCTATTGCTACTGAGTCAAGCAATTTTTTAACGTTTCTCTTTAATCTTGTGAAATTGAAGTTTGTATGTGAGTGGTATCGTCTTAATGGCAGAGCAGCGTTACGAGAGAGATGATTCTGAAACTAGTAATAGTGAATAAGAAAAAGTCCCACTTCAAGTTCCATTTCATAAGGCAACCAGAAGATTATTTCAAATATATTGCTAATAAATGATAAAAAGTCTCATCATGAAGGGTCTACTTATTTTGGCAACTGGATGCCTATTTCGAAGATGATGATTAAAGCATCTCATGTGCAAGATCTTCTTTGTTTTGCAGCCAGAAGATTGTTTTGAAGAGGGTGATAATGAATAAAAGTTAAAACACCTTGACATGCAAAATCTGTTTTGTCTAGCAACCGGGTGCATATTTTGAAGAGATGATCATAATGAATGATAAAACTTCTTGCGAGCAAGGTCTACTTTGTTTGGCAACCAGGTTGATTGAAAGCTTTGGGATGAGACGGAAGGTTTGTATTCAGTAAATGAAGTAAGTGGGTGTGCCGATTCATTTTACAGAAACATGCACTTGAGATCTGATATATTCGAATTCAGATCTAGCCTGCAACATAAAATTGGCTTGTTTTGCTGCCCATTTGAGTGCTTCTGGTGGTGTCAGCTTAAGTGTCTTTGGTCATCCTCCTGGCTTCCATTTTTTGTGTGACTTTACCGACACATAGGGGTTTACGCAGGCTGAGCAAGACTGCTAGATCATCACTGGTACACCTGGGTGGATTATATATGAACTGTCTGAATGTAATGGATTGCTCTTGAACAAACTCAGATACAATTTAAATTCATATGAAGTAGATGTTGCATGTGAGGTGTTTTTATCATTGTGAATGGCGTGGTCAAAAAACAGCCTTCATGATGTGATGATAAGGAAGGTTTGTAGGTGCTTATATTTTCCTGTGTAATTTTAAACTACACGTGCTTGAAAACACCCACCTACATGGATGAGTTGCCATACGCACATCAAATATTCATTCCCCACAGCAACACACAGTATGGTTGGAGAGAATGGCTGAGGTGTTTACAGGTGGTAAATTTGTAATCTACTTGTAAATTGAGAATAACTTAAAGACCTAGCAGTCTTTGCAGATTCAAGATGTTATTCGTTGATTCATACAAGAGAGAAAATATGTGTCTGTGATTTTTGCATTTAGCTGTCTAGTTCTGATGTATCCTGAAATATGAAAAAATTAATTGTGGCACTAGAGAACTAGCTTTTTTTTTTCTTTTTTTGGTTCATGCATGACAAATTGTTGGTGGCCTATGGAAACGTTATAACTTATTGTTTTTAATAGATCTTCTTTTTGCTGTGTTTCTTGAAGATTCAGGATTCTTGTCAGCCACAATGGTGGCCACAGTGATATGAAACAGATCATGTATGCATACTGTAGCCTACATGTTTGAACACGCATTCATACTTAAGGCTTAGGTCTGCACACACATATGTATGTGTTTGTTGATTTGATATGTAAGGAAATGTGGTCACATGCAGACAAAATTGGTACTGATATCTGAAATAAGTTGTGTGCATGTATGTGAGTGTGTGTGTGTGTGTGTGTGTGTGTGTGTGTGTGTGTGTGTGTGTGTGTGTTCACACTTCATTCAGACATGCACACCACCAGTAACATATCATCAGAGACATTGAGTGTTTTTCTAACATTATTTCTTGTACGTTTTTTTTTTCTCTGACAGTTGAGAGTGCTACAATATCCAGTCTTGCATTCCTTTCTTTTGTTTACCAGTGTTTTGTCTTTTGTCAGCTTGGTTTGCTCTCTCTCTCTCTCTCTTTCTCTCTCTCTCTCTCTCTCTCTCTCTCTCTCTCTCTCTCTCTCTCTCTCTCTCTCTCTCTCTCTCTCTCCCCCTCTCTCTCTCGATTTTTCTCTCTTTCTGTCTCTCTGTCTGTCTCTCTTTCTCAGTCTGTCTGTCTCTCTTTTCTTGTTTGCCTTTCTATTCTCTATTTCTTTCACATTCCCCCCCCCCCCCCCCCCCCCCCTCTCTCTTTCTTTTCTTGTTTTCCTGTCTAATACATTATCCAGTTTTGCATTCCTCTCTGTTTTGTTTGTAGGGGCTGCCTCTTTCTCTGATCTCCCCTTTCTCTCATTACTTTTTCTGTTTGTCTGTCTGTCTGTTATTCTCAGTCTCTGTTAAATGGTCTGTGTCTGCCTGTTAGTGAATCATCCTGTCGGTCTGTGTGGGTCTTTCTCATTTCATTGACATGCTGTTTTGCTGTCCATGTGTTTGTCTAGCTTTGAGCCACATTGACTGGACGTGTGTTTGCTTGTGTTCTGCACTGTGTAAGCATTATGTTGCTGCACAGTCTGCATACTCGGTCTTCGGTGAGTGTACGCATCGTTTGTGATGATGAAGGTTCAGAATTGACGCGTTGTATGGAGGACATTGTGACCTGGGAAGTTTGTTCTAGCTGCTTTGTTTTGGGGGATCGGTCCATTTAATCTTTCACTCCCTCATCTTCTCCAGAGCTTGTGGATAGGGTAAGGGAGTGCAGGGATTAACAGTTGCTATACGGCATATGCAATTCAGTGCTCATTTGTTTGCATTGTTTTCTGTGGTGTTTGGGGGTATGTTTATGATGGGTTGTTTTGAAACATTTTGGCATGGCAGTGCTGCTTTGGCATGAGCTATGTGCTTTTCTCTGGGAATGAAGTGTGAAGGATGCTTTTGTGCGAATGTGCAAGAGTTATTTGTATTCGGGTGACAGTTTTTTTAAGAGTGAATAATTGTGTGTGTGTGTGTGTGTGTGTGTGTGTGTATTATTTTCTGTAAACAGTGTTTTTGTGTTTGGATACTAGATCAGACTTTGTGAATGACATTGTGTGTAGTGTAATTTGAGATTGGATACTAGATCACATTTCGTGAATGACACTGTGTGTAGAATAATTTGAGAATGCCATTGCGTGAGACAAATTTTATGCCTGATTGATGGTTGTTTCTTAGTTATTGTTTATAAGTAAATGAGACCTGCATATGTGAGTCATTTATATGTGCTAGCAACACATTTGTTTCAATGAAGCTTATATTGATGAATGATTTTTTTTTGGAATAAAGTGTTTATGTAGGAATGATGGTTTTCTGTGTGTGATTCTGTTGCTGGATGGAAAATAATAGTCATGATTCTTGAAAAATGATAATGTTATTACCGTTGGGGATTGTTGTTTTCTCTCTGATAAATGTTTTCCATGGTGACGTTGAGAATGGATGTATTTTCATCTTGGTTATACCACATCCTGGGGTGTTTTTTTTTTCTTTTCTGTTTCTATCCATTCGCTTTGTTGTTCGTGTTTTGTACACTGAACACACAGGCATTCTCATTTCCTCTGTGTAATAATTTTGGACTTTTGAAAAATGGAAAAGAACGAGAGAAAACTGTTTGAAACATAGCATACATTTTTCATATTTTATAGCAAGATGTTAGAGACTTACTTCTTTTTTGTTTTATTTTCCAGTTTTAGTTAATGCATTTTACTTGAATGTTTTCATGTTAATATGTATGAAGAATAGCTGAGATGAGGTCAAAGAAAGTCTGGTGGGACCTAATATTATTGTTACTATCCTTGGGTAATAACGAAGTTTCAGAGTTAGCTGTGCTTCAGGCTTGTTTCTGATTTTGAGTTGATAAGTAGAATGATACAGCTCAGGTTGATAATCTGTGTGTGTTTATGTGTGTGTGTGTGTGTGTGTGTGTGTGTGTGTGTGTGTGTGTGTGTGTGTGTGGTGTATGTGTGTGCAACCAGACAAGCACCAGGAAGGCAATGGAGCAGGTATATGAAAAAAATGGGTTGCGGGGAGTGGGGGGGGGGGGGGGGTCTTGACAAAAAAAGAAAACGATAGAAGACATTTAAACAACACCCAGAAATGGGCCTGACAGGAAAAATTTTTTTTTAAATGTGAGAAAAAAGACAGACAATAATAAAGGGAAGTAGATACTGAGGATGTTGAAGAGCTTTGAAAAAATCCAACAGAAACGGGAAAGACTGAACTAAACATATTCAGGAAAAAAAAAAAAGGAAAGAGAGAGGAAAACATTCAGAAAATGTGTAATGTATAATGAATACAATAAAGAGATCTAGAATTTGCAGGGAATATAGAAGTGTCTTGGACATTATTTCTGTGAAACTGGAAAAACAAAACGAAGAAGAATTTAAAGCTACAGTGAATTGGAGGAATGATATTTGAACGGATTGTATTCTATCATGAGACTTGTGTGTGCACAGTCAATCAAGAGTGCAATAATGAGCCGTTTTTCTTTTGTTTTCTTGCTTTATGTCTTCTTTCATTTTGTTTCTGACTTTTTTCTTATTCTGTTTGTTATCAGGCTTGTGTTCATTGAAATGTTCGATGATTCTAATGGCTGTGAAGTGTTGGGTTTTTTTTCCATACCTTGGTTGATTGTTTTGTCGCCATCCTAGGTGTAATGCTTTTTTGATCTTGAGTTAGGGTGGATATAATGACAGCATTGATGGCGTGACTTTGAAGAAAGAGAGAATTTCTCTGTGTGTGTGTGTGTGTGTGTGTGTGTGCAGGTACATACCTGGATTCATGTACATGTGCACACACTGGTATATGCATGTGTGTGTGTGTGTGTGTGTGTGTGCACAGGTACATATCTGGATTCATGTACTTGTGCACACACTGGCATATGCATATGTGTGTGTGTGTGTGTGTGTGTGTGCGTGTGTGTGTGTGTGTTGTAAATTATGAATATGATCCATGTACCTAAAAGTGTTTTTTTCAAATATTACTCCGAGGTGAAAGTAGATGTTCAAAAGTATGTAGCCAATGCCTCAATTGTAGATATTGCAGAGAAGAAGAAAGAAAAAAAAAAGCAAATAGTGATTTCATTTATGCATTCATATAAATGTTCCACGATCATGTACATTTGTACTATTTTGTTCACATGGACATGCTTTATTGCTAGTGTATTTCCGTCGAAATGATTTTGCTCTGAATTGTGATAGATGTGATAGAACATTACTGATGACTGTATTCTGCACTGTGTGCATTGTCCATATTTGTGCATGTTGACATACTCTTTTTGTGCATGGGTCAGTTGGATTTAGTTATGATTTGTGTGTATGTCAATCAGTTCAACAGTTGGGTGGTTGAGCGATTGCTTGACAGTGTGTGTTCCAGAAATAGTTTGTAAAAAGAAAAAAATCTGCTTGTGAATCAGTTAATGTGGATAGTAGTGTAAATGTAGCATGTCCAGATTACAGACTGGAAGTACCTTTGGGTAATTACAAGATAGTGCTGCTTCATAGTGTAGCTCTTGTTGTATTGGATTCTTAAGCTGTGTAGCTTAGCTGCAGCTATAACATATCTTGTGTGAGATTTTTAGTGCAAACACTTGGGAACACAAGTCAGTGTAATGATTACCAGAACTTTTATCCATTTCTTCTTCATACGTGTTGTAACACATTGATTTAGCCATTTACAATGCACATCATGTACTTTTAACTCTTTCTCATTTTGGTTTTGCAAACGCTGTGTATGCTGTGTTCTGTTAACTCTTTCACATCACCTCTCTTGAAATGCGCCGGTTCCGTGCGCCAGCGTTTATGGTGTCAGTCGGATCTTGTTATTACAAACTGTCCCATTGTCAACTTTTCCTGTTTTGAAAACAGTCCGTAGATAGTCAGCATATTTGAAACTTCAGCTTTTCCTGTTGAAAAAAAAAATCAAGAAAGAAAAAGAAAATAATAGCAGTGTTGACAAAGGGTGTAAAGAATGTTATCCATCCAGTCTTTTTCATTATTTGACCATGTCTTGTCTGTCTATAGTCTATTGTCTTATCTGGTCACAATGTTATAATATTGGTGCTGTGCCTGCATGACATGCTATAGATCTCTTGGTCATTGGTGTTGTAGGGGTTCAGAGTTGTAGTGCTACTGTCATAAGTGTTGGCAGCGATGGTGGTGTAGTAGCACCAAGCAGTGATAAAATCATGGGTTTTGATATCAGGTCTGATGCAAGTGTATTTTGCTATAAAGGGATTTAGGGAAAATCCTCATCCCTTCCCTCCATCCCAGTTCTTTATCTCCTCCATAATGCAGTTTTGAGAGGGCATTTGCCTTGTACCGTAGTACTGTAAAGGGATGTCTCAGTCTTGCTAACTTTCTAGTTGCTAGCTTTCAGCTGTTGGAAGAAAGGACTATTTGCAATACCATCAAGAGATTTGTGTGTACACTATTCTAGTCAAACTTGAAACATCTACTAATAGAGTCAGTAGTTTGTTGGGTGTAAAATGGTAATGTTGTTTTTTGTTTTTTGTGGTGGTGTTTGATGTACTAACTGTTTAAGTCATAAGTCATCCGTACAATTAAGAGAAAGCAGAGTGACATTGAAACATTCCTTGTTAGTATGGATTTGGTCATTGATTATTTTCTTGGTCATTCATTATTTTCTTTTGTTTTGGTTACGTTCCTTAGAACTAGTGATTTGTGGTTGCATGGGAAGTACAGGCTCAGGCTGACAGAAGACATTGTGCTTTTCTTAAACACAATTTGTGCAGATTTTGCCGTTTCAAAATGAAGGTAAAATAAAGACTGTTTGATCTGAATAATTTCTCTAGTTGACATCCAGATCAGAAATACCAAATCTTTTGACGTACGTGACCTTGTCAAACGTCCTGTTAGTTTTGTTTATACATAACCTCATCCCAGATTGTATTGTTCAATTTTAACTTAGCTGGTCATGTACACCAGTATAGGTATATGAGATATCAGTCTCTACTGAGGAAAGATCTTCTCTTGTGGAGATGCCGGGGGCTCTTTCAGTATAGTATCCCACCTTCTGGAAATTCTGTGCTAGAAATTTCCTCTATTCTGGCACTCTCTTTGTTTCTTCATGTCTTTTTCTACCTTGATAGTCCATTCACCAGTATTCTGCAAAGCATTACATAGGCTACTTTCTTGTAGGATTGATAATTTAATACAAGGTTGACTGTATTTTTGGCTGTAAGGAAACGTGATGTGCAGAAGCAATTTTACGCAATTAATGCCATTTTTTTTGTATATGTTTTAGTGGTCTTAGTTATGTTTACATTTCTATTCAGATTTGTTTTTTTAAATACTCTGCTAATGAATTGGACAGAATGGTCAGTGCCAGGGGCATATCCTTAGATTATCTGTGCAAATGCATTGATACTTATACTTAATTTCCTCTTCCAGGTGATTTTTTTTCAACTAGATGTTGTGTATGTTTTGAAATTGTTATAGCCCTGATATCCCTCTGCACAGTCGGCTGGGCTTTGAAGAATAAAAATAAGAAGATGAAAGAGCCGATGAAATATAAGTATGCCATTACTAAAAAGATACCCTAATTGTGACAGAACTTTTGCAGAGTTTTGAAATATTCATTTTGGGGCACTAGAGTATGACAGTTAAAAAGAGCCCACCAACAGTTTGGCTTCAGATTTAGCAAGCAAACAGATGGGGTTGGGTTTGTGTAAAATGGATTCCCTGTGGTAATCCTCATGGTACGGTCAAGCAGTAGGCACACCCATTGAAGTTTGTATGGTCTTTAAGTGCTCTGATAAGACTTTACGTACTGTAGAATGTAAAATTATTACTCAAAGCATTTTGTTGTTTACATATTCTTTGCGTCTCTGAAAACTGTGCCAGGTTGAAACACCCAAGTTAGAAGATCCCATGCTCATTTCTTACAAAATGAACATAGATGTAATAATTCTGATACACCTCAGCACTGTTCAGTATTATATACTAGAAAACTGTTTTTAGCTACATAGACACTGCAGACATTGTGGGACATTCTGCAAAACTTGTGGAATCATTAGTCCTACACCCCCACATCTTGACTGTTGTGTCTGACTCGATCACTTAATTGTTTTTTCTCTCTCACACTTCACTTAATCCTTTTTGCTCTCTCACCGTATCAGTCAGCTTTCTGCCAGAACTCTTTCAATCCCTTACCCTATTCACCAGCTCTCTGTAGTATCAGCCATGATAAAGCAAAAGCTTACCCCCTTGATTTCCTCATCCTGTCCACCAGGTTCCTTATGGAAGCTGGTGAAAAGGGTTGGGGAATGGAAGAGTTGTTTTTGCATCTGGTAAGTAGAGTGAGGGAGTGAAAGGTTTAGTTTTTTGCAGCTGGTAGATAGGGTGAGAGAGCAAAAGGATTAGAAAGAATGAAAAGATTAAAATAGACTGATAATCTGACCTTGCTAGAGTAGACTTAATGTTTGATTTTGTGTTCTGGTCACTTTAAAGAGGTCGCAGTAGTGTACGACAGTAATCTATAGGATTGCAGCAGCCTGACCTGAGGCATGTCGTAGGGAAAGAAAGAGTGTGAAAAGGAAAGAAAAAGTATGCTGTATCTCTTTTCCCGTTTTTATCTTGACTATTTTAGATGACTGTTGGGATTAGCATTTGTCGTGTGTGCATTTCTGAGAGAGAGAGAGAGAGAGAGAGAGAGAGAGAGAGAGAGAGAGAGAGAGAGAGAGGAGAGAGAGATGCCATGTCTCTGCAGAAGAGGTGTTAACAACCAAACTGCACATTCATACTGTAAGTATGTTATGACATTTCAAAACTGTACCGTTCACACTCTAATTACGTTTTGACAACACTTATTATAGTGCATGCTTTGTATAAAAAAGTAAAGAACAAAATGTTTAAAATTATTTCTTTATTCGCTGATGACATTAATAAATAACCAACAAAGAATTTTACTATTTTTTTCATTCACTGATAGCATGGTTAAAATAAGTTTGAGCAGACAAAGCTTTCTATAATATTTTTGTGGTATAAATTTTGCTCTTGTATAACTGGACCCAAAAGTACAAGCTGAATTTCATCTTCCTATGATTCTGGACACTGGTCATGAAAACTACCAGCAGATGATCGTCTTGAATTGTAATATTAAACAGGTATGTTTGAAATGCCTAATCTAAGTTTTGTTACCAAGCCTTTTCAAAGTTTTTCAAGATTCACTGACAAATAGGTAGAAATGCATTGCAGGTTGTCAAATAATTTATAGAAATCAAATCTGTTACTGCTTTCAGAAAAGATGTGTATCTCCAAAACATGGTTTAACCGTGCATAACAAACCCACACTCATATAATGCATTTTCTATTTCCTCTAACATGAATATGAAACAACTTACCATAAAAAGAGAGAGTTCGTGGGCATGTGTATCTGTGTGTGTGTGTGTGTGTGTGTGTGTGGAGAGAGAGAGAGAGAGAGAGAGAGAGAGAGAGAGAGAGAGAGAGAGAGAGAACAGATTTATGCGTTTGTAAAAATATGTTTCAGTAATTGTAGTCCCTATGTATGTGAAAATATATTTCACCAGTTGTAGTCCCTATGTCTTATACCTCTGTTCATAGCGTTGTGTTATCAACATTGACTGATCTTTATTTCTCCAAGTCGTCATCGTTGTTCCAACAGATTTCGATTCATAACGGATAATAAACTGCTGTAGATTCAGTATCGCGGTGTGTGGTGTAAAGACTTGTTATAGATCTATTCATCTCTCCCCAGATTATGATCAGACATTAGCTTCTTTTTCTGTCATAGGCCTATAAGTGTCCACTTATTTTTCTGTCAGACATCTTGCTTCTCTTTGCATGCGATGATTTTGATTGAAATTGGTTGGTTATCTACAGTATGTGTTATCTTCCTGGTGAGTTACTAACAAAGCATTACCACATCACAATATTTGTTGAGATTCAGGAAACGAAGATGTGTGGGTTGTTTTTATCTTGTTATGCTGCATGGAGGGCATCACATGGTCGTCAGTTTTGGTTTTTGAATACAGTCACCCACATCTCTCTCTGTCCATTCCCGTCATCCTTTTAGAAATACGAGGATTCAAATCAACATAATTCTCTTGTCTGTTTGGACAAGCAAAAGTTGTAATTTGATCCTTTCCAAAATTTGGTTAATAAACAGCGCAGGTTACAAATCATGAATGCATGAATTCGAGTAGGCATCATTCATTTGTGGGAGTTTAAGCAGTAAAAAAACAACAACAAAAAATTAACTATAAGCACACCATGAAATAGTCTATCGAAAATAAAAACAGAAATGACTATAAACAAACCACTAGCATTTTGATGGTAATTTTTGCGGTTTTTATAGGTAGACTTGTACGTCTAAACAGAGTAGTCCACATGTTTGTACAAGGTTTGTGGCGTTTATAAGGTCACAATTTCGGTAATGCATCTGAAGGTGCCAGAGTGTGGACCGCTAGTTTGGCTTGAATGTCACCTTTACATATTTTGAAACCTGTTCTGCAGCAAATTAGATTAGAACTGCATTCGAAGTCTTCATATTTTGAAACCTGTTCTGCAGCAAATTAGATTAGAACTGCATTCGAAATCTTCATATTTTGAAACCTGTTCTGCAGCAAATGTGGATTAGAACTGCATTCGAAATCTTCATGTTTTGAAACCTGTTCTGCAACAAATTAGATCAGAACTGCATTCGAAATCTTCATATTTTGAAACCTGTCCTGCAGCAAATTAGATTAGAACTGCATTCGAAATCTTCATATTTTGAAACCTGTTCTGCAGCAAATTAGATTAGAACTGCATTCGAAATCTTCATATTTTGAAACCTGTTCTGCAGCAAATTAGATTTGAACTGCATTCGAAATCTTCATGTTTTGAAACCTGTTCTGCAGCAAATTAGATTTGAACTGCATGCGAAATCTTCATATTTTGAAACCTGTTCTGCAGCAAATTAGATTTGAACTGCATTCGAAATCTTCATGTTTTGAAACCTGTTCTGCAGCAAATTAGATTTGAACTGCATGCGAAATCTTCATATTTTGAAACCTGTTCTGCAGCAAATTAGATTTGAACTGCATGCGAAATCTTCATGTTTTGAAACCTGTTCTGCAGCAAATGTGGATTAGAACTGCATTCGAAATCTTCATGTTTTGAAACCTGTTCTGCAGCAAATTAGATTAGAACTGCATTCGAAATCTTCATATTTTGAAACCTGTTCTGCAGCAAATGTGGATTAGAACTGCATTCGAAATCTTCATATATTGAAACCTGTTCTGCAGCAAATTAGATTAGAACTGCATTCGAAATCTTCATATTTTGAAACCTGTTCTGCAGCAAATGTGGATTAGAACTGCATTCGAAATCTTCATGTTTTGAAACCTGTTCTGCAACAAATTAGATCAGAACTGCATTCGAAATCTTCATGTTTTGAAACCTGTTCTGCAGCAAATTAGATTAGAACTGCATTCGAAATCTTCATGTTTTGAAACCTGTTCTGCAACAAATTAGATCAGAACTGCATTCGAAATCTTCATATTTTGAAACCTGTCCTGCAGCAAATTAGATTAGAACTGCATTCGAAATCTTCATATTTTGAAACCTGTTCTGCAGCAAATTAGATTAGAACTTCATCCAAAATCTTCAGATGACAATGCCTCATGTCTGTTTACTTACATACTTACTGTCCATTATGCTGTTGGCATGTAGGGGAGTAACGGAAGTTCCACCACTTCTGACTGTTCTAGGTCAGTCTCTGTGTGGTACCCCAGGTGTGTTTCAGGGCCTGGAATTCTCCCTTTGCTGTTTGTTGTCAGATTTTCTTGGGTCAAGTTCTCATACTTTGATTGTTTTTCCATGACCTATATATCTGTCTTTGTTGTTCTCTCTCTTCCCTTTCTCTGCCCCCCCCCCTCTCTTCTCTCTCTCTGTCTCTCTTCGTTGCCCCCCCCCCCTCCAACTACACTTATTGTATACCCTGTCTCTCTCCCCTCCTTCCAAACTTCTTGTTCTACTGTTTGTAAATATAATACCACAACGACAGCGACTTTTGTAGTGCAACTATTAAATTTCCATTGTCACTGAACTACAACTTCTACCATTTTCACTGTTGTTGTTATTGTTGTTGTTGCTGCTGCTGCTGCTGCTACAACAACTACTACTACTACTACTGCTACTGCTATAATACTATACCATTGCTACTACTATTGTTGCTGCTACTACTACTACTTATATTACAACAACAACAACTACTACTACTACTACTGTTATTACCATTAGTACTGTTTCTACTTATCATATTAGTGCAGTTTCTGCTGCTGCTGCTACTACTACTATACTGCCATACTTCTGTTACTGATAATGATGTTGCTACTGCAACTGCTACTACTACTACACTGTAGTAGCATAGCTACTGCTGCTGCTGCAACTACTACTACTACTACTACTACTATTGCTGCTGCTGCTGCTACTACTACTTCTACTACTATTGCTGCTGCTACTACTACTACTCTACTACTATTGCTGCTGCTACTACTACTACTACTACTATGACTGTTTTTTCTGAAATAACAGCTACTACAACTGCTATTACTACTATACTATTACCATTGCTGGTATGAATGTTTTGTTTAACGTTCATGCGGGTTTTTGTTGTTGTTGTTGTCATAGTGGATTTACCACGTGAAATTTGGGCGGCTCTCCCATGAAGAATGTGCGGTGCCAACCTTTTTTTTTTTTCCAGTATGTGTGTTTTAAAATTTTCTGTTTACTCATGAAAGTGGATTTTAGTACACAATTTTGAGAGGGATAGCTTCTTCAGCTGCTTTGGAGTCTTTGACATGAGCTGAGTGTTGCATACAGAACTTTGGTCTCTGAAACGCAAGCTGTTAGAAGGGGAAGAAAATCTGTTTGATCTATGATTGGGACTGGAGTTTTTTGTTTCCTGGCTAGGTGTTTTTAGCGTTTGGTCACACACTCTACTATTACAAATATAACTGCCCTAAACCACCATCATCATTTGTTTCGAAAACCAAAAAAATTCCTTTGTTTCTTGGATAATGTTTTTTAATGGACTAATATTAGACATCCATCTCGTGAACACTCTCTTTCCCTCTCTCCTTCTGTCTCCCCACCTGCACTCCTCGTCTTTTCTGTCCGTCTCCCCACTGTGTGTGTATGTATGTATACCTCTCCCCCTGTCTCTCTTTGTCTCTGTCTCTCTCTTGCTCCTGTTCTCTGAGATGTTTGTGAAAGAAGAGTCTTTTATGTTATTATGATGATTATATGATGATATCAGTACGGTGCCAATACTCTAATGTATGCAGTATAAAATGTAGCTTGTGAATGAAATGTGGGTTTTTGAGAAAAAAAAAGAAACCCAACATGGTCTATGTAATCCACAAGTATGATGGTGTATCTTGTTTTATTGTTATCATTCAACTTATTTGTGTTCATGTCATTTTCGAAAGCATGTGTCTGTATTTACTGTTTTATGATAGATGATCGAACGATTGTTACTGTAAAATAAAGTCATTTGTTTTATGGTACTTGTGTATGTGTGTGTGGCGCGCGCGCGCGCGCGTGTGTGTATGTGTGTGTGTGTGTGTGTGTGTGTGTGTTGTGTGTGTGTGTGTGTGAGAGAGAGCTACATTTCCTTCCATATTTTCAATTGTGCAATATTTTTAATTGTGCAACTTTGGGAAATATGGAATACAACAGTCATTAATTAGTGAATAACGAGAATCCAAACTCTCGAGTATTGTTTCAACACTGAAACTTTACACACACCTGGCCCCATTATTCTTTGATCTTTAATTCCAACAGTACGTACAACCCCTATGACGTCATTTGTCATGATGTCACGTTGGGTACAGGTATTCTAAGCGTCCTGGCCACGCTTAGCGTCGACGAAATTGAATTTTGTACAGAAAGTTATGGCGCAGAAATAAGAACACCACAAAGAATATGTGAGACACGAACTGCAGTTTATATGTAGGTGTTATCTTTAAGGATGGATGAAACGATGTTAAGCCCTGTGTAATACCAATAACAACAACAACACAGGAAACAACAGGAAAGCTGGAGGGAAAAAGAGCGCCAGGTAGACCCAGAGAGAAAATATTGGACAGACTTGAAGAGTGAATGAAGACAGAGAGGGTGGAGGATGTACTTGCAGCAACAACGTATACATTCGTATGGAGGGCTATGATCACCAACGCCAGGGTACATTATGATTACCAATGGCATATCATTCAACAGTGTTTTGCATTTCTTTTTGGGATAACAGATCTTAGTAATTTCATCACAAACATCCTGTAGTAGTCTTGTTTATTAGCAGTTTGTCCCATTGTAACCTGAAGCGCTATCGGCAGGGGCCTACACACTTCCTATCATAGGCAAATATCAAAGCCATTTTTATATTGCCTTGCCTTCTTCTGAATTTCTTAGGTGTTCGAGAAAGAGAGTGTGCCACTCTGATGATTCTCTCTAATTGTGGCTCATAGCTTCTTGTATACAATCAGGGCTAATCTGTCGTTTTCGTTACTTCGTTCAACTGCTGTGAATCCAACTTCTCAATCGTTTGGCTTGTGATTCCTCGTAATTTCGTAGCAAATTGTCTCTTGTTAAAAAGATAACCAAGGGAGTTAACTCCATTATCACAACAGCTTCTAATCCCGGTTACGTTGGTAGCAACTATCCGATTTAAAAAGTTGCCACCTTCGTTTTTGTACCTGTTTAAAGTGTCTGCAGTATGAAGCACATTAGTTTTGATCCTCAGTAAAGCAGTGCTAGATCTACCTTGCTGCAACATGTCTCAATTCTAAATTTACATATTAAAATCGCAGGAACTGTGCGACCTCTTCACACATTATTTGCTGTCCTCAATCAAAATTTCTGTGACTTCTTCAGTTCTTGAACATTTTTTCTCCACAGTAGTTTTTGTCTGGCCTCCCCAGACTACGCTTCCTTTTAAAACGTTCCGCGTCTGGGCGGAATTCCGCGTTTTCGGTTGGTAAAAAAAAAAAAAAAAAAAGGAGCGAGGCATCCGTGATCGGCTTGCAAGCGTTCATAGCAACGGCGCGCAAGTTATGGCCCTGATTTTTCTTGGAAGAAGTTTCCGGTCGGACTTCTTGGAAAAAAACACAATGGCGGAGCGCGCAGACATTGTTCAAGCGGGTCAGACTTTTGACGACTCTTTAATTAAAAACACTCAAGTTAAAAGGTGAGTGTTTATTTTATTATTATATTTTTAACCCCTTCTCCCAAATATATCTTCCTGTAATAATTATGTTTACAGCAATTTTTATGCACTAAATATCTCTTGAAATTATGTCCAGAAAGCGCGAAATGGCATAGATTTACACTTGGTTTTTAAAAAAATTTCCTGGGGGAGCAGATGGGAATTGGTCTTTCGGGAGAACGGAAATTACGTCGTACATCAAAAGAATCTGGAAAGATACTAATTATTAATCTTTAGTTTTTACATTTTTATAGACATGTAATCACTATTTTTGAATGACCTAAAAAATGTCAGTTTGAGCTTGAAGCGATTGAAGTACGTTTGTTTGGTGAGCATGCGTGGATGTTTGAAAAATAAGATTGCCTCGTGTGTGCTTGCGTACGTATGTGTGTATGCGTGTGCATGTGTGTGGCGCGCGAGTGCATGTGTGTGTGTGTTGTATGTGTTGTGTGTGTGTGTGTGTGTGTGTGTGTGGTGTGTGTGTGTGTGTGTGTGAAAGAGAACACCCATTCGAAACTAAGTTTTTCTTTTTTAATTATGCGAGTCATTACATAAGCTACAAACGTCAACCGTTTGTCAGTTTAAAATAGAAATAATTGAGACAGATAGCCACGTGTGTGTGTGTGTGTGTGTGTGTGTGTGTGTCTGGGGTTTTGTGTGTCTGTGTCTGTCTGTGTTTGAAAGAGAGAGTGTTGAGTGAGTGATGTGTGTGTGAGTGGTGTGTGTGTGTGTTGTGTGTGTGTGTGTGTGTGTTTAAGGAAAAAGTGTTTCTACACAACAATGACAAAACTACAGTTGTTAAGTTCTTAACCGTGTTACTCAGGAAATGATCCATAAACGTCAAGTCTTTTACAATTTCAAAGAAAAAAATATTGAAATAGAATGTTACTATCTGTCCCTGTCTCTGTCTCTGTCTTCTGTCTGTCTGTCGATGTCTGTCTGTGTCTGTCTGTCTGTCTGTCTGTCTCTCTCTCTGTGTGGTGTGTGTGTGTTCGAGAAACACACACACACACACACACACACACACACACACAGCACACAGAAAAGAGAGAGAGAGAGAGAGAGAGAGAGAATTCCTAAACATCAGTGTCGAAAACTTTTTTTTCATTCTTATTTGTGTGTTCAAGGAAACGTGATGAACGTCAATTGTTAGCAGTCAACAAATTAAGCGATTAATAGAATTTACAACGTGTGTGTGTGTGTGTGTGTGTGTGTGTGTGTGTGTGTGTGGAGGTGGAGAGAGAGAGAGAGAGAGCCCATATATGCTACCACTGACAAAAAATAGGTTTTTAATCTCAATTCTTCGTGCCCGGAAATTAGCCATAAACGTCAACAGGTGTGGTAACGGCTTTTAATTAAAGACGCGAAAGAAGACAATAAACTACACTCATACACGCGAACGAGTGCACACCCATGCACACCACACATGTATGCACGCACACACATGTTCATGAATACACACACACATACGCGCGGGCGTGCGCGAGCACATACACACACACTCTTGACCCAGAAGAAAAAAGCCACGAAAAACGAAAACGTTTGAAGACCTTTAATTTTCTAATATGAACTCCTCTCTCTCTCTCTCTCTCGTCTCTGTCTCTCTCTCTCTCTCTTTCTCTCTCTCTGTCTCTTCCCTCTCTGCCTGTCACACGCACGCACACATTAATTCTTTCTCTCTGTTTGTGTACAGCCAAACAAGCGAACAGCCAAACAAGCATGAAAGTTGTAAAATAATGTCAGTAATACAAAATGTACCGAGAAGCAGACGGTAATTTTGTTGGTGACCGGATACACCATGAATTGTTACGTTACTCAATTAGAGAGAGAGAGCGAGAGAGAGAGAGAGAGAGAGGCGCAAAAATGAAACAAAAACGATAAACATTACTCCTAGCCTTTTCCTAGTAACAGCTCACTCCCACAAGAAACCAATACTGTAATGAAGTGAAATGATTAGTGCAACAAACTTCCCACTGGGAAATTCATGGCTTAAAACCTCCCATCAACCCAAAAGATGACTATGAGATATTTCGGTTCCTATGCAGAGTTGAACTGCTATAGGCTTCGATAGGAAGACGGACCACACTTTGGGTACGTCATTGAGGATGTTGCTCAGATTTTTTGACCAACACCGCAGGTGTCTGCTTCTCTCGGGCTTGGCTTATGCCAGAATAATGAACGCAAGCGTAGGTACAGACTTGACATACAGTCTCACTCCAGAATGGAGCCCTATACCATACTCAGATCCTCTATCTGCAAAATCAAAGCAAAGTGGAGAAAAATGTCCAAGATTCTGTGGCCCTTCACGTACCCCCTCTCGTGGTGATCTCGGTTTCAGTGGGTTTAGAGTTGTGTTGGAGAGGCGAAATGAACAGCGTAGGAGTGGTGAAAGAAGAGTGATGTAGTAGATAAAGCAGAAAATAAACGATTGAATACATGAATAAAAAGCAACAAATACTGACATAAATATTAAGTATACAGATCTGTATACATAATATAGACACAGATCTGTATTTTTCATATACAGATCTGTATTTTTCATAAAAAAGAATATAGAGTGGTGAGATGATGGTGGTGGAAGGATTATTGAGGTAATGTTTACACACATTCAGAACTCACAGATACACGTACACGTTTACAGAACATACAAAATTACTAGCGTTAGAAAATGATAATAACAATTTGGTCCAAAATTTCCCTGTCGTGTCTGCATCAAAAGCAATGAAAGTAATGAATACATTCATTTTAATTTCTCTTCTCTGTCTTTCTCTCTCTGTCTCTCTCTGTCTCTCTGACTCTCTGTTTCTGTCTCTGTCTCTGTCTCTGTCTCTTCTCTCTCTCTCTCTCTCTCTCTCTCTCTCTCTCTCTCTCTGTGTGTGTGTGTGTGTGTGTGTGTGAGGATTTTGCAGATTGTTAGGTCTATATTAAAAATAATAAAATAAACTTTTTTACCAGGGAATATAAAAAAGAAATAAATTTTATTTCCAGGAGAGATGTGAAGAAAAGAGAAGGAAAAATGTTCTTTTATTCTCATTTTTGAACATTTCTCCATGTCTTTTGAAATGTATGCATTTTTTTAAAATTTCAACTAAACTATGATCTAAATATGAGAGTATATTGTTTTATGATTAAATGACGAATCGTTGTTGACATCAGCACACAAGTACACACACGCGCACGTGCGCACGAGTCGATCTTATTTAATATCTACGTTGTAACAGAGAGGAAAACATGAACATAACCAGTTTTATAAAGATGCCACAAAACCTGGCATTCACACATCTTCTGTAATGTTGGTGCGTGGCTACTCAGGTTGTCGTTTGTTTCACGATGCTACCATCAGCCTGTATAAAAAAACAAAAGAAGCGAAAATATACAGGGCATGGGACCATTCGCTCCACTCAAACCCGAACTGTGTACTTTATCCTACCTGGATACCTCCGCCTTGTGGGTACAACGTCGATATATTTCTGGTCTCATAGGTCAACATATGTGTAGATCTGCCAGTGCCTAAGCCCCTTTTGTATATATATATATATACGTATGCAGAATGTCAGATATACACGTTGAGGATCCTCCTAAATCATCCCAGTGTCCGGTGGCTTATGAGAACAAAGAAAACACCCAGCATGCACTCTTATCGAATGCGAAGAGTGCAGACTGTGCAGGGACATACGACCTGCACACATAGGCGAAACAACTTGCAGACACCCATCCATGAGAAACTGGAACGAAAAGGCCAACCACAACATGACTGACATGCTTGCTGCTGACCCAGAACCAGGGATGGAGAATCATGTCTGCTGCTACATCTCATCAGCACTCCTTCCCCCCCCCCCCCCCCCCCCCCCCCCCCACACACGTGTATCCAACGACCACGCTTGGAGTAGAAGAATGATCACACACACACACACACACACACACACACACACACACACACACACACACACCACACCACAACACACTACACGTATCCAACGACCACGCTTGGAGTAGAAGAAGATGATCATGATGATAATGAAGAAGAAGAAGAATGAAGAATTCAAAAGAAGAATTACACGTAGTACATTTTCTACGACAGGTACACGAAAGATGTAATGAGCATTTATAACAATGTCTATTTGTACTGCGCCTCATCTCACAAAAGCCCTGAATGTTTCAAAAAAGTTTAAGTGCCAGAAGCAGACACACATAAAGCAATTGATTATGATAAAGTTCGTAGGCCTACATCCACATGCCAATCGGCCATAAAACAACGATGAGGGAAAAAAAGCTTTTAAAAGTTCAAAAGCAATGAATCTCTCCCTCTCTCTCTCTCATACACACAGACACACACACACAGACACACACACACACACACACACACACACACACACACAGAGGCACAGACACACACACCACACACACACACACACACACACACATACACACACACACACACACACACACACCACGAGCCTTTACAGCAGGTCTGTATATGGCTCGTTAGTGACTCGTTGTTGTATTTTCTTCTTTTCCTAGTGGAGTATAAAGAATTGGTGATTATTCAACTGCGCTGAGCATTGTGTCGAACATATCCTAAAAGTCAAATCTGACAGAAGTCCACTTAAAAATCACGGGCCATATTATAAGACACTTTTGTCGGCCTTGAAAATTTGACAAGTCACAGTTTGACACAAACACACGCAACACACACGCTGACTTATTTGGCCGGCGCAGTCTGGTTGAAGCGGCCAGTCTGGTTGAAGTTTGTCGTTTCAACATTTACATCTTGACAAAAATAACATTAAAATGAGTCTTCACTAACTGAAAAACCAATCTGAATATCATTCTTTGGAGAAATGGTTCCCTTAGCTCAGTTGGTCAGAGCGCCATATTGATAACGCAGATCCCCCCGTGGGGATGCCGGGGGCTCTTTCAGTATAAAGAGCTGACAAAGTCTTAACATGGATCTGGTGGGGTGGGGAGAAGGAGAAACAACAGAACATTTGAAACATTAATCTGACACCACAACAAAAATTGACGCATGAAGATGGGCAGCGAACAGGCCGGTTTTCGTATTGTAGGCTGGAATTGAACTTGAGACATTAGGCCTGGAGGCCACGGCTCTATCAATAGAGCCAGCCTGCCCGCTGTAATTTTGTCTAGTGATCATACCACGTTGGCAACAGCGGTTTTCATACCGATGACAGTCATTCAAAGGCAGTGCCAGAATGGGCATCTCGTGTGGTATGATGACCATCACTACACTAAGTCCTTCCACAAACAGCCTCCCTAAACAGTCTCTATGAACCACCCAGACTGAAGACTTGGGTGTAAACTTCAATAACCCGATCATGAAGGTAGTAGATAAAAATTTACAAAAACAAAGCTAGGTCACACAGAGAGTAAGGCGTGAAGAGCCACAAAATCGGGAGGCAATTTTCATAAAGTGCGACTAGCGATCTGGAAACGTATTACATGATGATGATGATGATAATAATAATAATAATAATAATAATAATAATAACAGTAATAATAATAATAATAGTAATAGTAATGATAATAATGTCGATTTTTCCCATCATGTCTGCATCAAAAGTAATGACAGTCACGAATACATTCATTTTAAACTCTCAGTTTCTGTCTTGAAGTACATCCACTTCTCAGGAGGCATGAGATCCAAAAATCATACTGGCTCATAACAAAGCAGTTTAAGATGCTCGTATATACACACTCCTAAACAAAAAACGTTTTCAAACGTCTCGTGGCGTTCCGTCCCCAGCATTGGCAACAAGGGAGAGGCGACGGGACAAATCACGACCACCCCCACCCCACCCCATCACACCCTTCCCGTTCTTCTCACGTTCATCTTTGTCGTCACGTGATGAGAGATAACGCGAGAACTGAATCCGGTTCCTCTTGGCGATGTCTTCGATTGGTTCATAATCCGTTTTGTTCCTGTCGAGAGTGATGTCCGATTTGCTGCTGAGTTTCTCTCTCTTGTCCCGTTTGTGTTTGGGGCTGATGGGTGACAGGTGTTTGGGGGGATGCTTGGGCAGAAGTCTCTCCCCTTCAATAACACAGCCGTAGCTACCGACACCACGATCAGAGGGCGGACCCTCAGGCTTAAATTCCATGCTCTGTCTGGGAGACGGGGTGCTCATTTTGGGGTAAAAGGAATGGGCCAGGAGCGACGAAGACCAAGGGACGTGACTCTTGTAGTCCGGACTCTTCTGGAGAGGAGCGGCGTTGTAGTCACGTGGCATGTTGCGCATGCGCTCTATGGAGAGCATCATGTAGCGTTCGTCTTTGGATTGCAGACGGTGGCGGAGGTCACGGATCTTCTGCAGGTACTGTTGCTGGCGCTGCGCCACTTTCTCGTACTGGTTCAACCACTCCGTCATCCTGCACACATACACACATGCTCTATTAGTTTTGCTTTGAGGGAAACAAAAAAAGTAGTCCTACATTTTAATGTGGCCAGTGTCTACCTTAACCCCTTTGCTGTGTCTGGTCACTTTTTAAAAATCTCCCCCTTTACCCTTTGACTCCCACACCTATCCACACATTGCTGAAACTTAACTCCTCTGATTCCCACATCCTATCCACCAGCTCCCTGCAGGAAGCTGGTAGATAGGGTGAGGGAATCAAAGGGTTAAGTTTTTGCTTTGCTAGTGCTAGCATGGTTGACAATGCAGGATGCTGGTGGACAGGGTGCGGGAGTCAAAACAACCCCCCCCCAAAAAAAAAAAAAAAAAAACAAAAAAAAAACAACACCAGCAGCAAGAGAACAAAACAAGAAGAAGAACAACAACAGCCAACAACAACAACCCCCAAATCAGTCAATATAACCATTGTGGAATTTTTCAGCTCTGGCCCGGCTTCCAACCAGAATTGATTACGCTGTCTTTGGGAAGACTGGAACCACATAGACGAACCTCATTAATTTCAAGGATGCCACGTTTGCTCAGATTTCATCACGTACACTGCAGGTGTCTGTATGTCTCGAGCTTGGTTAACCCCAGCATATGTAACGAAAGTAAGCGTAGCTAGAATACAGCCCTATCGTGCACTCTCAATCCTAAATGGAGCTCCATGCCATCTTCATCAGCATCTCCATTATCATGAAATCATCAATCGTCGCAGCATCGCGAAAACTGTCCCAGATTCTGCGGCCCTTCATGCTCTGATCTCGTGGTGCCTCAGTTTTGGCTAATTCAACCATATAGGAACTGTCACGAGGGATATAATGGTGATCTCCTCACAGAGGGAAGGGTGTCTATTACATGGTCTGGTTTGCAACTGAGCCAGCGCTTTTGAACTCCACCACGGTGATCCGGCAACATTGTAGACCCGGCAACAGTGTAGAATCTCCTCCTGTGAGTGACCTCATGGCGGGTTGACGTTGCTGGTTCCCATGACCTTCCTTGCGCTGGGACTTTGAGTGAATGAACTAATTTGAGGTCGGTGGTGTGTTCAGGAAGCAGGAATAAGTGGCCTGGGATCATTGCCCCCAAAGTGGTGCAGCAAAACAAAACAAAAACCTTACATTTAAAGTGATTCTTGTCCGCCCAACATCTCTTCCCCACCTTCTGTCTGTCTGTCTGTCTCTCCTTCCCTGAAACCTTCCATGTAACAAGTTTTTTTGCGTGCAACAATGTCTGGAAACAATAATCAGCATTGTACAGCATGACCTCATTGACTTCATCTTTGTCAAAGAGCAGATTGTAGTCCCGCGCATGTGTGTGTCACAGCGTTAGGCCTACATGTTCGGATTTAAACGGATTGTTCTGGATATTGTAGGGTTGTGTAACATAGGATGGGGCATTAGCTGTGTCTTTCAAGTTATGGCGCTTCACTAATCGTTTGGACAGTTACATGGAACGTCAGCAGAAAACATTTCTGGATTAGATTTCCTTGTGACGGTAAACGTTGACATGCAGTGTCTTTTCTCTGTGCACTTGTATGCAGATGATTTTTGTAAGTTCTCGAGCACCTCACTTTCCTACGGCCTCAGAGTTGTAGGAAAACCCTGACTTGTACCTATGCAGATTGTTGTTTTATTTTCGTTTGTTTGTTTCATTTTTAAATTTTATCTTGTTTTATTTATTTCGTTTTTTTTTCTGTTTTTTGTTTTGTTTTTGTTTTTCGTTTTTGTTTTTGTTCTTTTGTTTTTCGTTACAGTTCGGGCTACTTTCCAAGGGAAGAATGCGTCACCGTTGTCCAGAGCCACCCATTTTGGGGTCCTTTTTCTGTATGCGTGTTTTTGTTGGAACCTATGAAAGTGGACTTTCCAAGACTTTTGCCAAAAACAATTCTCTTGTTGCCATGGGCCTTTAACGTGCGCCGAATGCGTGCTGCATACGGACCTCAGTTAACGTACATCCCAAACATCGGTTAGTAAAATTTCATCTGTAGAGAAGGGGAGAGTGCGTGTGTGAATAAAGTCCCTTTCTATCCGTTATTCGAACCGAGTATCGTGCTCTAGGCAGGTGCCTTAACCCTAAGCCACATACAGGATTTCGATATCAAGCTGACCTTTATTTCTGTATGATATAACTTAGAACAAATACTTCCCGACCCTGTTTTGTCGCTTTTTTTGTGGCTATTTCTGAAAATAGTGGATTATAATGATTTGACATTAAAGTGGCATATATTATGAGGAGAGCGAAGTCAAGCGAGTTGCGGGCCTCTGTAGCTCAGTTGGTTTGAGCGTCGGATTCACATGCTAATGGTTGTGGGTTCGAATCCCGGGGTGCGCTACATTAAATCTGGCTTCTCACGTCCATCTTAGCATCATTGTTGTTCTGGTGGTGTCATATAGGATTAGATAAGTCCCCATTGCCCCCATTTTCCTGGGATGGTTATCCCGTCGGCCATATCACCTGAGGTGGGTGCTGACGTAAAACTGAATCAAATCAATCAAAATCAAGCGAGTTCAAGTCGGACTTGCATTCGGAAGGCCCTGGGTTCGATCGCCAAGACACCTACGCCTGGTGAGTAAAGAGTGGACATTTTCCCAATCTCACAGGTTAACCTGTGTGCATATCTGAAAGCCCCATTGTATGTTCACGCGTGCAGACTACGAAATATGTATGTCAGAGATCCTGTAAGTCATTCATGTCAGTGGTTTGCTTATGGAAACATGAAAACGCACAACCTTCACCTCCATGAACAATGCAGACCTGCAACAACATAATGGAATGTGGTCAGCTCGACTAGAAGCTCGAGTTCCGTTTGGTCCACTTACAAACAAAACAAAACAAAACAAAACGAAACGACACGACACGACACGACACGACACGACACGAAACGAAACGAAACGAAACGAAACGAAACGAAACAAAACAAAACAAAAAAACTGATTAAACGTAATGCGCAGTGAGTCTAAACGAATGTGATGAAGAGCGCTATACAATCACAGTTTGTGATGATGACGATGACGACGATGATGACGACGACGACGACGACGACGATGATGATGATGATGATGATGATAGTGATGATGATGATAGTAATAATGATGATGATGATGATGATGATGATAATAATAATGATGATGATGGTAATACTTGAACAATAACAGTGTTGTATCCGTCAAGATGTAACGGCACGCTAATTGTTTGGACAATTACACAGAACATCAGCAAGAACGTCCTGGATTAGATTCCCTTGTAACGGAAAACGTTGACATGCACTGTTTTTCCTTGCGCTTGTAAGCACACAATGATGGTTTACAAACCCATCTTCAGACCCTATTGTTCACTCCTCAGAAAGGGGCCAAAACGTATCTTGACTACAGAAACCCTTGACTTTTAAATTTTTTTTTATTAAAGATGACAAAACATCCAGAAAACTTGCACCCTCCATCACCTTGGATAGAACATAATTAAGAATAAGAAGAAAGGAAGAAACGAAGAATAACAGCAACATTGTGTGGAAGGCTGATAAGCTCCTGTCAGACTGTGGACTTGCTAACATTGGAAGGTGGAGTGATCCATCACATGTATGTCAGCCATGCATAACTTGATGAATGTCCGACTTTCTGGAAATTGTGGTGCTAGACATTTCTTCTTTTTCTCATATTCTCTTCTTTCTGCCTTTTGTTTTTCTTGCCTTTTCTTTTCTTTCTTTTTCTCTTTGGTTTCTGTTTGTCTGCCTTACTGGTCCATTCACTTGAATTTTTTCAAGAAATCTGTGCACATTTTCCGTCTTCCAACCCAAGTTGGAGTAGGCAGACTTTGCAGCGGTATTTGTTTTGTCTGCAAAGTGTGGGCCAGAAACATAAACATGTGAATACATGCATCCGAGATAGATCTACATGTAATTTAAAAAAAAAAAATTTTTTTTTTAATAGCCTTGCCTTCGCCATTTGAAATACTACCAAGCTGGAACGCAAAAGAAGATGACGTGGCAACGATTGCCATAGATATCGGTCATCCGTCACAAGTACGTGATAACAATGCTTAAAACATGAACCAGCCATCCTGTCACAGCGTTACCACTACCATGTCGTCTGTTTTCTTCCCACAATGCGCATGTCCACAGGTCGTAAAGTGCACGTTCCGTCAGAGATGACTTCACCGTGGTCAGTATCTGTATGCGGACAGGTTCTGTCGTGTATCTCGCCGATGCTTTAAAAAAAACTTCCGTAATGAAATTTGTTCAAGAAGAAAAAAAATAATTGCACTCTGACAATTCAGTATGCGGTCCACCCAAATCTGCCAAGAATTATCAGGCAGACGCCTTCACCCTGCGCAAATTCCTATACACAGACAAGATCTGGAGATGGAGATGGGAGTTTGGAGTGTGTTCAAGAGGGATTCATGGCATTCAGACAATTCCATATACGCTCCACCCAAATCTGCCAGCAACTATTCAGCGGACTCACTAAGACCAAGCAAAACCCTATGCGCTGACAAGGTCTTGGAAAAATGGGATGGGAGGTAGGGAACCATGAAATGCTAAATAATACCACCGGAATGATTGACGCATTAAGATGGAAAGTGAACAATCCAGTTTTCACGTTAAAGGCTGGGATTGAACTCAAGACATCAGATCTTGAATCTACGACCTTATCTAAGGAAACAACTAGCCCCCGTTAAAAAAAAAGGCCAAAGTGGGGCTCGAACCCACAACATTGGGATTAAGCGTCCCATGCCCTACCGACAGAGCTAACCAGGCTGGGTTGGCTGTAAAGGACGTCGTGTTAACGGTAATTTGTGCAAAATTATTCTTGTTGAAGACGTAACGGATTAAAAGTTAGTCGTTGCTTGATTCATGGGGGATTATGCAAATCAGATTTGTCTGTTTTGTGGACAAAGACTTCACACAGGACATTACAAATGTGGTTTCACGGGCGGGTGTAGTTTTGTATGATGGGCGAACGCAGAAAATGAAAATGATAAGGAACTGTTGCAATAAACCTGTCACATGTAACGTCCTTATTTGCACACTTCATCGGACTTTTACCTCTCTTTCACATCCACATCCCCACGACCATTTCCCTTCTTCACAGTCACGTAGTTGAGTCGAACAGAAGTCTTCATAGATTCCTTCTTAACTCTTTGACTCCCGCACCCTATCCACCAGCTGCAGGAAGCTGGTGGATAGGGTGAGGGAATTAAAAGGTTAAGTTTTTGCTTTGCCAGCTTGGTTGGCAATATAGGATGCTGGTGACCTGGGTGCGGGAGTCAAAGGGTTAAGCAAGATCCGTTCCTTAAAAGAATAAACGAGGAATTTCCCATTTTTAATAGAAAGACGTTTCGTGTTGGCAGACTGAACAAATTCTGGAGAAGTTTCACCATCAGCTACACTAACAATTATAGAATGTACAAGACAATCGTAGCTTCTCTTTCCCTCTATGATTGTGAAACTTGGACACTGTTTGCTGACCCATAGAAGAGAATTCAGGTCTTTGAGACTAGGCAGCGCCATCAGCTTCACCACCAAACACACTTTGTACAAGACCATCGTAGCGTCCCTCTACTTCTATGGTTGTGAATCTTGGACACTGTTTTGTTGACCCATGGAAGAGAATTCAGGCCTTTGAGACCAAGTAACTGATAAACCGTTTCATATATTCTGCCTAGACCATACGACTGATTTGGACGAATATGTACGGAACAAGATCGGCACCAAAGGTGGACCTACAGGAACCACTACTGGCAACAGTGAAATGACACTCCTTTGCATAGTTTAATTACATTGCCCACCATGATCACACTGTCTAAGACCATCCTGGGCAGCGATTTAAAACTGGAGCTCATCATCATCATCATGATCATCATGATCATCATGATCATTATCATCATCATCATCATCATCATCATCATCATCATCATCATCATATGCCTTGCCGCATGGCGTTGGCGTTCATGGCCCTCCATACGAATCTTATCTTTTGTCGCTGCAAGTACATATCCCACCCTTTCTGTCTTCATCCGCTCTGCTAATCCGTCCAGTATTTTCTCCATGGGTCTACCTCGTGCCCTTTTTTCCTCCAGCTTTTCTGTTGTTACTAGGTGCTCACATTTCTCTTGCCTCATAAAATGCCCTATAAATGTTGCTGGTCTTTTCCTAATCTTCTTCATTAATGTTCGTTTTGTGTTTGCCTCTTTCAAGACTGTCTCGTTTGTTTTCTTTGCTGTCCATGGAAGTCTTAACATTATTCTCAGAAACCACATTTCAGCTGCCTCAGTCTTGTTCTGACTGCGTATTAACAAACTGGAGCTAAAGACACATAATGTTTGCACCTCAGAAAAAGAAGATAACAGATTAAAAGTTCATGGTTTCATCATCATTATCAGTACTGGCCATGTGTATCAATTTGGTCTTACAGTTCACTTTGGGTTTAGTTTATCAGGACGATATAATAACACCCGGATAATCTTCATATTCATTTTGCCACAAATGACAATGTAGAAAATCCAAAATAATCAGTGCAGATACCTTATCCCTGCACAAAAACCGTGTGTGCTGGCGAGATCTTCAGTCGGAAGAAGCTGGGGATGAGGTGGGATGAGGATGGTATTGGGACTTGTACAGGACTTGACCGTACAAAACGAGTAAATTTCACAATAGTAATAGTAGTAGTAGTAGTGGTGGTGGTGGTGGTGGTGGTGTGGTAGTAGTAGTAGTAGTAATGGTTGTAATAGTGAGACCGAAAATGTGGGTCTTGCAGCCATTATAATCCCTTTCTTTTACATTTTGGTGCTTTTTGATACATTTTGTTAAGTTTTGTGCGTTTGACTTCATGAATCTAACGATTACAAGACAGGAATTACTTTAGTTATCATACGCGTAACTGTACATTACCTGTATATATAATTTTGGAGTACAGGTAAAGAAGACTTATGAAAAAATCTGCATCAAACAATCTTTGATATGGTTTGGTAGTGCATTCCAGTACTGTGTTAACTGTAAGAGAATGTATGTTTATGGAAGCTTATTCTGCTGTATCTTACAACTTGTGTTCACCATTTCTGCTATGTCTGATGTTCTTATTTCGAATAATTAGAACCATCAGTATCATCCAGCTTATTTGTGCCTACGTAAATTTTAATAACAATTTTCCTTATAAGTTTCGATACGATCTTCCTCCAGTCTTTTAGACTCAAGAGATTTAAAAGTATAGTTTACTGACCAGTTATGGAAAATGTTTCAGCTTAGGGATCAGACCCTATTCACAGAAGAATGTGGACCATGAAGTATGACGCTGCTGATTATTTGGCCCGCTGCCTGACAATGTATGGCGGCTGTGTAACAGGGACTGACTCGGTTTGTCTGTTATGCAGACACTTTCTAAAGGCATCGACAAGGACAGTATCATACATGTACTATCCACAGACATGGCAATCTACTCAAGGTATGGAGGCATGCCTTGCCTGACCTACAGATAGTGCTCCTGCCCTTATATCCCTATGTATGTGTGTGTGTGTGTGTGTTATGGGGGTGAAAGGGGAGGAACGGGAGATTTTTGGGGGTATGGGGGCGGAAGAATGAAGCGAATGATGTCTCCGGTTTAATCCCAGCCACAGCAACTTAAAATCCAGCCTGTTCTGAACGTTACCCATCGAATCGTTCCAGTCATATTAGTGTCACATTAGTGTTTCACAGTCCCTTCTTCCTGTGCTGACAAGTGTACGATACAAGATTTTTTTGCATTTTTACTGATATACACGTATTACATTATCTGACTGTATGTTTAGTAACAGTTTAAATGCTTAAGTCCGTTATCTATGATAAGCGAATCGTGTGTGGTGTGATGTGTGTGTGTGTGTGTGTGTGTGTGTGTGTGTGTGTGTGTGGTGTGTGTGTGTGGTGTGTGTGAGTGTGTCTGTGTGTAGGTGTTGTGTGTCTGTGCGTCTATGCGTGTGAATGTGTATGTACGTGTGTGTGTACGTGTGTGTTTCTATACATACGTATATAAATGTGTGTGTGTGTGTGTGTGTGTGTGTGTGTGAGTGTGTGAGTGTGAGTGTGGTGTGTGTGTGTGTGTGTGTGTGTGTGTGTGTGTGTGTGTGTGTGTGTGTGTGTGTGTGTATGTTAAAACAGAGCACGACGGGATAGAATAGAACAGAATACTTTCATCATCTTCATCATCATCAGGTGCCCTGCTGCATGGCGTTGGCGATCATGGACCTCCATCTGTCTCTATCTCTCGTTGCCCCCAGCATCTCCCCCACCCTCCTCGTCCCCAGCCACTCTGCAA
>CM060313.1:73039790-73047290 GCA_030674185.1 Monoplex corrugatus
GTTCTTCTCTCCACTACGAACCTTCTCTCCACCCAATCTCATTTCAAGACCTCGCCAGCTCCTAAGGTTATAAGCGGCTCAAGGAATCTGTCAGATAATTGCTAGGGGGGGTGGGGTTGGGGGTGGAGGGTAGGGGTGGGGGATTACAGACAGATGGAATTGGTTTCGAGTTCAGAGACATTTGAGAAAACTTGAGAACTTGAACCTACACTGGGACTGAGCCAGTGGGAAGACCCATGACTACGTCTGAACAAGAGTAACTGTTTTTTTGGAGATGACCGTCTACACAGGACGTGAAAATATTCCAGCATGGAAGATAATTATTCGCCAGATCGTTACTGCAAATACGATCTGAAGTCTGCTGATATCGGTGTGAACACTTGGAAAAAACGGAGCCATCATAGTAGATTTGAGTGGAGCAGTCGCCGTGGTGTAGTGGTTAACGCAACGGACTACTGACTGCAAGGTTGTGGGTTCGAATCCCCATCAGTCCCTTCAAAACTTTATCATTGTGGGATTTTTCGGCTCAAACCAGCTCCTACCCAGAGTTGGGCGTGCTATGGGCTCATTGGGAAGATTCGTCTAAAAGCACATATGTGAAATAGACGTTAAAAGAAATAACGAACGAACGAACGAACTTGGAAAGAGACAGCCACAAATCACTGTGCCTGGCAACAGGCTGTACGTGCAGGCATCGTCACTACAGAGAAGAAACGAACTGGACAGTGGTTGGACAGGAGAGGGGAAAATGCTGCAGTAGCCACCACCCAGTCGCAACCACCATCCTTAATGTGCAGCAGCTTGCACCAAGGACTGCCACTCAAGAATCAGCTATTTCAGCCACAACCGAAGCTGCTGGACATCCGAATCCTCAACTGAGCGGATCGATTGCCTATCAGAAAAAACGGAGCCATCATAGTAGATTTGAGTGGAGCAGTCGCCGTGGTGCAGTGGTTAACGCAGCGGACTACTGACTGGAAGGTTGTGGGTTCGAATCCTCATCAGTCCCTTCAAAACTATATCATTGTGGAATTTTTCGGCTCTAACCGGCTCCTACCCAGAGTTGGGCGTGCTATGGGCTCATTGGGAAGACTGGGACCACACAGTCGAGTCTCATCCACTTCACGGATGCGTCATTGACGGTGTTGCTCAAATCTTCTAACCAGCACCGCAGGTGTCTGTATCTCTCGAGCTTGGTTGACGACAGGATATGTTATGATAGTAAGCGTAGAGTACAACCCTGTCATCGTGATTATCATCCTCATCGACGTCATCATCATAGCAATGTAAAAAACTGTGCCAGCTTCTGTGGCCATTAAGGTGGCGTAGAAAATGAGACCAAAAAAAAAAAAAAAAATTGAGTGGAGCACGTATGGGACTGTCCGAGCGTGAGGAGTCACTTTTGAACGAATTCCAAACTCTTGCAGACAGCACACGATACACAACTCACTGAGTCTGTAGGTGAGAGAAACGCGAAGTGTGGCCGCCATTAAACACACAGTGATCCATTGACTCCAGGGAACAATCATGTCTGCTTACAGATCCTCGTCACTTGATACGCATACACCTTGTTATCGTGAAGATCACAGCCACAACTTGCACATTAACCTTTTTTTTTCATACAGGCTGATTGTCTCCCTTGATACAACCGAAGACTTAAGATCTCATGTCTCGAATTTAATATCACCCAGCCACATTATTGTCATTGTTGTTTTTTGTTTAAAGCCCAGCTGACTGTAGAAGCATATCAGGGCTATAACCATTTCAAAACATACACATACTTCATCAAGTACTTAAGAAAAACAGGAAAAGAAACTTAAGCATACATATCAATGCATTCGTGCACATAATACAAGGAGATGCCCCTGGCGTTGACCACTCCGTCCAAGTTATCAGACAAGGGATTTGAAAAAACATACCTGACTACAAATTGAAACATAACTAAGGACACTGAAACATACACGACAACGGGCCTAAATTACCTAAAATTGCTTCCCCGTATCTCATTTCCATAGAGCCCTAAATGCACTTAATACATGTACCCAGTTATCAATCCTAAGAAAGAGTACGTAAGACTTTATCGAACACGTGCAGGTGAATGGATCTGCAAGGCAGAAAATGATTGGAAGAAATGACAGAAAGCAAAGGAACAAGGCAGAAACAAAGAGAGTGACAAAAAAGGAGGAAATTTCTAGCACAGAATTTCCAGAAGGTGGGGGATACTATTTATACTGAAAGAGCCCCCGGCTTGCTCTTTGCCCATAACATTAATGCCTCAGTCATTCCAGTAGTGTCTGTGTTTTACAGGTTCTGTTCCCTTCTCCATTTAAAGACCTTTCCAGCGTGAGCTCAAAAAGCCTGTGAGATGAATGCTGGCAGATTTGGGTGGAGCGCGTATGGAATTGTCCGAATGTAATCAATCTCTCATGAACAGATCCAAATTCATCTTACCCCAAACGGAAAACACTTACCTACGTACGTATTTACAGACGTACACACTAACTTACTTACTAAATTACTTTCTTCATTTACTTCACTTGTTTTGTTTCCTTCCTTCCTTCCTTCCTTACTTTACCTACATACTTACTTACTTTACCTACTTACTTACTTACTTTACCTACATACTTACTTACTTTACCTACTTACTTACTTACTTTACCTACATACTTACTTACTTTACCTACATACTTACTTACTTTACCTACATACTTACTTACTTTACCTACTTACTTTACCTACTTACTTTACTTACCTTCCTACTTACTTTACCTACTTACTTTACCTACCTTCCTACTTACTTTACCTACCTTCCTACTTACTTTACCTACTTACTTTACCTACTTACTTTACCTACCTTCCTACTTACTTTACCTACTTACTTTACCTACTTACTTTACCTACCTTCCTACTTACTTTACCTACCTTCCTACTTACTTTACCTACATACTTACTTTACCCACTTACTTACTTTACCTACCTTCCTACTTACTTTACCTACATACTTACTTTACCCACTTACTTACTTTACCTACTCTCCTACTTACTTTACCTACTTACTTTACCTACCTTCCTACTTACTTTACCTACTATACTCTACTTATTACCTACTTACTTTACCTACCCTCCTACTTACTTTACCTACTTACTTTACCTACCTTCCTACTTACTTTACCTACTTACTTACTTTACCTACTTTCCTACTTACTTTACCTACCTTCCTACTTACTTTACCTACCTTCCTACTTACTTTACCTACCTTCCTACTTACTTTACCTACATATTTATTTACTTTACCCACCTACTTACTTTACCTACTTCCTACTTACTTTACCTACATACTTACTTACTTTACCCACCTACTTACTTTACCTACCTTCCTACTTACTTTACCTACTTACTTACTTTACCTACTTACTTACTTTACCTACATACTTACTTACTTTACCCACCTACTTACTTTACCTACATACCTACTTACTTTACCTACTTACTTACTTTACCCACTTACTTACTTTACCTACCTTCCTACTTACTTTACCTACATACTTACTTTACCCACCTACTTACTTTACCTACCTTCCTACTTACTTTACCTACACATCTACTTACTTTACCTACTTACTTACTTTACCTACTTACTTACTTTGCCTACTTATTAACTTTACCTACTTACTTATTTTACCTGCTTACTTACTTACTTACTTATTGTCTATTGATCATGCAGCAAATGGAAGCCCGTAACACACAATAGTGCTGGCTTCTTCCAATGCTGTTTCTGTAACAAGTCTTTAAGTTTCCCAATACTGGGTTGTTATCCCTGTGCTCAACCCCCACCAGGAGAACAAGTGGATCACACTTTGTCAGACCTCTACCTTTCGACATGCCCGGCTTGGGCGGCCCTTTCTGTAACCAAAAGCTACCACCAGCATAGTTCCAGGGGTTCCTGAGAAACGCAAAAGCTACCACCAGCATAGTTCCAGGGGTTCCTGAGAAACGCAATCTCTCCCACCACGGCAAGGTCGTCCGGCGATCCTTCAGGTATTTCTGGTACAGGCGGTCTCAGACGAAAAATCAAGAATACACGCGCTGTCTTTGTGTAGGTCTGGGTAGCCTCGTTCTTCAGTCAACTCTAATGTCTGTGTATGCAAACTTTGTACTTGACTGTTCAAACAATATGATTAAATGTACAGACTCTGGTCCGTGTAACGTTTGATGTGTTTCAGGTTGTAATCCACGCTTGGGTCATGGATACCTCTTGAACAGAACAAACAGGTGAAACTTCAAGGGAAAGTGGGTCACAAGATTATATAACACGATGTTTACTGAAGCGATTTCGACCCGTGAGAAAAGACAGTTTGGTAGTATTAAGACAAGACGAGACGAGACGTGACAAGCCGAGACAAGGCGAGGCGAGGCGGATGAGACGAGATGAGATGAGATGAGACGAGATAAGACGAGATAAGAATAGATAAGATAAGATAAGATAAAATAAGATCAGATCAGATCAGATCAGATCAGATCAGATCAGATCAGATCAGATAATTTATGGTAAGACAAGACAAGATGGGATGGGATGAATGAGATCAGATGACATGACATGAGATGAGATAAATCCTTATTTCCCAAGGTAACAGTTCTGCAATGTGCATGGTTTTTTTTTTTTTTCATCCAGTCTTTGCTCCAAAGGGGACTAAAATGTCCAAACGAACACATACCAAATTACGTACATGTGTTCTTACGCTCGTGTTTGGGAGAGAGGGGGAAGTGGAAGAATGGAAGGTGGAGGGGATGCTGAGCATATGTATCTGTGCTTGTGTGTTTGTAAGTGTGAGTGGGCGTGCGCACGCATTCTGATCTGTGTGTGGAGGGAAGGGCTGGGGTGAGGGGCTGGGAGGATGGGGGGGGGGGACTTGTAAGGGGTTTATGCTCTTATAATGATCTTTTTCCTAAGTAACTTGAATGCAAGCTGTGTAGATTAAAACATGAAAATCAGCGTGTCCAAGAGAGAGAGAGAGAGGAGAGAGAGAGAGAGAGGAGAGAGAGAGAGAGAGAGAGAGAGAGTGTGTGTGTATGTGTGTGTGTGTGCGCGCGCGCGCGCACATGTGTGTGTATGTGTATGTATACATCTATTTATGTGTACGCGTGTGTGTGTTTCCCATTATACGTTTAAGGTACAGTTCTTAACTTTCTCCATATTACTTATTTGTATTTGTGTATTTTACTTTTGCACGTGCCAAATATCGAATTTCTGTGCCCTGTGTGTAGACAATAAGCCAGTCTTAATTCTTGAATATTGAGTATTGAGTTAAAAATCCTCCTCTACAAGTCATGCCAGTGTCCGGAGGCTTAAGGAAACATGAAAACATGCCAGTGTCCGGAGGCTTAAGGAAACATGAAAACATGCCAGTGTCCGGAGGCTTAAGGAAACATGAAAACATGCCAGTGTCCGGAGGCTTAAGGAAACATGAAAACATGCCAGTGTCCGGAGGCTTAAGGAAACATGAAAACATGCCAGTGTCCGGAGGCTTAAGGAAACATGAAAACATGCCAGTGTCCGGAGACTTAAGGAAACATGAAAACATGCCAGTGTCCGGAGACTTAAGGAAACATGAAAACATGCCAGTGTCCGGAGGCTTAAGGAAACATGAAAACATGCCAGTGTCCGGAGGCTTAAGGAAACATGAAAACATGCCAGTGTCCGGAGGCTTAAGGAAACATGAAAACATGCCAGTGTCCGGAGGCTTAAGGAAAATGAAAACATGCCAGTGTCCGGAGGCTTAAGGAAACACGGAAACAATCAGTCGTAGTTCAAAGCGATATAAACCAGTTTGCATAAGAGAGATAAAGTTGGACCTGCCCCTTCTTATGATAAGACCTAAGCCACCGCCTGTTACAGTACTGGGAAACTATGAAAGACCTAATCGTCAGGAATCATATAGCAGTTATGTAGACTTCTTCACTTGTGGAGTAAGAGCCATGTTTCAGTCAAAATCAATACTAAGAGCTGTGTTTCAGTCAAATCAATACTAAGAGCCATGTTTCAGTCAAAATCAATACTAAGAGCTGTGTTTCAGTCAAAATCAATACTATGAGCCATGTTTCAGTCAAATCAATACTAAGAGCCATGTTTCAGTCAAAATCAATACTAAGAGCCATGTTTCAGTCAAAATCAATACTAGTACCCATGTTTCAGTCAAATCAATACTAAGAGCCATGTTTCAGTCAAATCAATACTAGGAGCCATGTTTCAGTCAATCAATACTAAGAGCCATGTTTCAGTCAAATCAATACTAGGAGCCATGTTTCAGTCAAATCAATACTAGTACCTATGTTTCAGTCAAATCAATACTAGTACCCATGTTTCAGTCAAATCAATACTAGTACCCATGTTTCAGTCAAATCAATACTAGGAGCCATGTTTCAGTCAAATCAATACTAGTACCCATGTTTCAGTCAAAATCAATACTAGGAGCCATGTTTCAGTCAAATCAATACTAGTACCCATGTTTCAGTCAAATCAATACTAGTACCCATGTTTCAGTCAAATCAATACTAGGAGCCATGTTTCAGTCAAAATCAATACTAAGAGCCATGTTTCAGTCAAATCAATACTAGTACCCATGTTTCAGTCAAATCAATATTAGTACCCATGTTTCAGTCAAATCAATACTAGTACCCATGTTTCAGTCAAATCAATACTAGTACCCATGTTTCAGTCAAATCAATATTAGTACCCATGTTTCAGTCAAATCAATACTAGTACCCATGTTTCAGTCAAATCAATACTAGTACCCATGTTTCAGTCAAATCAATACTAGGAGCCATGTTTCAGTCAAATCAATACTAGGAGCCATGTTTCAGTCAGATCAATACTAGGAGCCGTGTTTCGATCAAATCAATACTAGGAGCCATGTTTCAGTCAAAATCAATACTAGGAGCCATATTTCAATAAAAATCAATACTTGGAGCCATGTTTCGGTCAAAATCAATACTAGGAGCATGTTTCAGTCAAAATCAATACTAGGAGCATGTTTCAGTCAAAACCAATACTAGGAGCCATATTTCAATAAAAATCAATACTAGGAGCCATGTTTCAGTCTAAATCAATACTAGGAGCCATATTTCAATAAAAATCAATACTTGGAGCCATGTTTCGGTCAAAATCAATACTAGGAGCATGTTTCAGTCAAAATCAATACTAGGAGCATGTTTCAGTCAAAACCAATACTAGGAGCCATATTTCAATAAAAATCAATACTAGGAGCCATGTTTCAGTCTAAATCAATACTAGGAGCCATATTTCAATAAAAATCAATACTTGGAGCCATGTTTCGGTCAAAATCAATACTAGGAGCATGTTTAAGTCAAAATCGATACTAGGAGCATGTTTCAGTCAAAACCAATACTAGGAGCCATATTTCAATAAAAATCAATACTAGGAGCCATGTTTCAGTCAAAACCAATACTAGGAGCCATATTTCAATAAAAATCAATACTTGG
>CM060313.1:73052290-73069790 GCA_030674185.1 Monoplex corrugatus
GTTCTTTAATTTAACGTCTGTTCACTATGAGTGATATTAGACGGTTGTGTGTGTGTGTGTGTGTGTGTGTGTGTGTGTGTGTGTGTGTGTGTGTGTGTGTGTGTGTGTGTGTGTGTGTGTGTGTGTGTGTGTGTGTGTGTGTGTGAGTGTGAGTGTGAGTGTGAGTGTGAGTGTGAGTGTGCGCGCGCGCGCGTGTGTGTGTGTGTGTGTTTCTGTGTGTTTCTGTGTGTTTGTGTGTTTGTGTGTTTCTGTGTGTGCGTGTTTTCCAGCATTCTTGGGTTGTGAAGAAATGGGGTGAGAGAGAGTTGAAGACACTACTAACATCATCATATGTCATGTGCAAAATGTGTTTCTATTCATCAATAATATCTAGATATTAACTGTGATTCTACACAGGGGAACTACGCAGTGATGTGAAAGAACAATTTGACTAATTTTAAGCCCAACAAATGTGTTTACTTTAAATTGATTTTGAGCTTAATGATTGCCTCTCCTCATGGACAACTGAAAAGTAAAATTCAGAAAATTTGAAAGTAAAGATGTAACGTATTGTACAGTTCTGATCTGATTTACTTAGACAGGACTGTACACCGCAGCAGAATTGTGAGATAAATCTAATATTTTTGGGACGATAGCATGACAGATTAGGCCTTAGGGTTAGGGATAAGGTTAGTACCAGGGCTAGGATTATAGCCCTAACCCTGGCCCTAATGCTGACTGTAATCCGAATCATAATTTAAATCCTAAACTTCAATTTCTTTTCATAGCAAAACAAAACAAACAAAATAAAACACAAAACAAAACAAAACAAACAAAAATACCAAACAAAACCAAACCCGAACAACAACAAAACAACAACAACAATAATAAAAACAACTAACCAACCAACCAACCAAACAAACAACAACAACAACAACAACAGCAACAGCAGCAACAACAACAACAAAGCTCTTGTGCTTATATAAACGATTATCTTACTCTTATCATTTTGTTTATAAAAACGTATTACAAAATATTGCTGTTATTATGTTTATTATTATGAATATTGCTGTGCATATTGAAACCACATTTTTGGATCTTCTGTCCTGACTGACTCAATTTCCTGAACAACAATACAATACTGATGTCTGTATCTCTCCGGCCTGGTTGACACCAGGACATATTATGATAGTAAGCCCAGAGTTCAGTCCTGTCACACAGTCTCAATCCCAAAATGAAACTCCATATAGCATGACCATCATCACCATTACCATGAAATCATCAATCATTATAGCATCGAGAAAATTGTCCCGAATTCTGTGGCCCTTCATGCCTTGAGTTCGTGTTTAACTCATTTTTGTTTTCGTTTACTGCTTCCAGCCTAGCGTGAATTCAAGCTTAGGTCTTTGGTGCTGACGGTTCAAGGGTGGCTGTCATTGGATGGTAATGGTGGTGCAATGCAGGGTCTCCTCTCGTGAATGACACTATGGCGGCTCGACATGTCTGACTTATGTGGGCTTTCTGGCACTGAAAGTTCGACTGACTGAACTTGACGTTGGTTGTGTGTTGTGGAGCGGGACTGGGAGCGTGCGTTCCACGCACTAAGGCGGCAGAGAAGTTAAAAGAAACACCTGACTCGCTTTTATGGTGATAACCGCTAAGTGTTGAACCTCGTTAACTTCTGGAGCAGCAGAGAAATACAGCCGCAGAACGGGTAGGCAAATATTGATGTAGTCCTGAAAAGAGAGGCACAAAGTCAAGAGGGTGGGGGGTCGAAATGTGGGGTGTGGGGGTTTGGGGGTGAAATGTGCTCTCCAAGCTGTGTTTGTCCACTGACTTAGAGAAAGAAACGAATACTTACACATAACCTGGCGGCATGGAGTCACTCATTGATAAGCTGACGTTGTTGGAGCATATTATTAACTCAGAATGAGTTGGCCTTTTTTCTTCTTCTTCTCAATGTTAATAAATAGCTTGTATAATCAGCGTCTGTAGGTGCACTGAATTAATTACATGATTACATCATGGTAGTGATGATGACGATGGTGATGATGATAACGATGATGATGATGATGATGATGAGAGACACGATGACGACGACGAATATGATGATGATGATGATAATGATGACGACGACGACGACCGACGACGACGACGATGATGATGATGATAATGATGACGACGACGATGACGATGACGATGATATTGTGCCATCTGTTTGGAAATCACTGCCAGCTGATCCACTGACATGGAGAAAGAAAGGAAATAGTTACACATACCCGGCACGTACGGAGCCATTTATTGGTAAGCTGATGTTGCTGGAGCATATTAACTCAAAATGAGTTGTTGTTTTTTTCTCAATGTTAATGAATAGCTTGTCATCAGCATCTGTTTCTGCTTGTGTAGCTTGTGCCTTAGTAAAGAACCTGTAAATACTTAATGAGCTGTAAGTCCGGACGATCTTAGAGACTAGAACTGTTTGAGAAGTCACATCTTAGAACTGGTAAAAAAGGTTAGGAAAAGACGAGCAACATTTGTAGGCCATTTTATGAGGAAAGGGAAATTAGAGCACCTGTTCACAACAGGAAAGCTGGAGGGAAAGAGAACGCCAGGAAGACACAGGGAGAAAATATATTGGACGGACTTGCAGGGTGTCTGAGGACAAAGAGGGTGGGAGATGTACTTGCAGCGGCAAGGGATAGATTCATATGAAGGGCCATGATAGCCAAAGCCATGCCGCATGGCAATTGATGGTGATAAAAAATTAAACACTGCCTCAACTATTTAAAGGTATGGTGGATAAAATGACATATTTGATGATGATGATGATGATGATGATGATGATGATGACGACGATGATGATGATGACATTGTGCCCTCCATTTAAAAATCACTGCCAGCTGATGTGAGGGGTTTGCTCACCCTTTCTCACTTCAATCACATTTAAAGACTTGGCAGTTCACCCAGACTTTCCATCGTTGATATCATGATTACTCCTCCACTAATATATAATCCCACTTCCAACTATGATTACATGGCATCTTGGCGTAATGTATGTATTGTCTGAGCCCAATGAATCCCTCTTGTGCAAACTCCAGAATTTACATCTTTTTGACTATAGGTAAATATGTATGTGCGGTTGGACTCTGTCAGTTATACAGTTATATTCATTTGTGAACGTTGTATGAATGTATGTATTCTGATGTGTGTGTGTGTATGTGTATTGTGTGTGTGTGTGTGTGTGTGTGTGTGTGTGTGTGTGTGTGTGTGTGTGTGTGTGTGTTTGTGTTGTGTGTGTATGTGTTGTGTGTGTGTGTGTGTTTGTGTGTGTTTGTGTTGTGTGTATATGTGGTTGTGTGTGTGTGTGTGTGTGTGTGTGTGTGTGTGTGTGTGTGTGTGTGTGTGTGTGTGTGTGTGTGTGTTTGTGTGATGTATGTGTCAGTGCTTCGGCACGTATTACACTCTGTGTCTTGTATATAAAAGCACAGTGAGTCCAAAGGGGTGTAAAGAACAGCGCTACGCAAGAATTTGTAATGATGGTAGTAGTACTAGTGAAAGGTTTGTAGTAGTCGAATTTGTTAAAGTAGTAGTTTGTGTTATGAAGTAGAAGTAGCAGTAGTACTAGTATTAGTGCAGTAGTAGTACTAGCAGCGTTTGTAGTAGTAGTAGTTATAGTAGTAGTATTAGCAGTGCTAGTAGTAATAGGGGTAGCAGTACCAGTAGTAGTAATGTGCGTTACGAAGCCATGTGCACTGATATGATACACTTGCAACAGGAAAACACAAGCAACATTTATGACATTTTACGAGGCTGGAGAAATTAGAGCACCTAGTCACAACAGGAAAGCTGGAGGGAAGAAGAGCACCAGGTAGACCCAGGGAGAAAACCTTGGACGGACTTGCAGGTGGCTGAGGACAGAGAGGGTGGGAGATGTACATGTACTTGCAACGACAAGGGATGGATTCATATGGAGGGCCATGATCGCCAACGCCATGCAGCAGGGCATGTGATGATGACGACGATGATGACGCTTTCAACACAATACGACCCAGTAAATACTTTTATATGTGATGGACAAACAAAAACCCATGCTCTCTTGGTAGAGCAATTAGACCATAGATAACAAGATCTTGAGCATAAACAGTGCAACAATAACACTAACAATTGAATACTTAATACGTACAGTACAGAAATACAATAAAATAAATGGAAAGTTGAAACAAAAAGAACAAAAACACATCCTTTTATTTTTGATGGCACCGGCATAAGAACATTAATGCTTCTTTACATCCAGCTCTCTTCCATGGAGGGTTCTTTGTTAATACAAATGAACCATAATAACATAAAAACATCTCTGGGAGGTAGGACGAGGACAGACAGAGACAGACAGAGAGACAGAGAGAAAGGGAGAGAGAGGGAGAGAGAGAGAAGAAAGAAAGAAAGAAAGAGAGAGGAGAGAGAGAGAGGGAGAGAGAGAGGGAGAGAGAGGTTGAAATGCTAAAACATACAGTAACTATCACCAGTTATCATTATATATTCGTTTATAAGTCCAAGAATGAAAAATAAAGTCAGAGAGACAGACAGAGACAGAGCAAGAAAAAAGTACAAAACCAAAGCTTCATTTTTGATGATATCAGCGTAAATATATATTAACGCTATTTTACATCCAGCCTCGCCAATGGATGATCTACACGAGAGAGAGAGAGAGAGAGAGAGAGAGAGAGAGAGAGAGAGAGACAGGACAGAGAGACAGAGACAGAGAGACACAATTAGACAGACAGACAGACAGACAAGACAGACAGACAGACAGAGAACTTCAAACTTCAGAACACTTTATTACTAAGAAACAGTAGCACTAGGTCTTACTGGCCTTGTCTTACAGCTAATCCTTGCAGCTCCACGAATATAACGAAACCATTAAACGAACATAACAATGAGACAGCTAGAGTGAGAGAGAGAGAGAGAGAGAGAGAGAGAGAGAGAGAGAGAGAGAGAGAGAGAGAGAGAGACAGACAGACAGACAGACAGAGAAACAGAGAAACAGAGAGACTGAGAGAGACAGGGAGAGGGGGGAGAGAGAGAGAGAGAGAGAGAGAGAGAGAGAGACAGACAGACAGACAGAGAGAGACACACACACAAGCACACACACATACACACACACATACACACACACACACACACAACACAGACAGAGACAGAGAAACAGAGAGACTGAGAGAGACAGGGAGAGGGAGAGAGCGAGAGAGGAGAGAGAGAGAGAGAGAGAGAGAGAGAGAGACAGACAGACAGACAGACAGAGACCGACCAACAGAGAGAACTTCAAAACACTGTATTACTAATGGACAGCACTAGGTCCTACTGGACTTATCTTACAGCTAGTTCTTGCAGCTCCACGCATATACAACTTTAAACGAACTAACATAGACAGTAGTAAGAGAGAGGAGAGAAGAGAGAGAGAGAAGAGAGAGAGAGAGAGAGAGACACGAGAGAGAGAGAGAAGAGACAGACAGACAGACAGAGACAGAGAGAGACAGATAGAGAGAAGGGGAAGCACATACAACACACAACACACACCTCTTTATTAGCCATGATATCCGAACAATCAACAAGCCTTAACGTTCACCCCCTAACATAATAACAGTAACCCCCACTCCCCTCCAGCCGACCCACACAAATATTGACTGTTCACAACAAAAGAAAGGAGCCCCCCAGTGATTTATCGACGCGGCGCTTTTTCAACGCTTGCCTCAGTGAACACGCTTATTGCATAGTGTGGCCTTTGTGTGCGTGTGAGACCACACCATTCCACCCTCCAATCCCGTTTGCTATCCCCTCTCCACCTTATGACTCGTTGGCAGGTGTAGAAGAGGTGCTAGATGTTTTGACAGTAAGCAGGAGGGGGTCCTTGTCTGATCTTTTCAATAACGCTTTGGATCACGATGTCATGGATAACACTGAACGAATTATGCAGGCACACACTTCTCGCTGTACGCAGAATTACACATGTGGCGTAGTGGATAAAACACCTTACCCAAGAAGCGAGAAACTTGAGTTTGAATCTTAGGCAGGACTAGGACTTTTTTTCTACCTTGCACTAGGTCTAGGTAAGGAAGATTAGGAAAAGACAGGCAACATTTATAGACCATTTTATGAGGAAGGGGGATTTGGAGCACCTGGTCACAACGGGAAAGCTGGAGGGAAAGAGAACACCAGATAGACCCAGGGAGAGAATGCTGGACGGACTTGCAGAGTGGCTGCGGATGAGGAGGGTGGGGGAGATGCTGGGGGCAACGAGAGATAGAGATGGTTGGAAGTCCATGGTCACCAACGCCATGTGGCAGGGCACCTGATGATGATGATGATGATAGGTCTGAAGTGGTGGTCTGGGTGCTAGTCTTTTAGATGACATGACAAACCAAGCTCACATGTGCAGCATGGGGGATATTGTGTGCATGTGACCACACCATTTCAACCTTCAATCCCTGTCCACTGTCCCTTCTCCACCTTGTGATTCGTTGGTAGGTGTGGAAGAGGCGCTAGGTATTTTAACGGTAAGCAGGAGGGGGTCTTTGAGTGATCTTTTCAATAACGCTCGGATCGCAATGTCATGGATAACATTAAACGAATTATGCAGGCAAACACTTCTTACTGTACGCGGAATTACACACGTGGCCTAGTGGATAGAGCACTTACCCAAGAAGTGAGAAACTTGAGTTTCAATCATGGACAGGACTGAGAATTATATTCTACCTTGTACAATGTCTTAAATGGCGCTAATCTTTTGGATGGCTGATAACCAAAGTTCCATGTGCAGCATGCACTCAGCATGTGTTACAGATCCCATGGCCCCAAAGGACTTGTCCTGTGCAAAATTGTGTAAAAAAAAATCAACCTTTATGCATAAAGAGAAATACTAACATACAGGAAATCAAAAGAAAAATGGGGAATTGAGAGGGTGGTGGTGGGGTGGGGGGTGGTGGCCAAATCTTACAAACTAAATCCAATGTGACAAAACAATAACAACCTATAACAACAACAATCACAACACCAAAATCAAAACAAAACAACCCCTCCCTCCCCCCCAAAAGCAAATCATATGCACTCTGATGCCTGATAGACAATGGTATAACTGATGATCAGTATACATCATTGCTGCTGCTACTGATGATGATGATGATGGTGATAATGGGTTGGATGGGAGAATGCCTATGGTACTCATATAATGTATGCAGAAAGCACATGAATATATACATTTATATTATCATCACATGAACCAGCCTACTTGGTTAATAGCAAGGCATTTTGTTTATAGTATAAGAACACTGCATTACGTTTCTTAAAAAGGACAAAATTACTTTATTTCCTCGTTTACTGAAACAACCCTGTTAAAAAAAAAGGAGAGAAATTTCCTTTTGATTCAACAGCACGATTGTGTTGAGTGGTGGTGTGCTTGGAGTTAGGTGGAGCAAGACAGCAAGATGTCCAACCATGTGTGCAAATTAGACTGTTAAGTGTGACAGTTTTATCGCAACAGCTTCATATTATTTTTATTATCTGCATTCGCTCATCATACAAACTACATCTGAGAAACCAGAATCATAATGTCCTGTATAAAGTCTTTGTCCACAAAACAGACAATCTTAATTTGCATAATCCCCAGTGAATCAAGCAGCCATTAACTTTTAATTCACAATGTCTCCAACAAGAATAATTTTGCACGAATTACTGTTAACATAACATCCATTACGGCATTCTTTAAATGTGCCCTGGACAGATGTGACAGAGATGTAAATACACAAACACCTATTATGACGAGATAATCTCTCACTGCACGTGCATTTTACGACATGTGGACATGCGCAGTACGAAAAGAAAGCAGACGACATGGTGGTAAGGACAGTGTGACACGGAAGCTAGTTTATGACAGCATTGTTATCACGTGTATGTAATGGTGGACTGACATTGTTACAATATGTTTGGGATGGCTGTATAACAATGTTACAGACCTGACACGCAGTCTCAGTCCCCAAGGAATGCCATAATACCATTACTAACATAAACATTCTTGTGAATCGTAACATCGTTGTGAAAAATGATGCCGTATTTTGTCGCTCTTTATACTCTGTTCTCGTGATGACCTCAGTTTCAGTAAGTTTTGAAGTGTAGTGGAAAGGTATTATTGTTACTGTTGTTTTTGTTTAAAGCCCAGCCAACTGCACAGAGCCATATCAGGGCTATAACCGTTTCAAAACATACACAATACTTCAACAGGAAAAATAAATGGAAAAGAAAATTAAGTACACATATCAATGCATTCGCGCACAGAATCTAAGCAGATGCCCCTTAGCGTTGACCACTCCGTCCAATTCATCGCACATGGGGATTTAAAAAACATACCTGAATACAAATTTAAACATAATTAAGGACACTAAAACATGTAAACGGATCTAAAATACTTAGAATTGCTTCTGCATATCACATTTCCCGAGAGAAAAAATGCACTTAATATATGTACCAGATTATCAATCCCAAGAGAAAGTACATAGGACTTTATCGAATACGTATAAGTGAATGGACCAGCAAGGCAGAAAATGATAGGAAGAAATGACAGATAGCAAAGAAACAAGGCAGAAACAAAGAGAGTGACAGAAAAGAGGAAGTTTCTAGCACAGAATTTCCAGAAGGTGGGAAGGGAAAACTGAAATGAACGATGACAAAGGTGTAAAGAAAGTAGGACAGTAAAAAGCATGCATAACAGGATTTTAAAGCATTCTTTGTTAGCCACATCATCTGCATAAATAAAGGTCAGTTTTCCATAACCGAGGTCGTAAGAAAGTGAGGTGGTAGAGACATTACAAAATGATCTGCATACGAGTAAACACAGAAAGAAAGTGTCTGTCAACGTTTGCCATTTACAACGGAATTTAATCCAAGATATTCTGGCTATATCTGTCCAAACGATTAGCGAGCTGCCATAACTTGATGGATACAGCTAATGCCACTTCATGTCACGCAATCCCATTATTTCTGGTAGCAATCCCTTTTAATACGAATGCGTACGCCTTGAGACGTACAAGCATGGAACTACGCTTCCTTTTCAAAAAAAAAAAATAATGAGAGCTGATTTGACAATTACGATTCCTTTTTGTTATTGCCCCATCTTTTGCACCGTGTGTGTGTCCCTATCCTCACCGCACCCATTCCATCTCTCCAACACGCCTCCAAATTAACCCAAAACTGAGCTCACCATGAGAGCGGAACGTGAAGGATCATGGAGCCTGGACGATTGTATTTCACAATGCTAAGATGACACATGAGAATGGGGATGATGATGGGGATAACAAGCGCGGTAGTCAGGTGGACAAACGTGGAACCTTTATAATAGGAAGATCATACTCGGTGACCTCCCAGCACAAAATCAGTCTTAACTAGCATTTTAGGTATTTTGAGATATACATACCACTGGAAAGTGTACATTCTGCTGATTGTTTTGGTATTTAACCCTTTGACTCTCGCAACCTGTCCACCAGCATCCTGCATTGCCAAAGCTGGAAGCTGGTGGATAGGGTGAGGAAGTCAAAAGGTTAAGTTTTTGCAGTTAGTGGATAGGGTGCGGGAGTCGAAGGGTTAAATAAAGCTTGCACTAAAAAAAAAATGTAGACGTTACGTATGTTTAAAGTCATTATATTGTATGACGGCCATTTTGAGAAAACAGCCTCTAAAGTTTTTATGTACTCTCCTACACATTTTCCTTACATTTCTTTATTGGGTGGCTTTGATCCGGTTTGTTTCTAATTTTAGCTGTCATTGCCCGAAAGGTGCGCCAAAAAACTTTCTGTCAGTATATTACATATCCATCGGCACTGACTCCATCACGACTGGAAACGCACAACGGACCATGATCAATGACCAGTTGGAATTTCCGTGTGCGTGTGGAAGGAGATTCACCACCAAACGCGGCATGAAGATCCACAGGACAAAAATGGGCTGTTTGAAGACACATACGAACCAGCAGCAGCGCACTGCGATAGCAGGTGAGACGTTGGATGACCAAGGCCAGGAATTAAACCATAGTGCCAAGGACATCCACGCTGACGGTTCTGATGCGGATTTTGCACAAGCTCTTAACGCCAAACGTGGAAAACTCAATTTGCCGCCTGCCGGTGCAAAAGAACAATGGGAGAAATTAGATGAGGAACTTGTCCTTAAGCTGAATGCGCTAATAGGGAACAGTACGCTGGAACACAAACTTGACACATACGGAGACATCATATACTCTATCTGCAGGGACACTTATGGAGTGAAGCAGCCAAAGACAAAAACGCCTCCCCAGAAATCCAGAAGACAGCAGCAGATGGAGAGCATCCGGAGGGAGAAAAGGAAGCTTAAAAAGCGAATGAAAACTGCCTCAGAATTCGAGAAGCAAGGGCTCCTGGAACTCTGGAAAGATCTGAAGGCCAAACACAATGCTCTCAGCAAAGTGGAATCAGCAAGGCGAAGAAAGAGCAAAAAGAAGAAGACTCAAGATCGTTTCTTCAAAGATCCCTTTGACTTTGCAAGAAAGCTGTTTGAACAACCCAAATCAGGGACTCTCACAGTGGGCAAGGAAACCCTAGAGCAGCATCTCAGGGAAACATATTCCGATTCTCAGCGCGAGGCACCACTTGAAATCCAAAATCTGGTTTGGCCTGCAGCGCCAGAAGGAAAATTCAATAACAAACCACCAACACTGGATGAAGTGAAGAATGTAGTAAAGAAAGCCAGAGCCAAGTCAGCACCTGGACCAAACGGAATACCATACCTGCTCTACAAGAAATGCCCAAAAGTGCTCGAGTGGCTCCACAAGATGATTCGATCAGCATGGAGGAACCAGAAGATCAGCGACCAATGGATGAGAGCTGAAGGAGTGTACATTCCGAAGGAGCAGAACTCCAGCAGCATCAATCAGTTCAGGCCAATATCACTTCTGAACGTCGAGGGGAAAATCTTCTTCTCTGTTATGGCAGCAAGATTGACAAAATACCTGACTGAAAACAAGTATCTGGATATGTCAGTCCAAAAGGGAGGCATACCAGGAATGCCTGGATGCTTGGAACATGCCACGTTGATTTGGGATGCCATCCAAAAAGCAAGAACAGAGAAGAGAGACATTGACGTAGTTTGGCTTGATCTGGCGAATGCATATGGATCAGTTCCACACGATATGATCCAGCTGGCTCTTGAAATGTATCACATCCCAGAAAACATCCGAACAATGCTGAGGAAGTATTTCCAAGGGTTCTCAATGCGGTTCTCTACCAAAGAATACACCACGGACTGGATAGACCTAGAGGTGGGCATTGCAATGGGCTGTGTAATCTCTCCCATACTGTTCGTGTTGGCAATGGAAGTCATCTTGAAAGCTGCAATGAAGAGTTCAGGTCCAGTGAATCTGGGAGATGGATACCAGATGCCTCCTCTGAAAGCTTTCATGGATGACACAACAGTCTTGTCCACGGATGAGGAAGAGACACACCAAATCTTAAAGCAGCTGGATGAGCTGGTGGCCTCTTCAAGAATGAGGTTCAAACCTAAGAAATCCCGAAGTCTCTCACTGCGAAAAGGAAAAGTGGCAGATTCAGTCAAATTCATGGTAGCCAACCAAGCCATCCCCACTGTCACAGAAGAGCCAGTAAAAAGTCTCGGAAGATGGTATGATGACTCCCTGAAAGACACACAAAGGGGATGTGAAACCAAGCAAACAGCAGAAGAAGGCCTGAAGAAAATAGATAACTGCGGACTGCCAGGCAAATACAAAGTCTGGTGTCTACAGTTCATGCTGATACCAAAGCTGCTGTGGCCACTGCTAATCTATGACATTTGCACCAGCACAGTCGAAGCAATGGAAGCCAAAATCAACAAATACACAAGAAAATGGCTCGGTGTCCCACCTGGTCTCACTGATGTTGCATTCTACTGTCGTCAAGCAATGCTGAAGCTACCTCTCAAATCCATAGTGGAGGAATACAAAGTTGGAAAAGCAAGACTGTTGAGCATGCTGGAGGAATCGGAGGACAATATCGTGAGAGCAGTTCATCCAAAGCTGAGAACTGGCAGAAAGTGGAAAGTCCAAGAGGCTGTAAACAATGCCAAGAGAAACCTCAGCATCAAAGAAATAATTGGACACACGCAAACCAACAGACAGGGACTGGGAGCAACAAAAATGCAGTGGTGGTCCAAAGCCAAAGGGAAGGAAAAAAGAGACATGATCATACAGGAGTTGAAGGAAGAAGAAGATGTCAAAAGAGTGCAGAAGGCAGTCCAGCAAGGTCAACAGGGGCAATGGACAACATGGGACAGTGCACTCCAAAGAAGTCTCAGCTGGAACGATATGTGGCACATGGCTCCTCTAAGGATAAGCTTCCTCCTCAGATCTGTATATGACCTGCTCCCCTCGAATGCAAACTTAGTGAAATGGGGGAAAGCAGACGACCCAGCATGTCCGCTCTGTCAGAAGAAACAAACAGTGGAACATGTCCTAAGCTCTTGCAAAGTAGCGCTAGCCCAAGGAAGGTATACATGGAGGCACAACCAAGTTCTGAAAGTGATCACAGATGTGGTTAGCGAAAAAACCATGACCCCAAACGCACCAATTGCTATGACAACGTTCTACAAAGCAGGAGGGAAACAGGTCTGGCCCGAAAGGGCTATGACAACCAGCACATTGCCAAAGGGTCTTCTGTATGGAGCAGTCGACTGGGAGTGTACAGCAGACCTCCCAGAGTGGAGAAATTACCCAGATGTCATCAGCAAGACAGGCATGAGACCAGACATCGCTCTCCACTCTGACTCCTCGAAACAAGTGATTCTGATAGAACTCACTGTGCCATACGAAAGCAGAATGGAAGAAGCACATATCTACAAGACCGAAAAATACGCCGGTCTTGCCAGCACCCTGAAGAAAGCAGGTCTGCGGGTCAAAATCTTCGCCATAGAGGTCGGGGCAAGAGGGTTTGTGGGCACCTCCGCTTATGATCTCATGAAACAACTCGCCATTTCTGGGAAGAAGAGGACTAGAGCCCTTAAAGCGATGGCAGAGGCAGCAGAAAGGAGCTCAAGCTGGATCTGGGCAAGGAGGAACCAAAAAAGTGAACTTCATAAGGATTAAATTCCCTACAGATGATGTGTGCCCCGTTAGCACATTGGTAAAACCGCGTACCGCAGTTCTGAAGCGCAGAATCGCCCAGGTTCGATCCCCGGCGTGGGAAAAAAAAAAAAAAAAAAAAAGACAACAGCAGAAGGGCATCCAGGAGTCATGACCTGGATGTGGCCCGGCCCCCCGAGAGTGTAAGGAATTCAGGGCCGAAACACTTGTCTAAAGGGGGTTACTTCTCTGAAGACCTTCTGTTGTCTAGCTCTCCCTAGAGTTTCTTTCTACCTGCACATGGTCAGTCCATTGACTTCCGGGAATAGTTCGGAGGACATTCGGGAAAGACCGAAGGACACTGGGAAAGACTAGATCTGCGGGCTTTGTGGGTTGGCTTCCCACCTCGCCTTTGATAACATGCCACGAGTTTTCCAAATGAAAGATGCTCCCAGGATTCACCGAAAGGGGGAGAGAATGATGAATCCATCGGCACTGACTCCATCACGACTGGAAACGCACAACGGACCATGATCAATGACCAGTTGGAATTTCCGTGTGCGTGTGGAAGGAGATTCACCACCAAACGCGGCATGAAGATCCACAGGACAAAAATGGGCTGTTTGAAGACACATACGAACCAGCAGCAGCGCACTGCGATAGCAGGTGAGACGTTGGATGACCAAGGCCAGGAATTAAACCATAGTGCCAAGGACATCCACGCTGACGGTTCTGATGCGGATTTTGCACAAGCTCTTAACGCCAAACGTGGAAAACTCAATTTGCCGCCTGCCGGTGCAAAAGAACAATGGGAGAAATTAGATGAGGAACTTGTCCTTAAGCTGAATGCGCTAATAGGGAACAGTACGCTGGAACACAAACTTGACACATACGGAGACATCATATACTCTATCTGCAGGGACACTTATGGAGTGAAGCAGCCAAAGACAAAAACGCCTCCCCAGAAATCCAGAAGACAGCAGCAGATGGAGAGCATCCGGAGGGAGAAAAGGAAGCTTAAAAAGCGAATGAAAACTGCCTCAGAATTCGAGAAGCAAGGGCTCCTGGAACTCTGGAAAGATCTGAAGGCCAAACACAATGCTCTCAGCAAAGTGGAATCAGCAAGGCGAAGAAAGAGCAAAAAGAAGAAGACTCAAGATCGTTTCTTCAAAGATCCCTTTGACTTTGCAAGAAAGCTGTTTGAACAACCCAAATCAGGGACTCTCACAGTGGGCAAGGAAACCCTAGAGCAGCATCTCAGGGAAACATATTCCGATTCTCAGCGCGAGGCACCACTTGAAATCCAAAATCTGGTTTGGCCTGCAGCGCCAGAAGGAAAATTCAATAACAAACCACCAACACTGGATGAAGTGAAGAATGTAGTAAAGAAAGCCAGAGCCAAGTCAGCACCTGGACCAAACGGAATACCATACCTGCTCTACAAGAAATGCCCAAAAGTGCTCGAGTGGCTCCACAAGATGATTCGATCAGCATGGAGGAACCAGAAGATCAGCGACCAATGGATGAGAGCTGAAGGAGTGTACATTCCGAAGGAGCAGAACTCCAGCAGCATCAATCAGTTCAGGCCAATATCACTTCTGAACGTCGAGGGGAAAATCTTCTTCTCTGTTATGGCAGCAAGATTGACAAAATACCTGACTGAAAACAAGTATCTGGATATGTCAGTCCAAAAGGGAGGCATACCAGGAATGCCTGGATGCTTGGAACATGCCACGTTGATTTGGGATGCCATCCAAAAAGCAAGAACAGAGAAGAGAGACATTGACGTAGTTTGGCTTGATCTGGCGAATGCATATGGATCAGTTCCACACGATATGATCCAGCTGGCTCTTGAAATGTATCACATCCCAGAAAACATCCGAACAATGCTGAGGAAGTATTTCCAAGGGTTCTCAATGCGGTTCTCTACCAAAGAATACACCACGGACTGGATAGACCTAGAGGTGGGCATTGCAATGGGCTGTGTAATCTCTCCCATACTGTTCGTGTTGGCAATGGAAGTCATCTTGAAAGCTGCAATGAAGAGTTCAGGTCCAGTGAATCTGGGAGATGGATACCAGATGCCTCCTCTGAAAGCTTTCATGGATGACACAACAGTCTTGTCCACGGATGAGGAAGAGACACACCAAATCTTAAAGCAGCTGGATGAGCTGGTGGCCTCTTCAAGAATGAGGTTCAAACCTAAGAAATCCCGAAGTCTCTCACTGCGAAAAGGAAAAGTGGCAGATTCAGTCAAATTCATGGTAGCCAACCAAGCCATCCCCACTGTCACAGAAGAGCCAGTAAAAAGTCTCGGAAGATGGTATGATGACTCCCTGAAAGACACACAAAGGGGATGTGAAACCAAGCAAACAGCAGAAGAAGGCCTGAAGAAAATAGATAACTGCGGACTGCCAGGCAAATACAAAGTCTGGTGTCTACAGTTCATGCTGATACCAAAGCTGCTGTGGCCACTGCTAATCTATGACATTTGCACCAGCACAGTCGAAGCAATGGAAGCCAAAATCAACAAATACACAAGAAAATGGCTCGGTGTCCCACCTGGTCTCACTGATGTTGCATTCTACTGTCGTCAAGCAATGCTGAAGCTACCTCTCAAATCCATAGTGGAGGAATACAAAGTTGGAAAAGCAAGACTGTTGAGCATGCTGGAGGAATCGGAGGACAATATCGTGAGAGCAGTTCATCCAAAGCTGAGAACTGGCAGAAAGTGGAAAGTCCAAGAGGCTGTAAACAATGCCAAGAGAAACCTCAGCATCAAAGAAATAATTGGACACACGCAAACCAACAGACAGGGACTGGGAGCAACAAAAATGCAGTGGTGGTCCAAAGCCAAAGGGAAGGAAAAAAGAGACATGATCATACAGGAGTTGAAGGAAGAAGAAGATGTCAAAAGAGTGCAGAAGGCAGTCCAGCAAGGTCAACAGGGGCAATGGACAACATGGGACAGTGCACTCCAAAGAAGTCTCAGCTGGAACGATATGTGGCACATGGCTCCTCTAAGGATAAGCTTCCTCCTCAGATCTGTATATGACCTGCTCCCCTCGAATGCAAACTTAGTGAAATGGGGGAAAGCAGACGACCCAGCATGTCCGCTCTGTCAGAAGAAACAAACAGTGGAACATGTCCTAAGCTCTTGCAAAGTAGCGCTAGCCCAAGGAAGGTATACATGGAGGCACAACCAAGTTCTGAAAGTGATCACAGATGTGGTTAGCGAAAAAACCATGACCCCAAACGCACCAATTGCTATGACAACGTTCTACAAAGCAGGAGGGAAACAGGTCTGGCCCGAAAGGGCTATGACAACCAGCACATTGCCAAAGGGTCTTCTGTATGGAGCAGTCGACTGGGAGTGTACAGCAGACCTCCCAGAGTGGAGAAATTACCCAGATGTCATCAGCAAGACAGGCATGAGACCAGACATCGCTCTCCACTCTGACTCCTCGAAACAAGTGATTCTGATAGAACTCACTGTGCCATACGAAAGCAGAATGGAAGAAGCACATATCTACAAGACCGAAAAATACGCCGGTCTTGCCAGCACCCTGAAGAAAGCAGGTCTGCGGGTCAAAATCTTCGCCATAGAGGTCGGGGCAAGAGGGTTTGTGGGCACCTCCGCTTATGATCTCATGAAACAACTCGCCATTTCTGGGAAGAAGAGGACTAGAGCCCTTAAAGCGATGGCAGAGGCAGCAGAAAGGAGCTCAAGCTGGATCTGGGCAAGGAGGAACCAAAAAAGTGAACTTCATAAGGATTAAATTCCCTACAGATGATGTGTGCCCCGTTAGCACATTGGTAAAACCGCGTACCGCAGTTCTGAAGCGCAGAATCGCCCAGGTTCGATCCCCGGCGTGGGAAAAAAAAAAAAAAAAAAAAGACAACAGCAGAAGGGCATCCAGGAGTCATGACCTGGATGTGGCCCGGCCCCCCGAGAGTGTAAGGAATTCAGGGCCGAAACACTTGTCTAAAGGGGGTTACTTCTCTGAAGACCTTCTGTTGTCTAGCTCTCCCTAGAGTTTCTTTCTACCATGTGGGGGGTTCTATACAGGTTACAGTTCACAATAAGAGACAAAATTAGGTACTATTGATAAGAAATTGCGTTCTTTCTGCAACGATCAGTGCATTAGAATATCATTTTAAATTGATTAATTAATGATATCTTTTCAAGAAAAAAAATTCTGTTGGGGATAGATTATTGTCCACAGAAATCAATTTTGAGAAAAGTCAAAACACCCTGGATAGACCGCCAGTCACCTTTTCAGCTCCTAGTGCTGTTCGACTGACTGCGAGTTAAGACTGAATTGGTGGTGGGAGGTCACGGCCCGTCTGTCTGGGTCCCTATTCGGTCCGATCTACCTAGACACCTCCACCTGATGG